>JAZKLR010000063.1:0-1200000 GCA_037103525.1 Ganaspis brasiliensis | reverse complement strand
ATTCAAAGTATGTGCATCTATATACAAACTCTGTATGTGTGTGTGTGTATGTGTAAGTTTGCATGTTCGTGTAGACGACTTTAATTTTTATTTAATTATTTTTAAAATAATATTTTTTTAAAGTTACTGCCGATGACGATGGCAGTATCGATGACGATGCCGGGGTCGTTGACAATGATGATGACAGTGGTGGTGGTGGCTGCAGCAGTGTTTCTGACTATGGCGATGACGCTTCTGACGACGTTTGCATCTTTTGCAATTTTCCCGATCATCAGTTTGAGTTGATATCGTCCGCAGTGCATTGCTCCTTTCGATTCTCGCCATCAGCAAATGAGCCAACTGAAAAAATTTAACAATATTAATAGTAATATAATATATAAATACATTATTAAACAAGAAAATTTATTTATAATATATTAAAAATATGCTGTTTACCTCTTGCGGATTCATATCCACAAAGTCCTCCAGATGGAGAGCAAACAGCTTCTCAATTTGCCAGCAAGTTACTGGCACGTTGAAGAAGGTTAGGATATTTGGATCCTCTTCACGCAGTTCCGCTGGTGAATCTTCACCACTAGCATACCCCGAGCCTCCACTGCTTGAGGTTAGAGATAGTGGGGCATTCTCCACATAGAACCCCGGTTCTATCTCCACAAGTCTCGGCTCCTCGTCGATTATGAGGTTGTTCTCCTCACTCTCAGCTTCCCTCTCCCTCTTCTTCTCACTCTCAGCTACACGCTCCCTCTCCTCCTCTTCTACGGGCTCAAAGAAAAGGGTTTCTGCATCACTGTCCCCCTCCTCCTTGACAACATGCACTTCACCCCCTTTCTGAGCCTCCCTCACGTTCTCCGTCTCCACCACGTTCTGGGATCCCACCACGTTCTGGGTCTCCACAACCTCTTGAACCTTAAACACGTTCTGGGCGTTAACCACGTACTGCGACTCCATTAAGTACCAAGGCTTTTCCTGCTGCTGCTGCTGCTTCTGATCCATGGTTTCATTCAGGTTTCGTCTTCTTGAGAGAGTCGGTGATGCTGTGAACCTGGCATCCCTTGAGTCCTTTATATAGTCATTTACACCGATACACACATTTCCAAAAAACGCGAGCTAAAACCTACCCTCACACCGATTTACACATTAAAACAGGATAGCGCGCGCTCAGTTGCTGCACAGCTTTCTCTTTTAGGCTAGACTTTCTTCGCGCCACTTTTCCCGCTAAGGCCCAAAGCGGTGAAAACATTGGTACTATGTTGTCTTCAAACTGATTACCGCACGAGGAGTAACTTGAACTTACCGCTCGAGGGATAATATACGTCAGGTAAGCAAGTAATCTGCATTACCGACATAAGGTAACAGCACATGGTTACACGCGCGAAATCTGCATTACCGACCGACGGTAATTTATCAACAAAAATGTTAAAAATACACTGCAGGTAACTGACTGGGGTGCTACACGGTGGCGAAAATCGGAACTATAGTTTAAGCCTCTTCTAGTTAGACTACTTGCTAGCATCAAAAAACTGATTTTTGTTACTTACCTCCTCGGTCTCCTCTACTATTGTTCGACATTTGAAGGTTAAATACAGGTCATGAGTGACTACCCTGTCAAAAATATAATGTGAAAACCATGTTATAATAGTGTTTCGTTCAGTGTTTACTTGGTGTGAGGTGGATGTTAACGAACCTAAATGAGTGTGTTTCATCCATGTATATTGCAACGCTTTAGTGTTTCATAAACACTTTATTACATTTCAGTTGTTTATCAGAAATGTGTTCCAGATACACGAAAAGTCTGTTGAATAGTTGTTGTAAAACATTCTAGAATCAGTCTTTGAACACTTGTTTTATAATGTTAACACACATTTAAGAAAATTAATTTATTGAACCAGAAGCAAAAGATAATTGTAACATAAAAAAAATTTGGTTTTTTTCTTATTCAGATTTATTTTACAGCAGTTCAACCTCTTCCGTTGAAGGTCTGGAGGTCTGGGACTGTTGTACACTATTTGAGGTTCATATTTCTTTTTATTTGAGATTTTCGAATTTTATTATAAAGCATCTGGCTGTAGCGATATCACGGAGACGGTCATCCATCTAACTTCTAACCACGCTTGACTTCGCTTAACTACGTGAGCTCGAGGCCAGTTCATTCCCCTACGTCTAAATATGTGTCGGTACATAGTTTATTGTGAATTTAGTTTACTTCATAGAAAAGTGTATGATTAATGTTATACTACACAAATAAAACTTCAACTATCTGTTAAAACCATGTTTTTAAAACACGTTGTTCACATGTAATGTTTGAATGACAACAGTTGTGAACATGCTGTTTCTATAACATTATACAAACATCTAATACGTGTTGGTACAAAGTTTAAAGTGCATTTTGTTTACTTCATGACAAAGTGTGCGCTTAATGCTGTACAACACAGATAAAACTTTTAACTTCCTGTTAAAAATGTGTTCTTCAAACAAGAAGTTCACAGGCAGCCGTGGCTGATTTATTGCTTATTAAAAGCTGTTGAAATTGTGTTTAGTTATATTGTAACAACATACATATGTTTAATATAGAATAGTTACGTTTATGTTCTTTGTGAAAGGTCTAATAGTTTGTGAAATTGTAGTTATTCAACATTAAACAAACTCGGAAATCTCTTTAAAAAATGTTTTATGAGTGTTTTTCCTATCTGCAGAGAAAAAGTTTTCCTAGTGTTTTGTGAATCATACAGCAACTAACTATTCAATGTAAAATCCGTGTTCATAATGCGTTCAATTATAGAAGCGTGTTTAATGGTATTTGGAAACACGGATATCCATGTTTAAACAAAATAAAACTATTTTAAAGCATTTATAAAACATACAATTGTTGACTCGATTTTCAACAGGGTAATTTGTGAAAAGAATGAAAATTTCTAAAGTTAGGGAACTTGAAACTTAACTTAAAAATTTGCAAACAGCATGCTGCTTTATTAAATATATCATGATGCATCAGTTAAATTTTTTCTTTGCAGGTTAAGGTGATACCCTGGATGGATCAGCGCTAGTTTCGTTGCTATTTGTCGCTCTGACGTGGTTGATGAAATCTGCTTGGAACTGCGTAGTTGGCGAGCTGGATGCGATTCTTAGTTGTCGACCTCTGCATTTGTGAACTTTTGATTTAGTTTCGAATAGGTACAATTACTGCTTCTCAAAGTCCAGGCGAAGATGAGTTAGCGTCGTCGTGAACAGTCAGTGATTGGAAAAAATTATAATTTGTTGTTTTTTCCCCAATATTTGAAAAAGACTCGATTTGGCTGGAGGGTAGCGGACACCCGGTGATGTTACGAGTATAATGTTGCTTGGCGATGCGCTGTTGAAAAAACGTGCAGACCACGCCACATGTTGAATTTCAGGTGGATTCTGGCGTGCGTTTTCTATTTGTTGGAATAACTTTTTTACTAAATTGTCTAGTGCTTACATTGAGTTCAAAAACTGCAAGATGCGTTTGACACTAGTGGATAATTTTGCATTGTTTTAAAAACAAAATTTTACGAAATTGCGGCGTTACCAGTATAGAGTTGTGTGGCCTCGTGGTGTATTTGAGATTATGTTCGATGATTATCATAAATCAATATATTTTCTCGGGAACCTCCATAAATTCCCATGCGTGTTCTCGTGGAATAGTAAAATTAAAATCACCAATAACGATTCATTAAATTTATTAGTTAGGGGAGGCCGAGGCTAGTTGTAACAATTTTCAGAAAATAATATATATTGTGTAATGTATAAAGTATTTTATAACTATTATTGCTCTTATCGATAAAGCAATTATTCATACAGCAAATCAGAGCAAAAAAAATATTCAAAAGTACACCTTTTTCTTACAATTAATGTTTTTTAAAAAAAAATTGACTGTTACAACTAGCCCCGCACTGGGGCTACAGCAATGAGGCACATTGTAACAATAATAAAACATACAATTTTATTATTGTTCTCGAAAAATAAGTACCTCAATAAGTTTTTTACAACGTCTTACTGTATTAAAACACTTTACCGTCTTTCAACTTGCCAATTAATAATAATATATCATAAAATCAAAACTGTCAAATCAATGCTTTTTTATGTCTCATCAAATCTTAATTTTTTAACTATTTCTTATCTGTTTATGGCAAATTTGTAAATGGAAATCTTGAAATTATGTTTATTTTATTATTTAACATAGAAATCACCAATTTCAACTTAGATAAGAAAAAAAAAATTTTAAATGTTTTTAACTGTTTCAATTATAAAAATTAATAATTAAAGTCTTTATATTAAGTTGCAATGGTGCTGTAAGCAATATTTTTCCGATGTTGATGTTCACACTTGTCCGTAGCGAGTTTTAAAAGTTAGAACTCTTTATTTTTAATTATATTTAAGGTTATGTTTGACACATAGAAGGAGCTGGGAGGAAAAGTATTAAATTGAATTGAATTTTTTCTTCCTTACATTCTTTTTATTATAAATTCACAATTAGGAATTGAAATAAATTAAAAATATTAATATTTTTTCATGTAATCTTACCTGGTAGTTACACAAATATAAACATTATGCTCGCGAAGCATGTTACAACTAAACCCAAGAAACTGTTATAACCTGCTCCAAAGCACGAAGGTTAGGTTAATTGAATTTTTTAATATTATTTTGTTATTTTCAGTAAAATTTAATATATATTTCTGGTAGCCTACTGGTAGTTTTTATTTATTCTTATGGTTCCAAAGATAAAAAATAGTCGAATACTTGAAGTCATAAAGTCAAATATACTGTGAAAATTGAGTGTTACTTCTTACCCCTGTTACAACTAGCCCCGGTCTCCCCTAGCCCAGCTACGTAAGAATCGCCCATATAAATAGTTTTTATAATTTACTTTTGTAATATATATTATTGAAATTAATTATTTGAATAATATTATTAAATTAAAGTTATAAATACCTAATATTATTAAATTAAAATTATAAATAATAATTATAAATTATTAGTTAATTTTGTTTACATATTTTGCAAATATTGTATAAAAATATTTATTTATAAAATATTAATAAGTTAGAATCGAGATTGGATTGTATAAACTGTGTATCAGTAAATACAAAGGATAAATAAATTCTATTCTATTTATTTATTTTATTTATTTAAATAATATTTAATTTTTAAATAATAATATTAAATTAAAGTTATAAATAATTAAATAATAATTAATCATTATCAGTTAATTTTGTTTACATATTTTGCAAATATTGTATAAGAATATTTATTTATAAAATATTAATAAGTTAGGAGATAGGATTGTATATACTGTATATCAGCATATACAAAGGATAAATAAATTGTATTCTATTTATTTATTTTTGATAATGAATATGTTCTAGAATTATTAAAATGTAAATAGCATATAATCCAGGTTTAAAACTCACAAAGTTATTTCTATCGACTTTCAACTACCCGTCGTAGCCGAGTGGTACAAATAGCGTGCGTTTACCGCGAGCGAATTCGTCTATAGGGCCGTGGGTTTGATCCCCCCTTGCGAAGTTTTATTTCATAGGTTAAGTGTTTATATGTATTAAAATTGTTAATTAGTCTTAGGTCGATAATAATTAAGTGTTCAAATGTGCAATTAATCTTAAATTTAAAAAAAAAACAATCTGAAAAATATCAATTTAAATAATTATAGATGAACATTCTAAAATGTTTAAAATTTTTTTGTTTTATTAGTTTTATGATAATCTGCAGCAGTACAATAATTAAGAAAAAATGATGATAATAAGGTTCCACACTGTGCCGAGAAATGGATGGCACCAGGGTTACAAAATCCGCCGTAAAGCTGCCGGAGATGGTGCGAACGTCGTCCAACCTACGTGCTCTTCAATTTGGCGTCTGTAAAGCGCAGGCGTCGGTTGTTGATATCGGGGGCCTGGATGGCGGACGCACTGTCGTCGCCAGTGACACGTTCGGAGGTGTCGCGAGCGGTGCTAGGATACCGGGCGCCCTCCTAGTGTACAAATGCCTTACCCATACATTGGAGCTCTGTGTGGGTGGACCGTTTTTTCTTCAAGGCTCGTGGGAATCACATGGATGATTTATATTTTGACAAAAACGAAAATGATGAACAGCGCCCAGGTAGGGGCGAATCAGCTTCGACGGCATCGAATGCTGCTAGCCAGAACGGTCAAACGCCAGGTCCATCGCGTTTAAGGGTGGACGAAGGCCTCAGATCTAGGCGAGGAAGTGCAACGAGTGTCAGCAGCTGTGGCAGTGCTTTTAGCCATGCCACTGCTGAAGACTTTGAGTCCTGTGAAAAGGATCGTGTAGAGTGCGAAAGGCTGCGCTCAGAGGAGAAAGATATCGTAACCTCGATGGAGGCAGAACTTGAGGTCATGCTGGAGAAGCTCAAGGTCCAAAGGAACGTAGCGGCGGAGATTCAGAGCGGTCTAAAGAAGTTCAAACAATGGATCTCCGACCTGAAAGTTAAGCACGCAGAGGCTGCTCGAGCTGACCTCAGGTTTTACGATGGCCTCAAGATTACTGATGTGGCGAGGCAAGAAAGACGACGAATAAGAGACAAGTTTCAGGCTATTACTACGCGCAATTTAGTCCTGGAATGTAAAAGGAAAAGAGAGGAGGAGGATCGAATGCCTTCAAAAAGCGAGCTTCGCAAAAAGAAAAAGAAGGGTGAGATTTCTGCCGACAAGGCGAAGGAAAAAAAGGTCGGAGAGATAAATGAGGCGAGACAAGAACCGCCCAAGATCGTTGTGGAGCCAAGCAGCCCCAAACAAAAGACCGTGTTAGTCCGAGTTTGCCAGGGACAAACATTTGCATCTGTTCTTGGCAAGTTCAAGAAGGTAGTAGATCCGGGCTCTTGCCAGGCAACAGTCGTGAGTGCAAGACCCACGAAGGAGGGGAACCTCCTCTTAAAATTAGGACGAGGTTCTGATCAGAAAAAGTTTACCGCTAAGGTCTCTGAGGCAGTGAGCGGAATCGGTACCGTCAGGCGACCGGAGGACCAGAGGGTGACCCTGGAAATCCGCGACCTTGACGGTTTAACCGAAAAAGAAGAAGTGGTCTCTGCTCTCGAGGTAGCTCTTAATACTCCTCGAGAGAGAAGACAAGTAACAATCGCCATCCTGGTCACAGACCGGGAGGAGGCGGAACGTTTGGAAAGGCTTGGCCGAATAAAATTGGGTTTCTTAAGTTGCCCAATTAGGAGAAGGCTTATGGTCACAAGGTGCCACAAGTGCCTTGGTTACGGCCATAAGAAAGCAGACTGCAAGGGAGTGGACAGATCTTCCTCTTGCTTTAAGTGTGGGAATGCTGGACACTCTCTTGCAGCATGTAGTAAGGAAGCGTTCTGCTTCCTCTGTGCGTCCGAGGCTGGAAATGAGGCGGAAACGTCTCATATTGCAGGCTCAGGAAAGTGCGCCTGTTTTAGGAAAGTCCTGGAACAGGCGAAGAAAGAAGAAGCCCTAAAGCGAAGCCGCTTTAGGACCACCTAGGTCGCAAAAAAAAACGCGGATAGAGGAAGATTTCTCCCTCTTGAAACGTTTTTAGAGCGAAATGACGGTTCGTCGAGACCCTTGACTCAACTTGTGTGTGTTAAGGGCCTCCATGACCGTCAATGATAGTAGGTCCCGCGGACCGGAGAAAGTCGCTTCGGCGGCAGCGATGGGGTATAAGACCACTCCTGAAGGCGATACGTCAGTAAACTGGCTCTACCTGGGAGTGGTCTTAAGATCCCAAATAAGGGTGTGTTTTTAGCGGGTCGGCAGAACATCGCCACCCCCGCATAACCCTGTAGTACGGGCTACAGGGTACCTGGTAGCAGGTTTTCACATCCTACGCAAAAAAAAATAATATATATAAATAATATAATAATATAACATTATTATTATTATTATTATTATAATTATAAGAATTATCATTATTAACAATATAATACAGCAAGAATATTATTATTTTAATAATTATTTAACGTTCTGTCTTCTGTAAGCGACATTGGAATCAGGCTTGACGAAGCTATAATTGGACTTCCGAACATTGAGTGAGTTTACACCTAGCTTTACTTACGCCAATTCGAGGATTGAGTTAAGCCAACTAGTGGCTTAGAGCAGTATCTTTCTCTTAACTCTTATTGCCCCTCTCCTACTCTAAGCCACTAGTTGGCTTAACTCACTCCTCGAATTGGCGTGAGTAAAGCTGGGTGTAAACTCACTCATTGATTGAGTCTTGGACTCCAATCCTCAACCAAGCTCGGAGCGTAAGGCTTGAATCGCTGTTACATTCTAGCTTAGACGAGTCTTGCTTCCTCCGACTCAGCAATCCTCAATCAATATTGACCAGTCCTCAGTCAAGCTTTATAAAGCCTTAAATCATCGTCCTTGCGCGCCTGGGATATATATAATATGACTTAGTTGAGCAATTGTGTCACAGTTGATTTAAGGGGTCAGTATGGATTTATTTTTTTAAAAAATTTATTTTTCATAAACATAAATTTCGTATACTATATACCTATAGAAATAAGATAAAAACTAATATTTAGGTAGTAGAGTTCAAAAACATGCTAAAAAACGCGATACTGCAGAAGCATAAGACGCATAGCATAGCAGTAAAAAATTGTTTAAACAAATGTCATTATAGCATTATTGGTCAAATTCATTATTTGATAATACATAGCAATGTTAGAGAAAATTATTTATGTATTTAAGTCCTTTTTACCTTAAAAATTAAAAGTACAATAGAATATTTATATTGCGTGATCAGCGCGAGCAGCCCTTGGTTGCGCGAATGTTTAACGCCTTTTTCTCAAAACAAAGTTTTTCGACCTGGCCGACACGATTAAAATAAAACTATTTAACAGATTTAGCTCAAATTTTCAGGGGTTCTTCTATGCACGTGCCGCTTTGGCATGAATTATGATAATAAAAATCCATTGATATTTAACCCTTTTTTTAAACAAATTAAGTTGTAAAAAAAGGGTTAAAAAATTTAAACTTCCCCCATTTTGTTTTCTTTCATCGGAATTAAAAGATCCTAGTTCATGCGATAACTACAGATCCAAATTTTAAGAAAATACTTGACTTTTTGATTTTAGATAATCCAAACTTCAGATATCGTGTCGGCCAGTAAAATTTAAGGTTAACTTCAAGCAGCTCTTACGCAGAAATAAACAATCAAAAATAAAAATGAAAAACATTTTTTGTCACTTTTAAATGTCAATTTTCATGTATAAAAAGACTAGGTTATAAAAATGTATTCTAATATAAAAAATAAATCCTTGAAAATTTGTACAATAAACCCATACTGACCCCTTAAGCTTGAATCTAAATTGGATGTTCAAGCTTCGCGCATGAGCATTCAATCAGTCTTGAATCAAGAATGGAACGAGAATTGGTGTCCAATCTTAAACCAATATTGAACGACAGTGATTTAAAAACTGCTTCTAGTCTCGGTCACCTACTCTGCCCAGGCGCGAGAAACCAATGCTGACGCTGGGTGGAGGCTTGATTTTAGCTTTGACACCCAGAGTGTGTAACCGAGACTGGGAACAGTCTTTAAATCACTGTCGTTCAATATTGGTTCATGATTGGACACCAATGCTCGTTCCATGCTTGATTCAAGACTGCTTGAATCCTCATGCGCGAAGCTTCAACATCCAATCTAGATTCAAGCTTGAATCAACTGTGACACAATTGTTCAACTTATCATATTATATATTTTTTTATATATTAAAGTATATACATATAAAAAGTGATATTAATTAAATAATAAATATAAATATTACAACTGCTGCAGTTTTATTAATATTTAATATTAATTTTGTATAAATAAACAAACCGAAATTATGTAATTTTACTCAATTGTAAGATATATTACAAGTAAATTAAATTTGTAAACAATTAGGGTAAGTGAGGGTATTATCGCGGGTGTGGGTATTATCGCAATAATTTGTATTTTTCCATGTTCCTAAATAAATACAAATATCTGAGCCTCTAAAAAAATCACTCAATAAATATAATATCCAAGGAATATAATTTGCAATATACATCGAATCTCTCTTAAGTATTTAGTTAATTAAAAAAGTTTAAAAATTTGTTATCTGTTGTAAGCTAGAAATGTTTCATTTTGGTTTGACATTCACCTCAGTAGTGGTCTTTATTAATCGTTGTATATTTATTGTTATCGGTTCAGAAATACATTTTATTTGTTTATTCTGGCAGATATATCATAGTTTTTGATAAATAACATCAATTTAGTAAGAAATAAATTAATTTTCATATAAAATTTACCTCCGCGATATTGGATACACCTTTTTTTTAATGTGCCCATATTCTCGCGGCTATTTTCATTTGAAGCTTTGTTATTATAACCTGCTTAAATCTATTTAACCTAAGTTTGTCAGATCATAACAAAACAGTTTTCTTTTGATATAAAAAAATTAAAAACAAAGATAATGAGAAAATCTAAACGAAAAATGAAAAATAAAGTTACAAAAAAAGAGAATTATAGGATCATTACATACAAGAGAAACTTTGATATCAGCTGTAAAAGAAGAGCAACAAGGGAAATGTATCTCCGAATGCTCCGAATTGCCAAGGAAGTATTAAGTGCCAGAATAGACTATACAAAAACGAGAGATATGGAAAAGTAATCAGATAAGATTATGAAATAATTCCAATTAAATATTTAATTCAAATTAAATACATTCTAGTGATAATAAGTGCTTTTTAAATAGATTTTAATTAGTAAAAATAATCTCGTATTATATGAATCTATAAGTTAAATAAATTAATTTTTCTTGTGAAAATTATTAATATCATTCGTTTAGCATATTTTCAATTGCAATATATCATCAATTAATTATTACAATTAAATATAATATAATTAAATCATACGCGATATTTGATGCACGAAAATACCCTCAACCGCGATATTTGATGCGCGATAATACCTTTAAGTCTTACTGACATCCGCGATATTAAATGCACTTGAGAATTTTTTGTAATCGTTTATTTCAGGATTAAAATTCTTATATATAACATTGCCAATTTTTTTATAAAGATAAATAATGTTAAATTTTTATTTAAAACGAAAAACATTGCGATATCTATTCACTAACATTTTCTAGACCACTTGAAAGTTGGACTTACATGAAACTCCGCGTTAATACCCACATTTACCCTATTTTCTTCTTTTAAAAAATAAATTTTAAAGAATTATATAACCAAACGAATCAATTTAAAGACACATTTCAAATTTGAAAAATATTGAAGATATGATTACGTGCTCGATTGCGTAATTTTGTAGAATAATTCATTTCTAAAAAACTTTAATTATACAAATTGAATAAATTTCTTTATTTAAATAAAAGTGACCTTCAATACATTATATGTGACTGTCTATGAGAAAACGTGCCTAGCACCAAAATTTCTTTAAAACAACAATTTTTTATTTTTGGAAATGAAAGAGCAAATAAACATCTGTTAGTTGGCATTAAAAAATCAAAAAATATTTTTTGGAGCTAAGGCACGTTTTGTCATAGACAGTCACATATATAAATAATTTTTCTAATTTACTTTTGCATTATATATTATTGAAATTAATTATTTAAATAATATTATGAAATTAAAGTAATAAATAATAATGATAAATTATTAGTTAATTTTGTTTACATATTTTGCAAATGTTGTATAAAAAAATTTATTTATAAAATATTAATAAGTTAGGATCGAGATTGGATTATATAAACTGTATGTCAGTAAATACAAAGGATAAATAAATTCTATTCATTTATTTTTGATAATTAATATGTTCCAGAACTATTAAAATGTAAATAGCATATAATTCAGGTCTGAACCTCACAAAGTTATTTCTATCAACTCTCAACTACCCGTCGCACAGTGGGAATATTTGCGATTTTTTGTGACAAAATCGTAGAACTTTCGATAGAAATGAGTTATTTTAATAAATCAAAAACGAAAAGAAAGCTTATTATCTATAGAATAACGGAAAATTATAGAGAAAGCCATTGGGATTTTCCTAACCTATAATTAACGTAAGCAAAGTTGAATATTCATAGGTGAAACAACTATTTTCGCATATCCAGCGGGGATAAACGATAAATATAAGTGTCCCGAAGACTAAAATTCAAGATTTTATAATAAAAAATACGAATTAAGTGCTAACATTAAAAAAACTAAAATGAAAGAATCAATATGGCGACCAAAAATGTCATTTTTTAAATAATCGATTACATTGGGTTAAAACTTTTTACTCGGGGGTTTTTGGGGTCGCTGAATCCGAATCTGATGTTTAATTTCCAAAATTCAAAATGGCGGACTCAATATGGCGCCTGATCTTTTAAAAATCGTTGACATTCTGTTGAAACTTCTCACCTGGGGGTTTTTGGGGTCGCTGAATCCGAATCTGATGTTGGATTTTTAAGATTCAAAATGTCGGACTCAATATGGCGGCTGATTTTTTAAAAATCGTTGACATTCTGTTAAAACTTCTTACTTGGGAGTTTTTGGGGTCGCTAAATCCGAATCTGATGTTAACTTTTCAAAATTCAAAATGGCGGACTCAATATGGCGGCTGATTTTTTAAAAATCGTTGACATTCTGTTGAAACTTCTTACTTGGAGGTTTTTGGAGTCACTGAATACGAATCTGATGTTGGATTTTTAAAATTCAAAATGTCGGACTCAATATGGCGGCTGATTTTTTAAAAATCATTGACATGCTGTTGAAACTTCTTACTTGGAGGTTTTTGGGGTCGCTGAATCCGAATCTGATGTTGGATTTACAAAATTCAAAATGGCGGACTTAATATGGCTGCTGATTTTTTATAATCATTGGGATTCTGTTGAAACTTCTTACTTGGAGGTTTTTGGTGTCGCTGAGTACAAATTTGATGCAAGATTTACTAAAATTTAAAATGTTAAGGTGTTTTAGTCTGTCACCTACTAATCTGAAGTCAGATTTTTATTTGTTGAATATATTATCGTAATCGGATCGTTTAAAGTTTTTTAAATTTGGACCTCATATAGAACAATATTTTTTTAACTGACTAACACTAATATTAACTGTATTACAGTTTTAAATCTTACGCTTTTAGGATTATGTAAAGAATATATGTAACTGTCAATGAGAAAACGTGCCTTAGCTCCCAAACGGCAATTTTACAGGATGAGCGATTAAAGTTGCAGCAATGCATTGAAACCAATGCAATAGACCTACGCTTCTTGCTTAATATCACATAAAGTTCTTTAAAACAACAATTTTTTATTCTTGGAAATGAAAGAGCAAGTGAAAATCTGTCGGCTGAAATTAAAAAATCAAAATTTATTGTTTGGAGCTAAGGCACGTTTTACATGGACAGTCACATATGTTAAAATCTTTAAATTTCTAATACACTTGTTATTTGATTTTAAAACAAAAAGAGTGAAATGTATTTTTTTTGTAGTGTACGTTCCTTAATTTAATTGTACGTTCCTGTTTAGAATCATTTTGATCATTTCTTATTTTTAGTATAAATCTAGAGGACTTACATACGTTGGTTTTTAATGTGTCTAAAGGTATATATGTGCAAAATTGAAACATTTAAAACTATAAAATAATAGTGACAGATTAACATTAAACAACATAAATACAAACGATTGCCATATGTTTTCTTTGGTATCAAACTGATGTTAGTCGCAAAAATTGACCCCCAAGTAAAAAGTTTCAACAGAATGTCAAAGATTTTTAAAAAATTAGCCGCCATATTGAGTCTGCCATTTTGAATTTCGAAAACTAAACATCAGATTCGGATTTAGCGACCCCAAAAACCCCCAAGTTAGAAGTTTCAACAGAATATCAACGATTTTTAAAAAATCAGCCGCCATATTGAGTCCCCAATTTTGAATTTTAAAAATTAAACATCAGATTCAGATTCAGCGACCACAAAAACCCCCAAGTAAGAAGTTTCAACAGAATGTCAACGATTTTTAAAAAATCAGCCGCCATATTGAGTCCGACATTTTGAATTTTAAAAATCCAACATCAGATTCGTATTCAGTGACTCCAAAAACCTCCAAGTAAGAAGTTTTAACAGAATGTCAACGATTTATAAAAAATCAGCCGCCATATTAAGTCCGCCATTTTGAATTTTGAAAACTAAACATCAGATTCGGATTTAACGACCCTAAAACACCTAAGTAAGAAGTTTCAACAGAATGTCAACGATTTTTAAAAAATCAGCCGCCATTTTGAGTCAGCAATTTTGAATTTTGAAAACTAAACATCAGATTCGGATATAGCGACCCCAAAACCCCCAAGTAAGAAGTTTCAACAGAAAGTCAACGATTTTTAAAAAATTAGCCGCCATATTGAGTCCGCAATTTTGAATTTTGAAAATTAAACATCAGATTCAGATTCAGCGACCACAAAAACCCCCAAGTAAGAAGTTTCAACAGAATGTCAACGATTTATAAAAAATCAGCCGCCATATTAAGTCCGCCATTTTGAATTTTGAAAACTAAACATCAGATTCGGATTTAGCGACCCCAAAACCCCCAAGTAAGAAGTTTCAACAGAAAGTCAACGATTTTTAAAAAATCAGCCGCCATATTGAGTCCGCAATTTTGAATTTTAAAAATTAAACATCAGATTCAGATTTAGCGACCACAAAAACCCCCAAGTAAGAAGTTTCAACAGAATGTCAACGATTTATAAAAAATCAGCCGCCATATTGAGTCCGCCATTTTGAATTTTGGAAACTAAACATCAGATTCGGATTTAACGACCCTAAAACACCTAAGTAAGAAGTTTCAACAGAATGTCAACGATTTTTAAAAAATCAGCCGCCATTTTGAGTCAGCAATTTTGAATTTTAGAAAATTAAACATCAGATTTAGATTCAGCGACCACAAAAACCCCCAAGTAAGAAGTTTCAACAGAATGTCAACGATTTTTAAAAAATTAGCCGCCATATTGAGTCCGCCATTTTCAATTTTGAAAACTAAACATCAGATTCGGATTTAGCCACCTCAAACACCCCCAAGTAAGAAGTTATAACAGAATGTCAACGATTTTTAAAAAATCAGCCGTCATATTGAGTCCGCAATTTTGAATTTTGAAAATTAAACATCAGATTCGGATTCAGCGACCCCAAAAACCCCCAAGTAAGAAGTTTCAACAGAATGTTAACGATTTTTAAAAAATCAGCCGCCACATTGAGTCCGCCATTTTGAATTTTGAAAACTAAACATCAGATTCGGATTTAGCCACCTCAAAAACCCCCAAGTAAGAAGTTATAACAGAATGTCAACGATTTTTAAAAAATCAGCCGTCATATTGAGTCCGCAATTTTGAATTTTGAAAATTAAACATCAGATTCGGATTCAGCGACCCCAAAAACCCCCAAGTAAGAAGTTTCAACAGAATGTCAACGATTTTTAAAAAATTAGCCGCCATATTGAGTACGCAATTTTGAATTTTGAAAATTAAACATCAGATTCGGATTCAGCGACCCCAAAAACCCCCAAGTAAGAAGTTTCAACAGAATGTTAACGATTTTTAAAAAATCAGCCGAAACATTGAGTCCGACATTTTGAATTTAAAAAATCCAACATCAGATTCGGATTCAGCGACCCCAAAAACCCCCAAGTGAGAAGTTTCAACAGAATGTCAACGATTTTCAAAAAATCAGCCGCCATATTGAGTCCGCCATTTTGAATTTTGAAAATGAAACATCAGATTCGGATTCAGCGACCCCAAAAACCCCTGAGTAAAAAGTTTTAACAGGATGTCAACGATTTTTAAAAAATCAGCCGCCATATTGAGTCCGCCATTTTGAATTTTGAAAATTAAACATCAGATTCGGATTCAACGACTTCAAAAACCCCGAAGTAAGAAGTTTTAACAGAATGTCAACGATTTTTAAAAAATCAGCCGCCATATTGAGTCCGCCATTTTGAATTTTGAAAATTAAATATCAGATTCGGATTCAGCGACCAGCAAAAACCCCTGAGTAAAAAGTTTTAACCCAATCTGATAGATTATTTAAAAAAATGCTATTTTTGGTCACCATATTGATTCTTTCATTTTAGTTTTTTCAATGTTAGCACTCAATTCGTATTTTTCATTATAAAGTCTTGGATTTTAGTCTTCGGGACACTTATATTTATCGTTTATCCCCGCAGGATATGCGAAAATAATTGTTTCACCTATGAATATTCAACTTTGCTTACGTTAATTATAGGTTAGGAAAATCCTAATGGCTTTCTCTATAATTTTCTTTAATTCTATAGATAATAAGCTTTCTTTTCGTTTGTGATTTATTAAAATAACTCATTTCTATCGAAAGTTCTACGATTTTGTCACAAAAAATCGCAAATATTCCCACTGTGCGTCGTAGCTGAGTGGTACTAGCGTGCGTTTACCGCGAGCGAATTTGTCTATAGGGTCGTGGGTGTGATCCCCCCTTGAGAGTGCGAAGTTTTATTTCATAGGTTCTGCTGCTCGGACAAAGGAGAAGAAGTGGAAGAAGTGGTGGAAGCAGTGGAGAAGGCATTAGGCAGGACCAATTTAGAGGTGTCATGCCGCCTCTTCACTCTTCGAGCTGGAAACCGGCAAGCGGTGCTCCAACTCCATGAAGCATGCGCTGAAGCTTTGTTGAAAGCTGTCAAGGTGAAGGTTGGCTGGATCAACTGCAGAATCCGGGCCAGGTTGGAAGTAGAGAAGTGCTTTAAGTGCCTGGGCTACGGCCACCTGACTAGGACCTGCAAGGGCACGGATAGGAGTAAAGCCTGCTGGAAGTGTGGAGGTCCCGACCATCAGAGCAAGAGCTGCAGTAACGAGTTCCACTGCACTGCTTGCTCTGACAAAGGAATGACGGACGTCAAACACCTTCCAGGGAGCGGGTCCTGTCCAATTTATAGAGCAGAACTTAACAAGTTGAAATGAAGGAGCTAAGGTGTCTTCAGATTAACCTTGGCAAGGGGAAGCTAGCGAAAGATCTCATGTTTTTGACGGCCATTCAGAGGGGGGTTGATTTACTGTTTTTCAGTGAACAGTGTAGGAAACCGAACCACTCTGTCTGGTACCAGGATAAAACATGTAGATCTGGAATTCAAGTGTGCAACCCGGATCTGAGCGTTAGCGATTTCCTGGAAACCGACAAGGGGTTCGTTTGGATAGAGGTGGCAGGTATACGTATGTATAGCTGCTACTTCTCTCCGAACGATCGCCTTAAAGATTTCGAGGCCGAAATGCAATCTCTGGAAGAAAGCATAAAAGCTTTCGGCGGGAGGACCCTCATAACGGGAGACTTCAACGGTAAGTGTCCCGAATGGGGAGAAACACGTTTAGACAGGAGGGGCACTTTGATAAGCGAAATGGTAGCCAGAAATGACCTGGTCGTAGCGAACCGGGGCCAGGAGTTTACATTTCGGCGAGGCAAATCGGGATCAATTTTGGATCTCACAATTGTCTCGCCTAGCTTGGCACGGAAAGTCAGGGAGTTGGAGGTGCTCGATGAAATAACCTTGAGCGATCACCAGTATATTGAGTTCGTTATCTCGATGGAAGAGCTTTTAAAGGGGAAAAAGACCCGGTAGTCTTAGTAAGAACCCCTCATAGAACGTCGGTAAGCTCTATCCGGATAAGGCAAGAAAGTACCTGGAAGAAGCCAAGCTGATCTCCGAACTTAGCTAGATAAGGGAACCGGAAACGGTTGAGGAGAGAGTGCGTGCCGCGAGAAGTGAGGTGATTGCAGCTTGCAACCACTCCATGCCCCGACGTAGACGCGATTACTCCAGGAAGAGCTCAAATTATTGGTGAAACGACGAATTGGCAAAGCTAAAAACAGAGTACAATAAAGCGAGACGGAGATATACCCGCTCAAAGGGGAATTCCTCGCTAGAGCAGGAATGGCACAAAGCCAGAAACCATGGTCTCGAGAGGACTATTCTTTTTGCCTAGTACGGAAAGAAGATCTTTTCACTCCTGAGGAGTTAAGAGCCGCGGGAAAGGGGTTGAAGACTGGCAAGGCGCCAGGGAGGGACGGAATACTCAACGAGATCCTGAAATTGGTGATCGATGTGTACCCTGAACTTCTTCTTAACCCTTTGGACGATTGCCTCAGGGCTGGAAGGTTTTTTATGGACTGGAAAAAGCAAAAGTTAGTTCTTCTCAGAAAAGGAGACAAGCCTCTAGAAAAGACGACATCCTATAGACCCATATGTCTTCTGGACACAATGGGTAAACTTCTAGAGGGTATGGTTGTGCAGAGACTTCAGGGTCTTCTGACTGGCGAAAATGACCTATCAGAAAACCAGTACGGTTTTCGCAAAGGCCGATCCACCGTCGACGCTATTTCGGCGGTGGTAGAAGAGGCAAAGAAGGCCAGAGAAGGCAAGGGGAAAAAGAAAGGATTTTGCGCATTAATAGCAATAGAATTACGTAATGCGTTTAATTCCGCGCGATGGAACATCTGCATCGAGTCGATGAAGAGCAAAGGGATACCGACCTACCTGTTGCGAATGATGGATAACTATCTTAGCGATCGGTGGATCGAGTATGAGAGCAAAACATTTCAGATTCGCGAGGAGATGACTTGTGGAGCCCCCCAAGGGTCGAAGGTAGGGCCATTCGTGTGGAACGTCATGTATAATGCTTCCCTGCGGATGAAACTACCTACGGACACCAAATCATTCGGCTTCGCGGACGCCAAATTATCGTATGCGGTGCGCAAACTACAGAAATCCTTGGCATAAGGGTCAATGAAACTCTGCGACGAGTCAAGCGCTGGATGGACGCCAATGGTCTGGAAATGGTCTTGGAAAAGACCGAAGCACTGCTTGTCACGAACCGGAGATCCTTTGTTGCCCCACCTATTGAGATTGATGGGACTGAAGTAAAATGGAGTAACACCATAAAATACCTGGGCGTTGAGTTGGATAAGAAGCTCAGCTTCAACCAACATTTAACATCCGCAACAATCAAAGCCATCCAATGTGGAGGAAATATTTCCAGGCTTATGCCTAACATTGGTGGTCCCAGGGAAGCAAAGAGGAGATTAGTAGCGAGCGTGGTACACTCGAGATTGCTTTACGCAGCTCCAGTGTGGGCATCAGCCCTAGAAAAACACACCATCTCTATGAGACTACTTTCAGCCCAAAGAATAGTATTGTTGAGAATAGTCTCAGCCAACCGGACTATACCTACTAGCGCTGTGCAAGTCCTAGCAAGAGTTCCGCCGATAGATCTATTGGCTAAGGAAAGACAATATGTCTATCTCCTCGCCAAAGATCGGGCAAGCTTGCTCCCAGAAGAGGACAGGCAGCGTCTAAAGGCCCAGATTCGTAGAATCGCGAGGAGTAGATTAGTCGAGGAGTGGCAGGTGAGATGGAATGGGGAATCTACCGGAAGGTGGACTTACCGCCTTATTCCCCACCTTGCTAAATGGATAGAAAGAGGGCACGGAGAAGTTAGCTACTACTTAACACAGGCGCTGACAGGTCATGGTTGTTTCAACGAGTATTTGAAACGTTTTAAATTAAGAAGAGAGAGATCGTGCTCGTATTGCGACGCCCCCGTGGACACCGCGGAGCACACCCTCTTTGTTTGTAGATATTGGGAGGAGAAAAGGCAATATATGTTTCGGGTGGTGGGTACTGAAGTCACCCCCGAAAACATGATTGACCTTATGTTGAGGAATGTGGACTCGTGGCAGCACATTGAATCCTTTATTATCCAGGTAATGAAAACCAAAGACAACTCCTTATGTTGAGGAATGTGGACTCGTGGCAGCATATTGAATCCTTTATTATCCAGGTAATGAAAACCAAAGACAACAATGGTCGCAGGAGAAGAAACCAGGGTTAAGCTGGAGACAAAGGAAAGTAAGAAGGTAGGAAAGAAATCCGTATAGAATCCTCCACCAGTCATCAGTTCGAAGCCCGCCATTGATCTTTAAGGGTTCTTACCCCCAACGGTTTATCGGGTGATCGAGATATGATGATGGGCTGAGGTATCTATGGGTATGAGTGGAGTTAGCACTCAGTGATGTTGGTTGCTTAGCTCAATCGTTCCGCTAAGTGTTAAGTACTCCTATGAAGCGAGGAAGGTTTAGTGGGTATTACCCAGAGATAAACTTGCTGGGGAATATTTATATTCCCAAGTAAACTATTCTCTGGGCTCGAGTCCCACACACGGAGAGTACCCTCCTTAAATGATAATAGAAATTTTATTCAATAGGTACAAATATTCATGTTCATACAACTAAACAATGTTTTGTAAAAATAATTTATCACATAATAATTGTTGTTTCTAAAACTATTCATATTAAATCCATGAATGCTAAAATACATTGGAATAGGTGTAAATTACAAATAAATAAAAATTCTTGTATTTTAAAGAAATTATTGCAATAAAAAAATTTCTTTTCTAAAGAAATTTTGTCATCAGATGATGTAAACTTATCAATCTTTTGGATATAAAGCTACAAATCATTTTATAAAAATTTGCATTTATCACAAATCTAATTTAACCAAAATTGCATTTATCAGAAATCTAACTTGGCCGAAAAGTAAATTATCAGGAATCTCTTTTGTCCAAAAGTTAAATTATCAAAAATCTAATTTCTCCGAATATGCATTTACCATAAGTCTCGTTTGTCCGAAAGGTAAATGATCAGAAATCTAATTTATCCAAAATTGTATTTATCAGAAAACTAACTTGTCCGAAATAGCATTTATCAGAAATCTCGTTTGTCAAAAAATTGAATTATCTAGAATTTCATGTTTTCAAAATTATATTTATCAGTAATCTTAATTGTAAGGATTTTTAATTATCAAAAATCTAATTTGTTCGAAATTGAATTTATCAGAAATCTCCCATGTCTGAAATTTCATTTATCAGAAAATTCATTTATCAAAAATTGTTTTTATCAGAAATCTCATAAGTCCAAAATTGCGTTTGTCAAAAACCTAATTAATTAGACAAAGCATTTAACAGCAATCTCATCTGTCCAAAATAGCATTTGTAAGAAATCTAGTTTTCCCAACATTGTATTTATCAAAAAAGTTATTTATCCAAAAGTGCATTTTACAGAAATCTCATTTGTCAAAAATGTCAACTATCAGTAATCTTATTTATCGAAAATTGCATTTCTCTGAAATCTCATTTCTCAGAAATCGCAATTATCAGAAATCTCATTTGTCTAATATTACATTTATCAGAAATCTCATTTGGGTCAAAATTTCTCTAAAAAATCAATGTTGGTCTCGGCTCTTTCGATTTTTATGAAACTTAATGAAAATGTAGTACTATATGACAAAAGATTTACCAAAAATATTTTTTGAAAATTTTCAAAATTGTGGTTTTTACAGGGTGTCAAAATTTTAAGTACCGTTTTTTTCAAAAACGAATATCTTTGTAGCATTTTAATAAATTTTGTTCATACTTATGGTGTTTATAAATAATATTTCAACACTTTGAACGTAATATAAGACCAAAGATTTTTTTCAAAATTTGCCCCGAAAAAAGTCAAAAAATTTTTTGATTTCATTTTTTCAATCAAAAGCACCTCTACGATTTCTTTTTAATAACGATATTTCGTTTTATTATTTTTTCCTAAGTTGAAAAAAAAAAGTTCTGGAGACTTTAAAAACAACCGAGATATTGGACTTTTTGTGACGCGGCCCACGCTCTCTGAATTCAGGCAAGCTTAACGCCTGGACTCGGACGCATTTTTTTAAGCATTTTCAACGTTAATTATTTTTATTATTAGGCATGTAAATTGGTTTTTGTAATAACATTTTCTTACGTATTTTTTATTGCTCTTTCATAATCTGTCGTCAAAATTGCAAAAAAATAACATTCTAAAAAGCTATAACCACTTTTTTGGACAAAAAAACAAATTTTTTAAATTTTTGATTCAAAAATGATTTTTTTTCCACATAACCAGTGATCAGAAAATTTCTGCTCCCAAAAATATTGTGTCAACAATATCCAAGCTTCAAGAGGATGGACCATACATTTAAAAATATTAAGATGGCGGATCCAAAATGGCGACAACAGTATTTTTTTCAAAAAATTAACACCCAGTTGATACTTCTTTTAATTCTCTCTTTATTTGTATGGAAATGAGTACCTGAATGTTTCTTGGGTCGCTGATTGTTACTCTAAAATCGGATTTCAAAAAATCAAAATGGCGGATCCAGTATAGCGGTCGATATTTTTGGAATTGACCCCAAAAAACCACGGGTAGCATGTTTCAAAAAAATTCGATTAATTCCAAAAATATCGACAGCTATACTGGATCTGACATTCAAAATTTTGGAAATCCGACTTCAGATTTACAATCAGAGACCCCAAAAACCCCCGAGTAGCATGTTTCAAATAAATCCGATCAATTCGAAAAATATCGACCGCCATATTAGATCCGCCATTTTGGATTTTTAAAATATGACTTCAGTTTTACAATCAGCGACCCCAAAAACCCCTGAGTAGCATGTTTCAAATAAATCCGATCAATTCGAAAAATATCGACCGCCATATTGGATCCGCCATTTACAATTTTTGAATTCCGACTTTAGATTAACAATCAGCGACCCAAGAAACATTCAGGTACTCATTTTCATACAAATAAAGAGAGAATTAAAATAAGTATCAACTGGGTGTCAATTTTTTGAAAAAAAAATACTGTCGTCGCCATTTTGGATTCGCCATCTTATTATTTTTAAATGTATGGTCCATCTTTTGGAAGCTTAGATATTGTAGACACGATATTTTTAGGTGCAGAAATTTTCTGATCACTGGTAATGTGAAAAAAAGCATTTTTGAATCAAAAATGTAAAAAATTTGCATTTTTTTCCAAAAAAGTGGTTATAGCTTTTTGGAATTTTATTTTTTTGCATTTTTGATGACAGATTATGAAAGAGCGATAAAAAATACGTAAGAAAATGTTATTACAAAAACCAGTTTACATGCCTAATAATAAAAATAATTAACGTTGAAAATGCTTGAAAAAATGCGTCCGTGTCCAGGCGTTAAGCTTGCCTGAATTCAGAGAGCGTGGGCCGCGTCACAAAAAGTCCAACATCTCGGTTGTTTTTAAAGTCTTCAGAACTTTTTTTTTATCAACTCAGGAAAAAATAAGAAAACGAAATATCATTATTAAAAAGAAATCGTAGGGGTGCTTTTGATTAAAAAAATGAAATCAAAAAGTTTTTTGACTTTTTTCGGGGCAAATTTTGAAAAAAAACTTTGGTCTTATATTACGTTCAAAGTGTTGGAATATTATTTATAAACACTATAAATATGAACAAAATTTATTAAAATGCCACAAAGATATTCGTTTTTGAAAAAAACGGTACTTAAAATTTTGACACTCTGTAAAAACCACAATTTTGAAAAACCAAGTTTCATAAAAATCGAAAGACCCGAGACCAACATTGGTTTTTTTGAGAAATTTTGACCCATTTGTCAAAAATTGTTTGTTTTACATTTGTTTTCGGTAAAACAAATGTTTTACCGAAAAAGCATAGACCAAAGACGGACAACTCGCTTACAAAGAGAAATGTTGGGATAATGGAAGTTTGGGAAAATGAGATTTCTTGTACATGGACTTTCGCACAATTGAAGGTTATGAAGCATAATCTTTTGGATAAATGAGACTTCCGATAAATGCGATTTCGGACATCTGCGATTTCTGATATATGCAAGATTTGACAAATAAGATTTCTGATAAATGTAATTTCGGACAGATGCCATTTCTGAGAAATGCAATCTCGGAATCATTAGATTTCTGATTAATGCAATTTTTGATAAAGAAGATTTTAGATAATTGAAATTACTGACAAATTAGATTTTTTATCAATGCAATTCAGAACAAATGAGATTTCCGATAAATGCGTATTTAGGTAAATGAGATTTCTGGTAAATGCAATTTTAGATAAATAAAATTCGGTCAAATCGTTCTGACAATTGAGTTTTGGAGAAAATGTGGGCGACCCATATAAACATAAATTGTTCATAAATATAGACATTTTGTGCTTGAGAAAGGCTTAGTTACAAATATGATATTTTCACCGAAAATAATTGAATTAAATTTAACATTATAAAAAAGAGACATGTCACGGAGCTAAAATTTCACCAAAAAAAATAAATAAAATATGATACTTGTGCGGATAATTTGGCGATTCCAAAGAGTATGAACTACCACACTCGCTTTCGGCTCGTGTTGCAAATCATGCAAATATCTACAAATTTTTTGTCAATTATATATTTTATATAGCAATCGATTCGTCTTGCGACTAGAAATAGACTTTTCTTATAAAAAGTAGCGTTTCTAGAATGCGAAAATTGTTGTTTAGAAACGATATTTTTACATGAAAAAGTGCTTCAAAACTTCGATTACAATGTAAAAACAATGAAAATGTACACATATCATCATAAATAGGATCCGATATAGGTGCCTACATAGAATCCTATGTAGGGTCATGTACCGACTTACATGTATAATTCCTATATGGGCAGTCCCATGCAGGATCCCACATGGGATCTTATGTACTCTCCCATATAGGATTCTATGTAGGATTCCATATCATAAATATGAGGTGATCCTACATCGGATCCTATGTGGGATGAGATGTAGGTTAGTGCAAAGGATCCTATAAGGGATTTTATATAAAATCCTATTTGGGATGGCAGGTGGGATAGAACGTAGGATCCTATATAAGATTCTATATGGAATCCTGCATAGAATTTTATATGGGATCTTGCATGGGACCACCCATATAGGAATTATATATTTGGGTCCGTACATGGTATCCTACATAGGATCCTATAAGGGATGATATGTGGAAATCTATATAGGGACATGATATCTATATATAGATCTATATATTTAGGACATCATTTTCATTACTAAGAAAAAAGATTTTATATAACTCACTTTTGGGGTTTTCTAAACCCCAAAGACCCACCCTATTTAAAAACCTTATGTAGGATCTGATGTTGGATCTTAGGTAAGATCTTAGGTAAGATCTTAGGTAAGTTCTTATGTGATTTCTTATGTAAGAAATGACGTAAGATCTTACGTGTGCATTTGGCAAAAGATCTTACCCAAGTTCTTATGTAATTTCTTAGGTAAGTTCTTATGTAAGTTCATAGGTTCTGCCAAAAATAAAAAAATTTAATTTTCATATTTTTAATTTTAAAAAACTGTTAATCAAAAAATAAATTAAAGTTAAAAATCTAAATTCATTAAATTTAAGTAATTAAAGTTAATTAAAATTAAATTTAAAAATAGAAGATAGAAAAATCTTTTTTTAATTTTAATTTTTAGACATTTTTCAAAATGTCTGAAAAAAAATATTTAAAAAAATTATTAATTATAAGGTCATTCATAACCATTCATAATAGTTTGACGCACTTTTATTTTTTGTTAGAGGAAAGACATCTTGTGTCTTATCCTTTTAAAATGCTTATTTCTTGATCCATATATAATACCTAAGAGTTCGGTCTCATTTGTGAGGCAGAATGATGGCAGCCCTCTGGCGGCGAACCGAAGAAACAATGTCGCGGGATTACTCAGTTTCAAACCGTTTCACCTGTAAAGTGTATAAGTCACGATAGTTTGTTTACATTGTGCAATGCTTCAAGTAAAAGGTTAAATATTGGTTAAATTAAAATTTTTTAAATAAAGTGTGGTGCATTAATAATTATAAGATGTGAGGATGAGGACGAGAAATTAGTGAATATGTACGTGACAGTTATAATATTGGTAAGTTTTTATAAGATAATTGTCTTTAAACATTTTAATAAAAGTAGGGTTATTGTTTTGAAATGTATTATATTCCATTTAAATAATAATACTAATTTGTTTAAATTATATATTGTATATAATTAATTATTAATTTATTAATATAATTTCGAAATATCTATTTTAATATTAATTTAACTAGTTTTGTCAAAGTAAAACTAAAATTTATAACAAGCTTTTTTATTAAATAACAATTTTGAATATAAATGTTTAAATATATGTGTTTAAATATTTTGTTATAAAATTTTTATTAATATAATTAAATAAAGAATTAAATGATATATTTTTCAAAATGTTTTGTACAATTTAAATTTTTCTTTATTTAAACTATATAATTTTAAAATAAAATTCATAAAATATCATCACCATTACTTTAACCATTAGGCTAAATTTAAATTTAAATATAAAATAATAAAATAAATATAAATATAAAATAAAATATTTAGTGAATTTAATACTATCTTTATTAAATTTTAATTTTTAAATTTAATCAAATCTATCATTATAAAACATAATGTACTTAATAGTTCTTCAATTTATTTTTAAATTATAAATGATCTTATTGTTTATTACAATAAATAACATTATAAAATAACATAATAAATATGCTTGCTATTCACCCTACCCTAATATATAACAAATAAATATAAATAATTGATAAATAAAAGGATTTTATTGTTTTTTAATTAATAATAGTATTTTTATTTAACAGTTACAAATATTCAGGTTTTTACATTAAGCTTTATAATACTATAAATTACAAATTGTATTTAACTTAATACTAAACAAGTCAACTGTACATAGTTGAATAATCTACAACTAGTTTTAATTTAACTATAAACTAAACAGTGTTTTATAAAACTATTTTATCACATTATTGGCGTTCCTAAAAATTTTATTGATTAATCCATTAAGGTATTAGTCGCGTAAATGCTCCCGCAAAACTCCCGCAAAATAAAAAGAACAAAAAATAAACTTTTATATTAACTCACTTGCTTCCTTGTGACCTCTTCTAATATAATATATGTAATTTTCACGATTTTGAGTCAGGTACTATAAGTTATCGTGATGTATTGCTTACACGTTTTCGACATTTTTCAATGAAACCACGTGAAAATGAAAAATTATGAATTTTTAAATTATTGTAATTTTTATACGGCGTGGTCAATAAAATTAATTTTTTTTTGAAGGATTTATTTTATCTCAATGTGTAACTTAGTAGTTTTATTTGAAAAACTGACGACTTGTTTTTTTATAATTGAATATAAGAGACATTTTTTACATGCATTTTGTGCTATTGCATGTAAAAGGTATAAACTTTGAATTAATATTTTGAAGCTCAGAAGTGGTCAAAATTAATAGGATAGATCTCATTTCATAGATAAATACCTCATGAATACAGATACAAAGTTTTAAAAAAATCTGACGAAAATCATTTTACGCGACTAATACCTTAATGCTAAAATATATTGAAATTGGAAAAAATTGTAATAAATAATAATTCTTATTTTTTCCAGAAATATTGGAATACAAAAAATTTCTATTCTAAAGAAATTCCTCAACAGATGCTGTAGACTTATCAATATTTTGAAAATAAAGCTCCAAATCATGTTGATATTACCTTTGGATTCCTATGTACACTAGGGTGGTCCAAAAAAGGTCGATTTTTAAAAATTATAAAAACTGTCGCAGCTTTATATTCTGCAACAAAATACAAGACATAACTCTTTTTTTATAATTTTTTAAATTAATAATTGGCTTGTCCCTGCGACTTTTTGTCTTTTATGGGAATTAACACGTAAAACAAGCAATTTATTTTCAATCTTATTTTTTCCTGCTTTGTTGATTTCCTATTGCAATGTATTTTCGTAAACTGTTAGGCGACAATTAAAATATTTTATTAAAACAAAAAAAATTTCCAAAATGATATATTTATAGTTGTTATTCAGTTAGAAAAAACCTGAAAAATCATTAAATAGGCAGTTTTTAGAGGCAATTTTTTACCAGTAAATATAAATTAATTTATTTAAAATTTACATGAAATAAAAGTTTATTCTATTGACAATAGTACATGAAAAAATAAAATTGATTTATAAATATTAAAGGGACACATTCTTGAATTAAAGTTTACGGTTTTTTGCCCGTCGTCGGTTTACAGCCATCATTATGAGCGAAACTAATATAGGCCTGTGCATTGCTACTGACGAAAAGGAGAAGTAAAGAGTCTAGGATTGAAGTCGACCATTTCTACCTACTCAGAAGCAGGTCTATTGTATTTTTTTCACCCGCAAACCCTTTCCAGGATACGATTTAGATTATTACCCATAAGTGAAATACGACGGATAAGTAGAAGAAGCACTGAGAACCTTTCAAACCCTAGGGACAAGTCAATTATTAATTTAAAAAGTTATAAAAAAAGAGTTATGCCTTGTAATTTTTTGCAGAATATAAAACTGCGACAGTATTTTTAATTTTCAAAAATCGACCTTTTTTGGACCACCCTAATGTACACCTTCGTCTGTGTTAAAAGTTATAATACTTTGAAGTAATATTTGAAAAATAAAAAACATATTTTTAAAAAGGAAAAAATGAGCATTAAAGGTTAATGTAAATAATAATAATAATAACAATAATATAAGGCAACTAATATTTTTTGATTTTTTTGCAGGGAATCAACAACCAAAAAATATCCAAAGATGTTCGAATAACCAGCAGCCTTGATTTACAATTGATCCGTTATCAAGAGGCGACACCACCAGAGCAGCAAATCCAATACGAAAAAAACCATGGTTTCCAAAATAACAATTTAGTTCGTGAAGATACCACACTAAAAGAAAAATGTGATTTAGTCTTCTAAATTGAAAACTTACACCTTCAAACAGGTATTTTCGGTAATTTCTAAACACTTAACAATTATTCTCTGACCACTCAGACACAAATTGAAATTTTACTTTTAAAAACAACAAATTAATCACTTTTGTCTCTTTAAAAACATAATATTTAATCTTCTAACAGATAAATAAATGCCTTATTTTTCTCTAAGTGAAACTCTTCAATATTCCTTTGAAAAGTTATACTGGACAGTAATTAATATTAAAAACACATGCTTCAATTTAATACATTACCATACTTTTTATGTAAAAATTTATTAACAATATTTCAATTTTTAAAATTATTCTTCCCGGTAAAATTTCTCACATACAAAACACCTCATCCGCTTCTAAGAAAAATTTTATTTAGAAACCCAATTTGCAAAATTATGCTGCCCAGTAATTAACTTTTTTCGTAATTGAAAACAACAAATTATTATTGACTTTTACTTCTTTAAAAAACATTTTTAAATTTCTAACACAGAAATAAGTTTCGTATTCTTCTCTAAGTAAAATTATTCAGAATTCAAATTTTGAAAAATTATACTGGACAGTAATTTATTTATTTATTTTAAACATAACTTTTTTAATCATCTCTGGATTTTAAAAACTCATTTTTTAATTTAATACATTGCCAACTTTTATTAATCTTTTCGACAGTAAAAGTTTTTGAAAAATTCCAAATTACAAAATTTTTTTGCCAATTTTCTAATTTTTTCATTTAAAAAAAATTACTAATGTATCATTTTTGTCTCTTAGAAATACATAACTCATATTTTTACATAATAAAATTAAGAAGAAAGATATCTCACATCCCAATTTGAAAAATATAACTGCACAGAAATTAATTCTTCCTTTCTTCGAAAATTCCCGCAAGGATCGTAATAATATTCATATTGTAACAGTAAATTAATGTTTGCTGTGCAAATTTGTTAAAACAGTTAATATATTTGATACCACAGCGAACAAATTTGGTGCTAATTTTTTTATTTTTACGATAGTGCAAATTTTTAAAAATTCCAATTTTACAAAATTATTTGTTCATGTATTTTATTTTTGCTGATTTTAAAAATACCTAATTAATATTTTTTGTTTCTTAGAAACATATAATTAAATTTCTCACATTCAAACCAGTTACTTATTCGTCTCTTAGTAAGAATTTATTTAAAATTCCAATTTACAAAATTATACTTGACAGTAATTAATTCTTTCTATTTAAGAAAATTCTAAATGAATTATTTTTGGTTATGAAAAGCACACGCATCAGTTTAATGTATTCTCACATTTTCATCATTTTTCCGTCAGTGTAAATTTTTTAAAAATTTCAATTTACAAATTTATTTAGCCAGGTATCTAATGTTTGTCGCTTTTAACATTAAAAATTAATCACTTTTGGCTTTTAAAAAAACATAATTCAATTTCATACATACAAATCAATTTCTTTTTCTTCTCTAAATAAAAATTTATCTCACATTCCAATTTACAAAATTTAACTGGACCGTAGTTAACTTTTTTCGTTTTTAAAAATATATAAATAATTTTTTTTGCAACTTAAAAACAAGTTATTCAATTTCTTCTTACAAACAAGTTTTTAATCCTGCCCTTCTTTAAACAAGTTTGTAATTCTTCCCTAAGTAAAAATATATTAAAATTTACAATTTACATAACTAATGAGATGTTATGAAAATCTAAAAAATTAACTAGGAGCCAGGTTAATTCTTTTGATTCGAAAATTAAATAAAGTTTTTCTAATGCAAGAATTTAAAACTTATTTGTGAGTGTGAAATTGTTGTAAAGACGCAAAAATAATTATTTACGTTTTTATTCAAACGAAAAAAGTTCATTACGGTCTAGATATATTTTGCAAGTTGGATTCTGAGACATTTTTTATTCAGAAAAGAATAAGGAATTAGTTTGTATTTAAACAACTTATTACTTAAGAGTTTTTGAAAACGACAAAAATTAGATACCGGGACAAATAATTTTGAAAATTGGAATTTTTAAAAAATTACCACCGTCAGAAAGATAAAAATTGTGGGAATGTATTATATTGAAGCAAGTGTTTTTAATATCCAAAATGATTAAATAAGTTATTTTTAAAATAAAAAAAATTCATTACTGTCCAGGATAATTTTGTAAAATTGAAATTTTGAATAAATTCTTATTCAGAAAATAATCAGAAACTTCTTTGTATGTTCGACGCTAAAATAGGTTTTTTCAAAAACAAAATGATTAATGAGTTGATTTCAAAGACGAAAAAAATGTATTACTGGGGATTATAATTTTGCAAATTAAATTTTACTTAGAATAGGGTCATAAGGTAGTTTTTATTTAAGAAATTCAAATAAGATTTTAAAAAATTAATTACTTGGAAGTCTAGTTTTGTTAATTAGAATAAAAAATGAATTTTTACTGAGAGAAGGATTGGAAACTTGTTTGAAAGTGTGAAATTAAAAAATTTGGAAGAATTAATTTCTGTGCAGTTATATTTTTCAAATTGGGATGTGAGATATCTTTCTTCTTAATTTTATTATGTAAAAATATGAGTTATGTATTTCTAAGAGACAAAAATGATGCATTAGTAATTTTTTTTAAATGAAAAAATTAGAAAATTGGCAAAAAAATTTTGTAATTTGGAATTTTTCAAAAACTTTTACTGTCGAAAAGATTAATAAAAGTTGGCAATGTATTAAATTAAAAAATGAGTTTTTAAAATCCAGAGATGATTAAAAAAGTTATGTTTAAAATAAATAAATAAATTACTGTCCAGTATAATTTTTCAAAATTTGAATTCTGAATAATTTTACTTAGAGAAGAATACGAAACTTATTTCTGTGTTAGAAATTTAAAAATGTTTTTTAAAGAAGTAAAAGTCAATAATAATTTGTTGTTTTCAATTACGAAAAAAGTTAATTACTGGGCAGCATAATTTTGCAAATTGGGTTTCTAAATAAAATTTTTCTTAGAAGCGGATGAGGTGTTTTGTATGTGAGAAATTTTACCGGGAAGAATAATTTTAAAAATTGAAATATTGTTAATAAATTTTTACATAAAAAGTATGGTAATGTATTAAATTGAAGCATGTGTTTTTAATATTAATTACTGTCCAGTATAACTTTTCAAAGGAATATTGAAGAGTTTCACTTAGAGAAAAATAAGGCATTTATTTATGTGTTAGAAGATTAAATATTATGTTTTTAAAGAGACAAAAGTGATTAATTTGTTGTTTTTAAAAGTAAAATTTCAATTTGTGTCTGAGTGGTCAGAGAATAATTGTTAAGTGTTTAGAAATTACCGAAAATACCTGTTTGAAGGTGTAAGTTTTCAATTTAGAAGACTAAATCACATTTTTCTTTTAGTGTGGTATCTTCACGAACTAAATTGTTATTTTGGAAACCATGGTTTTTTTCGTATTGGATTTACTGCTCTGGTGGTGTCGCCTCTTGATAACGGATCAATTGTAAATCAAGGCTGCTGGTTATTCGAACATCTTTGGATATTTTTTGGTTGTTGATTCCCTGCAAAAAAATCAAAAAATATTAGTTGCCTTATATTATTGTTATTATTATTATTATTTACATTAACCTTTAATGCTCATTTTTTCCTTTTTAAAAATATGTTTTTTATTTTTCAAATATTACTTCAAAGTACTATAACTTTTAACACAGACGAAGGTGTACATAGGAATCCAAAGGTAATATCAACATGATTTGGAGCTTTATTTTCAAAATATTGATAAGTCTACAGCATCTGTTGAGGAATTTCTTTAGAATAGAAATTTTTTGTATTCCAATATTTCTGGAAAAAATAAGAATTATTATTTATTACAATTTTTTCCAATTTCAATATATTTTAGCATTAATGGATTAATCAATAAAATTTTTAGGAACGCCAATAATGTGTAAAATAGTTTTATAAAACACTGTTTAATTGACTTGTTTAGTATTAAGTTAAATACAATTTGTAATTTATCGTATTATAAAGCTTAATGTAAAAACCTGAATATTTGTAACTGTTAAATAAAAATACTATTATTAATTAAAAAACAATAAAATCCTTTTATTTATCAATTATTTATATTTATTTGTTATATATTAGGGTAGGGTAAATAGCAAGCATATTTATTATGTTATTTTATAATGTTATTTATTGTAATAAACAATAAGATCATTTATAATTTAAAAATAAATTAAAGAACTATTAAGTACATTATGTTTTATAATGATAGATTTGATTAAATTTAAAAATTAAAATTTAATAAAGATAGTATTAAATTCACTAAATATTTTATTTTATATTTATATTTATTTTATTATTTTATATTTAAATTTAGCCTAATGGTTAAAGTAATGGTGATGATATTTTATGAATTTTATTTTAAAATTATATAGTTTAAATAAAGAAAAATTTAAATTGTACAAAACATTTTGAAAAATATTTCATTTAATTCTTTATTTAATTATATTAATAAAAATTTTATAACTAAATATTTAAACATTATTTTATATTCAAAACTGTTATTTAATAAAAAAGCTTGTTATAAATTTTAGTTTTACTTTGACAAAACTAGTTAAAATAATATTAAAATAGATATTTCGAAATCATATTAATAAATTAATAATTAATTATATACAATATATAATTTAAACAAATTAGTATTATTATTTAAATGGAATATAATACATTTCAAAGCAATAACCCTACTTTTATTAAAATGTTTAAAGACAATTATCTTATAAAAACTTACCAATATTATAACTGTCACGTACATATTCACTAATTTCTCGTCCTCATCCTCACATCTTATAATTATTAATGCGCCACACTTTATTTAAAAAATTTTAATTTAACCAATATTTAACCTTTTACTTGAAGCATTGCACAATGTAAACAAACTATCGTGACTTATACACTTTACAGGTGAAACGGTTTGAAACTGAGTAATCCCGCGACATTGTTTCTTCGGTTCGCCGCCAGAGGGCTGCCATCATTCTGCCTCACAAATGAGACCGAACTCTTAGGTATTATATATGGATCAAGAAATAAGCATTTTAAAAGGATAAGACACAAGATGTCTTTCCTCTAACAAAAAATAAAAGTGCGTCAAACTATTATGAATGGTTATGAATGACCTTATGATTAATAATTTTTTTAAATATTTTTTTTCAGACATTTTGAAAAATGTCTATAAATTGAATTTAAAAAAAGATTTTTCTATCTTCTATTTTTAAATTTAATTTTAATTAACTTTAATTAATTAAATTTAATGAATTTAGATTTTTAAGTTTGATTTATTTTTTGATTAACAGTTTTTTAAAATTAAAAATATGAAAATTAAATTTTTTTATTTTTGGCAGAACCTATGAACTTACATAAGAACTTACCTAAGAAATTACATAAGAACTTGGGTAAGATCTTTTGCCAAATGCACACGTAAGATCTTACGTCATTTCTTACATAAGAAATCACATAAGAACTTACCTAAGATCTTACCTAAGATCCAACATCAGATCCTACGTAAGGTTTTTAAATAGGGCACTTAAATAATTTTATCCTTAAATATTTTTCGTTATTTCATTGTTTAGGCTGCAGAAATCTACCTTCCTTTTTTTATAAATTTAAGAAATGTTTTTAAAAGACCTTAGAATTTATTGAAGGTATTTAATTCCAAAATAAGGTTTAAATATTTATTTACCTATGAGATTCCCAACATTTTGTTTGATTGTGAAGATGATCAAAGAGACAACCTTCTGGTACAAGAAGAGCATCACTTTGAAAAGGCCCCTCTGAAATTAAAAGATCATTTTTTTATTATGACGTATTTGCGAATCTTACCCAATTTCTTAAATAGAAAACAAGTATATTCTAACTTGCATCAAGAGTACTGCGGTGACCAAGAGTATCAGTTAGGTCTCAATTGCAGCAGTATAAAAATATAGAAATCAACCAAAATTCCAATCTTAGTTATTATGGTTTTTTCGTTTAATGAATAGTGAGATTGCAGTGGTCAGAACAAAAATTTTTGTTTTTTGATATCTTTTAATTGTAAAACTGTTATTTGGGTTTTAAAAACCGTTTTATTCAATTTAAAAAAAACCTTATCAAAGTTTTTCAAGACTAAATTTCAGGGGGTCAGAATACATAAGAAAAATGTGGTTTGGTTAAATGCATAGACTAATGTACACATGATGTAATTCCAACTTGAGACCAAATATTATTTCTGATTTAAATTTACAAAATATTTTAACTTATTCTACTCTATTGTAGCAATTTTAATAAATAAATTGTATTTCACTCAAATAGGAAAAATATAAAAACCGTGATGAAGTAAATGTCCTAATTTGTGATCCCTTTTAATTTGTGTTCAGAAGATCAGCATTGGAACATTAATATTTTGAAAACGAGGACTGGATTGGAGATTTGTAACTATTTTTTTAAATTCTTACAAAGCAACACAAACAAAAAGTTCCCTGATCTGGGTACGAAACACATATTTTCCTATGTATTTTGATGCGCTGAATCCGAATCTGTCAGCAGAATTGGCTCATCAGATCAAGTTTTGACTCTAACCTCAAAATCAATAAAATGATATTTACTGGTAAAGACCCTAGGTTAAGACGAAACTGATTGTGAGTTTTACCGTTTCTCTATTTCTCTCTCTCTATTTCTCTCTCTCTCTCTCTCTCTCTCTCTCTCTCTCTCTCTCTCACACACACTTAAACTGAAAAAACAATAACTTTTTTAAAAATATTAAAAATACCAACCAACGTTAGCAGCAGTTCAAGTAGGTACAACTGACTTGAATCTACATTTTAATAAAAATTTACCTCATTATACAAATATACTTCAAATTTAATTTTATTTCTAAATAAAAACAATAGACCACATGCTAGGTCCATCAGCGTTTGAGAGAAACCTTCCATAATTTTTCTGTCTTTCTCTCTCTCTCTCTCTCTCTCTTTCTCTCTATGAAATTTTACCTAAAATTTTACCTCATTATTCAAATATTTTCCAAATTTAAATTAAATTTCTAAATACAAACAATAGACCTTCTGCTAGGCCCATTATCGTTCGAACGAACCCTTGCATAATGAGGGTTAATGGCTTTAGGAAAAGAGGCAACAATTTCGAACTTTAATAGAAAAGAGAGAAAAATTGCCTTTCTTTTTCTCATTACCTGCTAAAATAATTGCTTCTCACTCTTTTCAAAGAGAGGCTTTATTTGGTAACGTTTTGGTAACTCATTTGCATATAACTTATTTCTTAGTAATGATTGTTCTACGATGATTTTTACCGAAGTTATGATGTTTTACTTAAAATCATTTTTTTCCATTACAGAATAACACATAAAAATTGATGTGTTTTTAACATATTATGGAAAAAAGTGATATTTTAAGTAAAACATCATAACTTCGTTAAAAATCATCGTAGAACAATTTATAAAAAAGCGTTTTAAAGGTAATAATACAAGCTTTTTATTGGCCCTAGGCATGTATTAAAGTTAAGTCGAGTTCTAATTCTAATGTTCAAAAAGTGTCATTTTATTAAATTTGAGGTTAGAGTCAAAACTTAATCTGATGGTCCAATTCTGATGACGGATTAGGATTCAGAGCATCAAAATACATCGAAAAATGTGTGTCTCTTACCCAGGTCAAAGAACTTTATTTTTTTTGTGTGGCTGTGATATTAACAGCAAGTATACAATTCGAGTTTAATTTAATTTATAAGTGAAAAAATTAAAATCCGACCATCGCAGTTAAGAAATTATTATTATGAGATTGAGGACGGCAACTTGTGACAGTCTTGGGGCGGCAAATTTATCAATCTGTCACTGATTCTTTTTAATTATTTAATATTATTAAACTATTTTGATTCAAAAGTATTCAATTATATTATTGATTTTTAATGTTCAAATTAATTGTTAACAAATTTCTATCTGCCTATTGACTTTTTTAGGGCTCTTCAAAAATGTTATACATGACCAACCCCTTTCATTCCTTAATCATAAAACCACCCCAATGCAAATAACAGGGTCACAAAAATGATAAAAATACAGGTTTTCAGTTCATATTATTAATCTACAATTAATAAAATCATTAAAAACACCTAGCTTCATATTTTAGATTCATCCCTTACCCAAACTAACCCCCTAAAAAACCATAAACAAATTTTTTTTTTCTAATAATAATTGCTACTTTTTATTAATAATTATTATTCTTCAATTTAAAGGCTCTCCATAAACAATTTTCCCCATTTTAGGACTCCTACCCTTATCACAAAACCACCCCCTAAAATGACTCTGACTAATCAAGATTCTAAAATAAGTATAAAATCTCAGCTTTTTCAATGGAATATCAACCCACTATTTTTGGGCTCTCAAAAAATACTCGTCCCGATTTTAGGGCACCTACCCTAAACCCAAAACCACCACCTAAAATGACTTTGACTAACAAAGCTTTTAAAATAATTATAAAACGACACTTTTCTCTACGGAATATCAACTCACTATTTTTAAACTCTCAGAAAACACCAATCCCGATTTTAAGGCCCCTACTCTTAACGCAAAACCACCCCCTAACATGACTCTAACTAACCGAGATTCTAAAATAATAAGATAATGCCACTTTTCTCTACGGAATATCAACTCACTATGTTTGGGATCTCGCAAAATACTTGTCCCGATTTTAGGGTTTCTACCTTTAAGGGGTTACACCACTTTAGAATTTTCAAAAATGAATTTTTTTTATTGGCTTAAAAGATACTTTAAACCTTCTAAAATAAGAGGAAAAAGATGAATTTAGTATATATCTTTTTTAAATTCAACTTCTAGACGGATAAGCTGTGTGCTACAAAATCATCATACATAACATGCTTCAAGAGAACGTCTCTAGTGCCGCAATTTTGAAATTTTTTTAAATGAAAAATATTTTTTTTTTACTTCAAGACATGTCTAAGTAATAACATCCTGTAACTCGCACAATTCTTTACCCATTGACTTGAAATTTTGAGAGTATCTTTCAAGCAACATTATCTAAAGAAAGACGCATATTTATGTAGTTATAAACAAATTAGTTCTTACTTTTTTAGGAAAAAAATCAGTGTTTCCTTAAAACGTTCACCATTTTTGCAAAAATCGATAAAACAAAAATCCCCTACGTCTTTCTCTAGCTTTTGAGATGTGAAAATAGAAAAAAATTTGTTTTTTATTCTGGAATGAAAATTGTAGCAAAAACCTTTTCGGCCGCGAGGTCATTCTCCTCAAAAACGGTTTCCATCACGTACCTATATATCTGATATTTAAAAAGAAAAAAATTTATGTAGTACATTTTTCTTCTCTTTAAAGTGTACCTAATGAAGATATATAAACATATTTTTCATAACTTTTAAACTTTTCTTTGAAAAAATTATTAAAATTAGGCCTTTTTTTGATGTTCTAGAGTGGTTCAACCCCTTAATCCAAAACCACCCCCTAACATGACTCTGAGTTATCAAAATTTTAAAATATTTAGAAAATGACACTTTTCTCTGCGGAATATCAACCCACTATTTTTGGGCTCTCACAAACCACTTTTTTTTTGGTTTTGTTTTTTGTTTTGTTTTTTGTTTTGTTGCGTAAGATCTAAAAACCTGCTACCAGGTACCCTGTAGCCCGTACTACAGGGTTATGCAGGGGTGGCGATGTTCTGCAGACCCGCTAAAAACACACCCTTATTTGGGGACCTTAAGGCCACTCCCGGCTAGCAATTTCAGCGCATATCGCTATCAGGAGTGGTCTTTATCCCCTACTCTGTCGCCGGAGCGACTTTCTCCTCTATCCTACGGGACTTCCCTTCTTTGACGACCGTCGAGTTCTCCGGTGTAACTTTGCAGTTTACACCGGTGAACATGACCCACCTCCTTGCGTCCCAACGCTTGCAGCTGAAGAGTGTGTGCTCTGGAACGTCAACTGGGAACCCGCAGTACACTCACTCCGAGCTTTCAGTCTTTTTGAATCGCTCAAGGTATGAGCCAAAACATCCATGCCCTGTGAGGGCTTGGGTTAAGTAGTAGGTAACAATTCCGTGTTTCCTACTTATCCAGGTGGCGAGTGTTGGTATCAGCCGATACGTCCATCGGCCTGTCCCCTCCCTGCTCCATCTTTCTTGACATCTGTCAACGAGTCTGCTTTCCGCATCTCGGCGAATTTGGTCCTTGCTGGGTCTATTGTCATCCGTATAACGGATAGACATTCTATCTTTGAAAAGGAGGAAAACTTCCTCCCTTTCTTGCGCCAAAAGATCTGCCGGCTAGATGCTGGAGAGGACCTGAGCAGCACAAGTCGGTACTGTCCGGTAGGCCGAAATAATACGTGTAGTACCACTTCTTTGCGCGGACAGTATCCTTTTACAGATGGTTTTACTTCTATTATTTCGCAGGGTAAGAGCCCATACCGGTGCTGCGTATAGCAACTTTGAGAGGGCAACACTCGCCACAAGTCTCCTCTTTGATTCAGAAGGCCCCTCAATGTTTGGCATTAGTCGATCTAAATTTGCCGAACACTGTTCGGCCTTCTGACATGCTACGGATATGTGATGTTTAAAGTTTAAAAATTTGTCCAACTCTACACCTAAGTATTTTATGTGTTTCCTCCACTTGACCTCGAATCCGTCTATCTGGATACCAGGAGCTGTATAACCACCTCTGTCTGTGACTAGAAGCGCTTCGGTCTTATCCAGGGCCATTTGGAGTCTTCTGTCTTCCAGCCAGCGTTTTGAACGTCTCAGACATTCGTTCACCAGTACGCTCAGGGATTCTGTAGTTTCGGCAGTGCATACAATCAACGTTTCGTCCGCGAAGCCGATGATCACCTCGCCTTTAGGTAGACCCATTCGCAAGAAGTCATCATAAGAGACATTCCATACGAATGGTCCTATCCTCGAGCCTTGAGGGGCACCTCGTAACATCTCTTCCTTCAGAGTGCAGGTATCACCCTCGTATATAACCCACCTGTCGCTAAGATAATTATCCATTATCCGCAACAGGTAGGGCGGTATTCCTTTGTTTCTCATCGACTCGATGAGATCTTTCCATCGCGTGGTATTAAACGCGTTACGTATGTACATGGCTACCAACGCGCAGAAGCCCTTTTTCTTCCCTGGTACCAATTTGGCTTTTCCTTTCCTGGCTAGGTCCACCGCCTTCTGGATGGCGTCTACTGTGGACAGGCCTTTACGGAAACCAAATTGATTTTCAGATAGGCTATTCTCATAAGTCAAGTGAGACTGCATTCTCTGCAGAACCATGTCCTCTAGAAGTTTGCCCATCGTATCTAACAGGCAAATAGGCCTGTAGGATGAGACTTTATCTAGAGGTTTGTCTCCTTTCCTTAAAAGGACTAGCCTCTGTCATTTCCAGGCGCGGAAGAACTCTTCTCTCTTAAGTCAGTTGTTGTAGCATTCCAAAAGAATCTGAGGTGAAGCAACGATCACTTGTTTAAGGATCTCGTTGCTTATCCCATCGATTCCAGGCGCCTTGCCTGGCTTCAACCTACTGCCTGCATTCTGTAATTCTGGAAGAGTGAAGAGTTCATCCTCACCGACTTGACAGTCACTCCAGTCTATTCTAGGCCATGGCTCTGTCGGAGGAAACAAAGCCCTTATAATTTGCCGGACCCAATCGGAATTGTCCAGGCCGGGGATCTTTTGCCTCGTTAACAATTTCTTGGTAACGATTTTATAGGCCAGACCCCATGGATCCTTATCGACTTCACCGATTAGGTCTTTCCAGAACTTCCTTTTCGCTGCGCATATCTCCTTCCTAAGGATTCTCTTAGCCTCTGTATATGTTTCCTTCAGCAGAGGATCTCCGTTCGAACGGTCAAATCTTCTTCTTGCTTTGATGCATGCTTTTCGCAGAGAGGCCAATTCCTCTGACCACCAGTAAACATTCCTTCTTCTTGGGGTTCTACTCCTACGGCGCGGCATTGACCCATCACCCATCACCCATCCAAGTTCCTCTATGAGGCGGGATTCATCAAGGGACCTGCGAAAATTCTCATTGTCGAGTTTCTTAATGTTCCACTTTGGGCCATTCTCACTAAGAACTCCGTGGTTCTTGGCCCTCGGTGTGTCTCCCCTTGAGACTGAAAACTCAATGTACTGATGGTCACTGTAGGTATAATCCTCCAGGACGCGCCAATCTTTAATACTTTTATTCAGGAGGCTCGATGTGATCGTAAGATCAATAGTCGATCCCTGCCCGTTTCTTATGAAAGTCCAAGACATACTCTGGTTCGCAACCATCAGGTTGTTCCTGGAGATCATTTCTCCGACCAAGATTCCTCGTTTATCGAGCCTTGTCTCGCCCCATTCTGGTGACTTAGCATTAAAGTCACCTGTAATGAGGGTATCCAACCTGGATTCTCTAAGGCTCATTTCGAGGTCATAAATCTGATCTTCGAAGGCTGTCAGTTGATCGTTGGGCGAGAAATAACAGTTATACATGCGCGTATGCCTGACATTTCTACCCACACGAATCCACTGTTCGCCGCCAGGAACTTATCTGCCCGCAACTCGGAATTGCAGATCTGAATGGCTGCTCTTCCCGATTTATCCTGATACCAGGGAGTGAGATCGTTCTTTCTGTTCTGTTCTGTGCAGAACAAGACATCTATCTTCTTTTCCCCGGCTGTTTGCATAAGGAAGTCTTGGGTCTCCACGCACTTATGCAGGTTAACCTGCAGGAACTTTAGACTTTTGCCTGTTTAAGTTTCTGCAGCTCTGAACGGTAAATAGGACATGCGCTACTCCAAGTATGGTGTGCGTAGTCCTCTTTTTGGAGGTCGAGGCACGTCAGACATCGTTGACCTTCTGACGTGCAATCCTTTGCCATGTAGCCCGCATTGCCGCATCTCCGACAGTTATTTATTCTGTCGGGGCCTTTGCACATGCCGGTTGAGTGACCGAATCCGAGGCACTTTTGGCACCTAGGGACTAAATGATCTCGACGTGGGCATTGATCCATCCAACCCAGACCTTGCCTTCCTTGAGCAGAATATTACTCTCTCTCTCGGGTAAGCGGACTAATGCCACCTTCATTCCACCGTATCGTGGAAGAAGACGGCATCTTAGATCCGAGTTGGGATCCTTTATCTTTTCTCGAACAGCCGTTAATACCTCGGCCTCTGTTGTTGTTTGGTCGAGTTCTCTTATTTCAAAGATCTTTCTATTTGCAAGGGTTGTCACCTGGGCCCTGTCTTTCAGGACCGAGGTGAGGGCCCCTGCAAACTTAGAGGTTTCTCCTCCCTTTTTTACTACAAGGAGAACATCTTGTTTGAGTGTTCTCCTCATTTTTAATATTTTGGTACTAGTTTCTTCAGGTTTTACTACCGACTTGAGTTTCTTAATGATCTCGTCATAGGACCTAGGGTCCTGCGCCAAGATCACGATGGCCTCAGTCGATCTTGGTAGGGGATTTCACCGGAGCAGAAGTCTGGTCTTTCGTTTTTCCCTTCTCAAGAGTCTTTGAGGATGGAATCTTGCGCCTAGGTTTCTTTTCCCGTATCGACAGTAGGCTAGCTTCTGGACTGTCTCCCTCGCTACGGGGGCGCTTTTTATCGTCACCTAATTTGCTCTGGTTGTCATTGATCGAGGCTGCCTTTGCAGACGTCGGGGTCTGCACTTCAATAAACCGCAAATTTTTGCGGATTACTTCGAAAGCTGCCTCGAGAGCTTTGATTGCCTCTTGGACTTCGCGTTTAATATTTTTTCGTTTCCCAATGCCCTTCCTTATTGTTTCGAAGAACTCATGAATATCGTCCAACTGTTGAACGACGTTTTCCTTAAACTGTTCTTCTTTACAAGTACGAGCACTCTCGGGAAAGCTAACTTGACCAGACGTAGATGGCCTCTAGCTTTTGAGATGTGAAAATAGAAAAAAATTTGTTTTTTATTCTGGAATGAAAATTGTAGCAAATACCTTTCCAGCCGCGAGGTCAATCCCCTCAAAAACGGTTTCCATCACGTACCTATATATCTGATATTTAAAAAGCTATAGATGGTAAATTTTAAATTTAAATTCGAATGCACTCAGTTGCAGGGTGTGCTCTATCACAACTTATTTTTTCAGAACAAAAATTTTATAAGTAATTTAAATTCGAAAAACCATTTGAATTTAAATTTAAAATTTACAATCTATAGCTCAAACCAAAAGCTTATAGGCATCAAACGTGTAGATGTCGCTTTGCCGGTAAGGTGGAAATCTTCTATTTCAATATAACGCGTTGCCTAAGAATAATTTTTCTAAATATGTTATTGCTTTTAAAAAAAAGGTACAAAGGTAAGAAACTACGAATCGCTAGGTGTTTTAAGATAAAAGTTATAAATTAACAATATTAAATTGTTTAAACAAAGCCATAATAATAATTTATAATCAATAACTTTTCTTATTCTAACCAGAGCCATTAACTTGTAAAATGAGAAAAAAGTTGTATTTCTCTAGGTGCATTTGTAAAGAATTAATTAATATTAACAATAATTTGTTTAAACAACTGCAAATTGTGATTCTGGTTAATTTTACTGAATACTTACTATAATTTTATATGTAAAAAATAGTTTAGTCAAAAAGTCCCCCCTAAAATCGGGACAAGTATTTTTCGAGAGCACAAAAATTCAAAAATAGTGGGTTAATATTCCGTAGAGAAAAGTGTCATATTCTAATTATTTTAAAATCTCGGTTAGTCAGAGTCAGTTTCGGGGGTGGTTTTGGGTTAAGGGTATGAGCCTTAAAATCGGGACAAGTATTTTTCGAGAGCCCAAAAAAGTGAGTTGATATTCCGTAGAGAAAAGTGGCATTTTATTATTCTTTTAGAATCTCGGTTAGTCAGAGACATATTAGGTAGTGATGCATGTCGAGCAAACGATCTGATCGTCTGCTGTTTGCTCGATTATGATTGAATTGAACAAATTACTTTTTATTTATCTTTTAATAATTAGCATAATTTTTGAAAATATCTTTAAGTAAAAATCATTTCTTTTTGTTGACATTTTTTATCTGTCACGTGGGTAATTTCATTGACTTTCGTCTATGGGATGTTGCTGCCATAAGTGTTTCAAAAATAAATTTGTTTTATAAGTCATTATTAAACTCCATATAATTCATTTCTAATAAAGATTTTGATAATATTTTCTTTTTCGCCCAAACAGCAAGGGATGTTGCTGAAACATCCGGTGCTGTTCGAGCATTTACAAAATGTTAATTAAAGACGTGAAAGTATAGCGTTTTCAGTTCATATTTCAATCTTTTTTAAATTACTAAATATAGGTTTAAATTAAATTTCGCTAAAAAAGAATGTCAAAATATATTTTAAAGATTTGTGTGTGGTAATTTTTTTTATATAAAGCATAATTATAACAAGAAAAATGGATTTAAGATTGATCTATAAAGACTGTCAATTTTTGTAATATCTAGAAGCATATTTTTTATAAAATTATTTAATAAAAAATTTGGATACTTACGAGGTTTGAAATTAATACATTAACTTTTCTTATTCAGAACAATAACTTAAAAAAAAATTTTGTTTTTTATAAAATTAAATTTCAAATTCATCAAAAATGACATCCTTCAACACATCGTATCTTTCTTCTGTAAGCTTTTAAAAGATTCAAACTTAACACATATTTCAGTTTGTACAAAATAAATTCTATGTTCAAATTTTACGAGGTTATTTTGCTTAATTTGCAAAATTTTTAAGTTTGCAATTAATCATAAAAGAGGTTACTTTTTTAAAATTTCGGTATGTCAGTATATATCATCAAACAGAAAGGATTCTTACTTAACGATATTCTCAAAAGTTATGCTAATTATTAAAAGGTAAATAAAAAGTAATTTGTTCAATTCAATTATAATCGAGCAAAGAGCAGACAATTTGATGTGAAGTCGATCAGATCGTTTGCTCGACATGCATCACTAATATTAGGGGGTGGTTTTGGGTTAAGGGTAGGAGTCCTAAAATCAGGACAAGTATTTTTCGAGAGCCAAAAAATAGTGGGGTGATATTCCGTAGAGAAAAGTGTCATTTTCTAATTATTTTCGAAGCTTTTTTAGTGAAAGTTACTTTAGGGGGTGGTTTTGGGTTAAGGGTAGGTGCCTTAAGATCGGGACACGTATTTTTCGAGAGCCCAAAAATAGTGGGTTGATATTTCATTAAAAAAGCTGAGTTTTTATACTTATTTTAGAATCATGATTAGTCAGAGTCATTTTAGGGGGTGGTTTTGTGATAAGAGTAGGAGTTCTAAAATTGGGAAAATTGTTTATAGAGAGCCTTTAAATTAAAGAATAATAATTATTAATAAAAAGTAGCAATTATTATTAGAAAAAAAAAATTTGTTTAGTGTTTTTTTAGGCGGAGAGTTTGGGTAAGGGATGAATCTGGAATATAAAGCTAGATGTTTTTAATGATTTTATTAATTGTAGATTAATAATATGTAGTAAAAACCTAAATTGTTATAATTTTTTGTAACCCTGTTATTTGCATAGGGGTGGTTTTATGAATAAGAGATGAAAGAGGTTGGTTATGTAAACATTTTTGAAGAGCCCTAAAAAAGCCCTAAAATGTGACGCGTTTGTTTTTTTACATTTATCATTGTTTCTCTTGATGGGTTTGTAGCTTGACGTCAAGTTGCAACCCCCGAAAAAAATAGATTTTTTGGAAAAAATTAATTAGCCCTAAAATCGTCACTATGGCCCAAAAATAGACCTAAAAAAGCCCGAAATTCTCATTATGTTGGAAATTCGGTATTTCGTTTGCGGGGGTTGTAGCTGGACGGACCTCATTTTGTGAAATAAAATATGTATTTTTGTACGCTGCACAAAAATGTGTTACTATTATAAATAATAGTTCAAATATAATAAGTAAATATTCTTATTTACCTTTTATGACACTTTTTAATTTTGATACAGAGTTTTTCTAATTTAGTCCAATAAGGTCGTTAAATTGATAGTTAATAATTAAACAATTGTATTTTGATAAACTACGAACTAGTCAGATTAATTTATGTATTATTATATTCAGCAGCGTACACAAATACATATTTTTTTCCACAAAATGGTAAAAATTATAAAATTTCTTTTTGAAATAATTGAAAATTACAATTAGTATTTTAAAAAATTGTATACACTTTTTGTTTTAACAATATTTAACAATATTTAACAATAATTGTACGGAACCCTTGGTTTTAGTACGGGTGCAATGCGTACTTGCCCGTTTTTTAGTTTTTTATGAAGGTAGCATATCTGCTAAAACTTGAAAAACGAAAAAGTGTCCTTTTTGACACGGTGTAATTGATGGTTTCCATCATCTTATGTTTATTACATTTTCTTCAACATTTTCGGACAATAAGAAATATTTCATACTACTGCAATGGGAGGGAAGAACTTCAAGCTATAAAGGTTAGACTTTTTTCTCCTTGTAATTTTCCATACTTCAACTAAAATTTAAATAATAATTTAATTTAAACTTTTCCCGACTTAGAATAATAGTAAACTTTTTTTTCCAAGGAATGAACAATAAACTTCATTGACAAACAAGCACTGTAGCAATAGTAAAACTATACAGAAAACATTATTAAATATCCTTAAATATTTCCTTCAGTCATACTTTAAGTTCAGTGACAATTTCCTTGATAAACAAAGCATTCATGCCTAAGCCAAATCAATACGTTCTGGGTAAGAAAAATTAATGAAAATGAGGATAATTTGTCAAAAAATATTGAAAAATATAAATAATTTTTTTTTCATGTTCTTCCTTTAAAACAATTTTTTTGAAATTTTTTTGACGATTTTTACTATAGGTATATTAAAACGTTTACATTTAAGAACGAGATAAAGTAAAAATTTTAATTAAAATTAATTTATCCTGAAATTTAGTTTTCTTAATATCTTTTTACATTGATGAGATATATGAAAAAAGAATAAAAAATAGAAGATGCGCCAGAATATTTAGTATAATATAATTGTTCAATTTTATGTGTCTTTTTTTGGTCTAGGGACTCATTTATTACAAAGTATACAATTGTTTATTGTATTTTAAGTATTCTTTATAATAAAAATACTTTATTTTTTACAATCTAGGTTTTTAAATTTTGTAAACAACATTTTTTCATTCCAATACAAGAAATTCCTTTTTAAAAAAAAAGCCGTGATAGCTTTACCAAAACATTAAAAAAGAATGTTAAGTTTTTTCAAAAAATAAAACATTTCTAAAATTTAAATAAAACAATTTTATTTAATTTTCTGGAATATTCTAAGTGATATTAAATTAATTATAATTTGTATATAACTGTTTATGATATTTTTTTAAAATACAAATTTGTATTATTTCAAGGTTTTCAACTGATACCTACCATGATTCAGAAATTATATCAATTTCGATTTATTCAAATTTTTTTTTTCATTAATATTTTTTTTTCATTAATTTTTTTTTTTTTTTTTTTTTTTACAAAACAAGTTTAGGAGAGGAAAAAATGCATTTACGCACTTGTTCGTGTGAGACTCGACCACATGCTGTGGTAATACCTCACTAAAACAACCTCTCCCATTCTTGCCTTACGTATTCTTATCCGCTTTTGCTCCTTCCGTCCTGAAAGGTAAGCAATAGCGCGATTCCTTTGCTCGAGGTGTTTTCAGTTCACTGTTCTGTAGGTGTTCCTGTCCGTTGCCGCTGTTGTTCTTACGCGGTGGCCAGGAACGCTATTGGATGCTTTTTTAGAGCTACCTTCGTGATGTTATATTATGAAGAACAGTGCTGCCTGACCAGATGAAGAGAGCTCAGCAGAACTGCCTTCTGCATTCGACCTGCCAATGCGTCAGCTTGACGCTCGCAGGTTGGAACTCTTTGAAGCTGGCTAACAAATGAAGCTCTCATCCCCCCTAGACAGCCGAGAATAAGGACAACTAAATGGACTTTATAGCCTCTGTGTATTCTCCTCAATTCGAACAGCAGGTCTTGATACTTTTGCCGTTTCTCATCCTCCTTCTGAGCGATATTGCCCTCGGCAGGAGCCGAAAACTCAACCACGCAGATGATCTTACCTTTATGATCCTGGAGTACTATATCAGGCTTAGTAGCACTGATACGATGAGTGGTAGAAAACGAAAAATTCCAGTAGATTCTCCAGTAGATTTTCTATTATTATTATTATTATTATTATTATTACTATATTAGTTATATGATTATTATTAATTTTGTTAATTTCATACAAATAAATAGTTGGTATTGTCGACAGACATATATGCATCACTCAACTGCGGAACACCAAAGTATTTATTACACCATCTTGACAAACAAATAAAAATCCTTCAATATCCGATTTCAAACCAGCAGATTTGAGGGAAGCAAATGACAAACCTACAGATAATCCCATTTCTTTTATGGGAGTAAAGAATTGTCCATTTACAGGTCTGCCAATATGTTCCTGTAACAGAAGTGCATGTTCTGCTTTCTTGACACGTTATTTAATCATCGATGGTGTTAACGATGATTAGAGGTGTTCCCTATTAATGGTATCAAATGGGAGACTGTATTCACTTGAAGCTCTTTCTGCCGCACGATATAAAAGCGCCTCAACACTTGCAATTTAATGATGGTGGACAAATTGCATAAAAAGATCTCTATTGTTTATCACTGAACATGCCGCAGAGAAAAAAAATTCTTCCATAAAGAATTTGAATGACCTCTTCCTCCAGGATCTCGATTCCAGTGAACAGCATGTAGCAGGTGTTAAGACAAATTATTGGTCTATAATTTTGTGAATTAGACAAATGGCTTAATTTTGGTAAAAGTACTGTTCGTTCTTCCACCAACGACTGTTGCATTGGATGTTCTAAGTTGAGAATGGTAGAGAATACACGAGCCAAATGTTGGTCAGTTGAAGTAAACTTCTTCCACCACAGATTACACTGTGTTACAAAATAAAAAAAGTAAAAAAACTTCTTATCGGACCTAGTGGAGCTTATAGGTCATAAAAAACTAAAAAGAATGGTATATATTAAATCTTTGATACACCCTGAAAATCTTGTTTTAGAGCCAAAAAACCATTTTTAGGTAAATTCATGTACATAATACTTTGAAACTTCGCCATTTTTTACCCGAATCAAAAAGGTTTTTTTTAATTTAAAGCTTAAAATATACCCTTTGAAGCTGCATAAGACTTTTTTTATTATCATTTAAATTCATGAAGATATAGACCAAAAATTTTCATTTTTTGATTGATTTTTCAACGTTGAAGCCAATTTAAATGTCTTACCTTATTAAAATTATATTTTTTCTTGATGCATATCAAAAGCTTAACAATTGCAGTTTCAAATGACTCCAGATTGAATAAAATTCAATTAAAATTATCAAAGTTATTCCACTTTTAACTTTATAGTAATATCATTAAATTTTGACCCTATGAACAGTTTTTCATTATTTCCTTCTTCGGATTCATAATTTTGACTAATTTTCAATTTTGATGTATTTTTGCAATGCTTAGGTACAATTTTTAGAGTTTAAAAATCATTTAATAAATACTGGTAACAATGTTTAATATAATTAATATTAGGTACTATCAGGTAATTCTTAACCTTTAAAGAGTGTTTCTTATATTGCAAAAATACATAAAAATTGAAAATTAGTCAAAATTATGAATCCGAGGAAGGAAATAATGAAAAACTGTTCATAGGGTCAAAATTTAATGATGTTACTAAAAAGTTAAAAGTGGAATAACTTTGATAATTTTAATTGAATTTTATTCAATCTGGGGTCATTTGAAACTGCAATTGTTAAGCTTTTGATGTGCATCAAGAAAAAAATATATTTTTAATAAGGTAAGACATTTAAATTGTCTTAAAAGTTGAGAAATCAATCAAAAAATGAAATTTTTTTATCATTTTTGGTCTATATCTTCGTGAATTTAAATGATAATAAAAAAAGTCTTATGCAGCTTCAAAGGGTATATTTTAAGCTTTAAATTAAAAAAAACCTTTTTGATTCGGGTAAAAAATGGCGAAGTTTCAAAGTATTATGTACCCGAATTTACCTAAAAATGGTTTTTTGGCTCTAATTGTAAAACAAGATTTTCAGGGTGTATCAAAGATTTAATATATACCATTCTTTTTAGTTTTTATGACCTATAACCTCCACTAGGTCCGATAAGAAGTTTTTTTTCACTGTCACACAGTGTTATTAATCTTATCCGGCCCGGATGTTGAAAAGTTCTTGGTTTTCGCAACTTTACTTTTCACCTCCTCCTTAAAAATTGGTGGGCTCACCTCTGCTGGATAATCAAGCCTCTTTTCAATCCAATGTTGCTTAATGCTCTGCAACTTTGATTTCTTTAAAGTATAATGCAGTATTTTTAATGTCTGGGCTATTTCCAAACCTCTTGGTCGAATGTGAATTTAAAATTCCACGAGGCTGAGGAATTTTGAGCTGTGCGTTTGGATCATCGTTCGAGTAAAAAGGGTCTGTTTTCTTGAAGATTGCTAATTCTTCAATAATTCCGACCAGTTTAGTAGACAATAAGGATTGGACTAAAAATAGAAAGAAAAAGTACCGTAGAACTGATCCTGGCTTCGAGCTACATCCTTGCCGCATGGAAATCACAACGACGAAAAGGCTATAAAATCAGCGATCGATAAGTCATTATTTATTATTATATTACAATTTAAGTTTTCTATATTTATTATTTATTACCGGTATAATGTATTTTCTGTATAATAATTGTTTTGTTATTTGTACTTGATCAAGCATCGTTCTTTTTTTTTATTGGATATTATTATTTAACTTTAATTTGGTACGAGTGTGTAGTATGTGTGTGAAATGTGTGTTGTAAGGACGCGTGTCCTGATTTTTGCTAGCTATCTTTACAAAATTTGGATTATATTTTATTTTAATTGACAATTAATATTTGACTTTTCTTTACATAATAAATTCATTTTAAGTATTGACTATATTCAATTTGCGATTTATTTGATTCATTTGGACTAATTTATATTTTACTTTATTTATTTAAAGATAGCAATATGTTACATAAAATGGCGCCCGAACAGGGACATGAATGAGTGCCTTATTGTGTGAAAGTGTAAAAAAGTATATAGATAATTTTATTAAGAGTCTTGGTATTTTTGTATGTACATTTGTTTTGCTAATGGTACAAGAAACGACTCAACGCAAAACACGTTCACAAGCCGGAGAATTGTTACCGGGATTAGATGTCAAACGAAATAAATCCCGCCTTTCAAAAATGGTTGATAAACAAGATGGGAATATACCAGGTCAGGGGGGGTGATGATGACGGTGCGAATTTTTTGTCAAATGAAGAGCTTAAAAATGAAATTGCAAGGCTTCAAGCTCTTAATGATGCTCAAAATAAACAATTAACTGATTTAAGAATACGAGTTTCAGAGAATTCTAATGTTTCTGGTGGTCAGTTGATCAGGTCTCTGGTCGAGGGATTAAGGGGTCTAAATGTCGATGTTAAAATACCAAAATTTGATGAAACCGAAAATCCCAACCAATTTATCGAAAAATTAGAAAAGTATTTTACGTTGAAACAAGTCCCGGAAATTAATCGTTTAAACATATTAGACGGGGTTTTCGAGGGACGTGCACGGGCCTGGTTTGAGACTTAAACAAATTCAAGAGGCACAATATTTTATTCCAATATTCGAGAAATATGAATTACATTTTACTATTGTCCAGCAAATGCCTCTTCGTGTCCGAGAAATTTTGTCAACAGTAGATTTCAATGATTTCGACAAAATATCTCAAGCCCTTTCGCAATTAGACTTAACATTTTCTGAAAAACTAAATAATCGTGAACGTCATTATCTTTCGAATAATGATAATATAAGTGATCGGAATGACAAGTCGAAGAATAGAAACTCATCGACACAGGGATATAATAGAGAAGGACAGAATCAGTGGAAAGGGAATCGTGCGAGTAACGTTACTAGCTTCCAAATACGTATACCGAGTAATAATCAGACGGACGGGAACAGAGTAGAATTTTCTAATAATGAAGCTCCGCGTATTTCATTACCAGACACTCGTCGTCCCCCACCACCGGTGTTCATTCAATCTAATGACTGTTATTCTGATTATCGCGACCATTTAAACGGATAGAGGGCGCGATGTGTTTAATGAGTATGTCGCGCCAACATTTATACGAAGATTTTGATAATTTTTCAGATGAGGTATTAAATTCTAATAAAAATATTATTAATAGGGAGGTTTCAAGATTTTCATCTTGTCCGCGAGTTATTGTCTATTTTTTATAGTACCAACTCCAGCCCTTGTAGATACTAGAAGTCAGATAACTGCCATGTCCGAGAGCTTTTATATTTATTTGAAACAATATAATAAATTAGCTGAACTTCCAGTTTCGAATGTGGTTTTGTTAACTGCGATTGGTAAAAAGCCAACTCACATAAAAAAACAAGTGATGTGTGAGGTAAAAATTGGAAATGTCGAATAAAAGATAACTTTTCTCGTCGTTCCAAATCTCTCGAACTCGATAATTTTTGGAAATGATTGGATGTTACGCAATGGAGTCATTATTGATTATAAACGATCTGCTCTTTTTGTTAATGATTTTATGATTGAACCATCTCTTGTGACATTTGGCAGGTTGCCTCCTGAAAAATTGATAGTTTTAGACTATGAAAATAGTGTTAAGTATATTCAAATGTTAGAAGCTAGTAAGGATGATGTTGTTAACAATAAATGTTCCAACGGAGGAAATAATTTATTATATGAAACTCAGGAAAAGAAAATGAATTGTTTTTAAGTGGATCAAAATAATTCAGTTAATTTTGATGAGTCAGTCGACGTAATAAATAAATTTACCTTGTGTTTGGATGACAATAATTCAAATTCCTTACAAAAATTTGATAATTCAATAAACTATGATAAAAGTAACATTCAAAAAAATAATAGTAAATTACATAATTTCAGGGCAACCAGTGTTCAATGGTTTGGGGATGATTCATTAAATGATTTGGATCAGCAGTTTTTTAGTGAGAGAAGTTCGGATTAAATAGTATTTGAAAAAAATTTTAATGATTGCGAAAGTATTCAAATAACTGATGAACTTGATTCAATGGGTATTTTAAGTAAAATGGACTCGCGGACTGATTCTTTTATCAATGATATTCAATTATTGTCGGAGGAAATGGTGGATCTGACGACTGAGGAACGGAGTTATTTTGTTAATGAGTTGAGTAAATTTAAGAAATTATTCACGCCCAAATTTACAAGCGCCGTCGTACCTCCATATCGATTAAAAATTAAGCCCCATCAAACCATCGTGCGGAAAACATACCCTGTCGTCCCATTGGCTTACCGAGATTCTGTGAGAAAATCAATTGAGGAAATGGTCGATAAAGGAATAATCGAGAGGTCAGACAACGCATATTGTAACCCTTTAAGAGTAGTAGTAAAGAATGACGATTCCGTTCGAATTTGTTTGGATGTGCGATTCATTAATGAAATAATAGAGCCGGATCATGAGTCCCCACCCCTCATTTCTGAGTTGATGCAAAAGTTTTGCGGTACGACATATATGTCGACAGTCGACCTTGCTTCCGGATACTGGCAGATTCCTTTGCATGAGGATTCTCGTAAATACACGGCGTTCGTTTTCGATTCTAAGATGTATCAGTTTCGAAGGATTCCATTTGGTGTGAAAACCGCTGGGGCCGCGTTCATCAGATCTCTTAACAATGCACTTGGAAGCGAATTTATTAAAGTTTTAACTACCTATGTTGACGATTTTTTTTCAGCTCGACGGGATCTATTTATTTTCATATCAGACAAATGTGCTTGGTATTTAAAGTTCTGCAAGACAAGAATTTCACTCTAAAGCTAAAAAAGTCTAAGTTTTGTAGAAAGAGGATGGAATTTCTTGGTTATAAGCTCACTACTGACGGAATTAAACCGTTGAAGGGTAAATTGGATGTCATTTTGAATTTCCAACAACCAAAAAACCGAAAAGAGCTTCGTCAATTTATTGGGATTTGCACTTATTATCGTCAATTCACTGTGCAACACGCGATTCTCTTGGATCCATTTCGTGAACTAATTAAAGAAAAAACTCCATGGCAATGGACTGAAACTCATGATAAAGCATTTGAAGCTATGAAGCTTGCATTTGTAAACACGATTCAATTGTGTCATTACATACAGGGAGTTCCGTATAAGGTGCAGACTGATGCATCTGATGCCGGAATTAGCGGAATATTATATCAGGTAGATCAGAATGGTGATCATCGGGTAATTTGACTTCTAAGCAGATGTTTGAACGCTGCTGAATTGAATTATACAACCACAGAGAAGAAGCTTCTTGCGATTGTATATTCAATAGTAAAATGCAGGACTCATCTGCTTAAATGAAGTTCGAAGTGATTACTGATCACAAAGCTTTGACGTTCTTAAATTCCACTCAGTATTTAAATGCACGAATGATTAGATGGAGTCTTATCTTACAACAATTTGATTTTGTTGTGTTCCATTGTCAAGGAAGGGACAATATAGTCGCCGATTTTTTTAGTCGAAACCCAAAGGGTGAATTTGAGACTTTTAATCCCCAAAGTTTATCTATTGATGTCCTTAGGGATTTCGAATATGAAGCATACTCTTGTTGTTCTTTCACTAACATTGATTTAAATAAGGATCTCTACGAGTCATTGAGGAATTTAGCGCAATTACAAAGCCAGGATTTTCATTGTAGGGAAATTTTCAGAAAGATTGAAGAAAATCCGGAAGTCAGCTTTTATCGAGTGGTTGAGTGCATCTTATTTAGAAAGGATCGATTTAGGGATGTTTGGCAAGTCGTGATTCCTAGTGAAATCGTTCGTCCTCTGATCGAGTGTATACATTCTAAACTCGGTCACCCCGGAGTTTATAAGACGTTATCTTATCTTAAACGTTATTATTACTGGCCGTCAATGAATATTGAAATAAAGCGTTTTGTCTTGTCTTGTGATTTATGCCAGCGGGTAAAACCGATAAACTTAAAGATGGAGTGTACGTATCGCTCAGTTTATTCTTCGAGACCTAATGATTTAGTCTGCGTTGATTTTTATGCGCCTCTTCCACGCTCGGTCGGCGGGATGGAATACATTTTTGTTCTTTTAGACGTTTTCAGTAAATATGTGAAGCTCTATCCAATAAAGAAAGAAAATACAGTTACTATTTTGCGAAAGCTCTTTGACTCGTATATCCCGGAACTGGGTAAACCATTGAGGGTTCTGTCAGATCATGGAACCCAATTCACGTCGGCAAAATGGAGTCAGCGATTGAGGGAAGCAGATATTAAGGTTATTTATTCTTCAATTCGCCACCCGAAGAGCAATCCGGTGGAGCGCGTTATGCGGGAATTAGGACGCTTGTTTCGAACTTCGTGTTCGGACAAGCACACCAAGTGGGCAAAATATATTCCCAATATCGAATTCTTTTTAAACGTGCCGACGCACTTTAGCACGAGATTTTTACCTCACGAATTGCATTTCGGTGTGCAGCCCGCGAGCCAGATTAGAGATTTGATACAATTCCCTGATCAAATGGAATCGAAAAAAAATGCCAAAATTTTGTTAGCTAAGGAAAATATTAAAAAGAATAATGAACGTCGGCTCAAGTCTCAGAAAGGTTCGTCACAGATACGATTTGAGGAGGGAGACCTTGTCTTATTGCACGTTCCTCGGCAGTCTGAAGCATTAAAAAAAGTAACCCGAAAGTTTTTTCACGTATACTATGGACCTTATCGCATCCATAAAAATCTTGGAAATAATGCGTACGAATTGGTTGAGATTCATGGTGAAAACAAAAGTATTGGAATTCATAATCAAGCGAATTTAAAAAAATATGTTTCTCGACTTGAGGGGGAATCTCACTGATCATCTGAAATATTGAATGTATGTTAATGAAAAAAAAAAAAAAAAAAATTATTTTGTAAATTTTTTATAGGTGACTTGATGTAATATTTTTGATATTTATTAGTGAAATTATGTTCTAATGATTTTTGTTCTTTATTCAGGAAACTTTTGATAAATATACAGAAAAGTGCGATTTGTTTTGATTGGCTTGTGATTTTTTGTATATATACCTATATATATCTTGATTTTTTTTTATGTTTATATTGTTATAATAATTGCTTAATTTCGTATTTGTTGTATCCTTCCGATGTGTTTGTTTCATAGGAATTCAGGGGGGTAATGAAGGAATAATTTATGTTATTTAGATTTTTTTTTATTTGTGATCTCTGAATTTAAACTCAAATTTTATGTATTAATTGTATTTGAGAATTGATAAAATGTATATAATGTTTATTGTTTTTTTTAATTTCAAGGGATTTTTTTAAATTTTTCTGTATAATTTTTTTATTACATAGTGTGGCGTTAATTTAACGATAAATGGTCGAATGTGAATTTAAAATTCCACGAGGCTGAGGAATTTTGAGCTGTGCGTTTGGATCATCGTTCGAGTAAAAAGGGTCCGTTTTCTTGAAGATTGCTAATTCTTCAATAATTCCGACCAGTTTAGTAGACAATAAGGATTGGACTAAAAATAGAAAGAAAAAGTACCGTAGAACGTATCCTGGCTTCGAGCTACATCCTTGCCGCTTGGAAATCACAACGACGAAAAGGCTATAAAATCAGCGATCGATAAGTCATTATTTATTATTATATTACAATTTAAGTTTTCTATATTTATTATTTATTACCGGTATAATGTATTTTCTGTATAATAATTGTTTTGTTATTTGTACTTGATCAAGCATCGTTCTTTTTTTTTATTGGATATTATTATTTAACTTTAATTTGGTACGAGTGTGTAGTATGTGTGTGAAATGTGTGTTGTAAGGACGCGTGTCCTGATTTTTGCTAGCTATCTTTACAAAATTTGGATTATATTTTATTTTAATTGACAATTAATATTTGACTTTTCTTTACATAATAAATTCATTTTAAGTATTGACTATATTCAATTTGCGATTTATTTGATTCATTTGGACTAATTTATATTTTACTTTATTTATTTAAATTTATTTATTTAAAGATAGCAATATGTTACAATGGTCTTTTTCATTCTAGATAAACAATCACACTCTGCAATTGAGAAGCATGTCTTCGAATTACCCCAATCTTAAACTGCGCTTCCCACACAGCACCGGAACTTCCAACTTCAGGAAAGTTCTGAAACTTTCAGCAAACTACTGGAAGTTTTGAAACTTCTCTAAATGTCCAGAGATCTACATTTTCTGGGAGGAATAAGAGCTTGTTATTTCCATAATCGATTTTGTCCATTTTAATAGAAACCTTTAGTTGGACTTTGGTTTCCCGAGATCTCATGCTCCTTTCTTCGGTCGTTAGCGTAGTTGTTACTGTTGAAACCTGAAGATGCCTTACATCGTCTACGCTTCTCTTATGCTCGGTCATTAATGTCCAAAACTGTACAAATTGACTCAGCACCCATACGACCTTAGCATATATCCTCCTCTGCCAGGACTACTACTTTGGCAACATAAAATGATGTCTAATTCAAATTTTCCCAGAATTATGACGTCAAACATTCTTCAATCGTAAGAAAGTTGTCCACATGGTTTGTGTGACAAAACCTACTATACCGACTTTTATTTCCACAATTCAAGGAATATTAAATGATCTTTTAAATCGAGTTAAAATCGTTAAGATTAAATTATTTAAAATTTGAAATCTGTGAAAAAATATCGGACATTAAGCTCCACCGGGATTCGAACTCGGGTCTTTCAATTGGCGCTTGACTGCTCTAACCACTAAGCTACAGAGGTCCATGTCAGATATAATTTCACAGATTTAGGTAAACGCTTTATTTAGCTACGAATATTTCGTCTTTATATTTCTAATTCAAATTTTTCCAGAATTATGACATTAAACATTTTTGAATCGTAAGCAAGTTGTCCACTTGGTTTGTGTGACGAAACCTACTACACCGATTTTTATTTCAACAATTCAAGGAATATTAAATGATCTTTTAAATCGAGTTAAAATCGTTAAGATTAAATTATTTAAAATTTGAAATCTGTGAAAAAATATAGGACATTTAGCTTCGCCGGGATTCGAACTCGGGTCTTTCAATTGGCGCTTGACTGCTCTAACCACTAAGCTACAGAGGTCCATGTCAGATATAATTTCACAGATTTAGGTAAACGCTTTATTTAGCTACGAATATTTCGTCTTTATATTTCTAATTCAAATTTTCCCGGAATTATGACATTAAACATTTTTCAATCGTAAGCAAGTTGTCCACTTGGTTTGTGTGACGGAACATAGTCTACCGACTTTTTCAATGCCTGGTTGTTGTCTGGGTTCGTTGACACTTCTAACTGAACCTTGATCTCCATCAGAGTAAGACTTATTGTAGGTGTCACGGCGCGTTATAGTTTTCGTAACCGCAAATGCTCTGTGCGGGAGGTTATCACAACACAGAGTGGACAATTATATTGGGTGCCCACCCTTATCGGTATCTTCCATATATGAGAGGCTTCTCCCTATCTGCCACATGAGGATGCATCTTATTGGTACCTTACTAGAAAAAAATGATGCGTGGTGCTATGTGAGTGGTGAAAAAGTAAAACCCGAAATCACTGAAGCAAACCCAAATACGGAGAAAATAAAAAGTTGTGAAACAGAAGATCGGAAAGCGAAATCGGAGCTAATTCCTTAACTATAAGTCCGACTGAATTGAGACAAACAAAAGGTTGCAATACGTCAAAAAAAGTTTGGGAAAAACTCTCTTCGGTATTTGAATCAAGCCCCTTCTCCATGAGTGTGAAACTCAATGTTGCGAGGATATGTCGCTCCCCCACCATGGGTACCTTGTCGCCTGATTTTGAGGATAGCGCGCAAGGGGAAATTTTTGAAGTAGTTACCTGAGCATTTACTTTCACACGCTATCCTCAAAGTCAGGCGACAAGGTACCCATGGTGGGGGAGCGACAGGTCACCGCAACACTGAGTTTCGCACCCATGGAGAACCGACTTGATTCAGGTATCAAAGAGAGTTTCGCCCAAACTTTTTTTGACGTATTGCAACCTTTTATTTGTTTCAATTCTTTTGGACTCATAGAAAGAATTAGGTTTGATTTCGCTTTCCGATCTGCTGTTTTCCACATTTTTATTTCATCCTTATTTGGGTTTGCTTCAGTGGTTTCGAGTTTTACTTTTTCACCACTCATATAGCACCACGCATTATTTTTTACCAGTAGGATGACAGAAATTTCTGTCGAAATGATTGAGATAGTGGCCAAATTAAGTGTTATGGAAGTGAAATAAATAAAGATTTGCTATCTGTCATGCTTTTGTACACTCTCGCTGCGTTTCAAAAGTTTCAGGTGCGCGATAGAGTCGGGTAATGAGCTACCGTCTCCAGAAACTTTGCGCATTAAAAACGTCGAAAAAAGCAGTGCAAGAAAAGACGACGATCAAAGCATACGACAGGATGCCATGGTCGCAAATTGCTATGAAAAACGCGCGGATATTGAAAAGAAAGGTGACGATGCAAATGCAAGAAAACCTTTGTTTAAGTGCTACTGTTGTGGCAAAGTTGGACACAAAACGGCCGATTGCTACTCGCGCATCGGGCCCAACCGAACATTTTCGAAGAGTTCTGAAAAGGAAAGATGGCCGACGCCGATGATGTATGTGTGCTCGCGTATTCACCGACGGTGCAAAAAGGGTTGCAAGCGGTGAAGTCGGCACGCAGTGAAGGTTGGTATTTAGACAGTGAAGCACCTCACATCTATGGAATAATGGTAACAAGTTCTCAAATTTAACAAAAGTGTCACCAGAAACATTAAATTTAGCCAGTAATATGTTGACTGCAATAACGGGAAAAAAACACTAGACTTTGAAGTTGCTCGTATCAACGGACTATACTATATTCGTGAAAGTGGACACGAATGCATGTCTATACACCCGCCGCGCCGTTATGTTAGACGAAATATTTCAAATATTACATTTTAAGACGTGGCATCGTAGGATGAGGCATCTAAATTTACAGGATTTTTCCGCGAGCAACCGGGACGAAACAGTGCGAGGTATGAACTTTACGGATTCGAAACGTGATTTTAAATGTGAAGTTTGCATTCTCGGAAAAATGATAAAATCTTCTTTTCCAAAAAGGTCAGAGAAAAAGATAAATATCTTGGAATTAATCCACAGTGATGTGTGCGGGCCAATGCAAATCGAATCAAGGGGAAAATCCAGATATTTTATGACATTTATAGATGATTGTTCGCGATATTGTGTGGATCGCATGTTAAAAAGCAAAAGTGAAGTGTTTAATGCGTTCAAAGAATATAAAGTGTTCGTAGAAAATCAGACTGGACGTAAGGTTAAGCGTCTTCAATCGGACAATAGCACAGAATATGTGAATCGCGAGTACGACACATATTTACAGGAAAATGTAATCGACAAAAGATTGACAGTGACCAACACACCGCAGCAGAATGGAGTATCGGAAAGGAAGAACCGTACTCTCGATGAAATGGCGAGACGCCTTCTCATCGAGTCAGATCCGCCGTCGCATTTTTTAAGAAAAGCTGTAAGAACCGCGAATCACGCAAGAAAGAGAGAAAGTTTTCCTTCTTTTTAAAAAAAATGGCTTCCATATACACGGAAGATAGTAGACCCAGCAAGGACCAAATCCGTCGAAATGCGAGAAGTCGACTTGTTGAAAGATGGCAAGCAAGATGGAGTGGGAAGAAATAAGGTCGATGGACACTTTAGCTGATACCAATGCTCGCCACTGGTATTAATAGAAAACCATGGGATACTTTCGTATTACCTCACGCAAGCGTTCTCAGATCACGGGTGTTTAACTCGTATCTGGAGCGCTTTAAGGGGTTCCATGGATTTTACAACTTCAAAACATCGATATTTAAAAAAATATTATCTAATAGAATATTTTTAGCAAATTTTAAGTTAATCTAATTAGAACTCCAGGCGAGAGAGAGAGAAAGAAAGTTTAAAATTTTTTCTCATTATATTCGACTGGCGCACAATGGTTTGAAATCGAAAAATATCTTACCTATCACTCTAAATTTTAAAAATCTAATTTCATGTTTTAATCAACAATTATCATTTTATTGTTTTTTATGGATAACAAAATACCGCCAATATCCTGAAAAATCCGACTTTTGGAACCTCAAATTTCAATTACTTTTCCTAAAAACTGGATTTTTGAAGACGGTGGACACAATTTCTTGAAAACTAATGCACTGATCTTTTTGAAATTTGGTACAATTCTTGTCAATAGTATTGAATTGTGCCCGCACAAAGAATTTTTTTTGTGAAGAATGCATTATAATTAAATTGTAAAAAAAAACAAATAATGGCAAAATATACTCATCCTCATTTAGAGTATCCCGATAAAAAAAATTTGCAACAAATTTGATATCCTAATTGGAATTTTTGGACCGCGTAAAAATATCGTTCAATCTGGGAATTCTTCGACCTAACACACATATTATTCGCACGAAATAACGAGAGTAAAAGGAAAACCGAAAATGAAAGGAAGGCTGCAGTACGATACACATTTTGAATAATTCATGTTCTGCAAGCTGTAAGTAGCACCGTTTACCACAGGCAGGAAACACCGATTCGGCTTTCGAGAGGACTCGAGTGATAATTTTCGTCCCATCGATATTCAATGGTGAATAAAGTGATGGTGCCCTCCTCCTAGTTAAGCTGAAATGCGGTAATTATCTCGTCCATTATTCTCCAATAAACACTTCATTATTATCCAGGAAAAATAACTTGACAATAGAATTCAATTTAGTGGACTCATGAACAGATCGGTTCTCAGATTGTTAATAATTCCTGAGCCTTTTTTATCCGTTTTTTAGAATTAAATCATTTTTCTTTGACAAAATTAAGTTAAAATGCACATTTAATCAAAGGAAAAACCGACATTTTGATTAAAACTCAATTGACAGAATGTGCAATAGACCGAAATTTATTTATGCAAATTTAAAAAATTCCCGAAACTTCATTTCTCAGAATATTTAAATTCCTGAAACTTTATTTGTCGGTAAGGCAAATTTCCTGTGTATGCATTTTCTAGAAATTGAATTTATCTGACTTATTTTTTGTCGGAATATAATTAAAAAACCAAAAATAAGCTACAAACCTTAACAACTAGTTTAAAATAGGTTAGAACTACTTAAAAAAAAGTTTAGAACTAGTTCTAAACTGCTCAAAACTGGTGTAAAACTATTTATAATTAGTTGAAAACTGTGTAGAAACATTTTGAACTTTTGGAACCTGACATTGTTTAAAACATGATCAAAAATGTTTAAAACTTGTTCAAAACTGATATAACCAATTACAACTGTTAACAATTATTTAAAATTCTAAACAATTACTTTTTAAAATATTTTTAAACTGGTTAGAACTTAATAATATTTAAAACTTGTTAAAATGGGTTTAAACTTGTTTGAAACGGTTTAAAATTTGTTTGAAACTGTTCAGAACTAGTTTAAATATGTTTTAAATTGTTGAGAACTATGTAAAGATATTAAGGACTTAAAACAGTTTAAAACTAGCTTAGAACTTTTTATAATTACTTGAAAACTGTATAGAATCATTCTGAATAGTTGAACCTTAAATTGTTTAAAACTTGTTCAAAACTGTTTATAACTAGCTTATAACTAAAACTACGTTAAAACACTTTGGAACTAGTTTAAAACTACTTTAAAACCGTTAAAAACTAGTTTAGAATAGTTTTGAACAAGTTTAAAACAGTTTTAAACTACTTTAAGATAGTTTAGAACTGGTTTAAAACAGTTTAGAAATAGTTTTAAAATGCTCAAAACTATTTTTAAACTATATACAATGCGTTCAAAACTGTATGGAACCATTTTGAATTTGTTGACCTTTAAATTGTTAAGGACTTGTTCAAAACTGTTTATAACTAGTTAAAAACTGTTAAGGAACATTTGAAGCTGCTAAAAATTATTTAAAATTCTAAGGAACTGCTTCTAAAATGTATTTGAACTGGTTAGAAATTAATGCTATTTTAAACTATTTTAAACTATTTTAGAACGGTTTCTACTTGTTTAAAACAACTAATGCTGTTTACAAATTTTTTTAAAAAGCCAACAACAACTTTATAATAACTTTTAACTGATAGGAACTTAATATTTTTTAGAATTAGTTTAGAACTAGTTTAAAACTACTTAAAAACAATTTAGCTCTACAATATTTTTTAAGGAAGATATGATCATTTGTTTATAAAAATAGCCTCTTTTTTCAATTGTTGGTAACTTGAGAACAACTGACTTTTGGAAAAAATTGTTAAGGAAAAAAGTGTGCCTTTTTGTGCGTAGAATTAGGAAAAAAATATTTGAACATTAAAAAAAAAAAATTTTATCGATATGTATTGGTATGTATATGTTATCCGTTTTAAAATATATAAAATATACAGTATGAAAAATGGAATAAATTTTTTTTTTTAATGTTTAAATATTTTTTTCCTAATTCTACGCACAAAAAGGCAAATTTTTTTCCTTAACAATTTTTTTCAAAAGTCAGTTGTTCTCAAGTTACCAACAATTGAAAAAAGAGGCTATTTTTATAAACAAATGATCATATCTTCCTTAAAAATTATCGTAGAGCAATGTCTAAAAAATCGTTTTAAAGGTGATAAAAAATGCTTTTAAATGATATTTGTAGAATTAAAATGTGATAATTTCTTAAAAAATAGTATCAATTTGAAATTTTTTAAAAAAAGTGAAAAAATTTTTTTTTTAATTTAAGCAGTTAAACAATAAAAAAAAAATTTTTTTAATTTTTTTTAGGTGTCGTTTCAAGTCAAATACTTAAACTTTAAAATTAATATTTGATAAAGCATTTATCTTTATTATTAATGAAGATACAAAACTTTTTGTAAAGCCGTTGCATGCCGTAGAGTGGGCAAATCCTTTTGAGCGGCACTGTATGAGAGTAAGGGTAAAATCTCATGTGAGCAGAAAGCGTAAAACCGAAAGCAGAAAATATTTTCTGCTTTCGGTTTTGCGCTTTCTGCTCACATGGGATTTTACCCTAAGTAAACAAGGGACAGCCTCGGTTCATATGCATTTAATGAAGAAATGGAATGCAAGTTTCAAAATTTGGCGCGCATATTGAAATAGCTTGTTAAACGATTTTAAAAAAAATATATTCTTACTATTTAAATCTCAGAGAACACTTTTGCACAAAAGAAATTAGAAGTGCAAGAACCTTTGGGTTAAACCAAGTTTAAACGCACCGCATACCGCGAAAGGCGTAAATGCGAAAAACAGTTTCACCTCTTTTTCCCCCAATAAAAAATGAAGTTAGGAGGTTGTCCATTTTTTATGAAACACTTTAAACATTCTCCTTAAAACATGCTAATTATCTCAGAAAAATATTAATAAACAAAGTGTGAAGAAATTAAAAAATATGTATATGTGACGCGTTCTAAAGAAAGGGACCTAAAAAGCAAAAAATCGTTTTTCGGTTTATGGATGTTTTAATTTTATTAAAGGTTCCTTTTTTATTATCTAAAGTCAGAAAAGGTTTTTATTGAATATTTTTCAAGTTATAACAATTCAAATCTCTCGATTTGTACAGATTACCATGCGCGCTCGACTTTTGTTTTCGCTCTCCTGTTAAATAACCAATTGTCTTTCCAAGCAGCACGTAACATTACATGAATATCACAGTGATATCATGTTGTAATATTCGTAATATTACGGGGTGATATTAATGTGATATTGACGTGATATTGAAATGTCCGCCTCAAGGTAATATTACAAGTAATATTACAATGATATTGAGATAATATTACAAGTAATATTGCAGTGGTATTGAGGTAATATTACGATGATATTACTATGATATTGAGGTAATATTACAAATTTATTTGACATTAAATAAATTATTTTAAAAACTTGGGCTCAGTCGGGGTTTGAACACTCAAGGTTCGACACAGCGCACATACGCCTTGTACCTCTCGGCCATCTGTCTCTTGGAATGAAGTTCAGAAAATGTTCATTATATTGTATCAAAAAAGAATTGAAGCTAATACATGAAGAACACTTTCTGAAATGCATTCCAAGAGCTGGATGGCCGAGAGGTACAAGGCGTATTTGCGCCGTGTCGAACCTTGAGTTTTCGAACCTCGACTGAGCCCAAAGTTTTTTAAATAATTTATTGAATGTAAAATAAATTTGTAATATTACCTCAATATCACTGGAATATTACTTGTAATATAACCTTAAGGCGGACATTTCAATATCACGTCAATATCACAGTAATATCACCCCGTAATATTACAATATGATATTACTGTGATATTCATGTAATATTACGTGCTGCTTGGGTTCTTAGGTCCCTTTCTTCAGAACGCGTCACATATTTCCCCTTCCCCTTGACTTTAATGCAATTTTTTTAAACTTTCAGAAAAACTTAAGAAAAGCAATGCTTTTCATCCGTATTAAATGTAAGGAAAATGTAATAAAATATGCATAATCGTTTATAGGTAAAAAATTATCTTCTTTTAACACAGTTTTATTGCAAAAAAAACAAAATTTTTAGCAGAACATGGAGTTAGTTTTAATAAAAAGAAAACTTCTAAGGTGTAAAATATCCATATACAAAACATCTAAAGATTTACAAAGCAACATATTTTTTAATAAGCAAGTAAAATATTGCAAAAACTATTGGTCCTATCTCAATCAATGAATGTTCAATTTCTGTAGAAGGGCTCATTGCCAGGCACACAAACTGTACATTCGTAAAATTAAATTTCGGAAGACATGAATTTTCACTAAAAATCACAGGGCGCCTGGACTATAGGTATTTAAGTAGCTCATTGTCATTAAATTAAAAAATTAATAAATTTGATTAATTAAGATTAAACTTGATAAGAATGTGTTACTTAGTTTACGATTTAGATTTTTTCATAAAAATGATAATACTATTTGCAAAATTAAAAAATTTTATTTTAATTTCTGAAAAATCTAACTAATAATTTAATTCACTAGAAAATAACAATCATAAACAATCAAGAATAAATAAATAATACATTTAATGAGTCCTCAATTACGATTTATATTTAAATTGTAATCATTTAAACATTTAAATGATTTTAATTCAATAATTTCAATCAGAATCTAAATTTATGTTAATTATATTTTTCATCAATTTCAAATTCAATCGATTTCAATTTATGCTTCTCAAAATTTTAATCAATTTCAAAATTTCAGTTAATTGATTCAAATTTAATTAAATTCCAATTTTTATTGTTTAAATTTAAATCGATTTTAAATTTATGTTGTCGAAATTTAATGCGCTTTCAATTTTAATTAATTATAAATTTAAGCTATCCCAAATTTGAAGTTATTCAATATATTTAATCGTTCTATCTTTAACTCTATAACAATTTATTGAAACTATATAAATTCTCAACTAATTTAATTTATTAATTTTCAAATATAATCTTTCCTAATTTTTAGTAATAAAAATTTTCAAGATTGAAAATTTGAATCCAATTTTTGACAATTAATTTTAATGTCAAATCTGTATGAGTTGATTTAAATCAAGCTTTAACCCAGCGAAATTTCTATTATTATAGATATGCGCGACAGTGAAAATATACTTTCATGGAGACCTAGCACAACTTGTAGGTCTAGTAAAACTAAGAAAAATTGTATAGAGACAATTCCAATAAACCTCAAAAATCTCATTTTATGGACAAAAAACCGTTTTTCTTTAGGCTGATGTGAACAATCACTCATAATTTGGCTAATTTCCATCCGATTTCCAAATTTTTTTTTGTTCGAAAGGGGAAAAACAAAGCTTTCCGACAAGGTGTTGATAATTTTGCTGAAATAAGAACTAACGAAACTAGCGATGAAAATATTTGGAATTTTTTTATTTTTTCTACATTTTTATATACGTATAACTGACTTTGAAACAGCACTAGGACGCGTTGCGAAGCATGCAAAATTATAACAAGTGTCATTACAAATATATAACTTTTATTGGAATATACAATAGAGTACATTGCAGTACGATACGGTATATTACGGTATGATGCGGTGCAGTACACAACAGAACTGGTTCTAAATTCAAAATAAATAAATAAAAATTAAAATTACACAACAGAATAGAATAGTACAAAGTACTACAAAACAGTTTGAACAGTTTAAAATGTATGGTTAAACTGAACTTCAGATTTTAAAAAGTTTGCTAGACGTCTTTCGTTTGTATGAGTCATCGCTAGTTTTCCGTTTCAAGGACCAGCAGTGATCAACAAGCATGTTGATGGAATTTTTTCCATGAAAACGTTTTTATATGATTCCTATCTCCTGGTGGAATCGTTCACCCTGTTTGTCGCTGATCTGACCCAAATTTTCGGGGAAGAAATTCAAATGTGAATGCAGGAAGTGTATTTTGATGGACATATTACACTCCATTCTTTCGTATGCACTCAAAAATTTTTTAACGAGTTTAACGTTATCAGGACTTTCGTTGTTTCCAAGGAACTTCTCGCATAATGATTTAAAACTATCCCATGCTCGTATTTCCACTGCATTCATCTTATTTGTGAATTCTTCATCTTGCATGAGTTTTCGAATCTGAGGCTCGACAAAGTTCCCTAAAATTGTCAACAGCTCTCTAAAATACTGCATTGAAGTAATAAACTATAAACTATTAACAAATAAAAGAATGTTTTACCTCCTTTTAGCTTTGCATCGCTCACTTTAGGGATTCATTCCCAAGTTTAAGGTGCAGTGGTGTCAGAATGACATCTTCTGGTCAGACAAGCGGAGGGTTTAAAACATTTTTTTGACCGATTTAGAAGAGCTGACGTGTTGGCCATTCTGTTTTTCCATATCGATTCGGGGCACGGATATCATACTCACAAATATAGCAAGGGTACTTGATGTACCCACCTTGCATACCGGACAAATTGTCAATACTTTTAGGTCGCTGACTATTTGCCATTTATATGTACCGTAATTGATAAGGCTAAGTATTTTTTCCAAATTTTCATACGTTTCCTTCATGTCAGTTGCGTATGCAAATGGAACTGATGGCAATTGATTTTCATTATGTAATAATACAGCCTTCAAACCTATAATAATAATAGTAATAGTAATAATAATCAATATTTTAAAATTTAAAATTTTAAGATTCAAGAAAGGAATATTGGGAAAGCACTTACTTATGCATGATCCATCAATGAAGAGTCGCCACTCATTTGATTTGTGATAGTAGTCCAAGCGGTAGAATAATTCGGATACATTCGAGCAATAAACAAGTTTGTCGTTCACTTCATCAGTTTTGAACATTTCTCAGAAATAAATTCGATCATCATCTTTCCGGAAACTCGTAATTCTGAAGTCGTTATTTATTAAAGTCCATTGTTCAAATCGAGAAGCGAGGATTTCAGATTGTCTTAACGATAGACGTAAATCATAAGAATGGTCCTGAAAATCTGCATTTCATACTTTGTGTAATTCTGTAGACTTACACCCGGACGGAACGTACTCTTCATCATCACCTTCATGAAGATAAATTTGATCATTACCAACGAGTTGAACTTCCCTTAATTCATGACCTGCAGTGGAGTTAACAGTATCATTCAAGTCTTCTGGTTTCTTAACAATCGAAACAGGGGCATACTTTATGTTCTTTCGAGTTTTATAGTAGTGACCTTTTACATTAGTTTTACAAAAATAACTGTCATCTGATTTATGATAAGGCTGATGATGCCATATCATCGGAGAAGATAAGGAAATTCGAGTTTTCTGGTAACTGTTCGATTTATATGTCTTGAATTTTAATGAACACTCAGTACAAGCGAATTCTGGTTCATACCATCGAGCAGAAGTAGCATATTTAAGCTTGAAGAAATCATTGTAGCCATCAACCAGAGTTTTATAATTTTTAACTTCACACGATGCTTCTGATCCACTAATGAACCACATATGAAACAAAACTTATTGCGATTATCACACATTTTTTCTTCCAAAATTGAAGCAAAGCAATAAAACTTTGACGTTTCAATAAGGTTAAATTACAATAACACTTTCTTTTCTTATTCAAGATACAGTGTGAACTTAGGTACACTTGAGAACCTTTTTCATGTTTCTATTAAAAAACAAATGCATGATAATCGCAATAAATTTTTTTTTATCTACGGTATATTTGTGGATAAGCAGCATTGTTTGAAACTGTGATTGATGGCCTTAACCATTTTTTTGTAACCTAGCGTATATCACGTCTGATCGTTGGTAAAAACCGGAATTCACGTACGCTAAGTGTTCTTAAAAATTCAAGAAATGGGAATCGAAAAATTGACACAAATTTAGAATTTATTTATCTTAGCTAGTCGTATTATATCATCAAACAATCCAAAATGCTCACGTTTCAATTTACAACGCTGGAGGAGACAATAGCAGCATACAAAAATTTGAAAAAAGTATTTCGTTTCATAAACTTTGCTACATATGAATGGCAAATAATGAGCGACTTTATAGTACTAATAAATAATTCAAACGAATTGAGATTGAACAAATAATTTTGAATCGATGAGCATTTCCTAGACAATTTTTAAACTTATTACCAGTTCTGTTGTGTACTGCATAGTTCCGTACTGCACTGTACTTTACTGTATATTCCAATAAAAGTTATATATTTGTAATGACACTTGTTACAATTTGCATGCTTTGCAACGCGTTCTAATGCTGTTTCAAAGTCAGTTATACGTATAAATACAAAATGAGTAAAAAATTTAATAGTCTTAAAACTCACATAACTCTATCAATTTTCATCAAATTACATTCAAATAAAGCTCATTTGGCGCGAAATCAAATTTATTATAACAATAATGCACTGAAAAATCCCCAATATCGAATAATATTGTAAAAATGTCGTCAAAGTTTGAAAAATGTAGAAAAAATAAAAAAATTCCAAATATTTTCATCGCCAGTTTCGTCAGTTCTTATTTCAGCAAAAGTATCAACACATTGTCGGAAAGCTTTGTTTTTTCCCTTTCGAACTAAGAAAAAAATTTGGAAATTGGATGGAAATTAGCGGAATTATGAGTGATTGTTTACATCAACCTACAGAAATACGGTTTTTGGCCATAAAATAAGATTTTTGAGGTGTATTGGAAATTTCTCCTATACTATTTTCCTTAGTTTCACTAGACCTACAAGTTGTGCTAGTTTCGCAAAAAAGTATATTTAGATTTTTTTATTTTGTCTCACAGTGTAATGAATTTTCAGTTTCCGTCACCATTTTTTCACCTGCTTTAGATAATTATTCCCCTTTTCTTCTATTTAATAAAAAAAGGTCTTATAGTCCCTGCTAAAGCCCACACTGGAACACTTCTTTGAAGCAGTATCGTTTTTTTGCACTATCAGCAAATAGAAATGTTTAAAAATATTTACAGATAATTTAAGAAAATTAGTTTTTTGTTAAGAATGTTTATATATAAAAAATTCTTAAGGAAATGAACATTTAAGTAATCGCGTAATTCATTAATTTTATTTATATTTAAAAATTACATTTTTTTTGTTGATATTTAATTCTTCATACTATTAACAAGTTATATTTTTAAATTCTCCTAACTTGAAATGTGTGATGTTTAGTATTAATTTGTACATGTTAGTTAATTGATTTATTTCTTATGCATTTATAAATGTTTAAAATGTTTAACTGATTTAAGTTTGTAATTAGTAAACTAACTTAATGATACTTTTATGTTTTTTAAATCATTCAACTTCACAATATATATATATATTTTTACAAAAATATAATGAGTCGGAAACTGCTGTAATGTTATTTAATTGTAAGTTTAAAAAAATTCTAAAACTTTATTGTACAAAATAAATAAAAATCTTAAAACAAGGGTACAATTTTTTATTAGAACTATAAGTAAAAACTTATATAATTATATATTTTTTTATTACACTCATTTACAAGCCAAATTTGGCTAATACAAGTGGAGTTCCATGATATATGTAGAAATAGATATTTACAGTTTTAGATTATATTTCTTAGAGCTACTCGTTCATTCATAATTCGAATCAAAAGGTTTACAAACATTTTTATCAGTGCAGTATCAGAGGACGATAAAATACTCAACCATCCGTCCACATGATCTGTGTTGTTAGAGACCTGAGAGTAAATCTCATTACACAAAAATATTTATTTTAAATTTATTTAATTTTATTTTATTAATAATAACTTAGTTACGAAAATATTGCATTTTTTTAAACCATTAACTGTCAATAAAATTCAAAATATTAAGTTCTATTTATTACACTGAGGAAAATGGATGTTTACCCGTAACATCTAGATGTTAAGGCGTAACACATTTATCATTTAACATAGGGACAGCTATCTTGATATTAAAAGTTAATATCTAGTTGTTAACCGTTAACATCTAGCATCTAATTCTTAACATACATATATTAAAGTTTAATAGGATATCCAGATGATCAGCATTAATATCTTTCTTTAAATATCTACTTTTGAAGGTCCAGTTTTTTCACAGTAAGATATATTTTCTTCGAACTTAAAAATATTTAAAAATATGTAATATTTAATTTTAAATTTTGTAAAATTAAATAATTTAAATATTTCTTATAGATTCATATTAACGTATTCACTAAGAAATGTCCTCAGTTTTAAGTAATCATCCAAGTTTTGTGGTAACACTATTTCTACAAAATATATAATGAAAACATTGACAAAAAGAAATCATGTAATTCAGAGTCAATTAAAGAATTGTTCAAGTAAGTAAAATTTTTTTATACTTTATTATTCTTTCATTTTAATAAAATTTTATAATTTATCACTTTTACCATAAACAATAATAAATTTGATTCAATTAATTTTACAAGGCCTTTATTATTTTTATAAACTTTCTTTAAAGAACTAATTAATTTTTCCAAGTTAAATTAACACGAATAAGAAACTAAACTATAACTAAACCGTCTTGGCTTCGCGAAAGAATAAACTTTAATTAGGTGGGGAGACTGGAGCTAAAAGTTAAATTTTTGAAAAATATTTTTTTTTGAGACACTAAATCCCCAAATTTATATATGTAAACTCATGTACCTTGTAGATAAATCTGTCCTCAACAACTTGTCATAATATATTTTGCAATGTTTTTTGGAAAAATTTATGTTTTAACTGTTTTCCTAAACTTCAATTTTTGAAACTTTTAGCCCCGGGAGAGGCTATTTTCTTGTAGATTTTCGCTGCAAAATTTACTTTCTCTTGTTACTCCTTTTTCATTTGTTCTATGCACAAATATTCGAAATGTATAATAAAGGTAATGAGTTAAATACAAAAAATGACCGAAAAACACAAGAGAAAGTGGAAAAAGTGGGGAAAAACTTATTTAACATTTAGCCCCACTACGTTTTTAACTTTTAGCCCCACGGTATTTTTTTGGTTTCTACATCAGCCGACAAAATATGACTACAGATATACAGAAACAATTACAGATTTGTGTTTAGCAGAGCCAAAGTAGCTAGAAAATACTAATTTTTCTTAGAATATATCAAAAAAAGTAATCAACAGTCGAAACTTGCGTCATCGTAAAAGTTTACGAGACAGTGCTCAAAACATACTTCATGTAATATACATGTCAACTTTACACTGAATATTTCATAACCATGAACGTTCGTTTCTAGTCACAAGAGCCTTCTATGGTAAAAAATGTAGCTTTACAAATGTTATCATTTAAAAGATAATGCAAATTGAAGCTTTTGACAATTTAACTTTTACTCCAGTCTCCCCTATATTAATCATTTAATTTTAGTTTTCAAAATTCAATTTAAAAATATGCATTTTTATATTTTACATTTTATATTTTATTGTACCTACTCAATTTATCACAATAACCAGACTTTTACATATTATTTATTTAGTTCATAATATAATTAGGTAATGTATAAATTTATGATTTGGAATAGTAAAACTTTATAAAAATGATAAATTCATTACATATATAATATATACACATAATTATAATTTTTAATAATCGCATTATTTAATTATGAATATACAATTATCATATTATTAATATTATTTAAATAAACCCAATATAAGTACATTATTTATCTCTAAATTAAAAGAAGAAAAATTAAAGTAAAATAATAATTTAAGTATAACTATGCACTAAAAATATTAAGGTACAATGTAAGAAAATGTATTGAATTTTTCCGTTGATAGGTAAAGCTTTTATCCGGACCGTCCTGTGAATATTACAAATTTTGAGGAAATTTCCATCGCTGATCGGTGTAATGTTATCATACTGTGTGAATTTTTCACTGAGGGTCCATCGTAAGTTACCGTATCTTTTGATATTCCACCGACAGTTGGTTGACATAAAGTTACACAGGAGTATCCTGTGAATTTTCATAAAAATGTAGAGTTGAAGTCACAACACTAGCCATTGAAATTAACCAAGTTTGTTGAAAATTCTCAGAACTGTTGATCGAAAAAGTTAATTTTAAAAGAGGAATTAAATTTTATTAGTATTAAATGTTTTATTAATTTCGTAACTTTAGTTAAATTTCTATAGGTTAGACTAACTTATTTCTGTTAGCCTATTAACTTTATAATAATTATAATTGCATTCACTATTCGAATCCTAATTTGTCGTGACATTTTGTATAATCTGCTTTCTTCAAAGCAGTGTCAACAGGTTTATTTTCGGTTACCGGTCATTTTCCCGAAACCAATTTCACGAAAAACTTTGCCCCGAAAATCCAATTACCCGAATGTCCAAACTCCCGAATGCCAGTTTCACGAAGCCACTTTCCCGAATTTAAATACCCACATAACTAATTTCCCGAACAAAAAAAAATATCTTTTCCGAACTGATAAAAAAAAAATCTCCTAACTTAGAGGACGACAATCGAATGGAAGATGTAGCTCTACCCTTAGTGTTCGCTCTGCTGTCCTCCAAAGAAAGCGTACAATGCAGCCAAGTATTGAAAGCTGTTGAGGACGCCGCTGTAGAATTTTATATCGAAAACTGCTATCTAAAGAAAATTATGACCGATTTCGAAACGTCAATAATAAATGCTTATGACGAAGGTTTCCTCGTAGCAGCACTCTCCTGCTGTTTCTTTCACTTGGGTCAGTCAATGTGGCGTCGAATCCAAGATGAAGGTATTCAACAGGCTTACAATAATGCTGCTGATCGCGAACTTAAAACCTTCACACACATGATATTGGCCTTAACATTTGTACCTCCTGAGGACGTAGAGGATTATTTTCGAGAACTTGTCACGAATGCACCGCAGGAACTTCGTCCAATATTGGATTACTTCGGAAAAAATTATGTTCTGGGAACACCAGCTAGAGGTCGAACAAAGGCAATTTTGCCAAGATATCCAATTCGAATATGGAACCAACGCGATGCAGCTGTACGAGGCTCGCACAAGACAAATAACGTTAGAGAAGGCTGGCACAATCGGTTTGCCTTTGTCGTTGCCAAACATCACTCTGACCTGTATTGATTACTGAAAGAGATTCAGAAGAAACTAGCTGACACGGAGGTCGCTATTGCAGAACTGAGTTTAGGACGCTCTGTGAAAGCGGCCCCCCCAAAAAAATGCATTACAATTCAGAGACGACTGCAGGGAATTGTTGGTACATACGAGGAACACAAAACGCAAAACACAGTTCTAACGTTTTTACGTGCATTAGCACATTATATTGTTTTATAGATATTTTTTACTATTTTTATACCATTTATGTACATTATTTTGAAAATTGTACACCTTGTATTTTTATACTCTTATTTATATAAAACATAAAATCAATAATACGTCAATTTTTTTATTAAAAAAAAAAAAAATTCGGGTACATAGACGTACGGGGAAGTGGCTTCAGCAACGTTATTTTTAACTACTGCTAAGATAATTGATGATCAATTTTCAATGATTTTCATACCGTTTTGACAAAATATCTATGTCAAATCGCTATCTAGTGGGGTTAAGTTCAAGTTTTATGTATTAGTACAAGGGTGTATACGCATTTTTTTTAAAAAAGTCAAAACATATTAGTCTTATTTACATTACAGGTAATTAATTTCAGTTAAAATATCCTCAAATTATGTAGCAAAAAGCCCTACCATAGCGCTGGTGCTACAGAGAACCCGTGCCGATGAAGAGAGTTCAGAAGGACTGCTTTCTGCATTTGACTTGCCAACGCATTAGCTTAACGCTCGCAGGTCGGGACTTTCTTCAGTTGGCTTACAAATAAAGCCTTCTTCCCTCCTAAGCAACCGAGGATTAAAACAATCAATTGGACTCTATACCCAAGATGCATTTTGCTCAATTCGAATAAGAGATCTTGATATTTAGTCCGCTTCTTATTCTCCTTTTTAATAATGTTGCTCTCGGCAGGAGCCGAAAACTCAACCCTTATCGATATTTCCATTCCTTATGGCTGTTACTCACTTTAGTGAAGTAAATAGTTCTTTTCTAGCCTGACTAACAGTTAATTGTTTTTTGTTAAACATCCAGCAATGACATCAATTGATGACCGATCATTATCAATCCTTCAAACTCACCCCTTATCGATATTTTTATCCCTCAAGACTGTTACTCACTTTTATGAACTAAACGATTCTTTTCAAGCCTGTCTAACACTTAGATATTATTTGTTCGACATCTAGCAATGACATCATTTGATGACCGATCATGATTAACCTCTAAAACTCTCCCTTTAACGATATTTTTAACTCTCAAGACTGTTACTTACATTTGTCAACTAAACAGTTCTTTTCAATCCTGATTAACACTTTAATGTTTTTATTAGACATCCAGCAATCACATTATTTAATGACGGATCATGATCAACCCCTGAAACTTACCCCTTATCGATATTTTCATCCCTCAAGACTGTTACTTAGTTTTGTGAACTGAAGGATACTTTTCAAGCCTGACTAATACTTGGATGTTTTTTGTTAGACATTTAGCAATGACATCATTTCATGACCGATCATGATCAATCCCTCAAACTCGCCCTTATCGATGTTTTCATCCCAAATAGTGCCATTGCTGGATGTCCAAGCAAAAACATTTAAATGTTAGTCGGACTGGAAAACAATAATTTTGTTCACAAAAGTGAGAAACAGTCTTGAAGGATAAAAAAATCGATAATAAGGGGTGAGTTTTTGGGGTTGATCACGATCGGTTATTAAATGATGTCATTGCTGGATGTCTAACAAAAAACATCCAAGTGGTAGTCAGGCTTGAACAGAATCATTTAGTTTAAAATAGTGAGTAACAGCCATTAAGGAATGAAAATGTTGATAAGGGTGATTTTGTGGGGTTGATCATGTTCGGCCATTAAATGCTGTCATTGCTGCATGTCCAACAAAAAACATCCTTGTGTTAGTCAGGCTTGAAAAAAACCATTTATTTCACAAAAGTGAGTAACAGTCATAAGGGATGTCATTGCTGGATGTCCAAAAAAAAACATTCAATAGTTAGTCAGGCTTCAATCAAGCCAGAAAACTAGTTCTTCCTGTGGAATCAACACTTTTCTATTGCTTTTTAAGTTACTGACATTTTTATAAATTATATTTGAATAATATTGATTTTTTTGCAGTCAGACGTTATACTAGAAATCCTCACGAGTATTTAAAAAAAATCGGTTCTTTCTGTTGAGCTGTCGGCAGACTCTTGTCCAAAAAAAGCGCTTTTCGACCCACTGTGCTTCAGTGCAGCATTTTGTCTTTCTATATAACTGTAACATGCATAAATCGGAGAGGCACTTAGTATATGACTAAGTGTCTCCGGGTATTGTCTAAAGGCACAAAGTTTGGAATTGCCAACAGGTATATGCATTACACGACTGCGGTGCACCAAAGTATTAATCGCTTTATCCTGACAAGCAAACAAAAATCCCATTGTCTCCGATTTTAATCCAGCAGATTTGAGGAATGCAAGAGACAAATCTACAGACAATCGCATTTCTCTAATGATATTATAAAATTGCTCGTCGATAGGCTTTTAAAGATGTTGTTCTAACAGAAGTACATGTTTCTTACCCTTCACATGTCTTTCAAGCATCAAAGGTGGTAATATCGCTATTCCATGGTCTGTATCATTTGTATCAAATCGGAGATTAGGTTCTTTTGCCGCTTAGTTTGATGCTTGATATCAAAATGCCCCATTATGCGCAAGTTTATGATAATTGACAAATTGTATTAAAGGATCCGTACTATTTATCACTGAGCATGCCGATGCCGCAGCTAATACAATACTGCGATGAGGGCACTCTAAACTTAGTAATCCTGTTTCTCCCTGATCTGGTGGAGGGAAAATTCGAGGTACGGAAGACTTTGGATGATGGTATCGATATACTGTCATCTTCTTGCGCATTTGTCTATCCAGTATTTTCAGCTCATCCACATTCCATTTAACAGCTCCAAATGTGTAGAGCATTAAAGGAATGACAAATGCATTTGTATATATATTGACAAACTCCTGTATCTTATTTTCCCCTGATAATTCGGTTGACCAAATTTTTCTGAGAAGACCTCGATATTTACTTTGGGAATAATCTTTGCAAACGCACATCTTTTTTTTTTTTTTTGCGTAGGATGTGAAAACCTGCTACCAGGTACCCTGTGGCCCGTACTACAGGGTTATGCGGGGGTGGCGATGTTCTGCCGACCCGCTAAAAACACCCCCGTATTTGGGGATCTTAGGACCACTCTTGGCTAGCACGTTTCGCGCGTATCGCCATCGGGAGTGGTCTTATATCCCCTCCTCTATCGCCAAAGCGACTTGGTCCCTTATTCTACGGGACCTCCATTCTTTGGCGACCAACGAGATCTTTGACCCTCATAACATAATGTATGAAGGTCTCGATGGTTCGCCAATCCTCGGGAGAGCGAGTCATAAGCGGGATCATGTTCTCCGGTGTAACCTTGCGATTAACACCGGTAAACATAACCTGCCTCTCCGCGTCCCAAAGCTTACAGCTAAAGAGTGTGTGCTCTGGGTCGTCCACTGGGAACTTGCAGTACACACACTCCGAGCTATCGACTTTTTTAAAACGCTCCAGATAGGAGCCGAAACACCCGTGCCCTGTGAGAGCTTGGGTTAAATAGTAGGAAACCACTCCGTGCTTCCTACTTATCCAGGTGGCGAGTGTAGGTATCAGCTGATACGTCCATCGGCCTGTCTCATCCCCGCTCCATCGTTCTTGCCATCTGTCATCTTCTTTGCGCGGACAGTATCCTTTTACAGATGGTTTTACTTCTGTCATTTCGCAGGGTAGGAGCCCATACAGGTGCTGCGTATAGCAGCTTTGAAAGGGCAACACTCGCCACCAGTCTCCTCTTTGCTTCAGAAGGCCCACCAATGTTCGGCATTAGACGAGCTAAACTTGCCGAACACTGTTCGGCCTTCCGACATGCTACGGCTATATGGTGTTTAAACCAGGGGCTGTATAACCATTTGCAGGCCTCTGGCCTCCAGCTAGCGCTTTGCCCGTCTCAGACCTTCGTTCACCAATACGCCCAGGACTTCTACAGTTTCGGCAGTGCATACGATCAACGCGTCGTCCGCGAAGCCGATGATCACCGCGCCTTTAGGTAGACTCATTCGCAAGAAGTCGTCATACGAGACATTCCATACGAATGGTCCTATCCTCGAGCCTTGGGGGGGCACCTCTCTGCATCTCCTCTTTGAAAGTGCAGGTGTCACCCTCGTATATTACCCACCTGTCGCTAAGATAAATATCCATTATCCGCAACAGGTAGGGCGGTATTCCTTTGTTTCTCATCGACTTGATGAGATCTTCCCATCGCGCGGTATTAAACGCGTTGCGTATATCAATGGCTACCAACGTGCAGAACCATGTCCTCTAGAAGCTTACCCATCGTATCTAACAGGCATATAGGCCTGTAGGATGACACTTTATCTAGAGGTTTGTCTCCTTCTCTTAGGAGGACCAGCCTCTGTCTTTTCCAGTCACGAAAAAACTCTCCTCTCTTCAGGCAGTTGTTACAGCAGTCTAGGAGAAACTGGGGTGAAGCAACGATCACTTCTTTAAGGATCTCGTTGTTTATCCCATCTAATCCCGGCGCTTTGCCTGGCTTTAACCTACTGCCTGCTTTTTGTAATTCTGTAAGAGTGAAGAGTTCTTCCTCTCCGACATGACAGTTACTCCAGTCCATCCTAGGCCATGGTTCTGCTGGAGAAAACAAAGCCTTTATGATTTGCCGGAGCCAATCGGGATTGTCTAGACCGGGGGTCTTTTGCCTCGATAACAATTTCTTGTTAACGATTTTATAAGCCAGACCCCATGGGTCATTTTCGACGTCACCGATTAGGTTCTTCCAGCTTTTTCTTTTTGCAGCGCGTATCTCCTTCCTGAGGATTCTCTTGGCCTCTGTATATGCCTCCTTCAGCAGAGGATCTCCGTTTGAACGGTCATATCTCCTTCTTGCTTTGAGGCATGTCTTTCGCAAAGAGGCCAATTCCTATGACCACCAGTATACATTTCTTCTTCTTGGGGTTGTGCTTCTACAACGCGGCATGGACGCGTCGCATGCGGTGACAATTATATTTTTCACCGTCAGCACCTCCCCTTTAAGGTTATTCGGCCTCTTCACCCATCCCAGATCCTCTATGAGGCGGGATTCTTCCAGGGACCGGCTGAACTTCTCCTTGTCGATTTTCTTAATGTTCCACTTTGGGCCATTTTCACGGAGAACTCCGTGGTTCCTGGCCCGCAGCGTGTCTCCCCTTGAGACTGAAAACTCGATATACTGGTGGTCACTATGGGTATAATCCTCCAGGACGTGCCAATCTTTAATACGTTTATTTAGAAGGGCCGTTGTGATCGACAAGTCAATTATCGATCCCTGACCGTTTCTCCTAAACATCCAAGACCTCCCATGGTTCGCAACCATTAGGTTGTTCCTGGAGATCATTTCTCCGACCAAGATTCCTCGATTGTCGAGCCTTTTCTCGCCCCATTCTGGTGACTTAGCATTGAAGTCACCTGTAATGAGGGTATCCAACCTGGATTCTCTAAGGCTCATTTCGAGGTCGTATATTTGATCTTCGAAGGTTGACAGTTGATCGTTGGGTGAAAAATAACAGCTATACATACGTATTCCTGACATTTCCACCCACACGAATCCACTGTTTGTCTCCAGGAACTTATCTGCCCGTAACTCGGAATTGAAGATCTGAATGGCTGCTCTTCCCGATTTATCCTGATACCAGGGAGTGAAATCGTTCTTTCTGTTCTGTTCTGTGCAAAACAAGACATCGATCTTCTTCTCCCCGGCTGTTTTCATAAGGAGGTTTTGGGCCTCTACGCACTTATGCAGATTGATCTGCAGAAACTTTAGGCCTTTGCCTTTTTAAGTTTCTGCAGTGCGTTCTTGTATATTGGGCAGGCGTTACTGCCGGCCCAGTGTTTGAGGTCCTGTTTACCCAAATCACTGCATGTAATGCAGCTAGGGTCAGTGACCTCACAACTTTTCGCCATATGACCCGCCTTGCCGCATCTCCGACAGTTTTTTATTCTGTCGGGGCCTTTGCATAGGCGAGTTGCGTGCCCAAAACCGAAGCACCTTTGGCACCTGGGTACCTCTAAGTGTTCTCGGATGGCTGCATTTATCCATCCAATCCGGATCTTTCCTGCCTTGATTAGAGTAAAATACTCTGTTTCTGGCAGGCGTACCAGCGCTAACTTCGTTCCTCGAAAACGGGGAACGACGCTGATCTTTCTCTCCGGATTGGATGACCCGATCTTTTCATTCAGAGCCTCAATGACGTCTTCTATTAAAGCACGTTCATCGAGGTCTCTGATTTCGGGAACTCTTTTATTTACGAGAGCTGTAACAGTAGCCCTATCTTTTAAGGCAGCTGTTAAAGCTCCCGCAAACTTGGAGGTGTCAGCCCCTTTTTTCACGACAAGGAGAACTTCATTGTTTAAAGTTCTCCTCGTCCTGATTACCTCCGTGCCCGAATCTTCGGGCTTCAAGGACTTTTGGAGGCCCTTCAGGATTTCGCTGTACGAATTCGGGTCCGTTGCCGAAATCCTGACTGCCTCGGTGCTTCTTGGCTTCCTCGTTGGCGCTTTTTCTTTCTTCTTCGCCTTCTCCGCCTTCTCCGCCTCCTTCGCCGCCTTTGCGGCCTTTTGCCGCCTTCGAGCTTCTCTCCTTCTACTTCGGACAAGCTCGAAGTCACCGTCATTTTTGCCTACAGGGGCGGCGATTTGTGATGGACCGGCAGCGCTTATATCGCTAGCCACGACCTCTGCCATCGTCTTTGCAGAATGATGGCTTTCAGGTTTTTCTGGTCTCGGAGTTTGCCGTTTTTGCTGCACTGGCGACTCCGAGCTCTTCCCTTTTTTCAGGACTTTTTGAGGAGGCGTATCGGCAGCGCGCCTTTTCTCCGTCTTCCTTGTGGGATTTTCCTGGCTCATCGCCGGGCTACCCACTTCGTCCTCTTTTTTTCTGCTTTGGGTTTTCGACCCTTTTGGTTCTAAGTACCGCACATTTGTGCGGATGACTACAAAGGCCGCCTCCAATACGCAGAGACCGTCCTGAACGTCAACGCTGATGTTTTTTTTGCCTCGAACAGGCAATGCGCATGACGCTCAAGACTTTTGGGACCAATGCCAGTTGCAAGGCGACGTTTGCCTCAAATTGGTCCCTTCCAACCCTCTTGTGAGTCCGAAGGACTCCCTTAACGGCATCCCTGGTATTTCTACCAAGAGGTCTTGTCAAGTTTGAAAAAACTTGCCCGACTCTATCGTCCAGGTCAAGATCCTCTGGAGGGGTGGCCGTTTTGACCACTGCGGTTTCGGTTGTAGACGACTCTGACTGGATAGGGCAGAGCTCTACTTCCATTTCCAAGTTCTTAAAAAATTGTCCAATTGTATTCTCCATGCTTCTAAGTTGACCAGCGCCACGTGCGTAAAGTGGCGGGCCGCCTTGATTGGGAACGGGTACACCCTCGGATACTGCGATTCTACCCCAGATCCCTGAGGCCCAATCAGCAGCTTAACCGTTTCCGATCCCTTACATCCATTACGCACTCGCCGATCAATCCCGAAGGGGCTGGCTCCTGACACCCTACCGCAGGTCCACCTCGGTAGAGCTACGCTCACATCAGACTCGTACATGTCACGGTTGGAAACGCCGTGACCGGACTTATCACTCCCAGTGTACTGCCTGTGGGGTGCCGATCGGTTAGTGTCGTTGGTCAGACCGAACAGACAACCGGTCCATCGGGCGCCAACCCTGGATCGAGGCTACTCCACACCAACTTAGAAAAACCAAGAAGGCAGGAGTGTCCTATTCCTCCCAGAATCCATGTCGTCCATAGCTGACAAGGATGGTTAGCCCCCATTTGGAATCTGAATTAACATCATCCGCACAGGATAGCTAAGCTAGTGCACAGGTTCGAAAAACGGCGGCTACCCGAATTAACGGGGTCAGGTTCATTCCCCTATTGTGGAATTCCAAGATACGCGTAAGTTTCTCCTTTACCAACATGATGAATAGCGTTACCACCAATAAGATGAAGGTCCTCAATGACGCTTGACGTTTCAGATTTTTCTAGTCTTCCTCTGTTCATATTTGACAACAACACATTTATCAAGTCCAAAGCTCATTCCAATTGCTCTGTAATACTTTGCCACTACAAACAGTAGAATCTTTAATGCTTCCTTGCTGGAGGCATAAAGCTTAAGATCGTTTATGTAAAAAGATGGTTAACTTTATAAACTCTACCTCTTGGTTTGACATACAAGTATCCAGAATGTTTTCCCCGAACTACAACAAAGAGAGGCATCAGGAAGGTACAAAACAGTAGAGGACTAAGAGTTTTAGTCCTTTTGGAAAACTCCTCTTTTGTAAGTGATGACGTCAGTCATTACCTGTTGTTTGTTTGCTGTTATTACAAACCTTGTTCTCTATAAGGGGGCATCCATAATTACGTGAGGTCCAAAAGGGGAGGGGGGTCAACAAAAATCTCACGTCAACTTTTTAATTTTTGACAATAAACATTCCCCTATATCAAATATCATTTCTTTGTTAGGTATGAAAATGCTTTCTCTCTTCTACACTTGTAGAAAACAACAACTTGTCTGGTTGTTAGTCAGTTAATGCGTCATGATTTGTAGCTACATAACATTTACAGTGTTATGTACCTAAGTAGCACGTAATAATATTTGAATAGTGTAAGAAAATTACATTTAATATTACTCATATTATGAGATGATATTACAGTGATATTGTCGTGACATTAAAATGTCAGCGTCAAGGTAATATTACAGGGTAAAGTTGACGTAATATCATAGTAATATTACAGTGACATTGTGAAAATATTACAATTAAATATAATGTACAGTACCGGACATAATTAAGTAGACACCTGCTTTAAGTGTTTCAAAATAATTAATTGTTTTGTTTAAAATTTTAAAATAAATTTTTTTTCACTGTTATTGGTTTGGAACTAATTAATTTCTAAAAAAATAGGCCCAGGATTAAGTTTTTTCGTCAATTTGTTTAAGGTATATATCTTGCGTAAATACAGGCTATCAGAAAAAATTCCAGTGTCCTTCAAAGAATTTCAAAATTTTCGGAAACTTTATTTTTGGGAAGAAAAAATGTTCTTTTTAAGGAACCAGTATATTGTGCACCTAGAGCAGAAAGAAGGTGTTTGACGACGAGTGCAAAGTTTGCTGCGCGAGCGAATCTACTAGTTAGCAAATAGTGCAGGAAAGTCCGTTTTTCTGCACTTAGTGCAGTAAAGTATACAATATTACGGTGTGCAGCTATCACTTACTTTGCGTGTACTTTTCAGGCATGATAAATGATAATTTTTAACAGGTGTTATAACACCTGTTATAACACCTGTTTTATATACACAAAAAAATTTGTAATGTTAAAAATTGTTTATTTACACACGTTTTTAGGCAATCAAACTTTTCTCTCACATCTCTTCTTTACAAATTTTTAAAATTGCTACAATTTTGATTTTCAATAGCTAATTTTTTTCAGAAATAGATTATCAACAAATTATCGGAAGTGGATTTTTAAAAAACTGCACCGTTTATCGAATAAGATTATTTGTTTTAAAAAAATTGCACATCATTTGTTAAACAAATAATCATATTTGAAAAATGGTTCAGTTTTTTAAAAATTAACTTTAGTGAATTTGTAAATAATCTATTTCTGAAGAAAATGAGCTATTGTAGATCAAAATCGAATAATTTTTTTCCGAAAAGTTTTAAATCCTTTAAAGGACACTGGAATTTTTTTCTGATAGCCTGTATTTAATCAAGAGATATACCTTGCCGTTTATTGTAAAAATAGTGTAAATTGCAATGATTTTCTAATTTTTAAAAAAGTCATGAAATATTAAAGATTTTTTTATGTTCTTGGTCTCATTTTAAACATAGTTTTTCATAGAATTATACTGTTTTATTAGTTTTATTGCACAATATTTTTCTGACTTTAGGGAAGAAGTTGAATTTGATTTGAAGAAAAGTAAAAATTTAAATACCGTAAAACGGGGCTATTATGGTACAAAAACTGCATTTTTTTGTATTCTATGCTTCATCTGCTTCTATCTGCTTAATTGCTCTTAAAATTTAAAAAAATTTACAAATTTACAAACAAAAATTTTTATTTTTTATTTTTATTAATTTTGTTTGCTCTTTACTTCAAGTAATGTTTAAAAAAACATTTCTGAGTCATACAAACTGAAGAAACCATTTATACTAATGAATAAATTATTAAAATTAGTGTAAATAAGGTTTCGCAAATTCAAAAATAATCTTTACTTTTACTTATTTCATTCGATACAATTAAAACAATTGATATAGCACTCTAAAAAAGAAGTTTTGACTTCACTTTGGACTGCTATTATTTACATGAGACTCAAATTCGACTGGATTTCAGCCATAAAATGTACTGAAATACTAATATTAATCGTGTTTTTGCAAAATGTCGCAGTATTTAACTCATTCAGAAAATCGAAAGAAAGTTTGTGCTGTGTGTGGCAAAAGTACTTATTTTTTGCTTACCAAAAATTATTTTTTTGCCACACACAGCACAAACTTTCTTTCGATTTTCTGAATGAGTTAAATACTGCGACATTTTGCAAAAACACGATTAATATTAGGTTACATAACACTTACTAGAAAAACAAAGTCTTACTTTGTTTACAACTGAAACTCAAAATAACTGAAAATCAGCCAATTTTTCGGGTTAAAATCAGTTTCAGTACATTTTATGGATGAAATCCAGTCGAATTTGAGTCTCATGTAAACAATAGCAGTCCAAAGTGGGCTTAAATCAAAACTTCTTTTTTAGAGTGCTATATCAATTGTTTTAATTGTATCGAATGAAATAAGTAAAAGTAAAGATTATTTTTGAATTCGCGAAACCTTATTTACACTAATTTTAATAATTTATTCATTAGTATAAATGGTTTCTTCAGTTTGTATGACTCAGAAATGTTTTTTAAACCATTACTTGAAGTAAAGAGCAAACAAAATTAATAAAAATAAAAAATAAAAATTTTTGTTTGGAAATTTTTAAATTTTTTTAAATTTTAAGAGCAATTAAGCAGATAGGATTTTTAAAAAAATTGATTATTACACCTTATGATATTAAGTATAAGATCCCATGATCAAATTTGGTTGACAATTTGTGTGAACTTTAAACTCGTTCCTACACGCTGTGTCTGAAAGTTTACTGTAAGTTTTACCATAAAAAAACATTTTTTCTTAGAGTTATAAGAACTCAAAGTTTGTATTATAATAATTTCCTAGTCGGGGTTATTATAGTACAAAATTTATTTTTGTTTATAAAATAAAGAAAACATTTTATTTTTTGCATTAAACTATATGGAAACTTTTAAATAGATATCCCAGAGACAAATTTTTTATAAATCGACAAATAGTAATTATTATTATGGAAATTATTTATGAAAATATAAAGTTAAATAATGAAATTTGTCAAAATTTGTATTTTATGTTATTGTAATAATTAAACGACTTAATATGATCCATAATAACGTTTTGAGCTATTTTATGTAAAGCAATATTAAAGTTAACTTAAAACCCTTGTAAATAATATGATATTATTATAAGTGGTTTTTGAGATTATGATGCACTGGTTGTCAAATTTGTCAAATTTGAGTTATTTCCAATTTTCTGACCAAGAATAAAACATTTACGTAATAAAAACAATTAAACAAAAGCCCAGAAACCTTTTTCACTTTTTTAATAAAACGAATTTTCATAAAATAATTAAAATAGTTTTGTGCCAGAATAGCCCCGCTATGTGCTGAACTTTTAGTTTTTAACCATTTTTTCTTAAATTCTTAATAAAAAGTTAGTCTATCACGTGAATATAGTCCCAACTAAATTCTCAACACGTACCTTAAATATCTTTAAATTGAATTTGTCAATATTAAGATCGAAGCAGATTTTTAGAAAACTTCCAATTTTTTAATGAAATTTGTATGTATATATGAATTTTTTCCGGATTATTGACAAAGAATTTATTAGAATTTTGTCTTGAACACGTGTTGTCGTTATATTGTGGTTTTTTGTTACTAAATATTAGTATTTTTTATTTAATTTGTTGTTTATTGGTGTCAAGTTGTTCCTGGTTGGATTCTGAATCGTTCACTGTATTGGAGTTCTCCCATTTAACCCTGGGTTTCTTTTGAAAATAATTTTTAGTGTTGTGTGAAGTTCTTAACCTCAAATATATGGGATATCCAGTATTCTGGATTTTTCTCTGTGAACGATGTCGGAAAAAAACAAAAATAACAAAAACATCTGTCTTCTTTGCAAGAGACCTGCTGCTGCTTCTGCAGTTTTTTGCCCTATTTGCGAAAGTGCTTATCATCCAAGTTGCAAGGGTAAAACCAGTGTCCTGGATAACGGCGGTTTTGCTAAGTACTGTGCACCTCGACCAAGTACACCAACGATCACAAGTGCACCACCAGCGATAGGGATTTTCCCTTCGTCATCTTCATCTTCAGGATCCTTTTCCTCAGACTCTGACGTTAGACAAATAATTAAAGAAGAGCTTTCTCAGCAAATGTCTGTTTTTTCTGAAATGTTTAACAAATTTACAACTACGCTATCTGTAAAGCTAGATAAAATGTCAACGAGAATCGATGAGAACGAAAATAAGATTGAAGGGCTTTCATCTAGACTAACATCAATAGAAGATACTGTGGATGCTTTAAAGTCTCAAATTATTAACATTAAATCTCCTGGTTTGAATGAGCAACAATGTCTGACTGAACTTGAGGATAGGATAAGGAGAAAAAGTAATATTATTTTGTATTGCATTCCGGAGAAAGACATGCTTTCTTCATCTCATGAAAATGTCTCTCTGAATGTAAGCACACAGATTTCTAGTTTGCTCGATGGTGTTGTTTCGCCCTCTTTGATAACTACTACAAAAATTAATAGAGTGGGTTTGCCTTCTCAGATCCAGAAGAAACCTCGTCCAGTCAGACTGATATTCAGCTCTCAAAGTCAAGCTCACGTGTTCTATCGGGAGTTTCTGTCTGCCAAAAAAGTGACGGTGAGACCGGACGTAAAGGCATGCTGGGTTACTTTCGATCGCACTCAACGACAGATGAAGGAGCTGGCCGTATTAAAGGAAGAGATGAATCGTCGGCTACAGGCAGGGGAGACGGGGATCAAGATAGTGTTCCGTCGAGGAAGCCCTGTGATTACTCATGTAAGCGCGGATACACAGGCAGCGGCGAATTAAATGTGTGTGTTGATAGTGACTCTCTAGACTTCTTTGACGGAAGAATCAGTTTATTTATGCAAAAACTTCGTGATATTATTTTATTCGCATCCAACATTTCATAATTGATGATTACTTGTTTTTGTGAATAGAGAATATGATTAATCGATGTCGATATTATATTATATTTTTTTATTTATTTTCACTCGTTATATTTAAAATTTTTATTATTACTTTAATGGGTTCTTTACACCTGTGTATTATACATTAAATAAATAAATAAATAAATAATTATTGCACAGTTTTTATAAATATTTCTATAAAATATTTCTTTTTTTAAGATGTTAACCTTTAATATTTAGAGGTTAAGCGTTACTATCTTGTTTTAAACATCTAATTCTAAACATCTATTTTTCTCAGTGTAAATAACTCCAAAATTTTTGTTCTCACTTCAGCTTTTTCCCTAATGTAAGAAAAAAGTTGTCCAACGTTAGTGATAAAATTGTCAAATTCTATAGCAAATTACCTTCTAAGTGAGACCAAGAACATACATTTTTTTTATTATTTCATGAGTTATTTAAAAATCAAGAAAACATTGCGATGTACAGTATTTCTGCAATACACGTTAAAGAAACTGACAAAAAAAACTTCACTTTCGGCCTATTTTTTCAGAAGTTAGATAGTTTTAAACTAATAACAGAAAAAGAATTCTTTTTTAAAATTTTAAACAAAAAAATTAATTATTTTGAAACACTTAAAACAAGTGTCCACTCAATTATGGCCGGTACGGTACAAAAAATTTGGGCCGCCGTGTTTTGAACCTTTGTAACTGAACGAACTGACCAAGAAGGTAGCTTTTTTCGGCTAACTTTGCTCTTAGAATACATTTCAGAAAGTGTTCTTCATAGTTTACTTCATACTTGTAATATTACTGTAATATTAGGGGAGAGGGCCCCAAGATGGACACCCTTTCAATTTATTGCTCTAGAATCCAAACCGAATAAAATATATTAAAATGTTTTATACCAGATGAAAGTACAATATATAAGGTGACTTATGGCTACAGAGATAAAATTTTATTTTGAACATAAACATTTTTTAAAGCATTTTTTCTAATTGTTAAAATTTTCTATCCACAAAAAGTGGCCCCAAGATGGACACCTTTTTAAAAGTCTCTGAAAAATGTAGGTAGTAAATAAAAAATGAACATCTTGTAACAATTCTTAAACTAATTTTTAATCATTTTAATGTATTTATCAAGAAATAAAATTTCTAAAAACTTCAATTTGATAGCTTAACAGCAAAAAGTAATAAGATATCGAAAAATATCGATTTATCTAATTCTCAAAAAATTATTGAAAAAATTGTGAAATCGAAAATATGAAAATAAATACATTGAGATTTGGCGCCTGTCCATCTTAGGGTACCTGACACCATTTTTTAATCCCTAGTAAAAATTTGTATACAAACAGAATATTAGTAACAGTATATTACGTTACAAGGGAAGAAAGTTCCAAAATCCTGTATTAGCCGAGGGCATCATGTCGCGCATTTCAGGGCTTTAGAACTTTTTGCCCGTGTAGCGTATGCTATTTTTCTTAACATCCGGACGAAAGCACTTTTCAGAATTCGCTTAAACTTATTAAAAACAATTTAACAACGGCCCTTTTGATCGCGGACGGTTCAATTATTTTTGATCCAAGACTAAGAATAATATTCTTGCTTCAAAAACAATTATTTTTTATCCAAAATTTTAGTCCAACCATATTTTTATCTTTGGTAGAAGATACTTATTTTGTTAGTAAAGTTAACGTGTTATGTTATTGTGTTGGTCGTAATCAATTTGTTTGAGAGAATCACTTCATATTAAACGACACTCTCTTTATATACAACTTTTTGAGATTTTTCCATGAAACAGATTAACAAAAAATACAAAAGAACAGGCAAGAAACAGAACTTAAGAATAATTAAGAATTCTTACTATGACATTAAAGAGCTACAATTTCGTAATTCTTTTCAATTTCGTCCTCACAGAAAAACCTTAACTCAAAATGAGCCCGTTTTGTCGTATTCTGAGACGCTACTCATGTTAGGTTGTAATCCAAAAAGTCGTAAATTAACTTTTTAAACTAAAAAAAAGGAAACTACTGGGAAATCTTGTCTTATTTTTTCATTAATGGTGAAATTATTACAACACACAAATCCTGAAAGCATCAGAACGTTGCATAATGATACCGTTTTAAGATCAATTCTCAGAGTTCTCAAATTTTTTGTGAATGTAGGAGTTAAAAGCAATAACCCCCTCTAATTTAATTAACTTGTTAGAAAAAGAACATTTTTCCTGTGATTCACTTAATTCAAAACATTGTTTTACCACCCTCTGAGTTATTTGGACTTTTTATTGTTGTGCGCCACTGGCAATGATGATTTTTTCCATTCAACAAATATTAGGTTTCGTAGATACTGCTGATTGCGAGAAAGAAGAAAGACTATGCGCAAGAATAATTTGCTATTCTGCATCATACTATTGCATCCTGAGGTACATAAGTGCAAGTAAACTCTTAAGCTGAAAAAATAAAGAATCTTCCCTAGTCCACTTGCGGTCGCGCTTCTAATTATGTAGTAAAAATTAAGTCACGATACTTTTACGCCTCTGAAGTTTTGCGGACAGATCACGTTTTGTGGTAGAGCTGAGAAAAATGTGCATCTTCTATGGTGTACAATGGTAAAATAATGTCAATCACAACGCGGATGCTAAATTAAAGGGTTTCATGAAGTTATCAAGATGCAATGACAACTTATGTACTCAGAACCAGACCTTCTTTCAAATCCTCCAATAATAACTATCACACCACCAGAAATTCTGTACGGTAGGTGACTGATGTCCGATACTTTTGCAAATATTGACACTTGCAATTATAAACAAACAAAAATATATATATGCACATATGGGGCAAAATTTTTGAACTGTCCAGGTCAAAAAATAAAATTTATTCAAACTTTGCTAAAGTGTTTCCATTGTTAGTGGAAGTGTAAATACTAAATATTTTCAAATTCTATGAAATATTTTTTGAGTTAGACAGTTTTAAAATTTTGAAATTTTTTAAAATGTAGTTTTTCAAATTTATTATATTTCTAAGTAGATTGCATTAAAGTTAAAATATATATAGTGATTTTAAAGCTTTTTTTACAGGGTATTCGATTATATTAAAAGTTTTTTTGTAAAAAGAAAATTTGACCTTGAAATTCAAGGTCAAAGTGTTAACTTGATTGTATCTCGAAATCGGATTTTTTAAAAAAGTTTTAACCTATCTCAATGGAAAGCTTGACTTTTTTCCTATAAGATATGTAAAAATTAGAGTGGAACTTTAAATACTTTTGTCAAAAATACATCTCAAATACCGCGCGCGCTAGAAAAACTAGTGATTACTCGAGCGAGTTCGCGCTATTCGAGCGCGCGCAGGTATTTGAGATGTATTTTTGACAAAAGTATTTAGAGTTCCACTCTAATTTTTTTATATCTTATAGGAAAAAAGTCAAGCTTTCCATTGAGATAGGTTAAAATTTTTTTAAAAAATCCGATTTCGAGATACAATCAAGTTAACACTTTGACCTTGAATTTCAAGGTCAAATTTTCTTTTTACAAAAAAACTTTTATAATAATCGAATACTCGTAAAAAAAGCTTTAAAATCACTATATATATTTTAACTTTAATGCAATCTACTTAGAAATATAATAAATTTGAAAAACTACATTTTAAAAAATTTCAAAATTTTAAAACTGTCTAACTCAAAAAATATTTCATAGAATTTGAAAATATTTAGTATTTACACTTCCACTAACAATGGAAACACTTTAGCAAAGTTTGAATAAATTTTATTTTTGCCCTGGACAGTTCAGATATTTTGCCCCATATATAAATAGGAACGCGAACGTAAATAGTCTACTTCACTATAAAAGTGTCGACTATAGTGAAGTAGACTATTTACGTTCGCATCCCTGTAATATAAACGCATATAAGTAATTTTTCACTACTTTACGTTCATCAAGTGTTTCCTTGTGAAATTGTTTCTTGATTAATTCTACATACTTTAAACTTGCGTCTACAGAACGGCTTGAAATTAGGAGTACTCGCATTTGCCTAGATCACCTATTATTGGGTTTGCTCAGACAGAAGAGAATGAAAACTGTAGAAAAGTCTTTCCTGAGTACAACCAGTTTATCGACAGTCGAGTTCTAATGATTTGTACATGTCAGTTACCGACAGTGCACATCATTATACCTCTACGTTAAACATTTCACTGAAGTTATCTTACGAGCTGGAAAAATCCCAGGCTCCTCGGAGCGAGAACCAAGCAAACTTGACTTGGAGCGATCGTAGAGTCCAGGACCTTAACCAACTGAGCTAACTCCGTGGTATAGAGAAACATATACTATAGAAGCAAAAAGAAATCAAAACACTCGGGTGATTTGTATTTAAGTAACAACTAAAGCAAATGTGAAAAGTGTAGTTTCGAGAAAAACGCGTTTAGAGGATGCTTTATAAGGATGTAACTCAAAACTATTTGAGATACTCATCTAAAATTGTAGTATGTTACTTTTACAAGTATAGACTATCGAAGCATATAAAAAAACGAGTTTTTCAAAATGTGATACTAGTTGTTCCCATTAATGCCACATCTGATTAACACAACTGCGCGACGCCTCAACAACAAAATAATATCTAGCAGTTAGATAAGGATAAACAAAGGGTAGACCTCAGCAATCCTGATTAACTTTAACTGTTTATTGATAAGGATTTTTCAAATGTTGACTACTTAAATGCTTTTTAAGTTCCTGACACGAACAATTTGTTCTAGAATAAGAGTAACATAATAAGAATACTATATTCACTCAAAATTATGCTGACGACGAGACGGTTCGGCTAATACTTATTTTATGTCTAACTCTTTGGTACATACAAACGAACTCAAGGTTCAGCACTGAAAATCGTTTCAACTATTTAAACAATACATCGAGAAGGAGGTAAACGAACTCTAATATCAACGCTACAAGTAGACCAAAATAAAAAATATAAAAACTGGTATCGAGGACAGCGCATGTCCTTTTTACGCTTGCTTCCAGAAAGAATAAGACTTACTCGATTTACCCTATCCTCTACCCACAGTATGTGTCATGTTTGTTTAACATTTTGATTGCTATGTTGCGAGTGCTAATTCGTGATTACCCTGACTTTATTATAAAAATCTTTTTAGCGCATAATGATACAACATTCAATTCCCATACACTCGTATGATTTTTCCGATGCGTTTAATCGTTAATATAAATTCATCAGTGTATTTATGTATCATCTTGACCGATTAAAAAACTGAGTTGTGTACGAAAATTTAACTGCTGAACAGAAGTAAAGTTTTCTATTTTTGATAAACTGTATAATCAATCTTTTGTCTCAAACTCGTGTACACCCTTTCTTCAAAGCCATATATAGTCAAGTGTGCTTCGAGGTTACGGATTAAAAACGCTTCTTTTTCATTTTTTTATTTTAATTTATTTTTTTTATTTATTAATCATTATACACTTGTCTATTGCTCTTACGCACTTTCAAACAAGTTTTACAAAACATGTTTAAAAACGAAACCCTCAATTTGACTACATCCTTAAGTTTGACTTACCTGATATAAGACAAAATTAAACAATTTTAATTAACAGTGTATTAGATGTATTTTTAAAATAGATATTACGATAAGTTAAAATGATTTAAAATTAATAAAGTTAATTACCTAAGCAACGATAAGGCTTAACCCATCTAGACAATTTGCATTTGGCCTTCACTGTTTTACACCAACCAGTAACTCGAACATAATGAGACGATTCTACAATATTTGTAATATCCCTCTTTGGATAAACCTAAAACAAAAAGGTAAAGTAAAATAACCGTTGCCAAGTTATACCTTTAATGCTTATTTTGAGTGAGTGATTATTTGTATTTTTTTAAAACATTGCTTCCTCATAGACATTAGATAATTTGTGTATTTATATAATTAAAATTAAGGACGTTGGAACCCGAAAGCTAAAAAAATTAGCATTCATGCTCTCTAAATCTAAATTAGTTAAAATGTTATTAATGGAATTATTAGCGTCATTTTTGGCAGCTAAATTAGTTATTTAATTACTTTGTGCAAAAAAAAATAGTCACATTCTTTTGCTAAATGAATTAGTAATGCTCTTTCATTAATTTATTTTGTCGTCATGAATTACAAATTGAATAAGTCAAAATAATGAAACATAACCTTAAATTATAATACATAGTAGAGATTACTATTTTCAAGTAATCATGAATCACAATACTTTCGTTTTGTGATAATAAAGTATTTAATTATTATACATTGAGAAATTTCGCAGGGTAACCTTTCACCAATTATTAGTAACACCTTGGATGAGTATCCATTTGAGTCATGATTTGTATATTTTTGGTATTCTGTTCCTCAACCAGTTGGGTAATTCAATTTTAGATGGTGAAAAAAAAGAGACATGTGACCATTTACCTATTATTAACATTTTTTTATACCTACAGTGATTAGGACGTTTGTATACGGTTCACATACGATTACGCAACTGTTGAGAAAATTGTGTAAAACAATGTAAGTGACATAGAGTTGTTTAAATTTATTATTCAATTATTAATCAATTTTGTGATTAAAAACAATAACTGAGAAACAGTTATTAAACATATTCGTATTGACAGTGTTACTCTGTAGTAAGATTGTCGTAAACTTTCTTATGAACCCTTACGGCGTGCCACAGTGGTTTGAAAATGAAAATTATGGTTCAAAATAACCTAGAGCCTACAATTCTTAATCGTATTTTCGAGTTTTTTTTAAAATAATTTTTATTAAATTTTTAAGAGATTGGTCGAGGCGGATTTTTAATTTTCAATTTTCAGTAATAAATATATTGTTATAAACAAATAAAAAAACCGTTATTTTATAAATAATATTTATTATCTAAATAAAATCAATGTAGTTTTTTTTTCTAGGTACTCCAATTTGTTCATAGAGAGCTATTCATTGTAAAACAGTGTTATAGACATATTACTAAATTGTTATAAACAATTTATATAAACAAATTGTTAATTAAAACTATTCGTTTAAGCAAATCGCCTAAAAATTGTCACTCGGGGGTTTTCGGGGGTCGCTGATAACGAATTCAATGTCGTTTTTTAGAAATTCAAAATGGCGGATTCAAAATGGCCGACAATTTTTTGAAAATCATCTTAAATTCTCCTAAAAATTGTTATTCAGGGGTTTTCGGGATCACTGATCACGAATTCAATGTTATTTTTTCGAAATTCAAAATAGCGGATTCAAAATGGCCGACAATTTTATAAAAATGAACTAGAATTCGCCTAAAACTTGTTATTCGGGGGGTTTCGGGGTCGCTGATCACGAATTCAGTGTCGTTTTTTCAAAATTCAAAATGCCCGATAATTTTCAAAAAATCATCTTGAATTCGCCTAAAAATTGTTACTCGGGTGCTTCGGGAACGCTGATCATGAATTCAATGTCGTTTTTTCGAAATTCAAAATGGCCGACAATTTTTTTAATATGATTTTGCATTCTATTAAAAGTAGAAAAAAAGTAAAACTTTTCTTTAAACTTCTTAATTTAGAAGCTAGAAAATATTTATTTTCTTACATTATTTAATATTGATGTATAAGCTTAAATTCTGCATAATAAATTACTTTCTAAACTTTTAATGGTCTATTGTAATTTATTAAGTATCATTGGATTGTTTAAAGTTTCTTCAAAATACAGTTTATTATTTTTTAACACAAAACATATTTTTTTTACTTTTTAACAATTTTTCAAAAAATTTTTTTTTTACAAATTTTTTCATATTTTTCATGTATGCTGAAAGTTAAAAGGTTTTTCTTATTTTTTTCTTAATTACGTGTTCAAATTAGACTTTTTTTTAAACATTATTTACTTTCTTAATCTGAATCAGTGAAATTTTACTGACAAACAGTCGTAATCACTGATTGACCACTAGAGTTTAACTGATGATCAGTAACTTTTTTCCTGAATTAATCATTAACTTTATTTCACTGATGAATTCAGTAAAAAATGTTACTGATTATCAGTAAAATCTACTAGTCAATCAGTGAATACCACTGATTGTCAGTTAAATTTAACTCATTGAAATAAAAAAAAACCATGCCACTGAGAATCAGTTATTTTTCGCTGTGATAGTAAAATTTCATTGATTCATATCTAGTGTGTACTAAATTTAAATAAATATAAAGTAAACAACAGTCTATTTTAAATTATATAGCACGCAAATAGTAAAAAAGGCACGCATGCATTCTTCCCGCAAGTCATTCGGTCGAATCGACATTTCCACGACTAGTCATTTGATCGACTGGACATTTCCGCGACTGGTCATTCGATCGACTCGACATTTGAACGAATGGACATTTGATCGAATGGACATTTCCGCGACTGGTCATTCGATCGACTCGACATTTCCGCGACTGGTCATTTGCTCGACTCGACATTTCCGCGACTGGTCATTTCCACGACTAGTCATTTGATCGACTCGACATTTGAACGACTCGACATTTCCGAAAATGGTCATTTGCTCGACTCGACATTTGCACGAATGGACATTTCCTCGACTCGACATTTTAACGAATAGACATTTCCACGACTGGTCATTTGATCGAATGGACATTTCCGAGACTGGTCATTTGATCGACTTGACATTTGAACGAATGGACATTTGATCGAATGGACATTTCCGCGACTGGTCATTCGATCGACTCGACATTTCCGCGACTGGTCATTTGCTCGACTCGACATTTCCGCGACTGATCATTTCCACGACTGGTCATTTGATCGACTCGACATTTGAACGAATGGACATTTGATCGAATGGACATTTCCGCGACTGGTCATTCGATCGACTCGACATTTCCGCGACTGGTCATTTGCTCGACTCGACATTTCCGCGACTGATCATTTCCACGACTGGTCATTTGATCGACTCGACATTTGAACGACTCGACATTTCCGCGACTGGTCATTTGCTCGACTCGACATTTGCACGAATGGACATTTGATCGACTCGACATTTCAGCGACTGGTAATTTCCTCGACTCGACATTTTAACGAATAGACATTTCTACGACTGGTCATTTGATCGAATGGACATTTCCGAGACTGGTCATTTGCTCGACTCGACATTTGCACGAATGGACATTTGATCGACGCGACATTTCAGCGACTGGTCATTTCCTCGACTCGACATTTTAACGAATAGACATTTCTACGACTGGTCATTTGATCGAATGGACATTTCCGAGACTGGTCATTTGATCGACTCGACATTTGAACGACTCGACATTTCCGAAAATGGTCATTTGATCGACTTGACATTTGAACGAATGGACATTTGATCGAATGGACATTTCCGCGACTGGTCATTCGATCGACTCGACATTTCCGCGACTGGTCATTTGCTCGACTCGACATTTCCGCGACTGATCATTTCCACGACTGGTCATTTGATCGACTCGACATTTGAACGACTCGACATTTCCGCGACTGGTCATTTGCTCGACTCGACATTTCAGCGACTGGTCATTTCCTCGACTCGACATTTTAACGAATAGACATTTCTACGACTGGTCATTTGATCGAATGGACATTTCCGAGACTGGACATTTGATCGACTCGACATTTCAGCGACTGGTCATTTCCTCGACTCGACATTTTAACGAATAGACATTTCCACGACTGGTCATTTGATCGAATGGACATTTCCGAGACTGGTCATTTGATCGACTTGACATTTGAACGAATGGACATTTGATCGAATGGACATTTCCGCGACTGGTCATTTGATCAACTCGACATTTGAACGAATTGACATTTGATCGAATGGACATTTCCGCGACTTGTCATTCGATCGACTCGACATTTCCGCGACTAGTCATTTGCTCGACTCGACATTTCCGCGACTGATCATTTCCACGACTGGTCATTTGATCGACTCGACATTTGAACGACTCGACATTTCCGCGACTGGTCATTTACTCGACTCGACATTTGCACGAATGGACATTTGATCGACTCGACATTTCAGCGACTGGTCATTTCCTCGACTCGACATTTTAACGAATAGACATTTCTACGACTGGTCATTTGATCGAATGGACATTTCCGAGACTGGTCATTTGATCGACTTGACATTTGAACGAATGGACATTTGATCGAATGGACATTTCCGCGACTGGTCATTTGATCGACTCGACATTTGAACGAATTGACATTTGATCGAATGGACATTTCCGCGACTGGTCATTTGATAGACTGGTCATTTGATCGATTGGTCATTTGATCGAATGGACAATTAAACGAATGGACATTTCCACGACTGGTCATTTGATCGACTCGACATTAGAAAGAAAGGTTTTTTTTATGTGAGTTTCCTCTCTATTTTGTAGTAGTTTGTGGTTTCTATTTCTCAAGCGTTCTTAGTGTGCATAGTGTTGAATATTTTGTCGACAAATGGAGCCAGGAGTATTATATTCAATATATTCAACATTATGCACACTAAGAACGCTTGATAAATAGAAACCACAAACTACTACAAAATAGAGAGGAAACTCACATAAAAAAAACCTTTCTTTCTAATGTCGAGTCGATCAAATGACCAGTCGTGGAAATGTCCATTCGTTTAATTGTCCATTCGATCAAATGACCAATCGATCAAATGACCAGTCTATCAAATGACCAGTCGCGGAAATGTCGAGTCGAGCAAATGACCAGTCGCGGATGTATATGTATATGTAGAAATGGTGTGAAAACTATTATTTTGGTTGGAAACTTGGATAACGTATAGAAAAACGAGATACAAAATGTAAGAGTTTCGCGTACCACAGTGGTTTCAAGTACCGAAATCATGGCCAAAAATCGAAAAAGTAATTAATCCTGAGTATTTCAGAACTAGAGTTAACAAATTTCGTCAAAACTTGTGAACTATAGACATTTTTAAACAGTAAATTGCATATTCCGACGCGTAAGGGGTATTTTTTTGAAAGAGAACGTGTTTTTTTAAATTCGCTTTTTCTCAAAACAACGTTTCTTGACCTGGCGGACATCCTAGAAAAAAAACTATTTCACCGATCGGGCTAAAATTTTGATGGCTTATTCTACACATGTACGGCTATCGTGTGAACCAAAATTATAATCTTTTATTTATTTTTATTCATTTTTTAAACAATTTACATTGAAAAAACAAGATAAAAAATGAAAAAACTCCGCCATTTCTTTTTTTCATCGAAAATTTTTTATCGAGGTTCACACGATAGCGACAAGCTTACTTTTAAAGAAACTACTTGATTTTTATTTTTTAGTTCACCTAAACTTAAGATATCGTGTCCGCCAATCACAAATAGGAGTATTTTCAGGCGGCCATGACAGTAAGATAATCGTTAATAAACCAGGAATAAGACATTTTTTTTAATAGCTTAAAACCTTTTCTTTAATGTAAAAAAAGTTTAAAGTAAATAAAATAAATTTTGTAATAAAAAAAAAATGTTTAGTAAAAGTCACTAATATGTGGTACTAAACCCTTAACCTCATATGCATTCATCCTCAATCTCATTTAACCTAACATGGAACCATCATAAACCCCACTTAACCTAAAATGCAATCAGCCTAAATTCTTTTTTACCTAAAATGCATATGGGCGATTCTTACGTAACTGCCCTACTTGGCGGCGTTGAAAAAATACACCTAAATTAAAAATATATTCTGAAGTGTATTAGTGAATTTTAAAGGTAAACACTGAGAAAATTCTATCTGTGATGATTGCAGAACTAACCTGTACTGCTCGGACGAAATGACTATTTCTGTTTTATTTACTTATTAACCTTGTTGTTCTTAAGAATATGTCTGCTAATTTTACAAAACGTTCTTAATCTGTCATAAGCTGTACTATACTTCGCATCAAATTTTTGTTCTGTTATTATTACAGGATTAGGAGGAAAAAATTAACTTTTAAATACAGTGGTCTGTCATAAAAGAAAGTCAAATTATTGCAAAACTCATTATATAAAGCTGTAAGTTTCCTTTAGGCACAGAGTGCAGTATAGGCAAGTTAATTTTACAGAACTGCTTTGTACGCATTACATACGCACATTAAAGAAGTTAACATTCGGCAACTTTCGGCTTCTTCCGGCAGCTTACGGCTTCACTCGGCAACAGACGACGCTACAAACGATGTTGTAGTTCATATAGACGGGTCAAAACTAACTCACATGTGCTGTGATAGCTGAGGTCGTTAAGGCGTTCGTGATATGGTTGGGTCGCGCGAGTTTGAATCTTTCACCATGCGAATTTGTTTTCAAATAGTTAAAAAAAATATATTTGTAAGCAACAGGAGGGAGGGTGTATCAGTAAATAATTGTAGGTTACGTGCGAGTTGCGTACATAAATTGACTAAAAGAGAACAACTGAAAAACTGGAAGAGAAATTTTTTATATGTGAACAGGTTAAATTACAGAACTGTTTTGTAACGTTTCACGGTGAGTTTATATCTTTTTCCAAGTTATAACATAAGTCTTTTTTAGACTCTTTAATACTCGTTAAGTATATTTTGTCCTGTAATTTTATCACAACGTACGTTAATTTCTTTGTTTCTGTAACATTAAATAGTATGAGACAATCTCGTTTTTTTTATAAGATCATTTTATTTACTATTTACTGAAGGTGGCCTTCCGTCCGAGCAGTACCATAGCAGTTCTGTAATCGTTACAGATATAATTTTCTCAGTGTATATGAGAGTAACTGAAAACCAAATATACATAAATATATATATTATAACTTCTATTATATTGCACTATAACTGCTGAAATTTCAGCTCCGCAGCGTGTCCCTTTTGCAAAATGTTACCTTTAATTTAATAATTTTCTGTGAAAATATCATTATTATAACTCAGCCTTATTCAAGCATAAAGTGTCTATATTTATGAACAATTTAGGTTTATATTGCACTTCATAATACCTTTTTCATACTTAAAAATCTGTAAAAATATGTTGTCCCTCAATTTTTCCAATTTTTGACCGCAATCTGTAGACTTATAATTAAGGTGTCATGTGTTTAGTTATTACGCCTTCTAATAAGTTAAATCTCAATTTTGATCCATTAGCACTAAATCACATGTGGAAAAAATTGTAAAAAAGAAAAATTTTTGCTTAAAAAAAAATTATTTTTGTGAAAATCACATGGGTACAAAAAAAGCGTTCAGTTCCATGTCATTACTGTTATATTACTGTAACAACTATTTGATAGTATTGTTACCATTTTCTATAAGTTTTCATGTGAAAAAAGCGAGCTGCAGAAGGAATAGATTTATTTTGCAATATTGTAGAAGTGAGGTTAGAATAAATGTCAAATTTCAGCTCCATGGTATCACCTAAAATTTCAGCTCCATAGCCTATATGAAGTTTTCAGTGTGTTTCATGCAGAGAAACTTTTTTATCTGTGGTGGTTATTTTAAAATATTATTCTATAAAGTAGTTTAGCAATGCCGGATTACACTGCTCAATCTCGATTTCAAATTATCCAAAAAATAAAACGAAATATTCATTATGAAATATTGTATTTGCTGTTCTTTTATAAAATTTTATATATGTTAACTAATATCTAAAATACTGTTAGAATATTAAATAAGTTATGAATTTATTATTTATTTTCGTTTTAGCAAAATATCAAAAAGAAATTTTTATTTTGTACAATAAAAAATGTTATCAAAAATTATTTTTATTAATGTATTTCTTTAAATTTATTGCAAAATGTGTTATAAGGAACATAACAAAATTAATGCAAGAAGATTAAAAGCCATCTAACACAAAGTCAGTAATATAAAAAAAATGTAGGTTTTTCAATTTTTATGGTCCAGAAACCAATTTTATACAGTTATACGATATTTTTTGTCAAATTATTCTAAAATATGACGAAATAACAAGTAATACTCAATTATAGAAAGTTTATCAGCAGTTCATAAATAAATGCATAATTTGAAAATTTTTGATTTTTTGAATTTTTTGAAAAAAATGTATATTTTCCTTTCTTATCAATATTTTTTAAGTCAGTAAGTTTATAATCCTAACTTGGGTCAAGACCTAACACTCTGCCAAATTTGGTTTCAAACGGTTCAGCTGTTTCTAAGTGATGCGCGAACAAAGGTTCTGTGACATACATACATACATACATACATACATACATACATACATACATACATACATACATACATACATACATACATACATACATACATACATACATACAGACATGAAATTTTTTATGGGTATATTTGAATTCCTTGATGCTTAAAACGAAAAATTATGCATGAAATTTAAAGTTCTAAGCAATGTACAGACAAAACTCTGATTTTATTAATATAGATAGATAGATTGCTACTCGGGGGTTTTTGGGTCCGCTTATTACGAATCTGAAGTTGGATTTCAAAAATTCAAAATGGCAGATATAATATGGCGGTCGATATTTTTGGAATTGATCGGATTTATTTGAAACTTGCTACTCGGGGTTTTTGTGGTCGCTGATTGCGAATCTGAAGTCAGATTTACAAAATTTAATACGGCGGATTTAATATTACAGTCAATGTTTTTGAAATTGATCAGATTTGTTGTAAAGTCGTTAGTTAGGGGTTTTGGAGTCCGTTAAAAAGAAACGTGCAGTCAGATCTGAAAAATTCTAAATTCCGCATCTAATATGGCTGTGGATATTTTTAATGTTAACCGCATTTACTGAAAGCTTGTAATCTGTGGCTAGGTTCTGCATACATCATTGTATGTTCTTAAGGGATTAAAAGTATTTTAATCTTGCACAATTTGACATCATTATTTTTTTTGTTACTTCTTTGAAAAAAAAATTTCAACCTTATTTTAGATGTAATTGGATTATGTTCACATTCATTTGACAGCATTTCATCTTTTTTTCCATTTCCTTGACAACATAGAAGCTGTAATATGTCTATTATGTATATATCGTAGGAGAAAAGAAAAATCCGTCGTTTAGCTTAAAGCCTAGGCTTTAACCCTTTGCGGGGCAGTGGGACGTATACTGCCGTGCTAAGGAAAAACTTACGTAAGTGCCATTTTTGACAAAATTGAGTTTTTGGTATCGATAAACGCAGGAAGAAAAACTGCATCTAACTGTGTTAATAGAATTTAAAAATGTTAATTAATGGCCAAGAAAAACAATAATTAAAAATCACGAAATGTGAGGAAATTGAAGAAATACTTGATAAAAACTTACACACAGTATTATGCGTGCTCGTAAAAACGTACGGGTCAGCGAGGTTGGCTATGCCAAAAGTGGGAAAACATCGCAAGTTAACTTGCGATGTCTCCCTTTTCTGAAAGGTAGTCGAGCACGACCCTTCCGTCAGAAATAAAAACAACGCATCTCCATACTCAGACCGAGCTCGGACATACGTAAGTTCTTCCTTTTGAAACTTCGCCGAGGCACCACGCATCTCCATCTCCGGTTACATTTTAGACATTTTAGCACAGTGTGCATATGGATATATGTAAGTTTTTGTTTCTGATCACCGGCCCGAGCTCGATGATGCGTTTGGTCGAGACATCGCATGTCACTTTCTGTAACTTTTTCTTTCTTATTTTTAAAAAGTGGACATCGCATGTCCAGTTTTGCATAGAGTTTGTTAAAATAATTAATTTTTTTTTGCAAAATTAGAAAGAGCATATACACTTTTCATTATGAAGTGAAGTTAAATTTTAACATTTTTAATTTTAAAACAGAGTTCTTGAAGCAAACGGTTTTTCTCAATTTTCTCAGTTTCTTATGAAATGGAGATACGTAAGTTCTTCCTTAGCACGGCAGTATACGTCCCACCTTTTGTTTTTTGGTTTATTTCATATTACTCATATATTATTACTTTAATATTCGCATATTATATATTTTTGGACTCTTGGGACACTAATTTATAGTTTCATTATGATATATATTAGCAATATTGATACTGTTAAAGTAATACTAATTAATTAATCGAAAAAAAGTCGTTTTTTAGATTAAATTCGGTTGCATTAGCACTAAACTGTAATTTTTTTCGCTACAGTAATTATGATATCTCTACTTATATCATAAACGGGCGATTCTTACGTAACTGCCTTACTTGGCGGCGTTAAAAAAATACACCTAAATTAAAAATATATTCTGAAGTTTATTAGTGAATTTTAAATGTATATATGAGAGTAACTGAATATCAAATATAGATAAATATATATATTATAACTTCTATTATATTGCACTTTGACTGCTGAAATTTCAGCTCCGTGGCGTGTTCCTTTTGCAAAATGTTAACTTTAATTAATATTTTTCGGTAAAAATATCATTATTATAATTCAGCCTTTTTCAACCATAAAATGTCTATATTTATGAACAATTTAGGTTTATTTTGAACTTTATAATACCTTTTTCATACTTAGCATCTAGAAAAAATGTTTGTCCCTCAATTTTTCCAATTTTTGAACGCAAAAAACGCACTGAATCACATGTGAAAAAAGTTTTAAAAAAGAAAAATTTTTACTCAAAAAAAAATTATTTTTGTGAAAATCGCATGCGTACAAAAAAAGCGTTCAGTTCCATGTAATTAATATTATATTACTGTTACAACTATTTGATAGTATTGTTACCATTTTCTTTAAGTTTTCATGTGAAACAAGCGATTTGCAGAAGGAATAGATTTATTTTGCAATATTGTAGAAGTGAGGTTAGAATAAATGTCAAATTTCAGCTCCATGGTATCACGTAAAATTTCAGCTCCATGGCTTATATAAAGTGTTTAGTGTGCTTCATGCAGAAAAACTTTTTTTATGTGGTGGTTGTTTTAAAATATTATTCTATAAAGTAGTTTAGCAATGCCGGATTACACCGCTCAATCTCGATTTCAAATTATCCAAAAAATAAAACGAAATATTCATTAATAAATATTGTATTTGCTGTTCTTTTATAAACTTTCATATATGTTAACTAATATCTAAAATACTGTTAGAATATTAAATAATTTATGAATTTATTATTTATTTTCGTTTTAGCAAAATATCAAGAAGAAATTTTTATTTTGTACAATATATTTGGAATAAAAGGATGCGGTTCAGCTCCACATGGCAGCCAATTTTCAAAAATTTGCTAGTATTTTCGTATAAATATAGTTGTAGTAAAATCGTTTAAAATATAATTATATTATACCCTAATGAGAAAAATAAATGCAGAGAAACATTGAATAAAAAAAATTATTTTTCTACCAAAACTTATCTTGAAATCAGGCAGTTACGCAAGAATCGACCAAATACAATTATGTAAGCAGAACCTAGCACCAGATTACAAGCCTTAAGTAAATGCGATAAGTATTAAAAATATTCACAGCTATATTAGATCCGGAATTTAGAATTTTTCAGATCTGACTTCACGTTTTTTTTAACTGACTCCAAAACACCTTACTAAAGACTTTTTTAACAAATCAGTTCAATTTCTAAAACATAGACCGTAATATTAAATCTGTTATATTAAATTTTGTAAATCTGACTTCAGATTCGTAATCAGCGGACCCAAAAACCCCCGAGTAGCAAGTTTCAAATAAATCCGATCAGTTCCAAAAATATCGACCGCCATATTGGATCCGCCATTTTGAATTTTTGAAATCCGACTTCAGATTTGTAATCAACAACCCGAAAAACATTGAGGTACTCATTTTTATATAGATAAACAGAGAATTAAATGAAGCGTCCACTGGGAGTCAGTTTTTTTTAAAAAAATTCTGTCGGCCCCATTTTGGATCCGCCATCTTGAAATTTTTAAATTTATGGTAGATCACTTTCAAGCTTGGATATTGTGGACGCGATATTTTAAGGTGAAGAATTTTTCTGATTACTGGTTACATGAAAAAAAATCATTTTTGAATCAAAAATGTCAAAAATTTGCATTTTTGTCTAAAAAAGTGGCTATAGCTTTTGGATTTTTTTCTTTTTTGCAATTTTGATAACAGATTCTGAAAGAGCGATAAAAAAGACGTAAGGAAATCTTATTCCTATAATTTTCAACATGCCTAATAACAAAAGTAATTAACGTTGAAAATGCATGAAAAAAAGCGTCTGTCCCGGAGTTAAAGGGTTAACTTACTCCGGCACACAACAAAAATTAATTTGGATTGCCAAAGACCAGACTAGTCAATTCTTACGTATTTTGGATCGCTGAATCCGAAACCGGGGTCGGTTTTCAAAAGTTAGCTCTCATTTGTTTTCTAACCTCAAAAAACTACAAATTTAAGTTTAACCTGTTGTAGTATGCATAAAAGCTGTTGAAAAAATATGAACCTCAAACTATTGTAAACTGTGAAGTATCACCTTTAATTTAATATTATTATGTGATAATAAAGTATTTAATTACTATTTTATATAAAACAATCTATTACATGTAGAATAAATGAATTAAATTTAATTATTCAGTTATGAATTAAAAATTATTGTAACATTTTTTTAACTGTGACGCAAAATGTAGTAATGAAAGAATGTTTTTCTGAGAATAAATCTCAGTAATAAATTCAAGTTTAAATTTTTAATTTAACTTTCATTAAAATTTATCGGAATTTAATTTAAAATATTATATTTTTTTAATACGAAATTGGAATTTGTTATTCTACATAATTGCATCTGCTTGTACAGCATATTATATTTAGCTATTATTTTATAGAAACTTGGTAAATAACAGCATATTGATTTCTATGTACACATAATTTAGTATAAACATAAAGCTTACCCGGGAAAAAGGGTTTAGATATAATTAGATATATTTCAGATATAATCAGATATATTGTAGATATAATCAGATAAATTTCAGATCTAATGATATATGATTTGATCTATTCAGATATAATCAGATATAATAAATTATTAAACATATATATATTTAGATATAATTAGATCTACTATTATATCTGTTTATATCTCTTTTTATATCTGGGGAGTAACTCTATGATCAGTCTGATTCGTCCAGTCTGTGAGAGATGCGTCATCTTCCAAGGTCCTCGTTCTATTCCCCGGGTAACGTGGTCGTCGCATCAATGTCCCTGTGGCAATGGAATAACGACTGCGGCTAATGGAAGCTCTGGCCTCAGGTTCACCCTGCCAAGGTGGTAGTACCTGATATTGGCTCCTGTTAAGGAATACAAAAAAAATTTTCTAAGATGATGTTTGTCACACCATCAGGAAAAAACAACGCTGGGGACGGAGCCTCGGCACCAGCGAGTAGTGGAGGCGAGAAAGCGGGCTTCGACTCGTCGTCATCATGCTACCGCAAAGCAATGGAGGTGGATCACTTGGCCTTCTTTGCCTCTAATGCTCCAAGTGAAAAAGACCATAAGGAATGTTCATCTGTTCTTAATCCAGACTGGCGTACTCAAACTGACGTCCTGACAGGAAGCAATGAACGAAAAGAAAAGGTTTTCCGTAAAAACGAGCGAATCTTCAGAACGCCTCCTGCGAACCCCTCGTGGATTGAGAAGCCAGTAAAAAGGAAGTTTTGGATGCACACGCAGGAGAGCCTAACGTTTGAAGAAAGCGATTTCTCTCTTGGGCGGACGAAAGGGAACTCGAGAAAGTGTACAAAGTGATAGCTAGTAATGCTAAAGCACTCGAGAACCATGTCAAAAATGGCTACAAGGTTAGCACGGTAGTCTGCAATATAAGTAGCTCCCTTACCCTGCAAGTGGAAAGAATCCAGTCTGCAAGGGAAAACTTGGCAAGGAAGGCACAGGAGACTTCTGATGAAAGGGGAGAGCATGAGTCGGAAAACCTAAGCAGAGATCTCCTGAACATGAGGAAGGTCGAAGAGAAACTTCGGAAAGAAAACGACCTCAAGCGTACCAGAATTTGCACTCTGGAAAAGCTGTACTCCAAAACAGCAGAAAGGGAGAAACGGCTGCAGGAACAAATCGAAAACAAAGCGATTGAACACCAGTGGGAAGAATGCCGTAAAACGCAATTTTTAAGAAGAAAAATGCTACAACGAAAAAAAGAGGAAACGCTGGAATGCTTCCAGAATATAGAAGAGGAGCATTGGGCTGCCGAAATCTTTGGCGAAGTCAAGGTTAGCTCGCGGCCGATTTGGGACCCCGTGGAGAACACTGCAATTATACCACCCTGTAGCATCGAAATATCCTTTGAAAACAAAGGCATTAAACGGGTCATAGATAAATTTGGCGGGAAAAATGGACTAAGAGAACAAATCAAGGGACAAGGCGATCTTGCAGTCATGGTCCAATCGATAGGTTTCCCGGATCAAAATGGAAGGATTAAACAAACGACCAGGTGCATATACTACCCAATTCAGGGGGAAAAGGCTGCTTACACAGACGAAGAAGATAAATTCCTTTTCAGAAACCTGGGAAGAATCAAAAGGCATCTACTGGAGTCTGGCAGTAAGAAGATAGCGTTCCCGAAAACTGATGAAGTATCAGGCGTAGTTTTGCAACGTATGCTACAGTTCCTGCTTACGGATACGGAGGTTTGCATCGAGTCTTACCAAGACAGAATCGTCACATAGGAAAAGAAGGCAGAGAGAAGAATTGACAAAAGCAGTACTGCTGAGACAAATCCGAAAATTCCGGAAGCGAAAAGGAATTTCCCTCTTGCTACCAGAAGAGCTGAGAATGATGCCCTACTAATTCAGATGGAAGGGAAAAATTACGCTGAGGTCCTTAGGTCTGTTAAGCAGGTAGTGAACCCGGTTGAGCTAGGGGTAACCATTAAGCAAATAAAAAAGACCAGGGATGCTAATGTGCTCCTAGCAGTCAAAAATGGTGCCGCTCAGACCGAAGCGCTTAAAGTGAAGAACGTGGAAAGTCTACCGACTGCAAAGACGGTGGTCCTTGTGAGAAAGACATTCCTCCATATCAAGGGAATGGACGACGTAACGACGGTGAAAGAAATAAAGGAAGCCATTGAAAAATCCACCAACGTAAAGACGAAAGACTTTGAGGTAAGAGCACTACGCCTAACTATGGAAATAGGCAAAACGTGACAGTGATAATGCGTCAAGCAGATGCGGGATAACTGTTACAAGAAGGGAAAATTACCATTGGATCGATGAGGTGTAGGGTTCTGGAGCGCCAAAAGGAAGTCAGGTGCCAACAATGTTGGGAGATAGGCCACAAAAAACGGTTTGCGAAGGACCGAATAGAGTAGACCTCTCCAAAAAGTGTGGAAATGCAGGCCATAAAGCTAGATCGTGTGAAAACGCTGCCTTCTGCCTAAAGTGTTTGAAGGGGGGACACCAAACCTCAAATCATGGGAGGAACACTGGCAAAAAATTTGAGACAGACAACCCGGAAAACAAAATTCAAGATGAGGGTATTGCAGATTAATACAAATAGAAGGCCTGTGGCCCAGAATATGGGTCTTGCGACAGCAAAGGAACTCGCGGCGGAGATTGTAGTCGTGAATGAACCAAACATAAAAATGTTACAAGAGGACGGCAACTGGATCCATGATAATGGTTGCGATAGAGCTATCGAAGTTCTAGATCCCAATATCGTCATAGTGAAACAGGGAAATGGCGCAGGCTTCTCTTATATAACAACCAAAGAATTTACCCTTTTCAGCTATTATGCATCTCCAAATAAACCTCTATCAGATTTAGAAGAGATCCTCCAGCAAATTGAGGAAACTTTACGAGAAATTAAGGGAGAGGCCATAATCACTGGTGATTTTAACGCAAAGTTGACTCAATGGGGTAAAAGGAAGCCAGATACTAGAGGAGACACTGTCGTAGAGTAGGTAGCCAATCTTGACCTTGTGATCGCGAACGTTGGGAAAACACCAACCTTCACGTGAAAGGAATATGGGTCGGTTCTAGATCTGACTATGGCGACATCGCAAATTAGCAGTAGGATCTCGAACTGGAAGGTATTAAGTGTTGAATCGCTAAGCGATCACAAGTACATATCTTTTACGGTTAAGGTGGAGACGAAAGCAAACACCTGAAGTATCAGGACACCAAGGGGATGGAGCATGAAAGGCGTAGATAAAAACCAAATTACCGAGACTATAACTAGCCTCGGAGAATTCCGCCGACATTAGAAGGCCTTACAGGACTCCTAATCGAAATATGCCACGCATGCCTTAAAAAAGAAAAGCGTCTTAACCAAAGAAGGAATCTAGTTTACTGGTGGAACTCTGAAATAGCTGACCTAAGAAAACATTGTCTAAAGGCCAGACGACACTATCAAAAACAAAAGAAAGCATTGCAAAAGGCAATTAAGGTATCGAAACGTAATAGCTGGCTGGGTATCAGCAAGTTGTAATTCCTTTAGAGCAGGCCAAAAGAAAGTGCTTGGCTCAACGGATGGCAACCATACCGTAAGATAAGGAAGTGCATGAGCCGAGAGGGAAACAGAGTGTGAAGAATAGCATGAGACTAAATGAATGCTTACCAGTCCTCGAATGTGTCCAAAGGTAGTTCCGCCAATACCACATATTGGTATGTTTGAATGAGATCTTCGAAGATGCAACTTTGAAAGGAGATGTTCTGAGATAAAACTTAATTCGGAGCCAGGGTCAAGAAGAGCACGAACTTTAAGGGAGCCAGAAGAATGAGATGAGATTAACATTTGAGCTGTCGCGAGAAGTACAGAGGATCTTGAAAAATGAGAAGTGGCAGGAGATAGTCATTGATCATTTGAAGATTCTGAAGTGGAACTTCGAATAGACGCTTCGCTTGTTCCCTTAAAAGAAGTCATAGACGGGGAGTCTTTCTTATGTAGATTTGACGAGGCTGGCAGTGATGGTTGTTGAGACGAAAGAGCAGTTGCGAAAGCGTTAGGTGTCGATATGAAGACGTCGTGAAGGAAAGTGTGATGGTTCAGATTGCACGATCGGCAGCGAGCAGGGTTACGGCAAGAGCGTAAATTCTGATGGCCTAAACAATTGTAACAAAGCCACTTATCTAGGACGATGTCCGTTCGCCCATTTCCGTTGCGTCTCTTGTAGGTAGGGCATGAGGCAATGTAGTGATCTTCTCCACAGTCGTCACATTGTTGAGAATTAGAACGAGGTGCAGTAGAGGTACCTGGGGTAAGCCTGGTGGGGGTAACTGGTGCCGAGGTCATATGCGTCCGAACTGAAGGTCGAGTAATTGGTCTAGAAATTTTGGGTTTGACACGTTCAGATTCCATGTTCTTTAACGCTCGAGCTCGTGCACTAATAAAGGTCTTGAGTTTATCCAATGAGGGGTATTCTGTAGAGAAGCCTAATTTTAGTTCCTAAGCCTCTCGAGAAGAGCTATCAAGACTCTTAACCAAGAAACGAACAATGAACATGTCCCAAGATTCGGTGGGAGCTCCGAGAGCTTCGAGTGCACTAGTAACTTCGGCGAAGGTGTTCAATAACGTTTGCAAGCTGCGAGAGGAAGGGGAATTGACTGGCGAGATGGTCAAAAGTTTATCGATATGAGTAGAGATGAGAACACGTTTGTTCTTGTACTGTTCGACAATCAAGTCTCAGGCCAGCTTAAAGGAGGCTCCAGTTATGGGGAGTGATGCAACTAGAGCAGCTGCTTCACCTTGCAGGCTGGTACAGAGATAGTGCATTTTCACGATATCAGAGAGTTCTGAACTGCTTCCCACTAGAGACTTAAAAAGGTCGCGAAATCCTTGCCATTCTTGGTAATTTCCCGAGAATGTTCGTAGAGTGATCTTCGGAAGAGATGCTCGAGAAAAACTGTTAAGAAGAGAAGTATCCGAAAGAGATTGACCAGAAGGGGTGGAGGCGAGTTCGAGATCATCCTTGAGAGTGAAAAGTCCGGCCAGAGCGGATGAATACTCTTTAAGTGTCAAATTATAATAACCCGATGTAATGTAATCATGAGAAAGTAGTGCTTCAGATTTAGATTCACATAACTTCTCATTAGTATTTTCGAATTTGCACCAGTAAGATTTAAGAAGTTCTAATCGCGTTAGGATTTCTTGTTTACAAGCATGTGTAAGACCGTCTTTCACCCCGGTTGAGATCGTCTTTATAAACGCGTAGCGATTTAATTGCAACTCAATCTTATTTTCCATATTTGACGTGGTGAGAATCACTATTTACAATATTATTAATAAACACTAAATGTAATCACAAGTCAGAAGAGAACACTATGTTAAGGAAAAAAGCTGAAAAAAGCTGGGCTGAGAAACACTGCACGAATGGGAACTAACACTTAAGTAATTTTTCACAACTGAGAATAATCCGGCTCGAAGGACCAAATGTTTAATAAAGAGAGGCAAACAATAAGAAGGTGCACAACAGTCTGGTCAAGAATAAAAGAAAAACACTTCGAGTAATAACTATAACCTCCTTTATTTTACGGACACGCGTCACAAGCGTCCTAGCCACGAGGCCGGCACTAGTTTATACTTATAGGCGAAAAAATGGTTCACTAGTAAGATGTTTTTGTCTTAGCTTTTAACTTCGCGAAATCGTCTTCACTTTTGAATTTATCACCTTTTGAGTTTTAATAACTAAAGAGAACTCTTTGTAATGGTAAATTCACGTATAAGCTCACTTAATGGCTCATCAATTTGCACTGGGGAACAAGGGCACGAAAAACGACGGGGAAATTGTAGGCGATGGTTAAGGGAGAGATAGAGAGCAAAGGAGAGCATGAGACGCCAAGTATGAATGAGCAAGATGAATAAGTGTCAAGAGAGGTAGGAGAAGCAAAGGAGGTAAGAGGGTCCGATAGGGAGAGGTTGTCAGTAAGAGAAAGCAGGAGACGCTATGTGTGAATGAGCGAGAGGGAGAAGTGGTAAGAAAGGAAAGAGAGGCCGATGGGTACTATGGAAAGCGAAATGATTTGCTTGGAGGAAAGCAAAGAAGAACAGAGAAAAGTCAAAAGGGGTCTAAGAGGCGCTAAGAGGGAGTTGACGGTGAAATAACAGAGATGAACAAGGGAAGAATGATAAGGCAAAACGAAAGACAGAGTAGAGAAGTAGGCAAGTTAAAATACGATTTCGTGCGTTCTCAAATTAATTTCAACCCTTTTTTCAACACATATCTTCAACGCATTTTTGAGTACACAGTTTTGTCCTGCTAAAATTGTGTTTCAGACCACTGTGCGACACGATCCAGTCGATTTCCACACTGAAGACGTCACACAGCTGGTAACCTTTACCAAAACGGTTTTTATAAAGGCTTCCAAGAAAAAAAAGGTAGGAAAAGCTCTAGAACCAGGCATGATCCCCCCCGAAATACTCAAAGAATTGGCCCAAAAAGAGGGAGAGTATATGCTTAGAGTCTACAACAGTCTTACACAAGCCGGAAGCTTTCTTGACAGATGGAAGAAGGCAAAGTTATTGCTGCTAAGGAAAGGCAACAAACCACTTGGAGTCTTAAAATCGTATAGACCAACTTGTCTCTTGGACGTAGAGGGCAAGTTATACGAGCAGCTGCTACTTATCAGGCTAAAGGAGGAACTGACTCGCACACGTGGACTGTCAGAAAATCAGTTTGGCTTCCAGGAAGGGAAAAGCACGATGCACGCAATTCAAGAAACCATTAGAAACATCAGGAAAGTGGATGCTTACTCAAGGCAATGCAAACCCCTCTGTGCTGCGATTGCCATTGATGTAAAAAATGCCTTTAACAGCGCGTCATGGCAAGTGATATTGGACGAACTAAGGAACAGAAGGATAGACGAAGATCTTTTAAAAGTCCTGGCCTCATACCTCTCAAATCGGAAGGTTATCCTGGAAACGGAAGGCAAGACAAGAGAGCACGCAGTTAATAGTGGAGTACCACAGGGATCTGACCTCCGACCTACCCTGTGGAATATACAATACGACGATCTCCTACAACTGTGACTTCCTGATGGAGTGGTAATAATAGGGTTCGCGGATGACATAACGGTCATTATAATAGCGCGCACGGAAGAGGAGCTGATGAACCTGGCCAATGTAGCTCTGATAAGGATACAGAGGTGGATGACAAGTAGAATGCTAACACTTGCCCCAGAGAAAACGGAAGCAATGCTTCTAACCAAGCGGAAAAATCTGAAGCCCATAAGCTTTCAGTTACAAGGTGTAACCATCCAACCAAACAGAACTCTAAGGCGTTTAAGTGTTTGGCTAGATCCGAAACACTCGTTTGGTGAACACGTGCACCGTATCAGCAGTAAGGCAGAGACAACCATGACCAAAAGAAGAATTCTGATGAGCGTTGTACACTCTCAGATACTATATGCTGCCCCAGTTTGGCAGAAAGCGCTCGACCAGAAAAACCTGCTTGAGAAGCTGCAAAAAATCCAAAGACTTACCGCCATAAGGATATGCAGAAGATATAGGACCCTACTAATATAAGGAGCCTGCGTTATCGCTAACATACCGCCGATCGACTTGCTAGCAAAGGAGAGAAGTCAAATTTTTGAAGGAACCAGTAAAGAGGCAGCAAGAGAAAACCTCTTAAAACGCTGGCAGGACGTATGGACAAGTAGTGAAAAGGGGAGGTGGACTCATTTTTGCTCATCCCGAATATCAGAAACTGGGTCAACCGTGAGCACGGAGAAACCGACTATTTCCTTACGTAAGCTCTCTCTGGACATGGTTGCTTTATGGACTATTTGTACAAAAGGAAAAGACACGGCACAAATAAGTGCAACTACTGCTATTCAGTTGACACAGTAGAGCACACACTTTTCGACTGTGCAAGATGGCAGCAAACAAGAGACTAATTTGAAAGATGCATGTGTCGCAAATTTACAGTAATCTCTATGATGAGAGCCCTTCTAAAGTCCTAAGAAGAATGGGACATGACGTACACAATAGTGAAAAACATTATAGAGAACAAAGAAAAGAAACACGGAGAAATAAAGAAGGCAAAACAAAGAATAATTAGACAAGTGAAATAACGCAACAAGTTTTATCTACTACATAACATTAAATACAATGGACTAATACACTAGAAAACCCAATATAGGGTTATGTTTTTTACACTTTGACTTAGACTTTTAAACCTTGACAATCCCCGCATCGAAGTAACCCTAACGCGGTTTCCGGTGCGGAGCGGTGAAGATTATAGAGAAAGGGTGTTAGTCAGTAAGAGTCTGACACTACCCACAACTTTCATCTACGTGGGTGTCCAATGCAGGATTCACCTAAACTAAAAAAAAAATCTGTTTATATGTAGATACATATCACTTGATGTGATTCAGATCGAACTAGATATATTTAGATAGGTATAATTAGATCTGACATTATATCTGTTTATATCTAGGTAGATATCGCTCGATGTGAGGTCAGATCTAACTAGACATATTTGAACATAGTCAGTTCTGAAATTAAATCTTTCTACATCTAATTAGATATTGCCAGATATAAAGTCAGGTCTAATCATTTTGTTTAAAGATATACGCCCATACTTATTGATACCTGAGAAAAAGGTTTACATATAATCAGATATAATTAGATATAGTTGATTATGTATAATCATATTTCGATTTTGTCTCTATCTGACTAGATATAATCAGATATAACCAGATTAAAAATTTTTAATAAAAAAATAAATTTATTGAATATAATAATTTAATAAATATTATTAATAGTTATGAACTTGGGCGATATAATTAATAAACATTGGTAATAAATAATAAAAAAAAATGTCCAAGCCGAGATGCGAACCCGCATCACAGGGGTATCAAGTATTACATAAGACTTCTAATCCAGAGCTCTTAACCACTGCTCTACCTTGAATCTTGAATATAGTTTTTTTTAATAATGTATATCAATAAGTATTAGCGTATATATTTTAACAAAATGATTAGACCTAAATATCTGACAATATCTAATTAGATGTAGAAAGATATAATATCAGATCTGACTATGTTCAAATATATCTAGTTAGATCTGACCTCACATCAGGCGATATCTACCTAGATATAAACAGATATAATATCAGATCTAATTATATCTAAATATATCTAGTTAGATCTGACATCACATCAGGTGATATCTATCTAGATATAAACAGATATAAATTGATATAATAATATATATGTTTCATAATTGATTATATCTGATTATATCTGAATAGATCAATCATATATCATTAGATCTGAAATGTATCTGATTATATCTACAATATATCTGATTATATCAGTCTTAACGATTAATAGTTACAGTCTACAAATTCATTTAGTAACTAAAGCTACAAATTCATTTAGTTACACATTTATTAGTGATTGAATTAGTACCTGCTGACTAATTCACAGTCAACGAATCCGCTCTATTTAAAGTATATATTAATTACTGCGAATTAGTCATTCTTGACTAATTCAGATTTAGAGGGCACAGTTTCAATTCAAAAGGCTCATGTATATTTATATAATTAAGTCACAAATAGCTAAGTGCAGAGACTGACACGAAACACGAAACATACTCTCTAAATCTTAATTAGTCAAAAATGACTAATTCTCATTCATTAATTACTAATTAAAATAGGGCGGATTCGTTGACTGTGAATTAGTCAGCAGGTACTAATTCAATCACTAACAAATGTGTAACTAAATTTGTAGCTTTAGTTACTAAATGAATTTGTAGACTGTAACTATTAATAGTTAAGACATCGTCGTGGAATTGCATCAAACTAATGTTGATAAACTATTCCCAAACTGTAATTAAAAAAAATAATTTTTGAAGTCTACAAACAGTATTAGTATTAGAGTCCTTAACGAACTTTAACTAATAATCAACTACCTAACAGAAAAATCCCCTGTCGCTGGGGATTGAACGCACGACCCCAACACGAACAGTCCGCAGCATTAACTAACTATCTCCATTACGTCACAAGTTCTTTTTTAATTGCATATAAAGATTAAGTTAAAAAAAGTAGAAGTAGAAAAAGTAGAAAAGTCCCTTAAGTAGAAAATTCTCAACATTCGTGAATAGTTAGATAAATGGATTAAAAAACATTTAGCTGACATTAAAAAGTAGAAAACAGTCGTCAGCTGAGACTAGATTCATTTCACAATGACTTAAAATCAAAACCACCCTTTTAGAAACCACCCCCTATTCCAGTTACATCCCTTGGGAAAAATTACAAAAATTAATAAACATTAAATTTAAAATTAACACTTTATATAAAATTCAAAGAAGTAGATGTTGTAAATTTTCTGCAAACATCAAATTACACCAAGGAGTCATTAAAATTGACTAGATTCATTTTACCATGATTAGAAACCAAAACCACCCTTTTGTGAACTATCCTTATATTCCAAATACAACGGTTTTGAAAAAATTACAAAAATAAATAAACATACAATTTTTCTAAGGATTGGACGAGCTTAAAAATCATTGAAAAATTCACTTATTTTAACTTAACTACGATTAAAACTAAAAACCACCCTTCTTTATCAACCCTTAGATCTAAAATTTAATTTTCTTTTTAGAAAAATGCAAAGAAGTGGAGGTTTTCAATCTTCTGCAAACGTAAAATTACACCAAGGAGTCATTAAATATGACTAGACTTATTTTGCCATGATTAGAAACAAAAACTACCTTTTTAGAACCACCCAACATTCCAATTGTATTATGAAATCGTCACTATTTTGGGGTTAATAGAATTTCAAAAGTTTAAAAGTTGACCGAGTACTTACAAACAACTGGTATTAGCACTGATTCAGTACTATTTTTTAGTACTGACCAAGTCAGTACTGAGCCCAAGTTAACATCGTTACCAGCCCGTAATAAGCCCGTACGGGCCCCGCTGGAAGTCTGTTCCGACATCAGCACTGAATCAGTAATATGCCGGTGGTGCATTTCTACCTGGGTAGTTGCAGTTCAGATGATAACTACAGATATAAATTTTAAGAAAATACTGAGGTTTTTTAATTGTAGATAATCCAATCTCTAGATATCATGTTGGCCAGTAAAATTTAAGGTTAAATTCAAACAGATATATTTCGCAGAAATAAACAATCAAAAATAAATATTTTTTGACACTTAATATGGAAAATAAATTCTTTAAAATATGAACAATAAACTCATAATAAATAATAATAATAACGTATAATAACGTATACTTTAGTTTTATGCACTGAAAAACTTTGTAGATCAATATTTACTAAACTTGCAATTTAATATTAGTAAATTAACTATCATATCAGGAAAAAAACTGGAACACTATTATTATTTCACAGTTTGACTATTAAAATGTAAAATTCATGGTTTGACTACAAGAACATTCAATTTTTAGTAGTCTGTTGATTAAAATTTTATCCTAAAAGGAAGAAAAAGTATAGAGAAGAAACACAACACTTCGTCGAATCGCCATATGACAGCTAACCTAACCTCGATGATACCTTCAATAATATATTATTGAATGTATTGAAGTAGAATTAAAAATTACATAATATAACTTATGCTACAACATATATCAAAACTCAAAATACAGATAAAATAACATTCGCTTTAACCGACGTAACGTATCCAATAATTTCCTTACCACTTGTGAGATCAGTATTAGCGAATGAAACATTGTTTTTAAACAAAAACTAAAAATTTCAAAATATGTCAGATTGAATATTGTTAATCAGGTCAAATTTGCAAAGGAACCTAATTGATTTTCATTCAAATAGAATCTCTTTTGAAGATGATAGTACATTTTTACGTAGGCTTATGTTTTGGTACATGTACGAGCAATATTCGTTTGCATGCGTGCAGCTTTGATCGACTGACTACTAACTTTTAATAAAAAAAATCATATATTGTTAATAAACTTATATTAAATAAAATATTTTATCTAGTGACCACTTTTTCCCCACTTTGATAGTCAGTTTACTAAAATTAAATTGCGAGTTAAGCAAATAATAATCTATAAAGCTTTTCAATGTATTACAAATTTTGTTTGGGTTTTTTAAAATACTTCAGTTTTGTGATTAAAAACTCTAATTGTAAAACAGTTATTAAACTTATTTATAAAAAAAGAAAAGAAATAATAGTCTATAACCTAACCTCAAAACATTTAAATATAAAACAATTTTTTTTTTATTTGCCAGAGTATACAGCCCACGATGATATAAGATATTTTTATTTTTGTACTATTTATTTTGCGTTATAAATAATATTTTGAACCGTATATTAAAAATATTTGACTCATTCTTATCTAAACTAAAAATAATTATGTTTATTGTTGGGAGACAACACAATTTTACTAAATTCAATTTATTAGTAGAACATATTATGAATTAATTATCTACATTTAACAGTGTTACTCTGTGTGTAATATGTAGTATGAATGTCTTCAAGTTTCTTATGAACCCTGCAGCGTGCGTTGCGTAGATAGTTGGTTAGGGCTGCGGACTGTTAGTGTTAGGGTCGTGCGTTTGATTCCCAGCGGAAGGGAATTTTTCTCTTAGGTAAGCGATTATATAAATTATAATAAATATATAAATGATAAAAAAGATTATAATGGGTATAATCTCAGAATATATGCTTCAGAAACAGTGTATCGAAATATTTTGAGGAATTTTTGCTTTTGTGTATAATGTACGCATAATTGGGTAGATTAAAGGTTTTGATATTGGGCTTATATTGAAGTACGAATATTGGCCATAGATTAATTTTGAGACTCGGACCGAAGTGACAGTCCAATATTGGTAGAAACATTGGCCCAATGTAAATCCCCAATATTGAAGCTCGCAGTCCCAAGCTCGCGCCGAAGCTCTTGACAATGGATTACCCTGCTCGGGAAGTGGTTACTTTCGTAGACTTCTTACATAAAACTTTGGGATTAATTCTTATATTTATTGGAATTTTTTCAAAAACTGCATTATAAGGAATAGAATATCGGTATTTTTAAATCATAATGCAAAATCACAAAATGAAGTCAAATTTAGGTATTATTTCCAGCCTTTTTACCAGCAGCTGCCACATCTGCGTGCGACTCCGCGCATGCTTTACACAACCCTAAACTGAGAAAAAAATGCTATTAAATCTATAGCACGCGTATTCGAAAACGTCCAAAAGCATATTTTGATTCATTTGATAAAATATGTAATTGATTTTATAACAGTCCTATTAATTTTATAGCTTTGATCTTGTTTCAAAGGTGGGTGCTATAAAATTATTTGCATATTTTATCAAATAAATCAAATATGCTTTTTGACGTATTCGAATACGCGTGCTATAGATTCAATAGCATTTTTTTCTCAGTATACCACTAGAAAATACCTAAAAAAGAACTGGCTAAAATGACTATATGAATTTAGTCATTTTTAAAGTATGATTTAAATGATTTTGTGCTTAGAAAATGTCGGACAAAAAGAAGATCAGAAAGGTTAGTTTATTGCTATTTATGACCGTAAATTCTAAACCCAGAAGAATTTTTTTTAAAATCAAAGGTCTTTTTGCAGTCCTTTTTTCAACTATTGAATGAATCAAAGACAGATGTCATTGATTCAAAGGTATTTTTTTCTCAGTGTATAAAAGCAACGATTCCGGGAGAGATGAAATTGTCCGGGTGAGATGGAATACGGTGTTCCTATTTTTTGTAAATGACCTTATGACAGAAAATTGAGTAGTAGAAGCCAAATAATAAATAAAATATACTTTCATTATGTCATTTTAAAACATTGTTTTTGCAAAAATCCTCAAATCTTTACAATCTTTAATCATTCATATTTAGATATTCTCGCGAACCTCGGTTTTACAAACAATGAAACATAATTTTATTTATAATTTTTCTAGCAAAAAATTACCATTTTATATTTTGTTTATGGGCTGTTTGATTCTTACGTATGTTATAAAAATTTTATTTGATGATTAATTTTCCGAGATACCATCTCTCCCGGTGTTCCAAATCTCCCGGAATTACCCTAATTTAAATTAAATGAAACTATATTTGCATATAAATAAATATAAAGGTACAAGGGTTTAGACAGACACTTGTGTCGATCTAAAGGGTATCAGAACAGATGTCAGACAAAGGGTTAAAATCTTAGTCTTATTAGATTGAAAAATATTAATATCAACGAAAGACATGACATTTTTTCAAAAAATCAAAAATCTCAAAATTATTCATTTTTTGATGAACTACTGATAAACTTTCTATAATTGAGTAGTACATATTATTTCGTCATATTTTATAATAATTTTTTAAAAAATATTATCCTATAACTAACATATGTACACTGATAAAAAAATACTATTGAATCAATGACATCTGTCATTGATTCATTCAATAGTGTCATTGCGGGCTGCCATTAGCATATGCTATTAAATCTAAAGCACTGCTTTTATAATTCTACAGTGTCGCTTCTATTGAATTAAACCATGATAAGTTGCATTATCAGCAAATTGTTTTGAAATATATGTATATGCTGTAAATTTAATAAAATAAGTTCTTCAAATTTTCCCAGAATTTTTTTGATGTAGAACTAAATTCGCCAATCATAAGTAAGCTCTTGCACAATTCGTGCCTTCAAGAAACCTACTATATCGACTCTTAGTTCGCAAATTCAGGAAGATTTTTTCGATATTTAAATCACATTGAAAGCGAAAATTCAAATGAATTTTTCACTATTTTCAAGAATTAATTATTTAAACTAAGAAATTCTGTGAAAAAATATCGGACATTTAGCTCCACCGGGAGCTATTCTGTGAAAAAATAAGTTCTATTGTATCAATAAGTCATTCCTATAGAAGAATAGTATATGGGCGATTCTTACGTAACTGCCTTACTTGGCGGCGTAGAAAAAATACACCTAAATTAAAAATGTATTGTGAAGTGTATTAGTGAACTTTAAAGGTATATACGAGAGTAACTGAAAACCAAACATACATAAATATGTATATTATAACTTCTATTATATTGCACTATAACTGCTGAAATTTCCGCTCCGCAGCGTGTCCCTTTTGCAAAATGTTAACTTTAATTTAATAATTTTCGTTGAAAATATTATTATTATAACTCAGCCTTTTTCAAGTATAAAGTGTCTATATTTATGAACAATTTAGGTTTATATTGAACTTCATAGTACCTTTTTCATACTTAGAATCTGTAAAAATATTTTGTCCCTCAATTTTTCTAATTTTTGAACGCAATCTGTAGACTTATAATTAAGGTGTCATGTGTATAGTTATTACGCCTTCTAATAAGTTAAATCTTAATTTTGATCCATTAGCACTAAATCACATGTGAAAAAAGTTTTAAAAAAGAAAAATTTTTACTTAAAAAAAATTATTTTTGTGAAAATCGCATGTGTACAAAAAAAGCGTTCCGTTCCATGTCATTACTATTATATTACTGTAACAACTATTTGATAGTATTGTTACCATTTTCTTTAAGTTTTCATGTGAAACAAGCGATCTGTAGAAGGAATAGATTTATTTTGAATATTGTAAAAGTGAGGTTAGAATAAATGTCAAATTTCAGCTGCATGGTATCACGTAAAATTTCAGCTCCATGGCCTATATAAAGTGTTTAAGTGTGCTTCATGCACAGAAACATTTTTATCTGTGGTGGTTATTTTAAAATATTATTCTATAAAGTAGTTTAACAATGCCGGATTACACTGCTCGATCTCGATTTCAAATTATCCAAAAAATAAAACGAAATATGTGACGCTCCACAGTGAAAGGGACCTTAGCTGCAAAACATTAGATTTTTAATTTTCATTAGGAATCGATAGAATTTGAGTTGCTCTTTCACGTACAGAAATCAAAACTTGTTTATGTATATTAGTTTTTGTGTAATTCGCGATGAAAAATAGGCATAACATAACAATAATATAGGCAGGCTCAACTTCAAACGCTCGTCCTGTAAAATTCATTTCTTGCAGCTAAGGTCCCTTTCACCGTGGAGCGTCACATATTCATTATTAAATATTGTATTTGCTGTTCTTTTATAAAATTTTATATATGTTAACTAATATCTAAAATACTGTTAGAATATTAAATAATTTATGAATTTATTTTTTATTTTCGTTTTAGCAGAATATCAAGAAGAAATTTTTATTTTGTACAATATATTTGCAATAAAAGCATGTGGTTCAGCTCCACATGGCAGCCAATTTTAAAAAATTTGCTATTATTTTCGTATAAATGTAGTTGTAGTAAAATCGTTTAAAATATAATTATATTATACCCTAATAAGAAAAATAAACGCAGAGAAACATTGAATAAAAAAAAAAAATTTCATACCAAAACTTATCTTGAAATCGGACAGTTACGCAAGAATCGACCATATAATGTTACCCCTAAAGTAGCAGTTTATTACATTATATAGGGTAGAGTCAGGGGTAGTGAGACACCTTTTTTCAAGTCTCTAATTTTCAGAATTTTTTTGGATTAGTAGAAAACTTATGATGCTTACTATATAATTCACACGTCGTATACAGAATATATCTTATTAAATTTAAAAAAATTAAAATTTTTGTAACATAGCACAATTATTTATTATATATAAATGGATCCATACTTGATCCTTTAAAAATAATACAAGAATAGTATAATTAATAAAATAAGAATAAGATACAATGAATTCAATATGAAAAACGCCGTGCTGTCAATATCAGAAAATCAGTAGATGTGCTTTCTTTTTTTTCATAGATAAGTTGCTTCAATTCTGGAGTAAACCATGGTAAGTAATTGTGAGATTTAATCTTTTTAATCGGAACAAAAGAATTTATTACATTATTCACATACCCATAAAAAAAAATAGAGACGGCTTTGTCAGTAGACGCTGTTAAGAGCAAGTGAATCCAATCAGTTCTCGAAAGAGCAGGATTAATTGCAGCATAATCAGCCTTTGCAAAATCGAGCCCGAGTTGCGCCTCACCGTCCACATTAGAAATGTTACTATTGTTAATAAATAACACAAGGTAGAGACAAAGGTGGATGATAACTATCAGGAGGTACTAGACAATCGGCATACAAACTGAGATCATGCTCAGGTACGTTTGTAAACAGAAGGTCTAACATTGAATTATGAGAGTTTAAAAAAGTGTTGATTTGAAAAATATTTAAAAAATCTAGTGGATCAGATAAAAACTGATGTAATCTCAGCATGTACACGGAAAAAAAATTTATTGATATTTACAAAACTTTTTTTGGACTCTTGGATACATGAAAAAGTTTTGTGAAAACTCTTATAGCATGGTTTGTATGAATTACTAAATTTCTTCATATATATTATACTTAAATTCCGTTATTTATACAAAATGAAGCAATAGTATTTCTATCGGGGAGTTTGTAAGAATTCTAGAGGAGTTTTGTAAAATAGAACCATGCACAAAACAAAATAGAATGACTCATCAGTTGTCTGATGAGACTGTGAACGCTGCCCCTTCTCTGGTTACTAGTAGGAGTGGTATTTTGACTGTTGTTGGTGAGATGCAAGGAGATTGGTCGAAAGTTGACGATGCGCAAACATACATACATACATAATTAACTTAATATTTTATTAATACCTTAAACGCAAGTAAACGCATAGAAACGAATATTTTAAAAAATCCTAGCCACGCTGAGATTCGAACCCTGATTTCCAAAACCCAACGCTAAACGCATATTACGAGTCAGACGCACAACCACGGGGCCATTGAGGCTATAAGATTTGGATTTCGAAGTACTCGGTGACCTCTAGTTCTGGCATGTGTCATTCAAATAAATTTTCACCAAACGAGGAAATGGCAATTCCTTTTGAGTATCTTTTGTTCATTACTTATTTTAGAGATAAAGATATTTTTTAGAAAAATAATATTGTAGAATCTTATAAAAATAAAAATAATCAAAATAAATATCAAAATTGAAGTGAAATAATATTTGAATTCAAGAGGAATTTTTAGTTTTCATCTAATCTTTGTAAAATTATGAAACAATAAGAACTGAAAACATTTCTATTATTTAAGTTTAACATCTCATTTCAATCATGTGAAACAGTAATAACTTCTTTCTGGTAAAAATTGACATCTCATTTCAATCATGTGAAACAGTAATAACTTCTTTCTGGTAAAAATTGACAAAAGTTTAGTTATTAATAAAATAATTAAATAAGTTAAGTATCTCCAAAAAGTTGTTTTTCAAAGAATTTTAGACGACACGTAGTTTTTTGTTTGTCTGAAAAATTTTTTTTATGAAGTTTTAAAGATTTTAATTTTTGAAACTCTCGTTTACTTGAAATTTAAAAAAAAACCTTTTAAGTGTAATAACTTTTTAAATAATTTGGATATCTTATTCTTTTTTCAGGATCGGCCTGAAAGAGTTGTTAGTCCTCTTTAAAAATCTATTGAAAAATCTTTAAAATGTTCTAAAATAACAAAATGGCGGCCGTTTTACTAAAAAATTTTAAATTGAAATTACTCAAAAACCCTATCTTTTTTTGGTTGAAGTTTTTTTTGGAAATTGTCGTCATAGTGTAAAGATTATTTTCCATTATTTTTTTTAAGAAAATTTTACTTTTCTCAAAAAATACACTAGATATTAAAAAATTTTCGAAGTAATAGTTGCTCCTCTTTAAAAGATGTAAAAAAAGTTGCTGTTGATATTTTTCTATATTTCTCGTTTTTTCAACAAATTCCGTTAAAACTCGATAAAAAGCTAATTTTTAGAAAACTTTCCAGTGTTTTTGGATGAAAATAAGCAAATAATTTTAGAAAACGTGTAATTTATTAGAAACGTTTATATCTCAAACATATCTAATTTTTATTTTAATTGAATTTTTTACATATTTTTTTTAACTCCTTTCGTTAAAAATTCAAATTAAGAAATGGTTTTAGCTGAATAAAAATATTATTGAAGTTAATTTCACCAAATTTTGAATTATCAAGTTTCACATTTCTTAGAAAAAATTATGTTGTGTCAAAATTTGTTGTCAAATAATAAGTATTTAACATTTTATGTTTTTTCTTTGAATCTAGTGGAAATATGTAATTTTTATACAATAACTTTTGAATAAAATATTTTAAAAAACCCAACCAATAAACCAATATTAACCAACATTACCTGTTTATCAAAAGCAAGTGACTTTTAAAAAATCAAAGATATTGTAAAGTTTCATTTTCTGGTTTTCCGTAATTTTTTTTCAGACGTTCTTTGAAAAGTACTTTTTATTGAAACTAAAACTAGAATATTAGACATTAAAAAACAAAATAATTAAAGAAGACATTGGATTGAAAATTGCTTGTATTGGAAGTATAAACAAATCATAATTTATATTATGAATACAAAAATTTAAGGTATTTCTCTTTTTCTATTAGTTTCAAACAGTTGCTAAAAGTTTGTTGTAACAGATATTAATAACAATAACAGTTTCTATGTTGCACCTGTCTAATAGATTACCTTTGAAATTCAATTGTGATAGACACACGGCACACTGTTAACTGCGCGCGCGAGCGCAGTCAAATATTTTACGAAACTCATTCGTAACTCGTACAAATGAACATTTTGATATTTAGATAGGACTATTTTGTACTTTCCACAAAATAATTTGATAACTTTTGCTGAATTAGTTTTATATGAATTACAGAAGTTTTTTTACAGACCTGATTTATAAAATGTACAGAAAGTTTCGTAAATAGTTCAGAACAGTTTGACATTAAGAGCAGAAAATTTAGTAAACAATATTAAACTTTGCTTTGTAAAGCGATTTATCCAAGACTACTGAAATAATTTTGTAATATTTGAAAAACTTTTTTTTCCGTGTAAACTTAACGAACCTTGTTAACAGAGCAACTAGTTACTAGGCTTATCACAACTCAAACTCCAGATCGCATAAGGCGTATTAAAATCTCCCATAACAATCAAGGTATGATTATTATCATTATATTTAGAGGAAATCTCCTCGAGAATGAAGCACATGTCACAAAAAATTTGATAGAGTGGACGCTGGATGCATATAAAATGTACCTACAATATAGTGTTTTAATCCAATACTGAGGTCAACAAAAACACACTCCAATGATGAGATCGGCACTTCTATAATTTTTGCACGCCAAAATTTTATGAGTTGTAATCAGAACTCCACCTCCGCGTTGAAAATCACTCGTTAGAGAGCTTCAATCTTTTCGAATAATGTCAAAAATTAATAAAACCTAACTAAGAATTTAAAAATATCATCAACTAACCATGTTTCTGTCAAAATATGAACATCAGAAAACACCGAAGCTAGTGATTCACAAAGTATATTAAGCTTAGTTCGTAGACCTCTAACATTCTGATAGAAGAAACACAATTGACGACGAGACTGCGTTGTATGAGAAGCATTATTATGTAGAAAAGAGACAGATGAACTTGAGGGCACTATCAAACTAGACGTTGAGTCACTGAGGGGCCTACAGGTGTTGATACTATTGTCGGATGTCCGCGGCGATACTTTAGCGCCAAGTTGAGTTCTCCCTTCTGCTTGCGCACTTGTAGCTGGGCTTTGACATCTGCTAATTCCTTGATCTGCGATTTGGTCTTGTCGAATGTGATCCACAATTCCTTCAAAATAGGCATCCGAGTGACATCTTTCTTGGCAGTCATGAACAGTTGAAATAGCTTTTTTGCTTGCTCCGTCGATGGACAAATAATTCTGATTGGTCGGGGGCGGGGACGAGGCTCCTGCTGAATAGAATCAAGTTTACCCATGCGATGAATTTCTAGTTTATCTAAATCAAAAGTTGCACCTAAGTCTTGTACTTAGGTATTTTCTTTAATAAACTATCATCAGATTCACTATGGTCTTTTTTTGACTGGTTCTTTTGAGTTTCAGGTATGCCAAATATTATTATGCTTTTCATCTTTAACATTCTTTCCTCAAATTCCGACATGCATCGATTTAGCAAAGTATCATTATCAACCAAACCATTAACATTGACAATAGAATTTAAGCCAGAAATAGTACCTTCTGCAATAGAAGTTCTAGAAGTGAGACTTTCAATATTCAATAGGGCTGCGCACGATACGATACGATACGATATTTTACATAGTCTCGTCTCGGTCTCGAAAAATTGGAAAATTGATGGTCTCGTCTCGGTCTCGTCACGCTTGGTATCGTCTCGGTATCGCCTTCATAATTGTGGTCTCGTCTAGTCTCGGTTTTAAAAATATCGAAAAAATAAAACATAGGTAGTAATTGCAAAACACAATTGTTAACTTATTTATTGTAAAAAGATAAGTTTTGCAAATCAGCTATTAATTGTTATAAACGTCTTGGGTCTTGTTGATTTAATAGTGTCGCTGTCGCTTACAAATTCTCAGCTAAATAAGATTACAAATAAGATGATGTTTAAAATGTGAAGCTAAAAAACAGCAAAATTAACAATAAGTGAAATGTTGGACAGTACTTTTAAATCGATTCTTCACATTCTTCTTCGACAACCTCGACTTCTATACTTGCATCTTAGAAATGATTTCTGGTGTTAAGTCATCAGTTGAAGAATCTTGTTAACAAAAGATCAGTAATGTACATTTTCATTTTCCGTTATGATTATTTTTTTATAACTATAATTGAATATTTTTGAAAAAAGGTTAGTCGAATTATACATTATATAGCTTTTAAAAATAGATATCTACATCTGTTATCCGTAGTAAAGAAGTTCATAATTATAGTTACTTCCCTATTGTGGTCTCGGCGAGAGTCTCGCCGAGATTCGCTTTTTTCATGGTATCGTCTCGGTATCGTCTCGAAAATTTTGTTGCGGTATCGTCTCGATATCGTCTCGGAAAAACGCAGCCCTAATATTCAATTCAGCAGTATTTATTCGTTCAGTGATACTGTTAATTATCAGAGAAAAATCATCCTTTTTAGTTGATAATCCGTTAATCGTTTCTACAAGTCTTTCCACAGCACTACCAACTATCCTATCAACGTCGTTGACCGTGGATGGAGAATTATTGTCAGATGAAGATTTAGCACGTGTTTTTGGTTTGCAACATTTAACATAATTTCCATTTTCTAGAGTTCCGCTATTTCTAGCACATCCAGGGTGATACTGTGCTCTACAACCAGGACAAAAAACAGGATTATTTATATTAGTTCTTTTGCAGCCATAACACGTTACAGGCACATTTACGTCCAAATTATCAGTAGGAGCCATGACACCTGAGCACTATAGTAGTATACACCCGTCACTTAAAAACCAAAAACACTTGTTTTCTGAATGATCAGAGCCGACCAGAATATAAAAAACCAAAGAAACAGCTATCACAAAACACCTCGCCACCTCGTCAGATCAGCAGGCGGCCATATTGTATTACCTGTTATTTACTCTGTGTTCGGGTAGTGGTACACTGCTATTAAAACATCTAACAAATATTTTAATAGTAATATTTTTATTTGTAAATTATTAATAAACTTATTATGCAGTAGAAAACATTTTAAAATGTTGTAAAGAACCCACTAATTATTTAATAATTCACATTAATATATTCTGTAGTTCGGTTGTCATGAAAAAAGATGAATAAAGCAGGTGAAATTGGTATCTGTATGAACTAAACTTCCTAACCTACAAATATTTGGCGCAAAATTTAAAATCAATCTATATAACCTTGGAGATTTTTGTTTTAAATACTTATTTTTAAGAATAATAGTTTTGAAATTTATTATAATAACAATATTATACAATTTGTAGATGTGTATTACATGAACTTTATGCAATATTGTAACCTCACAACAGAAATGCGCTAAACTGCGGAACTGCGCATGCGTTCTTTAAGAAGTTGTCTGATTGGTAGAAGGATTTTATGATCAGGGTTGCCTATTTCAAAAGTCATAAAGTAAAATATTTTGCCCTGTACCACCACACAAACTGGTACATTAAACAAGTCATACGCAACAAAATTGATTATTATAATATATTAATAATATTTTTGAAAACTTTAAATCATCGGAATATTTTAGTGAAGACCCTAAATAAAGTAAATCACAATATATTTATGTTTAAAAAAATTCCATCTCTATAAAAATCAATGTTGTATGTCAAGCAAATTTTTCCTCTGCTGCGTTAAAAACAGTTTTTTTTCTATTTTCTTCGTAATTAATGAATCAATGTCGCTCAAACTTTTGGACGTCATGTGTTTTCGCATACCTCGTTTAAAATTACAATTTGGAACATTTTTTTTCAGTAGTTTGTCAGAAAATTACAATGTACCACCACCCGAACTGTCCCGCAACCCCTGACTCTACCCTACAGATGCTTTCAATTTGATAGTATGGTGCTATCAAATCGAAAGTATCTGACTTTAAAGCAATAACACCACACTTTTGGGAGATAAATATAATGAATCAAAATAAATATTAATTCTCATTAACAGGTAACATCCTATCAGTTGTACGGAATCTTTGTATTTATTATTTATACTATTTTATAACATTTTTACATTATTTTTATACATATAACATATACATCTTAATTCTAACGCACAACTTATAAATTAAAATATTTGACGCTAAGAGGTCTTGAACGCGCGACCCCTGAGCCTAAAGCCCAACGCTCTAACCACTATGCCACACGCTCGCTGGTAGCCGTTTCACGAACTGCCTATATAAGCTACAATCCAAGAAGTTGGGGAAGATACAGTGCCTAAGGATTCAATAGCATCTGCCATTGACAGTTCGCAAATACGCCGTTTATTCAAAACGAAAGCATATGCTATTAAATCTAAAGCAGGGTGTTTACAATTCTACAGTTTCTTATATGATTCAAATACTTAAATATTTCTTTCAAAAATACCATGACAACATTTTAAGAGAACTATGTTAAATAAATATTAAAATATGCTATTAATTTAAGTAAATTAACAATTGAGTAAATAGCAGCGATTTGATAGCACCATGCTATTATTTCAAAAACTTCAGACTTTTGCTTTAAAGGTTTATGCTTATGAACTAATAAATCTATCAATAAAGTAATGACATGGAATTCAATAGCATGAAGGTATTTGATTTAATAGTATTTTTTCTCAGTGTTTAATTAATTAAATCTTACATAGAAACTACGATTTCAAGTAATATTTTTAGTTATTTTGATTCACTGATTGGATAAATAAGTAAAAAATTAATTAAATTTCAATTTATTCAGATTTAGAAAGTGATGTAGGTATTCAAACTCAGATTTTTAGCAAGCAAGTATATATTTTTAATTTCATACCTTTCTCAGTGGTTTTTGCATAAACTGAACTATGTACAGGTAAAAAATGTGCTAAACTTTATTGAATTATTATGTTTGACATAATAACTGTAGCATAGAATAGAGGAAAGAAAAACGTAATTTCTTTCAGTGTAGGAATACACACGAATATATTCTTGTATGTGTGTAAACACCTTTGTCAAGGGTTTAAGAAACGAAAAAGTACAACGAAAAAGTAAAAAAGTCCGTTTGTATAATTAAATTGCATCAAATTCTGAACGTTTTCAAGTATGATGCACAGAGGTCCAGCTTGATCCATGTGTCAGTCCGAAGGTGTATTTTTAAAATCCTTATAATAATCTGTGAAAGTATTTTTTTCTCTTTTTTGTTTTTCATAAATCGATAGTGAATTAAATTTTATAAAGCTACCAGAAAGCATAAGTCCCTAACTGAATTAGAAATATGTTTAACTAACTATTAAAAATCGGGCAAGTATGAGTTACACCCGTACTAAAATCTAGGGTTCCGTACATTTATGAAACAAAGATATACCTTATTAACAAACAGAGAGTTCTAATTTGGTACACATATGTATTTTCACGTGTAGATTACAGGAAAATTATAGCGAACATCATCTGGATTGACAGTCAAAACGTTGTAAAAAAAACTGCAAATTTTCGAAAAAAAAGTTTTTTCCACATAACTTTGACACTATTTGAGCTAGAAGGCTAAAATTTGGTACATTTGTATATTTTTATGTACAGATTATGAAAATTAATTAGAACGTACCTACCCCTCAAACCAATTAAGTTTTTATTTGTATACTCAGAGTTTGAAAAAATGATATAAAACACGATTGAAAATTGTTGTCACTTTTTTTCAAAATAATTGAAAAATTATGAAAAAAACAAAAAATTTTTTTTAATCTTATACAATGTATGATTTTTGACAACGCTATGAACATCACCTTAAATCATGTTCTCTATATTTTTCGTGCAATCTACACTGAGAAAATGAGAAATGACTGAGTACTGTCCGGACAGGAATGGTTCCTGTCCAAATAAAAAATTTTAATTAGACAGCACTCATTGCTTTCTAGACATGAACCATTCCTGTCTGGAAAGGACTCAGTAATGTCTTGGACATTAATGAAATGGACAGTAGTGAACCCTGTCCAGACAGGAGTGGTTTATGTCCAGACAGGAGTGGTTCATGTCCAGACCTGAATGATAACGTTCCGATGGTGAAATTAAAAAAAGGTTAATTTGTAAAATGTGATAGACGTTATTCAAAATAATTGTACATAAGTAGCATAATAAAAGGTTGTCAATAGAAGTCAATAGAAAGTACAGTGAAATTAATAGAATGTTAGTAATCTTACCATCAAAATGATTTAAGATGAAATCCGAAAGAAGTAATGAAACAATTCACATAGAAATTCAAATGGGATTTCTTTCATCTTTTTTAACTTTTACAGATATTTGAGAATACACACAACAAGATAAAGAACACACGTATAACTTTTTTTTTATATTTGTACAAAACTGCACTGAGGGATTGAAGATTTGAATCTTTATAAAAACAAAGTTGAAATTTTATTAATTACAGGTTAGAAAAAAACGTACTTTTCTAAATATTTCAAATGTTTTATTCAAAATTTACAAAAATAATAAACCTTCAAAGACTATTTTTTGTGAGCAATCTTTTTTATTAACTTTCCTAAGAAACATACTAAAAATCGTAAACAACATTTCAGACATCAATATAACCTTTTGAGCGTTAAGTGTGATATTTAGAAAATTCATATGAAGCATATGAAATACTAGGAAAAACTGCGTTTTCCCCTAACCTGTAACATTACGCATTAAAATATCAAAGATTTTTATAAACATTAAAATCTTCAGTCCCTTAGTGTGTTCAAAGAAATGTTGTAAACTTTTATTTTAAAAATTAATGTTTTTTTTAAAAAAAACTTACTTTGTAATATAAATAAAAGAACATGTAAACAGTTTTTCCGGATATAAAATAAGATTTACACGACCGTTCTTTACTTTCTTGTATCTATTCTTGAATATCTCTTTCTATTAACACTATTAAAACCTTCTATTATGCTACTTATAAACAATTATTTTGAATGACGTCTATTACATTTTAAAAATTAACCTTCTTTTAATTTCACCATCGGAGCGTTATCATTCAGGTCTGGACATGAACCACTCCTGTCTGGACAGGGTTCACTACTGTCCATTTCATTAATGTCCAAGACATTACTGAGTCCTTTCCAGACAGGAATGGTTCATGTCTAGAAAGCAATGAGTGCTGTCTAATTAAAATTTTTTATTTGTACAGGAACCATTCCTGTCTGGACAGTACTCAGTCATTTCTCATTTTCTCAGTGTACACGTGAAAATACATATGTGTACCAAATCTCAGCCCTCTAGGTCAAATAGTTAGAAGTTAGGGGGGGGGGGGTGGTTTTTTGGTACGGACGCACGAGTCTCGCTATAAGGGTTCTGCTAAACAACGAAGGTGTATGGAACCCTAAAAACGTAAAGGGTCTGGCTGGACTCGGGTGTCAGACGTATGGTTAACATAGGATAATACCCAGAAATCTGCAAAGTTTGACTTTAATCGGTCAAGCCGTTTCTGAGCGATAGTGGAACAAAATATTGAGGACATTTTGGAATCCTTGTTGTTCAAAATAACAATATATATGATAAAAATTTTGAATTTGGAGCAATGTACAGACAAAAGTCTTATTTTATTAATATAGATTATGATTATAGACCGAAAAAATCAGAATACAGAAAATTTAGGAGTGATACATAAAAAAATGAAAAATATTAGAAATTAAAAATTTTTAAATTTTTTGAAAAAGTGACATAACTTTCTCGTTTAAATTAATATTTTTGAATGGGTCATGTTTATGAATTTAAGTTACGATTAGTATATTAAATTATGATAGTCCACAGAAAATATCAAGCTACAGAAAGTTTGGGAATGGTACATCAAAAAATGAAAAACATTAAAATTTAAAATTTTTCGATTTTTTGAAAAAGTGACATATAACTTCCGTTTAAATCAATATTTTTGAATGGGGTATAATTAGGAATTTAAGTTACTCAAAAACCTAACACACTCCTAAATTTCACTTCATTCGCTTCAGCGGTTTTTGAGTGATGCCAGGACAAAATATTGCATACACACATACATACATAATTTTTTTAACATTATTTTTGGAATTTTAACTATTGAAACAAAAAATTAAACATGGATTTCTAAATGTACACTAAAAAGTCTGATTTTATTAATATAGATAAGCAGATCTGGACACAGTTCGATTTCTGATTCGTTTGTCACTATTATATCAGTACGAATCGTATAAATACTATAACCCTTGCTTCCTAAAGAATAAAATATAGGATTTATCCGAGGTTCAACATTTGGATTTAAATGACTAACCAATTGCAATTGTTTAATCGTTAAACCTTCAGCATTTGTATTAAAAAAAGCAGCAATTTCATTGTACCTTTAAAAATTGTACCTTTCCTATATTCAATTCTTTTTTTTAAAGTAAACATTAGTTGTAATTCTGGAATTTCTTTATTTTTTTTTTACTAACGCAGTTTCCATTTCAATGATCTCAGACATTACCAAAAAAAACTTTGTATATGCGTTACAATCTCTCAAAAATTTATCAATACTAAATAATATATCCACATCTAAGTTGTCATGTTTGTTTGCTCTATAGCGAATTGCATCTTGCGGTTCGAACATAGTAGTATAACTATGGGCGCACTAGCGCACAGTTCCGATTTTCGCCACCAGGTGGCGCCCTAGTCAGTTACCTGCAGTGTATTTTTAGCGGTTTTGTTGATAAATTACCGTCAGTCGGTAATGCAGATTTCGCGTGTGTGTTACCTTGTGTCGGTAATGCAGATTACTTGCTTGCTCGATGGATATTACCGCTCGAGCGGTAACCGGTCTTAAGGTAAGTTATTGATCTATAGATCAATCGATACTTTCACTCTTAGAAAGGGGTTAGTTAGTTTACCGCTTTCGAATGTCGCGCTTGTCTTTTACAATGTGTTAGTGTATTTTACATGTGTGTATGTATGTGATTGAGTATATAAGGAGGTGGAATCATGAGAGTTAGCTTTACAACCAGACATCTAAGTCGAACAGCATCCTCTACCAGCTCGGCAGCATACACGACCAGCCACGAGTCCCGGCAGCATACACATCCAGCTACCAACCCAGGCAGCACTCACTACCAGCAACGAGCCCCCCTGCAGTGTCTACTTCTTACACTACGTGCATGAAACTCGTCCGTTCTGAGTGAGCTGCATGTACTACGTGGCGTGGCGGCAGGCTCGCAGCATAGTACTACGTGGCGGCAGGCCCGCAGCATAGCACTACGTGGCGGCAGGCCCGCAGCAGAGTTGGCAATCTGATACGAATAGGCGCGCTGCATCCAGTGAGGGGTAGCGGACCGGCATCTCATACTAATACGGAGCCGTATCTACGCTGCACGTTCGTCTTCATTTAGAAGCCACCATCTTGTACAAACATGTATGTAGATTGCAGTCAACTTACGCTTTAGTGAACATTTGCATTTAGAAATAAAAGTATGTTTAATTATCATAATAAAAATTGTATTTTAATAAAATAAAAAAATAAATAAAAATTAATGTTTAAAATTATTATAATTTTCAGAATGCCAGGCAAGCGTAAAAAACCGGATAGTTCTGAAGCAGAGGAGGTTTCTAATAAAATTAGGAAGGATTTTACGAGGCTCTTAGATGAATGTGAAGCTATTATTCCGAGTATTGAAGATGCATCAAGTCTTCTGGACATATTAAAAGATGAAGACAGAGTGTTGTTTGCCGACAGGTGGATGAATATTTGCAATCAAAATTTAAGAACAGTGAAAAGTGTCTTCCATTCTCTCAAGTTAGCTAAGAATAAATATAGATGTGTCAATATTATTCAAATAATTATGAGTCATCATGCAAATTTCAAGAAGTATTTAAAAGAAGGATCTGGAGTTAATACATTGGAAAAAATTGATGATCAAATAAGTGGTCGCGTTCTTTGGGAAAACAGTGAAAGTGCATTTAAAAGTCGTCTTCAGACGAGCATTATTATTAATCTTTCACACATTGATATAGTAGCCTTTTTCATCGATGCATCCACCCTTTTCGTGTACAACATTGGAAAAGTATTAAGTAAACATGGACCATTAAAAGTGTATGCTGTGCTAGGAGCGAAATTTTATAAATTCCTTAACGCAGAAGAAGAGAAAGTGGAATCAAAGTACTTTAATGTGAAAGCTGCAGAGATATTTACTTCAACCGTTTTAGAAGATTGGTTTTGCATAAATATTAAAAACCCAATATTAAAAGATGTAGAATCGTTTGAAGAACAAGAATCTCAATGGACGCTCCATTCTATAGTAAAATTAGAAATAAATATCAACAAATATAATCCTCTTAGAGCTGGATGATATATTAAGTTACCTTCTTCAATTAAAGCGAAGTTGGCTTGTATCAACGTTAAGAATGATGATTATAAATGCTTTATGTGGGCAGTTTTATCAGCTTTACATTCAGATGTACATGATCCCCAACGTGTTTCCAATTACTACAAGTATAAAAATGAGTTAAATTGGAGTGGAATAAAATTTCCAGCTTCACTTAAAGATATCACGAGATTTCAAAAACAAAATGATATTTCTATAAATGTTTATACTTTGAGTATGAAAAATTAAAAATTTAATACATTTCCCTTACATCTTACATCTGATAAGAAGCAGAAACATATTAATTTATTAAGAATTGAAGATATTTATCAGAATGAAAATGATGACGACGATGAAGATGATGAAGATGTTGCAAACGTGAATACATCAAATAATTTTCATTATGTGTGGATCAAGGATTTATCTCGCCTCGTGAGTCGTCAATTATCTTTACATAATGGGAAAAAATATATTTGTGATCGATGTGTTCATTATTTTATAAGTGAAGAAAGGTTATCTAGTCATGAAGGTGAATGTCAGAAACTAAATGAGTGTAAAGTAATTCTTCCTAAACCAGGTCAAAATTTTGTGAAATTTAAGAACTATTCTTATAAGGAAAAAGTGCCATTTGTTGTGCACGCAGACTGTGAGTGTCTGTTAACGCCAGTTAAAGGTGAGACAACAAGTAAAACTGAAGTAGTTCAACATCATGAACTTTTTAATATGGGATTTTATGTGAAGTGTAGTTATGATGATTCTTTATCAGGATATTATTCTAGTCCAACAGATGTAAATCCTGCACAAGAGTTACTGATGTTGGCTGAACGTGTAGAGTTAATTTTGGAAAATCCAATCCCAATGGAACATTTGTCAGCCGCGCAGACTGAAGCTTTTGTAAATGCTGCTATCTGCCATATTTTTGAAGGTCCAATATCTTGTCAAGAAAAAAAAGTTCGTGATCATTCACATTTAACTGGCAAGTTTCGTGGAGCTGCACATGAAAATTGTAATTTAAATTACCAAGATCCTCGGATTATACCTATAGTTTTTCATAACTTAAGTGGGTATGATGCTCATTTTATAATTGAAGATATTTGTCATGAATTTGAAGGGAAAATTGATTTGCTTCCAATAAACAAGGAAAAATATATTTCCTTTACAAAGAGAATAAAGAATAGCTTTTATAGCTCTCTCAATGATAGTACAATCAGTGATGAAGATTATAGTCATGCTCAAAATGTATGGTCTACATTCCAATGTAAAAATCTTGGTGAATATGTAGATTTATACATGAAAACTGATATACTATTATTGGCAGATGTCTTTGAAAATTTTCGAAATCAATGTTTGCGAGCTTATAATCTTGATCCTGCTCATTATTATACAACTCCTGGATTTACATGGGATGCAATGTTGAACTACACAAAGGTAAAATTAGAACTCATAACTGATATTGACAAACTTATGTTCATTGAGCGTGGTATAAGAGGAGGTATAAGCCAATGTTGTAATAGATATTCAAAGGCTAATAATATGTATATGAAAAATTTTAATCCAAATGATGAAACTAAATATATTATGTATTTCGATGCCAATAATCTATATGGATGGGGTATGATGCAGCCACTTCCATATGGTGGATTTGAGTGGCTTCCTGTTTTGAAAAACAGTTTTAATTTTAATATTCCTGATGACTCACCTATTGGGTACATTTTAGAAGTCGATCTTGAATATCCTCAAGAATTACATGATAGTCATAGTGATTTTCCTTTTTGTTCAGATCACTCAAATCCACAAACAACAACGTCAAAGCAAACTAAACTTCTCACTACTCTGTCACCTAAACTCAAGTATATTATTCATTATCGAGCGTTAAAACAAGCTCTTTCAAATGGTCTAACTCTAGTGAAAATTCATAGAGTACTTAAATTCAATCAAAAGACTTGGCTCAAGTCTTACATTGACTTTAATACTTCTATGAGAAGAGACGCTAAAAATGAGTTTGAAAAGAACTTGTTTAAATTAATGAATAATGCAGTTTACGGTAAAACTATGGAGAATGTTCGAAATCATGTTGATGTGAAACTTGTTACAAAATGGGGTGGTAGATATGGCGCTGAAGCTCTCATATCTAAACCTAACTTTCATAGTAGATCTATTTTTAATACAAATTTAGTGGCAATTGAGCTTCGAAAAACAGAAATATTGCTCAACAAACCTATATACGTTGGGTTTGCAATACTTGATTTATCCAAGACACTTATGTACGATTTTCATTATGAATTTATGTTAAAAAAATATGGTAAAAATTGTAAGTTGTTGTACACTGATACTGATAGTTTCATTTATGAATTAAAGTGTTGAGATATTTATAGTGATATGAATGATGATATTCACAAGTTTGACACTTCAGATTATGCGAAAGATAATGTATATAATATTCCTCAAGTCAACAAGAAAAAAGTGGGATTAATGAAAGATGAATATAATGGAGAGATAATTACTGAATTTGTTGGTCTGAGGAGTAAAATGTATAGCATTCGAGTTAACGGACAAGATTTTGTAAAAAAAGCTAAAGGTGTAAAAGCAGGTGTGGTGAATAAAACTATTAACTTTGATGATTATGTGGAATGTTTGCAGAAATCTAGAATTCAAACGAGAATGCAACATATAATTAGATCTCGACTACATCAAGTAGACACTGTAAAGCAATTTAAAATAGCATTAAGTCCCTTTGATGATAAACGCTACTTATTGCCTAAAAGTACCGATACCCTTGCTTGGGGTCATTATAAAATTATAAAAAAGTAAATGAATTGTATTAGTGTGTATATAATTATATCATATAACCTATATATATATATGAATGAGGTTTAAAAAAAATAAACAATATTTTATATTTAAAATTGGTATTACTTTATTTATTACTACCTTATCTTGTATACATTTTTGAATTAAAACAACAATATTTTTTCTAAGTATAATATAAATGTAAATCTAATAAATAAATAAGAAAAATTAAATCATTACATATTTGCTTAATTTAACTTTCTGGAATGTTAACTTTAACTTTTCCAAAAGTTAACTTTAACTCTTATGGAAATTACATGTTAATTCCATTTAACTTTTATGAAAGTTAACTTTTCCAAAAGTTAACTTTAACTTTTCCAAAAGTTAACTTTAACTTTTCCAAAAGTTAACTTTAACTTTTCCAAAAGTTAACTTTAACTTTTCCAAAAGTTAACTTTAACTTTTCTAAAAGTTAACTTTAACTTATTTAAAATTTAACTTTAACATTTGCTGAATGATTACATTTCTGATTTCTGTATCTAACTATTATGTGAGTTGTCAAATCCAAGCCATTTTACATAGATTTTATCATGATGTTGTTTGAGAACTTTTTCTACGAGATAGACATCTGGATATTTCACTTTGGAGATTTCTTCTTCGTAGAAGCCGCCTTCGATGGGTTGATCCTGATAATCCTTTAGTTTATAAGTTACTGGGTTTGTTCATTTAACTGCAGTGATAGTAAATATTTCAGTTGTCCAGTTGGGTGTATATCCTTTACTGAAAACATTATTATACTTGCTTACACGAACTCGATCACCAACTTTGAATTTTATTTTCTTAACTGAAATTTTCCTTTGTTTAGATATACGTTTTAACAGCATACTTTTATCATCTTTTTTGACATCTTTTGGCTTCATGCCAATAGTACGATGTTTTTTGTTATTATACTGTGAAACGAGAGATGGTAAAATATTTATCCATTTATAATTTCCTTGCAAGTTGAATTGTGGCCACATCATATTCTTCAGTGTGCGGTTGAATCTTTCAACAATTGAAGCTTTTTAATTACTATAGGTTGAATATAATATGATTTTATAAGATTTCATTAAACTCTCGAATTGAGAATTATAAAATTCTTTGCCTCTATCAGTATGCAGTTTTTTTGGAACACGTCCATTTAAAAGTATAGATTTCATAGCTGCAGAAACATCTTTTCCACATTTACTTTTGACTAGAATAGCCCATGCATACTTTGAGAATATATCTATAACTGTGAGTATATATTTAAAACCATTATTAACTTTAGAATAAGGTATCATTTCAACTAAATCTGCTTGCCATGTTTCATCCATCCCCCGTATTTGTACCTTACGACGTTGATAATTTCGCCTAGCTTGTTTATGTAATTCTGTGACTACTACTAATTTTTTATCATTCATTTTCAATTATTTTTTTTTAAACATCTGAATACATCAATTATCAACAAGATACTGATCTCAATTTTTCTAGTGTACTATTAATATATGATTTGAGCTTCACGTAATTACTCAATCATTGACATAATTTCATTATTATGACTAGGATTACCAGCCTGTTGTGATGCTATCAGTAATCGTAAACGGTCTACAAGCTCGTTTGGATCATCCCAATAAATATAGTCTGGATAAGTTTCTCTTTTCACAATCATAGACTGTGGTAAACGACTCTTTTTCTGTAAAGAATTTCCTGTTTTTGTGAAAAGCTTTGCAATAACATTAGTATATTTAGAACTCTTGTTAATGCGCATTTGTTTGCTTGGACTGTAACTTTTTTTATGTGCATTAGTAGAAGAAACAATTTCCTTATAGTTTGCTAAATCATTTGAACTTATGGAAGCTTGATCTGGTTGTTGTCTGAATAGAAGTTCTAATAATCCACATGTTTTTGAATATTTTTTCTTTCCAACTAAATTAATGTATGGACCTTCAAAATCAATTTTTGTATCACCAATTATGAATGAACCGTCAGGGAGTTTGCGTACTCCATATGCCATATTCAAATACTGCTTTCTGTTTTTATTCAACATTTGTATAAATTTATTTGTTAATTTATAAGATTCTTCATCCGTTGCATCTGTATTAGATATATTATCTTTTTCAAAAGTAATATCATTAGACTCTTGATTCTTTGATTCATTAAACAAATTTTCATTCTTAATATTATGGACATTAGATTCTTTACTAAAAGCATCATAGAAATCCGCTTGATTCTCTGATTCATTAAACAAATTTTCATTTTTAATTTTATGCTTATTAGATTCTTCACTAAAAGCATCATAGAAATCTTTTTGGGATAAATCAAATGGCACAGTTTCACTAATAGCAGTCTTAAAAGATGCATCATAGTCTTCTTCTTTATCTTCTTTTTTCCTAACATTTTTAACTTTGACAGGTGTATGAGTTACAGCAACCAATTTTTCTAATGGAGTAACTAATGGTTGAAAAGTTTCTCTTAGCATATTTTCAACATTTTCTCTACCGCTTTTAAGTATTTGATGTTTTCGTCGAATACCTTCACTTGCCTTCACAACCTGATGGAGTGTTTCTAACTCTTTTCGATACATGTTTATGTATTGAAGTCTAAAATTGTACTAATGTATTTCTCTGCAAACATATATTATTTATAAATGAATGAAGCAGTCAAATCCTTTTCTATATCTTCCTTCATTCAAATTTCTATCTTTGTCAATAACTACAAATCCATATCTGTCAGAATTCCAACATGTAGAACATAAATCTCGAAATTGGTTGTACGTCATATCAGTGTTCACATGATCATTATAAACATGCTTAAGGTGTCTATCATCCTGTTTAAAAAGCACAAGTAAGTTAACATTATCTCTAACTAAATGTTTAGGAATATGCGCATATGTTTGACATAGATAAAAACTATCAACGTTAACATGTCTACCCATACAAAAGAAGGCTCTTACATTCTCCTGTTTCTCACAAGCAATATCATCAAAAATAAAGATTGAATTTGGTTTAGCATCTTTAGGTGAAACCACTTCCTCATGCTCACTATATGGAAAGTATTCGATTCCATCAACTTTACTCAATACTTTTTCTATAAATTTATATTTAGACTGTTGTAATGACTTTGAGTATAAATAAATATTCTCAAAGCTCAAGCCATTCGGATGTATAATCAGAGAAAGAAGAGCATTTGTTTTTCCACAATTTGATGGACCGCAAAAAGCTGCGCGAATACTATTTGAAAACAGATTTCCATGGCGCTTAACCTCATTATTATTATTGGATTGAATGAGATTATCAACATTTACAATCGGGAGCTGATTAGCTTGTACCTTGAACTGCATCTTGGACTCGACTGAGAAAAAACTATATATATCACACTTTTATAATCTATTTCCATCAGTTGGTTGTAAACCATCGTCGAGTGAAGAATGGACTTTCATGAAAAAGTGAAGAAAAATAAATCTCACACTGGTCAAGGTTTTCTTAATAATATAATAAATAAATTACCAATTGAGTTACATATTCCTGGATACCAATATTGTGGACCTGGTACAAAATTAAAAAAACGTTTAGCTCGTGGTGATTCAGGTGTAAATTCTTTGGATGCAGCTTGTAAGGCACATGATATAACATATTCAAAAGAAAAGGAAAATATAGAAGCAAGAAATTCTGCAGATAAAATATTAGCTGAAAAGGCTTGGCAACTTGTTCTCTCCAAGGACGCTAGTATTAGTGAAAAAGCTGCTGCATTAGCTGTTACTAATATAATGAAAGTTAAATCTAAATTCGGTATGGGGTTAAAAATTAATGATAATACCAAGAAAAAGATGAAAAAAAGAATAAAAAAGAATAAAAAACAGAGGAAGAAGAAGAGAGTTTTCAAGAATAAAAAAAGAGTTACATTAAATAAAGTTGTTCATGCTGCTAAAAAATGTATGAAATCAAACGGTAATTCTTTAGATCCTATTAAAACTGCTATGATTGGTGCAAAGAAGGTTATAAAAAAGTTTGGTGGTAAATCTAAAATTTCAACACCTAGAATTCTTTCTGTACCATCAAAAGTTGGTGGTATTTTACCACTTATTCCAATTTTTGCTGGACTTAGTGCTCTTGGAGCTCTTAGTGGAGGGGTTGGTGGTATAGTAAAAGCTGTAAATGATGCTAATGCAGCCAAGAAACAACTTTCAGAAGCTCAACGACATAATCAAACAATGGAGGCTATTGTCTTGGGAAAAGGTTTACACTTAAAACCTTATCGACAAGGACTTGGTCTTTATATTCAACCGTATAAAGGGAAAGGATTGACAAATAATAAAGGACTCAAAAAAACTAATTTTGAAGCTACCTCACCGTGCACTAACTGACTTTGATCTATTTAAATATGCTAAAATTAGGAGTATACCTCATTTTCGTGGAGTATTCATGCGAAATGAATTACCTATTACAGGACCCCATAAATATGAATCAGCAATTATTAATCTTGATGATAAGGAAGGACCTGGAACTCATTGGGTAGCATATAAAAAGATTAACAATAAAACTCAATACTTTGATAGTTTTGGAAATCTTTCACCCCCATCAGATCTCATTGTCTATTTAGGTGTTGGTAGCTGTATAAAATATAATCATGAGAGATATGAAAAGTTTGATACATTGATATGTGGACATTTATGTTTAAAGTTTCTATGCGATCAACTTAATATTACAAACAGTTTTAGTCTATATAAGGGCAAGTAATAAAGTTGTAATCATCACTATGAAAACAGATGTCAATCATGAATGACTCATTTACTTTAACGTTAACGGGAAACTCATCAGTTCTCGAAACTACTAATTTCCCACCAATTGAGCTCTCACAAGACAAAAATTATGTAGTTGGACTTGTTGATCTGTTTACATTTAATTCAATTCCAAACATTGATAAAGGTTGCAATAAGTTTTACATAGATAATTTTGTAGTGACTATACCAACAGGTAGTTATGAAATTAAAGATATTGAATCATATATTAAAGCAGAATTGCCAAATAAGTTTACATTAACTATTAAACCTAATAATAATACATTAGGTTGTCACATTAAATCAAATCGTGACATAAACTTTCATCCGACAGATTCTATTGGTAAATTATTAGGATTTGCTCCTCGTCAACTGAAAGCTGAGGAAAGTCATGAATCTGATTTACCTGTATCTATATTAAAAGTGAATACTCTAGGTGTTGAATGTAATATTACAACTGGAGCATATATAAATAATCAAAAAGTTCATACTATACATGAATTCTTTCCTGTCGTTCCACCGGGATATAAGATCACTGAAGTTCCAACTCGAATCATTTACCTTCCAATCGCCGTGAAGACAATATATAATATTCAACTTCGCTTAGTAGATCAGGACGGTGACTTGGTTAATTTTAGAGGAGAAACAATAACAATACGTTTACATATAAAGTCAGTGTAATGGGTATCATTTATAATCAAAAAAAAAAAGTTGGCAGTAGTTATAAAAGTCAACCGACATGTGCAATGAAGGTCAGTGTGAATGTTACTCGGAAGGTGTTAACACCTCAGAATCGACAGTTCCTGAAACAACTCGGTCTACAAGTGAAAATTCAAAAATAAGAAAAAGGAAGAGGAAGAAAAAAGATCAAATTTTTCTATTTTTTATGTGTAGCTGTTATAAGAAAAATGGAAGACATTCTCAGCATTCCAACTGCAGTGAATTTTGATGAATCCATTGCCAAGTATAAGATACATAGTCATCAACCATATGCATCATCAACTCCTAATAATAGTGATGAAATCCGTATTGTAATACAAAATCAAGATTTGTCTATTTTACCAAGTAACAGTTCATTACAAATATTTGGAAAGTTATGTAAAGATGATGGAACCGTTCTCACAGAGATTGTTGAACTTACAAATAATGCTATAGCTTATTTGTTTGATGAAATTCGTTATGAATTAAATGGTATTGAGATTGATCGATGCAAGTATGTTGGACACACTACAACTATGAAAAATTTAGTATCTTTAACACCATCTCAATTTAATCGTACAGAAAATGCCGGATTTGTGAAATTTGAAGCAAATTCAAAAGTGCCAATGGTAACTAATTATTTTAATGTAATAATACCTTTGAGTATGATTTTTGGTTTTGCTGAAGATTATAAGAAAATTTTTACGAATGCTAAACATGAACTTATTTTAATAAGATCGCGTAATGATTATGATTCTACTATTTTCAATGGACCACTTATTGCTGGATTTAAATTTGTGATTCATAATATTGAATGGATGGTACCATATGTAATACCATCTGACAATAATAAAATTAAATTATTGAAATTTATTGAGAAAGATCCATTAATTTCAATGAGTTTTAGATCATGGGAAATGTATGAGTATCCATTGCTTCCTTTAAGTACAAAAGTTATGTGGCAAATTAAATCTTCAACACAATTAGAGAAACCAAGATATGTTATTGTTGGATTTCAAACTAAAAGAAAAAATAAAATGGAAGTGTCTGCATGTCTTTTTGATCATTGTGATCTCATAAATGTAAAATTGTTTTTAAATTCACAATCTTATCCATATGGAAATTTGAATATACACTATACTCATAATCAGTATTCTGTATTATATGATATGTATGCTAATTTTCAATCATCTTACTATGGAAGAGATTCCGAACCTATACTAAGTAGATCAACTTTTAAATCATTGGCACCTTTAATTGTTATTGACTGCTTAAAACAAAACGAGTTCCTAAAGCAGACATCAGTCGATGTACGTTTGGAATTTGAAACCAGAAGTAATATACCTGAGGAGACAACTGCATACTGCTTAGTCATCCATGATCGCATTGTGCAATATAAGCCAATCAGCGGTATTGTCAAGAAGCTGTAAAAAAGTGGAGGGGTGTGACTCTAGGGTATATAAGTAGTGTTCCAGAGTAGAATTTTTATTTCTGTTCGAAGATGGAGTTCATAGTAGACGTTCAAGGCTTCAAAAAACCATACAATGAAATCATCTTCAAGGAGCTGGTGATACTACCTCTAGAAGAAGATGCTCAACCTATGGTGTTCTTGTTCGAACCACCCTGTAGCTGGAGTTCACTTCCTGGAAGATATAAGAGTGAAAAGCTATGGTTGATGCACAACTATCATGGCATCAAGTGGACATCTGGAGATATTTCCTATGAAGAATTAAAACTTATACTTCATGAGCAATTATCCGGCGCACGGACAGTCTATGTTAAAGGTTTGGAGAAGAAGAGATATCTTGAAAGATATATTGATAATGTTTTAAATCTAGAAGATATTAATTGTCCTTCATTTAAAAAACTTGTAAAAACATCAGCTCATATATGTACACATCATACTCTATTCAGAAGTAATTGTGCCGTAAATAATGCTATTATGTTAAGAAATTGGTTTCTAAATCCTCTTAATAGATCTATTGAAAAAAGTGTACCAATGGGAGTAGATGAAATCGATTTAATTAAAGAGTACTCTACTGTAACTAGTAATAATTCTACTAATAACCTCAAAAACTACTATAAGCAATCTAAATTTTGTTTTGAATAAAGAAATAAATGAATTTATAAATTTAATAGTTTGTGTTTTCAATTACATACCTCTCCTTACTATACTATTATATTATTATTATTAAGTAATTAAAAAGTAATTAAAAAGTAATTAAAAAGTCATTAAAAGTAATTAAAAAGTCATTAAAAAGTCATTAAAAAGTAATTAGTGATTGAAAAATTTTCCGCGGGGCTTCGCCCCTCATCGGGGGGCTGCGCCCTTCGAACCCCCCCCCCGGACGCCCCCAAGTCGGGGTGTGACATTTTGGGGTGCGTCAACTCGGGGAGTTAATACTCGAGCGCAATATTTGAAGGAAATAACAATTTCTAGAAGTAGGGTTATCCCCACTATACATAGGCGCATGCGCAGTGAAACTAACTTTTACTGCGCACACTCAATAAAAAAAGTGGGGTATTTAAAATAAGTGGGGATTTTACAGTATAAAAGGTGGTTCACAACTCTGCTTTCTCAGACATCTTCGTCTCAGTGTCCCGCCAGTGTCATCTCCAGGTCACCATCTCCGGATCAAGCCAGAGTCATCTTAAGGACTTCTTCTGCGATTGAAACCAGAGTCATCTCAAGGACATCTTCTGCGAGTGAAAGCACAGTGACCTATACATAACCTAAAGGTCTGCCTCAAGCCATAATCATCTCCAGGATACCTGCAGGTCATCTTCTGAGAAAACAACATGGAGCAAATTCAAAAAATCAACGTTGTTGGACGTATTGATCCATGCCTACCTTCGAAGAAATTATCCGACTTGGAAGTGAACAATACCTATGCTGTGACACATGTACGACAAGTAAAGACGAAATATGGACTTCGAATTGTTGTCGAATTAGAGGAAAGTTATAATGTTTTCTTACCACCAAGGTTTGTGTCTTTTTTTGGTGAAAATAATGATGCCTTTTGTGCATTGCAAAAAGCAGCAGGTGAAAAAAACTTATTGTTTAAGTACCTTGGCGGTCCATTTAATAACATTGAATTTAATCAAAATTCTTGAAAAAGAAATATATATTTGTTGTCAATATATTGTTGTCAATATACTTGTATAGAATTTGCTAACATTATTATAATAAATTTAAAATAACTAAAATGTTTTATTTCTTTTATATTCCCTAACCCATATTTCTATATAATTTAAATAAATGTTTACTAATAACTAAGAAATAAATTTTAGGATATACGGTAAGGATTTGCCACAGATGAACTTAGGTTAACACCTATTGTAATTTTTGTATGCTAGCGGGTTGCATCTTAACATATTAATATTTATTTACTTTCAATTATTTACATATTTCACTCAAAGCCAATATGATAATTATTACACAATATGGCAATTATTGGGCAACATTATACAAAATATTGGTAAACATTAGAAATATATTACATACTATATACATTACAATATATAATATAAATATATAAGAAGTATATTAAAAATTATACTATTCTAAGTCTAAAATTATAAAAATTATTGAATTGAATACATTGAGAAAAAAATTTAATCAAACGGAAAAATATCTAGAATATCGTCAGTGGAGAGAAGTTTTTTTTCTCCTAATGGTAAGTTGGTTTCATCACAGGACTGTGATGCTATGGGTGACAACATTGGAGATGGTGTTCGAATTCGTTGATACTCAGTAACTCTCTGTTCACTATTTTCAATCTGAAGAAAAACAAGAAAACATAAAAAGCTGTACAATCTTTCTTCAGTTATGAAGTTTAAAAAATTAAGAAACAAGCATTTTTACCTCTCCATCTTCCAACTCCTCAGGTTGCCTTACTGCTATCGTTTCTACTATAGTTTCAGCTTTTGTCACTGCTGTCGTTTCTGCTGTTGTTGCTGATTTTGTTTCTGCTGTCGTTTGTGCTATCGTTTGTGATTTGGTTTGTGCTGTCGTTTGTGTTGTCGTTTGTGCTGTCCTTTCTGCTGTTGTTACATCTATGGTTTTTTCTTTTTTCAATCTTTTCCCCTGAGATGAGCTCCCTGATTCGCTCTGTAAAGTAAATCTTTTTATTAAAATTTCTATATCAAAAATCAAAAGCAACAATATTTAACTTTTTAAAATAATAATAATAATTGTTATACTTTAATTAAATTATAAAATATTACCTCTCTTTTTTCTCCGCGTGAAGAGCGATAATTTTTATATTGATCCTTATGATCATATCGCCTTCTTGCTTCCGTTGAAGGTCCTCTCAACCTTGCTCGCGATGACGATGGTCCTCTAGACATCCATCGTGATGACAAGGGTCCTCTTGATCTTGCTCGTGATGACGATGGTCCTCTAGACATCCATCGTGATGACAAGGGTCCTCTTGATCTTGCTCGTGATGACGATGGACCTCTTGATGCTGCTCGCGATGACGAAGGTCCTCTGGACATCTCTCGTGATGTTGAGGGTCTTCTTCTATCTCCAGAATGACTTCTAGATTCTCTCTGTGAAATAAAAAAAAACCTATTAATATTAAAAATACTTCTGAATAAAATGAATTAGATTAAAATTAAATTATATAATTATACCTTTCTTTTACCATGAGTTAATGATTCTGATTTAGGAATTCTCATTCTTGGTGCTAGTGATGATGGTGGTGGTGGTGGGCTTTCTAGTAGAATTGTTTTTCTTCTGTTTTGTGTTGTTGGTTTCAGAGGTTTTTGTGCTATTGGTTTGGGTATAGTTTTTGTTCTTGTTATTTGTTTTTGTGTTTCACATGATGTTTGTGGTTTTTGTGCTATTGGTTTCGGTAAAGTTTTTGTTCTTGTTATTTGTTTTTGTGTTTCACATGATGTTTGTGGTTTTTGTGCTATTGGTTTCGGTAAAGTTTTTATTCTTGTTATTTGTTTTTGTGTTTCACATGATGTTTGTGGTTTTTGTGCTATTGGTTTCGGTAAAGTTTTTGTTCTTGTTATTTGTTTTTGTGTTTCACTAGATGTTTGTGGTTTTTGTGCTATTTCTGTTGTTGTTATTTGTTTTTGTGTTATTGGTGTTGGTGATCCTTGAGATGCTGGTGATGTTAGTGATGCTGATGTTTCCAATGTTGTTATTGGTTTTATTGTTGCTGATATTGTTATTGGTGATGTTGTTGTTCTTATGATTGTTGATTCAGAATTTATTCTTGATGTTGCTGCTGTCATTGTTAGTGTTGTTCCTGTCATTATCATTCCTGACGTCGGCGTGGCTTCTATTTCTAATTGACGCGTTTCTATGATTGGCGGCTGAGCCAATATTTCACGTCTGACTTCAGTAACTTTTAAACCAATCTGTATAAATCAAAATATTTTGTTTAATAGTATGTGTGTGTGTGTGTATGTGTGTATGTGTGTATATTTCAAAATTTAAAAAGAAAAGAGAAAAAACTGTACTTACATCAAGAAGAAAAGCAGGAATTGTCTGTCTTCTCCATGATTCTTCAAAGTAAAAATGCGGCACTTTTAACTTCATTACTTTTCTCCTGGGGTCATTCAAATAACTTTGCTTTGCACTAAGAGACATAATTTAAAATATTTAGTCTTTAACTAAAAAGTGTTTAAAATATTTAGTCTTTAACTAAAAAGTCTTTAAAATATTTAGACGCGCAAACAGTATTCACTTGCACTGATCAAACGTTAGAGAACTATTAGTCACATTTGATGACTTATCCTAGAAAAATGCTACCCCTAGCGCCCTCTTTTCATTTTTCATTTTTCTTTTTTAGCAATTGATTTCTTTTTTATTAAAACAAAATTCATATAAATTAAACTTTTAAAATATACAACTTCATTTTGATTTGAATTTGAGTTTAGATATAACCGAATTAGAGCATATATGACAGTAGAGCCAACATATGTGACTCTATCTGACTGCTGATTGGTTGTTTCCTTTAGCATGAAAAATTGTTATTTTTAAATACCTTTTTTTTAATAGAAAGTTTAATTTCATAAAATCATAAATTTTTTATGAATAACTTTTATGTTACTAACTTATTTAAATAAATGTATATATTAATAATAATAATTAACATACACATGGAAAGCAGACGACAAGAGTATTGGTCGAGAAGATTTTCTCATGAATATCGACTTCAGCGCCATATTTGGGGAAAAGCGGAACTTTGAAGCAATATTTCTAATGATCTATCACTCAGTGATCAATATTTTACCTACTGAAATCTGCATTACCAACACAAAGTAGTATACCAACGAAGCGAGAATGAAATCTGCATTACCAACAAAAAGTAATACACCAACGAAGCGAGAATGAGATCTACATCACCATTAAAACTTTAATTTTAAAATATACAATATGAACAACGGATAATACTGACAACAGGTGAACTATAGTGAGAATAAAACAACCTATCGCAGATCTTGAAGTGAGCAGCTCGAATGAAAGCAGAAATGTTTAACGCATTTTAGAATTTATTTTTTGACAGTATTGTAACTACAATTTCAATCTAATCGGTTAATAAACTAAAAGAAATAGACGGTTATTACATTAAATATTTTTTATTCAAAAACGATGTAAATATTTACAAATTCTTTAAAAGCATGATGTGTATGTTTGTGTGTGTGTGTGTATATGTTTGCATGTTCGTGTAGACGAGTTTAATTTTTAATTTTATTATTTTTTAATGTTACTGCCGATGACGATGGCAGTATCGATGACGATGCCTGGGTCGTTGACAATGATGATGATTGTGGTGGTGGCTGCAGCAGTGTTTTTGACTATGGCGATGACGCTTCTGCCGACGTTTACATCTTTTACAGTTTTCCCGATCATCAGTTTCAGTTGATATCGTCCTCAGTGCATTTCTCCTTTGTATTCTCGACATCAGCAACTGAGCCAACTGAAAAAATTTAACAATATTAATAATATAATATGTGAATACATTATTAATAAGAAAATTTATGTATAATATACTAAAAATATGCTGTTTACCTCTTGCGGATTCATATCCACAAAGTCCTCCAAAGGGAGACCAAACAGTTTCTCAATGTGCCAGTAAGTTACTGGCACGTTAAAGAAGGTAAGGATATTTGGATCCTCTTCACGCAGTTCCCTAGGTTCATCACTAGCATACCCCGAGCCTCCACTGCTTGGGGTTAGAGATGGTGGGGCATTCTCCACATAGAACCCCGGTTCCATTTCCACAAGTCTCGACTCCTCGTCGATTATTAGGTTGTTCTCCTGACTCTCCTCCTCCTCCTCCTCCTCCTCCTCCTCCTCCTCCTCCTCTTCTATGGGCTCATTGAAGATGGTTTCCGCATCACTGTCCACCTCCTCTTTGACAGCATGCACTTCCTGAGCCTCCACCACGTTGAGAGTCTCCGCAGCGTTCTGGACCTCCGGCGCGTTCTGGAGTTCCCACCAAGGCTTCGGCTGCTGCTGGTTCTGGTCCATGGTTTTGTTCAGGATTCTTCTTCTTAAGAGAGTTGGTAATGCTCTGCACCTTGCATCCCTTGAGCCCTTTATATAGTCATTTACACCGATACATACATTCTTAAAAAACGCGCGCTCAAATCTACCCTCACACAGATTTACACATTTAAACAGGATAGCGCGCGCTCAGTTGCTGCACAGCTTTCTCTTTTAGGCTAGACTTCTTTCGCGCCACTCAAGTGTTGATCGCAGATTTACAAATTTAAACAGGCTCAGAAGATCGAACGCGCACAGATGCAGCGCAGCTTTCTCTTTTAAGCTAGACTTCTTTCGCGCCACTCACATGTTGATCGATTGATCAATAACTTACCTTAAGACCGGTTACCGCTCGAGGGGTAATATCCATCGAGCAAGCAAGTAATCTGCATTACCGACACAAGGTAACACACACGCGAAATCTGCATTACCGACCGACGGTAATTTATCAACAAAACCGCTAAAAATACACTGCAGGTAACTGACTAAGGCGTCACCTGGTGGCGAAAATCGGAACTGTGCGCTGGTGCGCCCATAGTTATACTACTGAACATGAATAATTGACCAAAAGATAAGTCATTATCAATTTCAGGAAACAGGGAATTATTGATTTAATAATAAATTCGACCTTGAATTTTATAACAATTGGTCCCCGCCTTCTATTATTGAAATTAACTGCATTGGTTTTTAAAGATGCAAAATCAAATGAATTATTGTAAAGTTTTATATTATTTCTAAAATAACATATTTCTTATAAAATCAATCTAACAATTTTCTTAATTCATGAAGGTATTTTTCTGAAGGCAACGATACACCACTATGGCTGCAACAATTATTATATAAGTTAATTTCTTTTGAAGTTTCTCTTTCTCAAAATGTTTAGCTTTGCTTTTTTTTGCAAAAAACGATATTTTACCAATATAATGTTCGTTATAACTTGGAACATGTATATTATTAATAATCTTTTCTGCATAAGCAAAATCACGAATATCAATGTTATTTTCATTCTCATACCCTGCTAGAAAAATTTCGTGGTGCTAGATAGGTACCAGTCTAGACTTTCAAGACCCTAAGATGGCGTTAGGTATATATGTAACGCACTTCCAAGCTAGCGACTAGCCTGGAAACTAGACTGGCGCTAGTCTCGCGACTAGAATAAATTTTGAGGTTACATTTTTGTGAATTGACAACTCGCTAGCTAGCAGTCGGCGTGGAAGCTTGTCTGGCGCCAGTCTTGCGACTAGAGTGCATTTTCAGGTTAATTTTTATGTGAATTGACAATCTAGCAGAATCGATTAGAGCCATGACTGGGTCTACACGGAAAAAAATTCAGCACTTCTGACGTACCTATAGGTAAGTCTATAGTGCAAAATGTAGAGAACGCTCTTATGCATCTAAATTTTACTTTTCGGTAAATTAGAATTACATTTAGCGCACTCCTGCGGTACATTCTGAAAGTTCAAAGACTTTTGCGTTGCTGTGTTTCTAAATTTGGCGCAACTGACGTGCCAAGATCTTCCTTGTGACGTGCCTAACCTGTAGTACGAATGCCGTGCTATAGGTAAAACGTCAGAAGTGCTGAAATTTTTTCCGTGTAGATAGAATTGCAAAACTATGTTCCCAGCTTTGGTGCTAGCTATGTCCAGTTTTCCACTTGTAATTTCTACACGGGTAGCTGACTCTATTTTTGTACCTGTATGTTCCAAAACATCTATTTTTTTCACATCGATTGTGTTTCTTTTAAATTTTAATCTTTGACAATATTCTTTCTGATATTCTGCTCTAGTTTTCTTACCTTTCTCATTAGAATTGCAAAAAAATATCTTCTTACTCACTATTGTTTCTAATATTTTATAATTATTACCTTCTGTTACTACTTTAATAGAATTTGATGCATTTTCCGCATGTTTTTTCTTACAAACATTTAAATTTCTGTTACTATTTACACTTTCCATATTTGTTATTTGTCTCTCTTTCTCATCTATTATCTCTCCTTTTAACTTAGGTTTTTTACATTACGTTTTTTCATATCTAGTACTGCTTTTTTTAGTTTCTTGGCCAGGAATGTTAACAACTTTACTCTGTCCTATTTTTGTATGTAATGAAGGACTACTACTATCTCCTTTGATTTCTGTAAAGCCTTCATTAGTTTGATAATCTAATTTTCTTTTCTGTGTTGCATTTTTTACATTCCTCACATGTCAATTATTGTTTTTTATTTCTTCGATATTGCCAATTCCAAGTTTTTACAATTTTGTAAAATTATCGGAAAAGACGATAACATATTTTTTTTAAACATCATATACAAATGAGTTCTCATTAATGCATGATTATATAGAACACTTTCAGGTTCAATATTAAAATATAAAGATACAGCAAAGGCAATCGCGTATACATTACAATCAATAATATTTGGTTGTTCTGGTACTCTTAAAAAAACTACATTAGGTTTAAATGGCTGTAACCTGCATAAATATTCCCTTTGTCCTTCATTGAAACAACCTTCATTAAGACTATTATAAACAAAAAGTTCATTTTCATCATATACGGAGAAAAAAGATTAGCTGCCTTAGCTAAGATCCATATAGTAGCTTACTCATTTTTCTCAGTGTAGTAAGTACATATCTAGCGACCCAAAAGTCGATTTCCGCTAAACAATATTTGTATATGTGATTTATTCTTCTTAATTGCTTTTATTTCATCTAACATTTCTAAATATCTTGTAATTTGCATTTGGAAACTACCATCTGATGTAAGTTCTAATAATTCCTGAAACTTATACATGTGATTGTCATTTAGCATATCCCCACTATAAATAATATCCTAATTTTCATCACTTAAACTAAAATATCTCCTCTTTAACTAAGAATTAATTTTTTAAAAACAATTCAAAAAAATATATTAATAAAAAAGGAATCTCTTCCTCTACGATTTTCGATCTAAGTCGACGTACATATATATGGGTCAATAATACTTTAAATTAATTCACCTCTTTATCCTATGTCGTCAAAGTATCTTTTTATTTCAACTCTTAATGTTCTTTTGTTTCTATATCTCATCTCATCTCATCATTGTCTTATATCTTTACTTCATGTGTCTTATTGTCTCATTTGTCTCAGCTTCCTTGGTAAGAGAGAGAAGGTAAGCGTTAAAATTTAACGGAAAAGGAATACAATCAATAAACTCTTTGCTAAGCCCATCATTGTTCGAGCGAACCCTTGCATAATGAGGGTTAATGGTTTTAGGAAAAGAGACAAATTTTTCGAGCTATAACGAAACGAGAGATAAATACATTCAGATCGTTGTATTGAAGTTTATTTAAAAGTTAATAAATAGAACGGAAATATATATAACGTAAAATTGAATAGTGCCTATTATTGTATATTGCTTAAAGTGCTTAACAGAAATATGTTTAATGTGAAGCTGTATAGTGTCTATTAATGTATTTTGTTTATTAAAAGTTTGTATTCAATAGTTTTGTTTTGAGCAGTACCGGGAAGTGAGGAAAAGGTTTGAGAATTTCACTTTACGGAGAATAATTTTACAGAGAATGAAAGAAAATTCAATAAAATGAGAACATCTTTAATTATGATAAATACTTTGTTTTATTGAGTAAATCCGTGGTCAAGCAATTAAAAAGCACAAACACACACAGCACATTATGGCCTTTGCATTTGAGTTTTTTCGTTTTTTCTCAGAAATTACACCTGTAATTTCTGGTGATTTCGCACGACACAACACTCACAATACAATTTTGAGTAGTCCTTTTGAGAAATACAATGAGACGAACCTTGAGAACAAAACCTTGAGAAAACCCGAAACTTACGTGAAACAATAGCCTTACATTAACAGAGGAAACTTTAACACAGAACCCACGTGTTAAGAGACGCGACCGGTGAGCAGCTGAGAAATTGGCCACCGAGAGGTGCTGCCGCCACACGCTTCCCAAACACGTCACTATTTTTAAGTCTGAACACACTCCCCCCCATCGGCAACGGAGTTGACGATCATGTAGAGGTTAATGCCAATGGTGAGTCGTTCCTGGAGATGGGAAGCACTGCCAGGTTCGTGATTGGCCGCTTGAGAGTAGAGATAGCCGTCCTGATGGTGACCACCCTGGTGAGTCCATCCGCTCCGGGATGCAATTCCATGACCGTAGCCAAGGGCCATTTTGCAGGTGGAAAGCGTTCATCAGTGAGAAGAACCATAGAGCCGACCTTGATTTGATTAGACGGATGATGCCATTTTGAGATAGAGAGTTGTTGCTGCAGACAACTGGCCCACCATCTTGACCAGAAAGCTTGAACCCTTTGTTTAATAAGTTGCCACCTGGACAACCTTGAGCTTGGCATCTCCATCAGAGAAGGTTCCGGTATCGAAGTGAGCGGTTCCCCGATGAGAAAATGCCCTGGTGTAAGAGCTGACAAGTCGTCAGGGTCTTCCGATTGGGGTCCCAACGGTCATGAATTGAGGACAGCTTCAACCTGAGCTAGAAGAGTCGTAAATTCTTCGTAGGTCAGCATTGTTTCACCAACCGTCCTTTTGAGATGATACTTGACAGATTTGACGGCGGCCTCCCACTTACCACCCATGTGTGGAGCAGAGGGTGGGTTAAAGTTCCATGAGGTGCCGTCGTTAACCAGAAGTTGAGATAAAGTCCTTGATTCGTGAGTTCCGGCCTTGAAAAGTTGCTGGAGAGCCTTGTCTGCTCCGATAAAATTCGTTCCACAGTCACTGTGGAGAGTATAGCAAATGCCTCTCCGTGAGACAAATCATCGATAGGCTGCGAGGAATCCTTCCGTTGAGTAGTCTGTGACAGCTTCCAGATGAATGGCGGAAGTCGAGAAGCATACAAAAATACAGACCCATCCCTTTTTGCTCCGTGCTCCTCGCCCCTTCCAAGTTTTGAGAGATGTAGGTCCGGCGTAATCGACTGCGGTGTTGAGAAATGACCTTGATGGAGTAACTCTAGAGGTAGGTAGCTGACCTATCAGCTGTTGAGCTCGGATTCCCCGTTGTCGAGCACAAGGCACACACTTGAGAATATGAGACCGTACGGGTCGTCGACCTCCAATGATCCAGAAGCTCTTTTTTACATGAGAGAGTATGAGCTGAGTTCCACCGTGGAGAGTCTTTAGATGCGCGTCTCTAATAATGAGACGAGTGAGAGCTGAATCCTTAGGTAGGATAGCAGGATGCTTACTCTCATGATCCAGATCAGAAAATTTGAGTCAGCCCCCGACTCTGAGAATTCCTTGGTGATCAATAAATGCCGTGAGTCTGGAAAATGGGTGACAGCTAGGAAATGGTGTACCTCTCTTGAGGTCCTTGAGTTCACTTGAGAAGTATACTCCTTGAGTCACTTGAGTCCAAAAATTCCTTGATTGCTCTAAATCCTTAGGATTGAGATGATTGGTGAGAGAAGCCTGAGAGTCTGCTTTGAGTAATTTCAAAAAACTAAAACAAATTCAGGGGATCCTCAATAATTTAGTGAGAGAGGAATACCTTTCAACGAGATCCCAGGGTTGGGGAGACGTTGAGACAGAGAAAACACATCTAAGTCTTTCTTCCACTTGGGCTGAAGCATCTGTCAATGAGTTTGAAGTTGGCCACTTTTCCGTTGATTCCTTCAACCAAGATGGCCCCTGTCACCATGGTTGATGCTGAGGGAGTTGGTGAGTAGTCAGGCCCCTTGATGCACAGTCAGCAGGCTTGTCCTTTCCCTTGATGAATTTCCAATGACTTTGAGGGACTAGATCTTGGATTGAGGAAACCCTGTTCCGCACAAAGTCCTTCCATCGCGAAGGGTGACTGTTGATCCACGTGAGAGCTACTAAAGAGTCCGTCCATAGAGTAATAGGAACGTGAGACAGTTCCAAAGTTCTTCGAACATAATCCATGAGTTTGGCTAAGAGATGAGCAGCCGAGAGTTCTAACCTTGGGATGGTTAGTCGTTTAAGAGGTGCTACCTTAGTCTTAGCACAGATGAGTGTAACCTTAGAGTCCTGTCCTTCTGCCGAGGTTTTGAGGTAGATCACAGCTGCCATTGCTAATTAAGAGGCGTCAGAAAATCCGTGTAATTCCGCCTTAGTTGACGCGGTGATATTGAGCCTTCGTGAGATTGAGAGTTGAGAGATTTGAGCTAGCTCTTCCATGAGTTTGATCCAACGTGAGGATATTTTCTCCGATAAGGTGTCGTCCCATCCCACTTTCTCAAGCCAGAGATAACATGAGTCGTTTGGTGATACCTTTATCCGGACGATGCGATGGTTCAAAGGTAAACTTAAACTCGTCTGAGTCTGGTACCAATATAAGCCCTAGAACCTTCGTTTGAGAACTTTCAATTCGATGAGTAGAGTTTAAGTTACCTGACCTTGATAATGAGTCGAAAAATTCTGGATGATTGCTGTGCCATTTGGCAAGAGGAAATCCGCCTGAGTTGAGGAGACCGATGAGTTGTTTTGCCATGGCCTTGAGTTCGGCGAGCTCTTCTGCTCCTCCGTAAATGTCATCCATATACCTTCCCTTGATAAGTGGGGGCACGACCAAGGAAAACCGATGCCCTTCGCCCTTGATGAGTTGTAGAAGCACCCGTATGGCCAAGAAAGAAGCTGATTTGGTACCGTAAGTTACGGTGGTGAGTTGGTAAGGTGTTTCAATTTGAGTGAAATCCAACCAAAGGATTCTCTGTAAATCCCAATCCTTGGGATGTACCTTTATTTGTCGGAACATCTTTGTAATGTCCGTTGAGGAAATAAACCGATGACGTCTCACCCAGAGTAATACATCTGCAATGTCCTTTTGAAGCTTGGCTCCGGTGTGGAGCAAATCGTTGAGAGATGTCCCTGATGATGTTGAGCTGGAACCGTTGAAAACGACTCGGAGTTTGGTGGTGGTACTCTGCTCCTTGAGTACTCCGTGATGGGAAAGATAGTAGGTCGTAAATCTACTATCCTTAGACGGAGCTGGGACGATGTGTCCCATGGCCTCATACTCCATGAGAAAAGCAGAGTACAATTCCTTATAAGAGTCGTGAGTAGAAAGCCTTTTGATCAGCCTCTGAAGGCACCCATGAGCCGTGATATACGAGTCGCCAAGTTGACTCGGAGAAGAGATGAGAGAAAGTCGAATTACGTATCGACCTTCCTCATCCCGAGAGTGAGTAAGCTGAAAGTGCTCCTCGCACTCCGGTTCTTGAGTAGAAAATGAGTCCGTTTCCTTAGATGGCACTTCCTCTTGTACCCAGAACCTCGTGAGTAAGTCCTGCAAGTCAGTCAAGCTCTGATCAACAACTAGATGATGAGAGGTGCTGATGTTGATGGAGAAATCCTTAGTTGGTCCCAAGATTATCCATCCAAAAATGGTGAGTTGAGCGATTGGTGAGGAGATAGGTCCCTTGATTAATTCTGGCAAAATAATCTGCCCGTAGTGATCCGCTCCAATCATGAGATCCACCTTATTTGGGATAGAGTAGTCAGGATCAGCTAGTTGAAGACCTTGGATGTAGGGCCAATGGTGAGGCGAGGTGGGGGTAGTGGGAAGTGTAGGAGTTAATTTAGTGAGAATATAGGCATTGATAAATATGGAGTGTGAGGAGTGGATAGATTTAATAGTGAGGAAAACTACCCCTCCTGTGATACCTGAGTGAGTAGCCCCAATCCCAGTGATTCCAATGATCAAGCGTTGCCTTTGAAGATTGAGATGATGTACCATGCTCTCAGAGATAAAAGAGAGCTCAGATCCTGGAATAATGCGCATGCGTACTGAGTGAGAAGTTCCTTGAGATGAGATGAGTAGAGCCCGAAAAGTTGCCAAGAGAACCGTCTGCCTTGAGTGAGTTGGGCTCTTGTGGTGAGAAATTCCTGATGGTCAAACCGCATTGGAGAAATGAGCTCATTGATCCCTTGATGAGCTTATCCCGTCCGTCTGATGGATCATAGTGTGATGTTTTCCGTCACACTTGTTGCACCTTTTTTGAGACTTGCACGCCTTAGCGCTGTGCCGACCAAGACAATTAAAGCAGAGACGCTTCTGAATAACAAGCTCCCTGCGAGCCCTAGGAGACAAGTTCTTGAATTTGTCGCAAACGACAATATAATGATTGTCTCCACAGGATGAACAGTTTTGCCCCGAGTCTGATGATTGAGTGGCACCTGAGTAAGCCTTAGAGGAGGAGGGCCTTGATGGTACCTTGGGTTGAGCCTTTGTCGGAGCGGGTTGAGATCGTGTCGACTGAAAATATGAGGAGATGTTTTCCATCGCCCTAGCCCGCCCAGTGAGAAAATCCTTTAGTTGCTTGAAGGTGGGGGATCCGTCCTGGATCCCAATTTATTCTCCCATCCTTCTCTTGTGTAAGAATCCAGCCTTCGAGTAACATGATGTACTAGCACCATGTCCCATTCCTCGATAGGGGCTCCAAGAACCTTAAGGGCGTTGAGTGCCTCCGTGGACTTACTGAGGAGAGAGTTCAGCCCGTCTGAGTTTCTGGATGAGATTACCGTAGTTGAGAAGAGTTGGTCCAATTGCGAGGAGATCAGGAGCCTTTTGTTGTCGTACCGACTCACAATTGTTTCCCACGCCGCAGCGAATGCATCCCTGGAGAGGGAGATGTTAGAGATGAGCCTAGCTGCCTCTCCCTTGAGGTTGGTCCTTAAATAGTGCATTCGCTCGAAATTAGAGATGTTCATGTTGTCGATGACCATCGACGTAAACAAATCCTTAAAAGAGAGCCACCCTTGATAGTCCCCAGAAAATGTGGGGAGAGAAATGTCCGGTAGGGTCCGTCTTGACTGACCTTGAGCAGTGGGAGCAGGTGGGGCGCGCGATTCCTTGGCCTTGTAATGCAATTGCAGCACTAGAGATTTTGCATCAATATATGCATTGAAGCCCCTGTCATAAACTTCTCCTAGCACGTAGGGGTAGTTGAGGAACTTAGCTGAGCAACCGTCTGTCAGCTGATCGTGAGCGCGAGAGAACTAAGCCCAGTGTTTTTGAAGAGCGTCGGCCGTGATTTGCAGAAACACTGGATCCTTGGGCATGTCCCCCCCTTTTGCCTCATTGAGTGTGTCCGTAAAAAACCGTAATCGAGTTAATTGAGCAGCGACCTTTAGTTCTACCTTAGCCGAAGAGCTGGCATACTCGACCCGTTTTAAACCACCCTCCTTCACTGAGGGCTGGTCTAATTTGTCCGACTTTGTCGAATTTGACCGAGAGGGGACCTTTAGGCTCGGTCCTGCCTTGCCCTCCTTGTCATCCGCCCAATTAAAAGGGTTCTCCTTATCCGGGTTATCCGAAGCCGGTTTGTCCTTTGACTCGGTTTTTTCTGAATCCGGAACATCTTTGAATTTTTCGTCGTCGCTTCCCGAGTGATTGCCCGTGGTCGACATCTCTCAGCTGTCAGTTTACACGGGGAGAGAGAAATGAGAACAAAGCGACAAGCGAAAGAGAGAAAAACTAGAGACCGCTTAGAGAGTCGAGTCGAAGGAGAGAGGTGGCTCGGAGAGAGAAAGAGACCGAGAGAGAAGTGTCTGTGTGGTGAGAACCGCGCACTACTACTTGCACGCCGAGTCTGTCTGGCAGCAAGAGAGAGAATCCGAGAGAGAAAAGTCTACGAGCACTGCAGTATAGCACACCGCGTCTCTCTGGCAGCGCGAGAGTGAGAGAGTCCGAGAGTGAGAGGTCGCGAACACTGCCGGGCACCGCCAAACGTGACCGAAGGAGGTGGAGAAGAAGGCGTCGAGAAAAGATGGCGGACACTGAGAATTACCGCAACCCGAGCACGTGTTCACACTAACTGGCGATTTTCCTTCACTATGAGTCCGTCCTTAGGTGAGGAGAAAGCACGAAATAAGAAAGCCACAGAAATATACACTTAATTTTATTCTCAATTAATTCTCGCGCACTATTCTCAACCTTTTATCCTGCTCGAAGGACCAAATGTTTTGAACAGTACCGGGAAGTGAGGAAAAGTTCTCAATAAAATGAGAACACCTTTAATTATGAGAAATACCTTATTTATTGAGTAAATCCGTGGTCAAGCAATTAAAAAGCACAAACACACACAGCACATTATGTCCTTTGTATTTGAGTTCTTTCATTTTTTCTCAGAAATTACACCTGTAATTTCTGGTGATTTCGCACCACACAACACTCACAATACAATTTTGAGTAGTCCTTTTGAGAAATACAATGAGACGAACCTTGAGAACAAAACCTTGAGAAAACCCGAAACTTACGTGAGACAATAGCCTTACATTAACAGAGGAAACTTTAACACAGAAACCACGTGTTGAGAGACGCGACCGGCGAGCAGCTGAGAAATTGGCCACTGAGTGGTACTGCCGCCACACGCTTCCTAAACACGTCACTTTATTTTTTCCGGTAATATTTGAACTGGCAACTGACCTCGAGTCGTAAATTCGAGCCAGCCTTAATTCTGTGATTTCAATACACTAAAGTCTGAACAAGTTTTAAATACATGTTTATATTGTTACATACGAATAAGTGAACGAAAAGTGTTTAGTAAATAAATAAGTGTTCAATATTAAATAATACTAATAAATAATAATATTGCTATGAAGTCCTCAAAGTGTACATATAATGTTATACGAATGTGTTAAGTAAATAAACAAGTATTCAGTAAGTAAGTGTTTAATAATAAATAATACATAATAATAAATAATAATAGTGTTATGAAGTGCTCAAAGTGTCTGAGGTAAAGAGATAAGATAAACATGAGAGAAATGAGACAATAAGAGACATGAAGTAAAGATATTAAATAATAACATGAGACAATGAGATGAGATAAACAGATGAGATACAGAAACAAAAAATACGTCAATAGTTTACCACTTTTTCTAAATATCCTGCAAAAGAATTTATTTATTTTATAACTTTAAAGTACTTATTTTGTAATTTTAACTACTAAAAGTGAGCCTTTTAACCTGTCCTATGTCAATTTTTCATTCTTTCAAAACGTAAAACAACTATTTAATATTTTAAAAACTATACTTTACAGATATCTTCTAGAAGCTAAGGGATTGTAGAATATTTGTACAAAGTATAAATAAAATAGATCTGATAGATTTTCCATAAATGGAAAATGAATTTTGTCCTCTGATTTTGCATCACTCCTCTGGCTTGTTGTATATTATTCAATATTTTTTATATTAGTTGAGTTATTTATTTGTTGTTTATACTTACTAAATGCATTGACATCCCTAATAATAATTTGTCAAGTGGGTTTTGTAAAAAAATCATTATTTAAAGTTAAACATATATAAATTAAAGCTTTTACAGCGATTCACAACCTACTGAGAAAAAAATGCTATTGAATCAAATACCTCTATGCTATTGAATTCCATGTCATTACTTCATTGACAGATTTATTGGTTCATAAGCATAAACCTTTGAAGCAAAAGTCTGAAGTTTTTGAGATAATAGCATGGTGCTATCAAACCGCTGTTATCTACTCAATTGTTAATTTACTTAAATCAATAGCATATTTAAATATTTATTTAACATAGTTCTCTTGAAATGTTGTCATGGAATTTTTGAAAGAATTACTTGAGTATTTGAATCATATAAGAAACTGTAGAATTGTAAACACCGTGCTTTAGATTTGATTCCCCCACTTCTTGGTTTGTAGCTTATATAGGCAGTTCGTGAAACGGCTACCAGCGAGCGTATGGCATAGTGGTTAGAGCGTCGGGCTTTAGGCCCAGGAGTCGCGCGTTCGAGACCTCTCAGCGTCAAATATTTTAATTTATAAGTTGTGCGCTAGAATTAAGATGTATATGTTATATGTATAAAAATAATGTAAAAATGTTATAAAATAGTATAAATAATAAATATCAAACATAATAAATAAATACAAAGATTCCGTACAACTGATAGGATGGTACCAGTTAATGAGAATTAATATTTATTTTGATTAATTGTATTTATCTCCCAAAAGTATGGTGTTATTGCTTCAAAGTCAGATACTTTCGATTTGATAGCACCATGCTATCAAATTGAAAGCATCTGTATATAATGTAAAAAACTGCTACTTTAGGGGTAACATTATATACTATTCTTCTGTAGGAATGACTTATTGATACAATAGAACTTATTTTATTAAATTTACAGCATATACATATATTTCAAAACAATTTGCTGATAATACAAGTAATCAAGGTTTGATTCAATAGAAGCAGCACTGTAGAATCATCAAAACAGTGCTTTAGATTTAATAGCATATGCTAATGGCAGCCCACAACGACACTATTGAATGAATCAAAGACAGATGTCATTCATTCAATAGTATTTTTTTCTCAGTGCTGAAGCGTCATTCCTCTGGCTTAAATTAAAAATAGAATGACAGTAGATAAAACACTTTTGCAATTTTTCTATAATAAAGTTAACGTATACAAACATGCTAATCTATTCTAAGTTTAAGAAAAATTGCTTAATTTTAAAAAAAATGTTGAAATCATCATTCCTCTGGCTCGTCATTCCTCTTGCTCATATTAAAAATTAATATGAATATCAATTGTTTTTGAACTGTCAACGAAAAATAAACCTTCAAATCTTGACAAATAATTATTATTGGTGGTCAAAAGATTTCATATTTTGGAAAGTGTTTTAAAATCTACAATTTTTTAAAATTATAATTTAATAAATTAATAACAAATGAATAATATTAAATACCTTTTTGACTATAAAAAATATTGTTTTAAATAAATTCAAATGACATGAAGTTGTTGTTTACTTTAAAAAAAAACACATGCTCTACATTTTAACCTTTAGATTTATCTATAAATTTTAATATTAAAAATCTTTTTTAAATGCTACAAATTAGCATAATCAAGTTATGAACGTGTTAAATCTTTAATTGCTTAACATGGTTATAAATTTTAGAGGTCCTAAAATGTATTTAATAAATTTTCATTTCCAATGCAGAAAAAGAAATATTTCTGGAGAATCACCCTCATATAGGCTATGGAGCTGAAATTTTACGTGATACCATGGAGCTGAAATTTGACATTTATTCTAACCTCACTTCTACAACATTGCAAAATAAATCTATTCCTTTTGCAGATCGCTTGTTTCACATGAAAACTTAAAGAAAATAGTATTAATACTATCAAATAGTTGTTACAGTAATATAATAGTAGTGCACCGAAAAAAATATCTTCTTTTTTTGAGCGGAACATTCCTATCATAAAATCCTCTTGAGTTTTTTACTCAAAATGAGCTAATTATACTACAACTAATAGTATTTTCCTCTGTTTTGAAGAAAAACATATTAGAAGACGACTCTCACGGTTTAATCTTATGTTGAGAGTAATCCACTACTTTCGATAGGAAACGTCCGATCAAAAGTAGAGGAATATCCTCTATATCGTATTTGCACATGCGCAATCAGTATCAATTGTATCGCGTCGCGTCATGTCGTCAGCTTTAACGTTTATTTTCACCTTTAGTTTTCGATTGTGGAAGACAAGTTACAGTGTGTTTTAAAAGATTTAAGACTGGATAATAATATTTTAGTGTTCTGTGCACATAATAATATTTTGACTTTATTATTTGTTTGTGTATGAATGTAAAATTGAAGTAAAAGACCAATATAACCTAACAGTGTGACATGTTTATTTTGCTCGCGTATTTAATAAAACAACATACAAAATGTTCGAATATTGATGAATATTCCTTTCTTTATGTAAATCAATGAAGGTAGTTAGTGATTTTAACTTTCTTTAAATGATTTAAAGTAATTTTAGTATGAAAGTAAAAAAGTTTACCCTATGAGAGGAAAGTTCCTCTCATTTTGATGTGTATAACATCCTCTCAAAACGAGGTGAATCATTTTGATACCATATTGTAGAGGAAAAAAAGCATCAAAATAAACGCTTTTTTTGTACACATGCGATTTTTAAAAAAATAATTTTTTTTTAAGTAAAAATTTTCCTTTTTTAAAACTTTTTGCACATGTGATTTAGTGCTAATGGATTAAAATTGAGATTTAACTTATTAGAAGGCGTAATAACTAAACACATGACACCTTAATTATAAATCTACAGATTGCATTCAAAAATTGGAAAAATTTAAGGACAAAATATTTTTACAGATTCTAAGTATGAAAAAGGTATTATGAAGTTCAATATAAACATAAATTGTTCATAAATATAGACACTTTATGCTTGAAAAAGGCTGAGTTATAATAATGATATTTTCACCGAAAATTATTAATTTAAAGTTAACATTTTGCAAAAGGGACACGCCACGAAACTGAAATTTCAGCAGTTATAGTGCAATATAATAGAAGTTATAATATATATATTTATGTATATTTGGTTTCCAGTTACTCTCATATATAGCTTTAAAATTCACTAATACACTTCAGAATATATTTTTAATTTAGGTGTATTTTTTCAACGCCGCCAAGTAAGGCAGTTACGTAAGAATCGCCCATATCAATTCTGCGAAAAAGTTTTTTTTTCCCATGCATTTTGCATGGAAAACTTTAAGGACTTTGAGCGACCTGTAAATATTGAAAAAATAAGGTTATTTTTTTCGATATAGAACAATCATAGGAGGTGAGAGCATAACATTTTCAACTTTTTGTTTTTGGGTCACCCTAATGTTTATATTACAGGATTTCAAAAAGGGGATTACCACATATTTATTTGTTGGTTATATTGAAGTCTAATTAAAAAAATATTAACACCAGAAAGTGTTGAACGACATATTTCTACTAAAACACCAGATGAAATTGTTAATCCTAAATTATATTAAATTATTATAGCAAATAATATACACTGTTCTTGTGAAGATTGGTGTTGGGTTGATTGGAAAACGTTCAAAAAATTTTCCTACAGCTTTACAAGAGGATACTACTGTTAAAGAAAATTGTTATGTGTTATACATATAGAATAAAAATACAGGTAAAACGTATACAAGACCTAATGGATATATTGTTGGTAATCGTTTTGTTGTACTTTTTTCTGCCAAATTTTCGCAAAAATTCAATTTTCATATAAATGTCGAAGTTGTTTTAAGGATTAAGTCCGTAAAATATTTGTATAAAAAAATTGTCATTACAAATAGTAATGGAGAAGCTACTATTAATCATAATGAAATCAATCATTATGAAGAAAAAAGATGTGCAGGTCCAGTAGAAGCAGTTTGGAAAATTCTATGTAAAAATTTATCAAAAAAAAAAACCATAATATAAATCATTTACCATTACACTTGCGAAATAAGCAAAATATTCTTATTCGGCAAAGAGATGCAGATCAAGAAATATCTTTTGATTTGCACAAAGTTTACAAAATTATTTGACTACTTCAGTTTAAATGAACATGCAAACGCTCGTAAGTATTTTTACACTGAGATTCTTAATTATTATTCATGGGATAAAAAAATATAAATGTAACTGAAGGCTTCGTAGGGAGACGACAATAGGCAGAATTTTCTATTTCAGTCCATGTCACACAGAATTATTACTACTTACAACTAAAGGTGCAATTTCATACGAATCATTAAAGACTGTTAATGGAGCATTGCATGAAACATTTACATCAGCTTGATTAGCATTAGGACTCATAGAGGATGATCATAAATGGAAGGCAACCTTAGTAGAGTCAACTATACCCAATGGGAAACTGACGATTGGCAAAAAGTTGGGGCAATCTTGGTTACCAATCTTATTGGTAACCAGTATTGGCCCAATATTGATCAAGGCTCGGCATGATAACGATGTTACCAAGACTCGACCTAATTAGAAATTTACGTTTGGAAAAAAGTTGGCCCAATCTTGATTGCCAATGCATAAAATCCGGGCCAATATTGGTCAAGACTTGGCATGATAGCGATGTTCCCAAGACTCGACCTAATTAGAAATTTACGATTGGCAAGAAGTTGGACCAAAATTGATTCACGATGTTTTTCTTAAAAATTTTTTAAAATCAAACCAAAGAACATAAAAATCTCTTTAATAAAAAAGAAGTCAAGATTTAAATTTTAACTTCTCTTAAAAAAAGAAAGTTTATTATATTATTAGTTGTGTAAGAGTTAAAAGACCTTGCGATTAATTTTTTGGCAATATTATTTGAAAAATTCCTAAAATAATTTCATGGAATTTTGAATTTAAATAGTTTCAAATTGCAAAACAATATTTTATTTTCAAACTAAAACAAAAAAATTAATTATTTTAATTAAGCATCTCTTCTTATAAAAGAGAGTTCATTCCATAGAAATGCCGGTAGGTGTGTTCTCTCACCTATATGGGTCGACATATAGGATCCTATGTGAAATCCTATATGAATTCCTATACGAGAGATTCATAGAAATGCCGCTAGGTGCGCTCTCTCACCTAAACACACAAACGAGTCTAAATAGAGAAGATATAAAAAGGGAGAGCTCTCACGTGCTTGAAGCAGTTAAGTTTAAATTCTGACATTGACTCAGTGCGGAGGTATGCGCATTTGAAAAAAGTCATTTTCAGAAATCCTATGTAGGATCCTACCTAGGAACCTATATAAATTCCTATATGCTGACCCATATACACTCCCATATGGGACTCTCATAGGAACCCTATAGGAAGACATGTAGTTTCCTATATAGATTGTCATAGGAAACTACACGCTTTCCTATAGGAATCCACGTACGATCCTATATAGGAAAACATAAATTTCTGCTCCAATTTAGTAAGAGTCCTGTAGGAAAACATGTAGTTTCCTATAAAGATTCTTATTGGAAACTATATGTTTTCCTATAGGATTTCATATGTGATCTAGTATAGGCAAGTATATGTTTTCCTATAGGTTTTCATATAGGATCCTATATGTAATCATATATCTTCCTATTTCACATCTATAGGATACTTATAGGAAAATATATGTTTTCCTATAGGATTTCATATGTGAACCAATATAGGAAACTATATGTTTTCCTATAGGTTTTCATATATGATCCTATAGGAAAACATATATTTTCCTATGTTATATCTATAGGAATCTTATAGGAAAATATATGTTTTCCTATAGAAATGTGAAATTTAACCCTATAGGATATTATATGTTTTCCTATGTCATATCTATACAAAATCACATGCGTTTTTCCTATAGGAATGTTCCTATAGGAATCTACATAGGATCCTATATAGAATCCTATAAGAATCTACTTAGAAATCTTATAAGATTCCTACTAGGAACCTATATAGGATTTTCCAGTAGGGTAGTGATTCTAACTATATATATAGTTAACGTTCTTAACGTTTAAGCGAACGTATTATCTGCAAAGTTGAAAATTTTGTTTTAAATGTAATATAAATCACATTTTTTCCAAACAGTCCACTTAAAATTTATGTTGATTTTTAATATAAGAATTTGTTTTGTTTTATTTGTTGACTGCTCGGTACGAGTCAAATATAATCGTAATATTTTTAAAGCGTATTTTAGCTTTTGGAAGTTAAAATGAATTTTCAATAAGAAAATTTATGCTCTACAACAAAAAATAAAGGTAAATCACAGTGTTAAAACTAAAAAAAATTTGAGGTTATGTTCAAGAATCGAATGACATTTGAAGAATGTGTAAAATCAACTTACGAAAAATGTTAAATTTTCACACAAAAAATTTAACAAGGACTGTTTTCTAAACAAATACACAAAATTTTCAACTGTGTAGTTATATAGTTGAAAATCTCATTGACCCTTACACTGAGAAAAAAATACTATTGAATTCATGACACCTGTCTTTGATTCATTCAATAGTGTCATTGCGGGCTGCCATTAGCATATGCTATTAAATCTAAAGCACTGCTTTTATGATTCTACAGTGTAGCTTCTATTGAATCAAACCATGATTAGTTGCATTATCAGCAAATTGTTTTGAAATATATGTATATGCTGTAAATTTAATAAAATAAGTTCTATTGTATCAATAAGTTATTCCTACAGATGAATAGTATATGTGTACGTCCATATGAAAAGGGCCCACTTTGGCACTATTGGACTTATCTATATGACCATATTCTTTATTAAATTTTGAACATTTCGAGAGGTCTTGGACCCCTTTAGATGAAAAATTCACAAAGTTATAAGCATTCAAAATTAAAAGTATCAAAATCCTAGTTTTGAGAAAAACGAGTTTAAAGTTCAAGATTTCCATTAGCGCCCATGCATTTTTAAAATTAAAAATAAGATTTCTTTGTGTTTTTAATTACTATAAAGTTATTGTAAATGCATGATTCAACGAAGGACATTACGTAGTTTGTTTTTCAGCAATAAAAAAAATTTCGAAAATCTGAATCTTCTTTAGAAAAATGCGAATATCTCGATAAATAAAATCGACAACCTGGGCCCTTTTCATATGGACGTACACATATAAAGTTACCCCTAAAGTAGCAGTTTGTTACATTATATACAGATGCTTTCAATTTGATAGCATGGTGCTATCAAATCGAAAGTATCTGACTTTGAAGCAATAACACCATACTTTTGGGAGATAAATATAATTAATCAAAATAAATATTAATTCTCATTAACTGGTACCATCCTATCAGTTGTACGGAATCTTTGTATTTATTTATTATGTTTGATATTTATTATTTATACTATTTTATAACATTTTTACATTATTTTTATACATATAACATATACATCTTAATTCTAACGCACAACTTATAAATTAAAATATTTGACGCTGAGAGCATCTGCTATTGGCAGTCCGCAAATATGCCGTTTATTCGAAACGAAAGCATATGCTATCAAATCTAAAGCAGGGTGTTTACAATTCTAAAGTTTCTTATATGATTCAAATACTCAAATATTTCTTTCAAAAATACCATGACAACATTTTAAGAGAACTACGTTACATAAATATTAAAATATGCTATTGATTTAAGTAAATTAACAATTGAGTAGATAGCAGCGATTTGATAGCACCATGCTATTATTTCAAAAACTTCAGACTTTTGCTTTACTAGAAGAAGAAAGGGCGCGCGATGCGCGCCTCTGTACTATTTCATTAGAGAAATGTAAAAAGCAAACAGTGGGACGTTAACACATTAATTCCTAACCTAAAACTATCACTTTTAGAACAGTTTCCAGAATAACAATGAAAAGGAGGATATAGCACCAAAACTTTGATGAAAATAAAATTTGTATGTTTATACAATTTCTTTGAAGAAAAATTGTGGGCCCGGATAAAAGAAGTCATTGTTCCTCTTTATGTGAAAGAATTTTCCAAGTGGACGGTAAAAACTCCTGAGAAGAAAGTTGAAGCAAATAGGTTATTTAAAGAAAATTATACGCCATATAGGAATGCATTATACACATTTTTTAATTAATTGCTCTTCCCAGTGGGTACACTTGGCCTAAAAACATTTTAGAAATGTATTTTTTAAAACGTTTTTCGAACATTGGAGAAAAAAGGTTTTTAAAACGTTTTAACAACGTTCCCAACTTATCTCCAATTGATACGTTTTGAGAACGTAAATAATACGTTTTTAAAACGTCCTAGAAACGTTATTTCTGTCATTTCTGTCATGTCTGGTCATTTGATGTTCTTAAAAATTCATTTGCAATTTTTTGGACATCTAGTAATGTCCTTGAGAAAGTTATATTTTTTAAAGTCAATCTTCAAAAAAAAATTTATGTTTGAATTTGGAATAAAATCCATAATTTTATTTTTTCCACAAAATTTTTAAGTTAAAAGTTTAAAAGAATTTTGTAAGTTAAAATTTAAAATAATTTGTAGTTTTTAGCAAGAGACTTAAATTTTTTAAATATATTTTATATTTTTTATTGTAAAATGCAATTATATGAAATGTAAAACGGACGTACTTTAAAATAGCAGAATTTTAGAGTAGGGTAATGTTACCATGAGTGGACCGCCTAAGCTTTTTTTCGAATAAATTTTTTATGAAAGTAAATTTATTGTCCTTCTCTATTCCAAGCTTTAGTTTAGATCCCTAGATAAGAGTTTATGTGATGAGAGCTGTGATTTTGTTATTTAGCAAAAATAAAATTGTCGTAAAAAAATATGCGTTTTTTGGAATGAAAAAAATGTAACCTTAAGTGGACCACTTATGAAAAATTGCAAGAAAAGGACAGAAAATCAATAAAAACTCAAGAAATTGCAAAAGTTATTTAAGATTTTTAATTTCTTTCATTAAATTATCTAGTTTTGACTCCCTGTTACTCTATACTGTTTTCGACAATACCTATTTAGAAATCACAAAAAATATTAATAAAGAATATAAAATATAGTAAAAAACAAGTTTATTACACTTCAAAATCACTTCATTAATTGTAACGGCGACTTTTTTGACAGTTTGTTTTTAAAAAATTCGTTTTGTCAAACAGTAACGTATTTGTTCACCGCAAAACTTAATTTTTTTTGGTTTCCGGGTGAGGCGCGGCGCTGCTGTTCATACTATTTATTTCATGTTTTCACTGGCAGATCACTAGAAACTTTTGGGCGGTCCACTTATGGTGGCGCGGTCCACTCAAGGTGACATTACCCTATCTTTAATCAAATTGGCTTAGGACGATGGTTAAAGAATCTGACTTTAGAGGTAAGGGTCCCGAGTTCAAATTCTGTTAGGCGTAAATATCTTAATTTGTAAATTTAAGAATAATTTCAAGAAATTAAAAAATTATTTGTAAATATAAAAAATATAAATTAAATAAATTAATTTTAAATAAAATACTATATCAGACATTTTGTCTAATTTTTTTAAGAAAATATCTGGAACGTTTTCGGAACGTTCCTAAAAGAACGTTTTTAGAACATCCCTATTAGACGTTTCACAAACGTTTTAAACGTGTTTTTATTACGTTATAGGAACAAAAGTGCAATGTTCCTCAATGTTCGTGGACATAAAAGAACGTTTAAAGAACATCTTTAGAACGTTCGGTTGCCCACTGGGTTATGGTGTCAACTTAACAATGCGCAAGTAGTGATTTTGCTAATAATAGCAAAATTTGCAAAAAGACCCTTATGGAAAAGTGTGACATGAAAATAATGACACAGATGCGTGTCATTACTTCATAATGTCATTGCGTGTCATCATTTCGCGACCACACGAAAAAATGACACGAAAAAAATCACATGGCAAAGAATGCACCATTAAAAAACTTTTTATTATTATTAGTTTTATAATAATTTCGTATAAACATACATTGTGCACCATTTTGGGGAGGAAAAAATTTACTGCGCAGCCGTAGGTGCAGTAGAATAAGTAGAATACGTCTGCGCATCCTGGCATTTTTCTGTATGCTTTGCCATGTCATTTTTTCCCTTTCATTTTTTTCGTGTGGTCGCGAAATGATGACACGCAATGACACGAAAGTAATGGCACGCATCCGTGTCATTATTTTCATGTCACACTTTTCCATAAGGGGAAGATTTTCTACCCATAAATGTTAGAAAACAATGTTTTAAATAGAAACGATAGATAATTTTAATCTGTATAAAATAAGTAGAAAGAATTTTTTGAGTTAATGCTCTCCCTACCGATAGAAAATCACTGGAAAATTATTAGAAGCTCACTGGCCCAGTGAGCTACTAGCGCACTAGGGTTTATTGCTACACTCTGGCTAGGTCAAAATTTATTGCCCGTTTTGAGGTAGTCCTTTTAAATTTAGTTTCAAAAGAAACTAAAATTATATTGTCACAAGACATCTGTGGTGCTTTATTAAATATATATTTTTATGTAAATTTATTAAAAAAATATTTTTCTGAAAATTCAATATACCTATATTATGCGAGTATATACCTATGTTAAAAATTGTGTCAAAAATATGACAATATAATTATTTACAGAGAATAATATTAATTAAAAAGCTAATTATGATTTAAAATTATTAATTAATTTTATTGTTTATAAATTATAATATTAATTTTTGCAATTGTTATTTTCTATAAAAATTATAAATGTCTATAACATATATTTTAATAATTAATTATTCTTTAAGTAATTTATTGATTATAACTTTAATTTAGTAGTATACATTTTTAAAATGAATTTTAGAAATTCAGAATAGTGAAATATTGAAGATTTCAATTTTTGTATTGCAGACCTCAAAAAGTAAAAGTATATAAATTCCAGGTAATAAAATGCCGGGTTGAAAAACATAAACTTAAATGACAAAAGATTTGAGAATCTACTGTTAAAGCCGGGATCCATTTTAAATCCCCATGTCTATTGTTACCCTAGCTAATAATTTTTGAACCCTAATATTTTATGACTTGAAATTTCAGCAATTTAATTATTTGACATTTTTAATTAAAAAATTTAGAATCTGTAATACTTCACGATTCCAAATATCTAAAATTTATTATGATAATTTTATATTTTAAGAAATTATAAGGTATTTTGTAAACCATAAATATTACGTTAAAACTGATATCATTTTTGAAATCAAAGTCAAAGGGATATGTAGTAAACATAATAGAATCATGAAAATAGTTAAAGTTCATTAAAATAAATATAATGTTGAAATAAATAAACATTATTTTCAGCGTAATTATTTTTATGCCCGAAGGTCACCAGAAGTATTTATGTTGGTCATAAATCGCAAAAGGGTCCCCAGTGGTATTTCCCATTGCCATAAATCAGACTTAAAAGACCCAATAAGTTTTGAGTGAGTAAATGTTTCAAACACTACCTGAAAACGCATTGAAATGGCCCAAAAAACTCAGTGATTTTCGCCAGTGAGTTTGTATCGGTAGGGTCTAGATTACGAGATATTTGCGATACAAAATTTCAACTTTTTTTTCAAGATATCGGATAAAGTTACCACCTCTCGAGGTGGCATACTTGAAGTTAAGCTCAGGGAATATTTTTTTTCGATAAGAAAAGAAATTCCCACCTCTGAATTAATGCAAAGCAGTTAGTGCCCAAGTACCCAACCGATGTTCATTTCATTTTCGATTAAATTCGTCAGGGAAATTAACCTCAAAATGTGAAAAAAAAACTCTGAATAAACTGACATACCGACACTGCAAAAACAAATGTCTCATTTTAACACGTTTATTTGCTCAAATCAACTAAATACAAACTAATTTGGCATGATTAATCATTTTTTTTTTTATCAGATTACACTAACTAATTGCAATATTTTGCCTCAAACCAAACTCAATTAAAACCTGACCAAATTCGGTCAGACTTCGGTTTATCAAATTCGCCAGGGATGTTACACTAAATAATAATAAAAAAAAGTACTGTGATCAGATTAGACATTTAAACTGAATTGGCTTATTTAGATTGCCATTTAAGAAGAAGAAAAAGAAGAAGAAGATTAGACATTTGACTATAGTTGACAGGTTATGTAGAAGTTTAACAACTATACGTATGAATTTCTAATAATGCATCGGTGCGTCACCGTCTATTTTACCTAACCTTACAATGTCACTCGCGGTTTCACAAATATCAAGTGCTCCCTCACACAGTCGTATGGCTAAACCATAAAGCTGTATGGCAGTTCCCAAATCAGCAATAAAATATGGCCAGTCAGCCCATAATTATCGCAGTTACACGGAAAAATTTTTTTCATTGAAGTTTATTCTGAGTGGTTCAATTTTACATTTTGAGGTTAACTTCCCTGAGAAAATTAGCCAGAAATGAACTGAACATCTGTAGGATACGTAGCTCCTTCATAGTAGTCACTTTTCCCATTTTAAGATATAGTTCCCTGAATCGGTAAGTGGCACCACTTATACATTCAACTGGGCAATAGCACACGTCATTTACATCCAACTACCCAATGGAACACATTAGGCTTTCATGGCATATAGCCAATAGCAATCATAACACTATATAGGACTAGCCAATGGCAATCATAACGCTATATTGGACTGGCCAATGGCACGCGTTATGCTTTCATGGCATGTAGCCAATAGCAAGCATAACACTGCTGATTTTATATATAGGAAAGGTTTATGCTTATGAACTAATAAATCTATCAATAAAGTAATGACATGAAATTTAATAGCATGAAGGTATTTGATTCAATAGTATTTTTTTCTCAGCGTATCAACTATAAATCACAATTTTTTAAAAAAATTCTCAGGAATACAATAGGTTATTTTCAGGTTATTTCATTAAGTATTTCTAAAAAGCTGTTATATTTTTTATAATTAAAATAACTATATTAACCCATTAAAGTCCAAAGTCCCAAAAATCTTAGCCTTATTTTGGAATAGTACTGCACATAGAAAAAAATTTTCTAAAATATGGGAATATGGTTTTTTATGTTTTGGACACCGCTCTACAAGATTCCGTAATCAGATTGCATTTTTAACCAATAGGAAATCCAAAATGGCGACTTTTTTGCAAAAGAGTATGAAAAAATCGAAACTTTTTTTTATAATCAAAATATCTAACCTAAAACGTCCTTACAGTATGCAATAAAGTGGCACAAAATGGCACAAACCCCAAGTAGCACGTAATATTACGTGAGTATCGCAGTAATATTACATTCAATATTAGTAATATTACAGGTTGATGTTACAGTAATATTACCGTGACATTAAAATGTCCGCGTCAAGGTAATATTACAAGGTAATATTACAAAGTAATATTACATTAATATTACAGTGACATTGAAGTAATATTACAATTAAATATAATGTAGAAAAAATTTGGAGCGCTGAGTCTTGAACCCTTGTAAGCTGACCAAGTCGGTTGGCGCCTTAAACCACTCGGCTACTTAGCTCTTAGAATATATTATAGAAAGTCTGCTTCATATTTTACTACATATTTGTAATATTACTGTAATATTACTGTAATGTTAACTCAATATTACTTGGTAATATTACTATGTAATATTACCTCAACATTACCCTGTAATATTACCTTGACGCGGACATTTTAATGTCACGGTAATATTACTGTAACATCAACCCGTCATATTACTAATATTGAATGTAATATTACAGTGATACTCATGTAATCTTACGTGCTACTTGGGACTATTCAAACTTCAAAAATATGCATTAGTTATTACATGAAGTTAGTATATGTATATTATACATTAGTTATTACAAGGGTTTTTTGGGTCGCTGATTACGAATATGTTAATGATTTTTCAAAATTCAAAATGGTGGATCTAATATGGTGGACAAAAATTTTTAATTTCTGAGAAGAATGATGAAACTTATTGTTAGTATACAAGGGTTTTTTGGGTCGCTGATTACGAATATGTTAATGATTATTTAAAATTGAAAATGGCGGATCCAATATGGTGGACAAAAATTTTAATTTTTGAGAAATTAATTAAACTCAGTATACAAGGGTTTCTTAGGTCGCTGATGATTACGAATATGTTAATGATTTTTCAAAATTTAAAATGTCGGATCCAATATGGCGAACAAAAATTTTTAATTTTTAAGAAAAATAATAAAACTCAGTATACAAGGGTTTCTTGGGTCGCTGATTACGAATATGTTTATGATTTTTTAAAAATTAAAATGGTGGATCCAATATGTCGGACAAAAATTTTTAATTTCTGAGAAAAATAAAAGAAAAGTTCATGAGGCTCAATGAACAGCGAAACATGGTAAATGTTCATATTGTGTTGTAAAAACTTACAAGTTTTGTAAAGCTTGTGAATTATATATATGTAAATTTTGTTTCCTTAAAGAACACTGAGTTTTTCTAAAAAGTTTTAAATCTGTCAATAAAATTTTAATAGCTAAACAAAAATTAAAATTAAAAACTAAAAAAAAAATTTTAAAATTAAAAAAAAATACTCTCAAGACCATCAACCTCCGCGTGGTGAGAGTTGGTAAACGTTTCACATGAGCGGCTAATTGATGGTCATATTCCTAAAGAGATTTGGTAGATAATGTTACATTTAAATAATATTTTCACCGTAAAATTTAATCTTATTCGGTAACCCAAAAAAACCATTAAAAGATGACTTTCATTTATTTTATCAAGAAATTTTTATTTTTGTGCGCCATATTGAATCCGTTATTATGAATTTAGAAAAATGAATAATATATTCGTAATCAGGGACACAAAAAACCGTTATATACTGAGTTTTATTATTTTTTTTTAAAAATTTTTTTTGTCAGCCATATTGGATTCGCCATTTTAAATTTCGAAAAATCATTAACCTATTCCTAATCAGCGACCCAAAAAACCCTTGTATACTGAGTTTCATTATTTTTCTCAAAAATTAAAAATTTTTGTCCGCCATATCGGATCTGCCATTTTGAATTTTGAAAAATCGTTAACCTATTCGTAATCAGTGACCCAAAAAACCCTTGTATACTAAGTTTCATTAATTTTCTCAAAAATTAAAATTTTTTGTCCGCCATATTAGATCCGCCATTTTAAATTTTGAAAAATCATTAACATATTCGTAATAAGCGACCCAAAAAACCCTTGTATACTGAGTTTCATTATTTTTCTCAAAAATTAAACATTTTTGTCCGCCATATCGGATCTGCCATTTTGAATTTTGAAAAATCATTAACATAATCGTAATCAGCGACCCAAAAAACTCTTGTATACTAAGTTTCATTATTTTTCTCAAAAATTAAAAATTTTTGTCCGCCATATTGGATCCGCCATTTTGAATTTTGAAAAATCATTAACATATTTGTAATCAGCGACCAAAAAACCCTTGCATACTAAGTTTCATTATTTTTCATAAAAAATATTAGCATTGGTCTAACATGCATTAAATTTTGTAATTTTTTGTTCAAAATCCGCCATTTTGGGGCCGCCATTTTGAATTTCATGTTATAACTAATTCATATTTTTGAAGTTTAAATAGTTTGTGCCATTTTGTGCCACTTTATTGCATACTGTAAGGACGTTTTAGGTTAGATATTTTGATTATAAAAAAAGTGTCGATTTTTTCGTACTTTTTTGCAAAAAAGTCGCCATATTGGATTTTCTAATGATTAAAAATGCAATCTGATTACGGAATCTTGTAGAGCGGTGTCCAAAACATAAAAAAACCATACTTCCATATTTTAGAAAAATTTCTTCTATGTGCAGTACTATTCCAAAGTAAGGCTAAGATTTTTGGGATTTCGGGCGTTAATGGGTCAAGGTGTAAGTTGTCTCACAGCATAAAGATATATTAAATAGGTTTCCGCAATATACATTAATATTTTTAAGTTAGGAAATTAAAGAGGAAGAGTCAGAGATTATATGTTTCAGTACCAAAATTTATTTTGACCATTTCTCTAAACTTTAAGAGAAAACATGATAATATGAGCGAAATTATCCTGTCTTATGGTACAATTATTTAACACTGTTAAAAGGCTGTTACAAATATGGGTACATTTTGTGCACTTAAATAAGTAAATTCCCGTCGTTTGATCATGATATACATATATTTCAAGCATATTATTATATGCGATAAACGTGAAAATGCCTATAAAAAATGTCAAAATTCCAAATATTTCATGCAAATGAACCGCTATGATTTTGTTATTATGATTTTCGGTTTTCTGAGCATCTAAAGTGTAACTTTACATGTCTTGATTACGTCGTTATCGTACCTAAATTGTTTTGGGCTTTCTGACCACCACCGTATTATATTATGCATCAAAGGATTTTTACCACAAATGTTCGAAACTTCGTGTTTTGTGCGCGTGAAGTGGGCAGGACTTGCTGTTTTTAGGTTAGTGACGTTTTCTGACGTTTTCTAAGCATCTAAGGGCGCCGTCTCATGCTAGGGATTAATGGATTAGGGATTAGAATTGACCAATCAGATAATTGATCACATTGGAAAGCATTTTCTGATTGGTCTATTCTTATCCCTGATCCATTAATCCCTAGTATGAGACGGCACCCTAAAGTGTTACTTTACATATCTTAATTACATCGTTATCGTAGTTAAACTTGTTTGGGCTTCCTGACAACCGCGGTATTATATTATGCATCAAGGGATTTCTACCATAAATGTTCGAAACTTCGTGTTTTATGCGGATGAAGTGTGCAGGACTTGCTGTTTTGAGGTTAGTGACGTCAGAGGTCAAAAACTTTCAGATAGGAAAGAAAACTCAAGCGCAGCCGCATCTGAAAACTGCGAGGTCTGGCCCGCTTCACGCGAACAAAAACACAAGTTTTTCGCGCATGGTAGAAAATAATATTTTTAAATAATTTTAGAAATTTGGAACAATTATTTATAAATAATATTTAGATTTTTTTTAGTAAAAAAGTTATAACTGACACTCATGTGCCACTCTATTATTTCTAATAAATCCACATTTGCGATTTGATTTTTTCCTTAAAAGTAAGAAACGTCAATATTAAAATCAATAAGAGCATCTTTGTTCACAGGCTCCATCAGCCTTAAGCTTAAAAAGTTTGTGATAAAACACTTACCTTTTTACAATATTTCAGAATATCTATATTATTTTCCATACAACTAGTTTGATCATTAGACGAAATCCATCTTCCTTGTTCACCCATGTGTTGAGCCATGAATACTTCATCAGCTTCGCAAAGTGTAGCAACCTTTAAAAAAACATTTGTTTGTTATGTATGTATTAATGATTAACCACAAATCAAATCCTGAATTTTTATTGATTTATGACTTAAATTCATTTTAAACATCCGTGTGAAAATTGAAAGTTGGTCCTACCTTGGACCTAACTGGTTTGCCCCGTTAATTAACTAGGTCATGTACTGGCAATGGATTCTAGTCCTACAATGTTTGGTGGTGCAATTTTAGCCTGGTCATAGCTAGGCTTGCCTAGGTAAACTTTTTTATTCATAGAAAAATTTTAAAAAATTATATATTATGCTACAATTCAAGAAATTTCGTATTTCTTTAAATTTGATACACATAGAACATAGAATAAACACAAACCTTTGGAATAAATGAAACACATGAGAAGAATCGAACCCGCGACATATGCACTAAGAGCCTAATGCACTAACCATTATGCTACGAACGCAACTTAAATACGAACTTTCTTTTTGTCAGTTTGAAAAGTCAAACAAATTAAATAATTAACCTTTTAGCTGTAAATAAATAATAATTTTTTTCTCTTAAACCGCAATTTTTGCGTACATTCCTAGAAAATTCTGACAAATTGTACTAAGTTTTGCGTCTACAGAACGACTTGAAATTAGGAGTACTCGCATTTGCCTGGACCAACAAATATTGGGTTTGTTCGCCAGTGGATAATATTAATAATATTAAATTTTAAAAACTATGAATAAATTTTTGCTAAATCACTATTTTTATTTTTTAAGTCATTAAAAACATTAATTTTTATATTTTAAAAAAATATTCGGGTTGTGGACATAAAAATTTTTACTTGGGAATTTAGTACAGTACAATTTTCAAAAAAAAGTATTCAATTTTTTTCCAAATGCTTTAAATTGCAATTTAAAGAATTCTAAACTAAAGTTTTTGAAAAAAATTGTAATTATTTGACTTGGAAATATTTTTTAACATGGCAACTATGAGGGCAAAGAGCGGGGACCTGGAAAAGGCCCTCTTGGGTTCACAAAAGTAAACAGTAGACAGTTTTTAAAATAAGACACTGAATGTTTTATGGAACTCTTGGTTGGTAGTTATTAATTAGTTATACGGGCGTCTATAACCGGACAGAAGGATAGGGCTAATGCAAGTAAATAAAGATATATTTTATGAACAGGGAATATATTTAACAAGTATAGTTTTAATATCACAGATAACTTAGTGCATACATACGCGTCCATACAACACGACGTCGGAAGAGGATCTGCTGGTCCATGCGGATCACCTGACCGGTGACACTCGGAGAGGGGAGCGAGGAAATGATGAGGTCGCGTTTACATTATATTAAGCATTTCCAAAGCTCGCGACAAGTCGAGGGCGAAACCCCCGACAAACTCCCCCACAAGTGACGATCAACCTTTGGAGGGAGGAACGAATCCCTTAGTTTATCAATTAATTGATGAAGAAATTTTTTTTTAAATGTTCAATTCATTAACTAAAATTTTAATTTAAATTTACTTTTTTGATCTCCGCAAAATTGTGGGTATAAATTTGCTAGGTTTTTTTGTTTTAACATTGTCTGAAGAAGTTTTGACACCCTTATTAAAAATTCTCCTCTCCAAAATTTACAGTGCTTGTTCCTGATTTGCTCGCGATTTTTTGCTTTGAATTCGAAAAAGTAGCTGGGAAAATCTCACAGACTTAGCGATTTGCTTGTCAGGCGTATTTCCATTTTCTTTATGCATCGTTAAATCATTTTTTTGTTCGCAAGTCGTAGTACATGAATTATTAGAACTTCCAGCTTTTTCTACGTTAACATTAGAACTTTGGAATCAAAAATCGCGGTTTCTTCAATAAGATCATTTGAATCGTTACAAACAATATGTGATTCATTTCGAGGAACAGAAGCATATTTTTCAATGTTAAAAATAGGTTACCCTGGTAAAAACTTTTCTGATAACACAGGTACAATTTGTTCGAATTTAGCGTAACTCGGCTTTTAATTAGTATTTACAATAAGTCCTGCGTGTGGGATAAAATGTTCGGGTTTTATATTTTCAATGCAAACATTCTTAACTTTTCCATTTACGTCAATTTGAAAAATTCTGTCAATAATTCGTTTCAATATTCTATGCGGACCTGAATATGGACACTACAGAAATCTTTTACTGGAAGGGGCGCTTAGAAATATCTGAGTACAATCTTACAATTCTTTATGTACCAAAACTTTTCTTTTGTCGTGATGTTCCATCAGCACTGCCCGTAATTTGTGCATGTGACGACGAAATTCGTAAAGAAACTTTTCAGGTTCACCTGCCCCGTCCTCGGGATCAATAAGTTCACCCAGTACACGTACGGTCGCGCCGAGTACGTACTCTGAAAGGGATGATCCGCTTTCACTAATATTTATTCGCAAACCCAATAATACTGTTGATAATATGTGAACCTATTTATCATCGGCGTGACACATTATTTCTGCCTTTAGCGTTGTATGGGATCGTTCAACCATACCATTTGAAGCAGGGTGGTATGTCGTGGTCTTAATTCTGTTGCAACCGATTACATGAAGAAATTCGGTAAATAATCGTGATTCGAACTGAGTGTCTTGATCCGTTGTAATTGTTTCTGCACTGTCAAAACTAGCAACCCAATGATCGGCAAACGCTCGTCAAACGGTTTTCGCACTCATATTTTGTAACAGAATAGCTTCCGACCAGCGTGAGAAACGATCAATTAACGTAAGACAATAACGAAAACATCTCTTACATCTCTCTCATCTAATAACGATAACGTCATCTAAAACGTCCCGTTGCACAGTGGTCGGAAGCTGAAATTTACTGTTCACTGACACCTACAGCTCGTAATACGTAATCGAGATTAATAATTTTTTTAAAATACTCAGTATTAAATTTTTAACACACGTAAGGAAACCGATTTTTTAATTTAACTTTCAATTACTAAATATTTAAACAAACAAAGTTGCAAAATTGAGTATTTTTAAAATATCAGTCATTATTTTTCTATAAATTAGTGTAATCTATCTTTTATTAATCATAAGCACTAAAAAAAAGTGTAAGGATTAATTTTGGCTTAGGCATTAATGGATAAAATTTAATTATTTTTATAATTTTTTTAAGTCATTGTTTAAAAGTGTTTTATAGTAATTAGTTTAGTAATTTATTATTCTTAATTATTATTTTTATTTAAAGGATATCATTATTCTAAAACAAAAAACAATTTCTTTAAGATAATCATTAATTTCAAAATTTGTTAAATTTAATTGTTTATAACAATAAATAAAATTTTTATTAATCATATTTACATTCCTCACACTTTTTCTTAGTGATTATGATTAATTAAAGATAGATTACATTAATTTATAGAAAAATAATGACTGATATTTCAAAAATACTCCATTTTGCAACTTTGTTTGTTTATATATGTAGCAATTGAAAGTTAAATTAAAAAATCGGTTTCCGTACGTTTGTTGAAAATTTAATGCTGAGTATTGTAAAAAATTATAAAAATCGATAAAGTATTACGAGCTGTACTTGATCGTCGCCTAATGTCAATTTTTGAATTTTTAAAAGCAATTTGTCAAGTTCATGAGTATCTTTTAACCATGCCTTTTTAACCTGCGCTTGTGCGAGTTGACTAATCGTAAAAACAGCGGGCATCGTAATTGAATCGATACGCGACAATGCATCGGCTACTAAATTCTCATTTCCGGGAATATGTCGAATTTGATTAGTGAACTACGAGATGAATGATATTTGTCTTTGCTGTCGAGAAGACGCTCGGTCAGACATTTGTGACAACGAGTAAATCAACGCCAATGATCGGTAACTATAGTGAACTCTCGCTCTTCTAAGAAATGTTTAAAATATTTAATAGCTTCGTAAATCGCCGTAAGCTCCCGATCATGCGTGCTGTACAGTGGCGCCCAATCGGCTGGAGCAGGGGGGGGCGGCCACCCCCCTGGACGAGGGGTGGGTGGTGTCAGGAGGATGGTAAAAAAATATAAATAAAAAATTTAATTTTACGTAACAAAATAATCAGAAAAGTACGGAATTCAAACACCCCATAAACTTACGTACATATGATAATTTGATTTTAATATAATTGTAAATTTGTTAAAATTAATATTTAATCCCGTAGCTGTTTTTTAGTTAGAATCCCTATTGAAAAAACTCATATGAGAACTCATATGAGATCATATATGGTTTCCTATATAGAAACTCATATGAAAACTCATGTTCATATAGGAATTCATGTGTGATCTTATATGAGATCGCATGTAAAATCGTATATGAAATTGAGACACGATTTGATATGTGAATTCATATGGGAAATAGTTATGTGTTTTTGACAAGAGATCTTAAATAAGATCTCACATGAGATCTCATATAAGATCTCACATGAGATCTCATATACGATCACATATGAGATCTCATATAAGATCACATATGAGATCTCATATAAGATCACACATGAGATCACACATGAGATCTCACATGAGATTTCACATGAGATTTCATACGAGATGACACATGAAATCTCATATGAGATCTCATATAAGATAACAGATGAGATCTCATATAAGATCATACATGAGATTATGCAAATGAATATGCGTTTCTATAAAGAAACTCATGTGGATTCCTATGTGATTTCGTATGTGAATTCTTATGTCAAATCTTATATCAAATCTCATATCAAATTCCATATCAAATCTCAGAAACTCTTAATTAACAATAAATATTTAAATGTTTTCGTCTAATACTTATCTGACAAGTATTATTCCTCTGCAAAGAGTTTGTTTTTCCATGATTTGGGTCTCTATGTTCTCGTTCTTCTTATATATCTTTTCCTCTTCATGTCGATAGTGAGAGAGGTTGAACATACAGCCACCTTGTGACAGTTGTCTTAACTAAAACCTACATGAGAACTTATATGAGATCTCATGTAGAATCTCATGTGGAATCTCATGCAGGTCTTAGTTAAGATAACTGTCACAAGGTGGCTGTATGTTCAACCTCTCTCACTATCGACATGAAGAGGAAAAGATATATAAGAAGAACGAGAACATAGAGACCCAAATCATGGAAAAACAAACTCTTTGCAGAGGAATAATACTTGTCAGATAAGTATTAGACGAAAACATTTAAATATTTATTGTTCATTAAGAGTTTCTGAGATTTGATATGGAATTCGATATGAGATTTGATATAAGACTTGACATAAGAATTCACATAAGAATTCACATACGAAATCAAATAGGAATCCACATGAGTTTCTTTATAGAAACGCATATTCATTTCGACGCCCCCCGTTGATAAAGTGTTTATTAAAATGCCAGGTTAATAAAACGTTAATTTGAAAAACAGTGGAATGTCACTTTTATAATTAATTTTTTTGGATATGATTTCTATTAAACTGTTTGTTTAATCAAATGTCTTTTAAAGTTTTGTCATAAAATGTTAATTGGACCGAAAGATGGATACACTTGTTTATTAATTAAAATATGTAATAACATTCTGTATAACATTCTTTATAAGCTTGCTTTAACATTATTCTACTGTTTTTCAAATTAACATTTTATTGCACTGGCTTTTTAATAAACACTTTATCGACGGAGGGCGTCGATTTGTATAATCTCATGTATAATCTCATGTGTGATCTTATATGAGATCTCATGTGTCATCTCATATGAGATCTCATATGAGATTTCATGTATGATCTCATGTGTGATCTTATATGAGATCTCATGTGAGATCTTATTTAAGATCTCTTGTCAAAAACACATAACTATTTCCCATATGAATTCACATATCAAATCGTGTCTCAATTTCATATACGATTTTACATGCGATCTCATATAAGATCACACATGAATTCCTATATGAACATTAGTTTTCATATGAGTTTCTATATAGGAAACCACATATGATCTCATATGAGATCTCATATGAGTTTTTTCAATAGGGATGTCTTTGAAATATTGGTTTTCAAATTCAAGTATAACCATAAATGTGACGCGTCGCGAAGAAAAGCACCTAAGAAGCCAAACGGCAATTTTACAGGAGAGTGAAAAGAAGCGGCGCGCGCGCCATTGGATTCTGTACAAATCGCTGATCCTTAAGTCTTAAATACGTGAAAAATATTCAATGAAAATGTTTTCTGACTTTAGATAATGAAAAAGGGACATTTAATGAACCTAATATTATCAAAATCCGAAAATCGATTTTTTGCTTCTTAGGTTTTTTTCTTCGCGACGCGTCACAAATTATTAAATAATTATATTTTTAATCATTAATAATATGTTCCGATAAAAATTCAAGAGTACCCTATTGGAAATAATAAAATGAACGCACAGCAAGGGCCAGAATCTTTTCACTGTTGTTGGTTATTTAGAACTATATAAATATGAAACTAAAATAATTCCAAATTAAAAAATGAAGGAAATTGTAGGAATAATTGTGGTAAATAATTGTAAATTGAATAATTGGATTGAAAATCGAAGAAAATAATTTGAAATTCAAGAAAATCACTGAAAATTGAAAAATGTAATTGAAATTTAAAGATTATAATTAAAAATTTAAAAAAGTTATTGAAAAACTAGCAAGATATTGCGCGCTCGCATGCGCGCGTCTAATTTGTAGCTAAGTTTAAAAAGTTATAATCATATTTATTACATAACCTTGAACATAACCGCATGATTCGTGTATCCTAGGCGTATTTTAGGCTATTTTATTTAAAACGTAATAAATAAAAATGTGAAAAAATGAATTTTTTAAAATCTTTGAATTTTATTTAATGAATAAAAGTATTCTTTTATATTTATTTTATACAATGGAAACAAAACCTTCTTTTATATTATTTTTATAATATTTATTTGAAAATAGCATCCACATTCGACTTCTAATAGTTTTTGAAAATTGTATACATTATTATTATTTAGGATTTCTCCCTCAATGAGAATTTCTAAATCTTTCTTATTCAAACTAAAAAATATTCTTTCTTTTGCAATACCCATCGTATTTTTTTTATGGATTAAATAAAGGAGAAATGGATCACGAGGAGTGATAAATCACTTTTTGACATAGCAAGAAGATGCATTTGTATCTTTTTAACAAAATGTTCTGGTTGTTTAACAGATATCATGTTATGATACATATACTAAAAGTTCAAAAAGTCTTATAATTATTAACTTTATTTTGGAAGCAAAAAACAATTCTTTTTTAATTTCGCTCAAAAAATACTCCGAAATTTTTGTGGTGTGCCAAAAATAATACGTTTCTTCTTTGTAATGATATGGGTCATAATTGTGTAGCGGACTCATACATTACTATAGAAGCCGGCAAGGCTCTCGAAGAAAGTGGGGTTTCCTACTTCTCGCTCGTCTCCCTCTTCCCCTTCTTCGCATCGGCGACTGACGGCGTACATATATTCAGTTGCGCTCGCCAATTGAGTTAGTCTTCTGGCTGTCGAGACTCGAGGTGCTCCTCGGTCTCATGCTAGGATACTAAGGTAAGAGGTAGTTTTGCGTGTGAGTGCTCCCGTCGCATTTCATCCTTGACCCTGGGTACCTAGTAGGTCAGATGGACTGCCGAGAACGTGCGAGGATTGAGTAGAGGTGCTCCTCTCTCAAAACTCACACGTATCATCCGGAACCTTTGAGGTGAAGGATGTCCTAGGCGTTCACCAAATTGATAGAGGTGCTCCTCTTCGGATTGGCGAACGGAAATGGAGGATTGCAATGCCTATGGGTGCCCCCGTGACATTGGAATACGTGTTCTTCTAGGTTCTCAATTTCTTGGATAGAGAGAGAAAAATATAGGTGCTCCTGTTTGCTTTCTCTCTACCCAAAGAATAGACGCAATCTTTCCCTTGGAGGGGATTATTGCACAGGGGTGTGGAGTGACGTCAGTAAAAAATTATTAAGGATTCAGTCTATGTTAGACCATTCGTTAGTTTACTGTTTTTGACTAGCTAGCTTGTAGAGAAAGGAAATATTGTAAAACTCGAATTAATTCGTTACTAACTGAACACATTCGTCAAAGTGTAGCTGTTACCGCAAATGAATGTATTTCATTAAAACATGATTCTAAAGCTTATTTTATTTAAATAAAAAAAAAGAAATCAATCTCTCTCAGTCATTTTGATTTGTCGCGCACATTCTTGTTTGTCGATTTTCGAGGAAAGATAGTTCATTATACTCTATAAATATAACCTAGAGAATATATGTATAAGCAAAACAGAAAGTAAATAGAAGAATAGATATAGATATAATAGAATGATATAATAAAATTATTAATATCAAAATGTAAATTCTATTAATAAATTAAAAAAATTAATTTTTACTAAGAAAATGGGAACATTTATTTAAAAATTTATATCTAAGGGTTCCTGATTTTACTAATCCGCCATTTTAGATCCGCCATGCTATTTTGAGTTCTTAAATATTGACTCCAAAATCTTCATCAGGAACCCAAAAAACAATTAAATGCAATATTTCATAAGAATAGAAAAGTTATAGGGATATTTTCCAACTTCTGATTAAGCATAGGGGTTGCTCTAAGATTAGGGGTAGGAGCTAAAAACTGAAACTGGTGCACTTGAAAAAATTTATAATTGTACAACAATACTTGTAAAAAAAAAAAAATATTTTTTACTTTTGACGATAGTTTTACATAAAAAATAAAAATAAGGGTAGTTTTGGGGTTGATGATGGACTTTAAAATTCTTTTAGATTATATTTGACGCTTCTAAAAAACTTTTGGACAATTTTCAAAAGGAAATTCATCATTTTTCTTTATATTTTTTTTAATTTTTTAGGGTTTTCAATATAAATCTCGTTTTTACCCATAAAAACCGTATATAAAATTAACCTGGAAAAAGCCACAGGTAAGGGTATCTTCTTTTAGCTCTACTTTCCAAAAATGATTGACTCGTTTATTAACATTTTGTTTATCACTACTTGCAATTTTACTATTATCTGAAATAAGAGTGAAATGACATAAGCAATTACTTAAAAAAATTGTCTGTAAATGTTCTCTCATTACTGCATGATTAGATACTACACTTTCAGGTTTAACATTACAATATACAGAAGTTGCAAAAGTAATTGCATAAATACCACAATCCACATAATTGGGTTGTTTTTGAACAGTGGGAAAAACTACATTAGGTGTAAACGGATATAATCTAGCTAGATATTGACATTGACCATTATTTAAAAATTGATTATTCATGCTGTCATAAACAAAGAGAGTATTTGAATCATAGTAAGTACAAATCCAGTGACCTTTTTTTTGAACCACTGAATAGGATTTGAATATGTTTCTTATCTTTTCTAATGAGTTTAACTTCATCCAACATTTGTAAATAACCCACATTTTGCATTTGAAAATGACCACCAGAATCGACTTCTAATAGTTCTTGAAATTTGTAAATGTGATTATCAGTAAGCATTTCTCCCCGAATAAGAATGTTTTGATCTTTTTCATCTAATATAAAATATATTTTTTTATTTGTAGAATCCATTGTATTCTTTTTTACCAAAACATATTATATTATAAATTATGAAACTTTCGAAACATTTCATGCAATTCATAAGACTTCAGAATTTTGAAACATATGCAACAAGTATAGTATAAATTTCTCTTCTCCAGTGGGACCTGAAAAAGAAAGAAAGTTATTTACATAAAAATTGATTTCATCTTTATGCTATTTAAAAAACCCTGCTGGATAAAGTAAATACGTTTTTTATAAACATACTTTATTGTAATTTCAGTAATTTTAGGATACAAACGTTTCATATATATAAAATAAAGGGACCCAAGATGAACACCCTTTTGATTTATTACTCTAGAATCAAAACCGAATAAAATATTTTATATTAAAAATTAATTTAATTTAATTTTTTTATTTATTAAGAAATAGCATTCCTAAATATCAAATTCTTTAACGATAACATCACATTTTGTGTTGGAAAATAACAGTATATTAAGCAACAAGGGGTTAAAGGCAGCCATTTGTTTACGCTGATGTTTGTGTACGAGTACACAAACATCATTGTAAACAAATTGGACTGACTTTAAACCCGTGTTGCTTACGATACTTTTTATTCCAAAGGCACAAAAGAGGTGCTTTTAAATGCTTGTTGGTTTAGGTTCGAAATGCGTTCGTTTGTTTGATCGTATGAAAATGGCGTTCATTTTTTCCCTAAGGAAAAAAATGCATGGATCAGCTGTTCATTTTTTCCCTAGAGAAAAAATGGACGCCATTTTCACACGGCCGAACAAATGAATGCGTTTAGACTCTGCCTACAGGCATCTAAAAGCGCCATGTTTGTGCCTGTGGGATAAAAAAAATTTTAATTGGTTTAAAAAAATATTGAGAAAAGTGTGAAATCGAAAATATGAAAATAAATACATTGAGATTTTGGGCCAGTCCATCTTAGGGTACATGACACAATTTTTTTATTCTCAGTAAAATTTTCTATACAAACACAAAATTATTAAAATCATTTTAAAATATTATTGTACGATAAATAAAGAATATTATAACGTTAAGTACTCATTCAAAATTATAAAGTTAAATAAAGGACCCCGCACAGGCTTCATGGGAAAAAAATTTTCGGTCAAATTTTTTTAAACTTTGCAGTTTTGTAGCTCATAATCTTCTGAACAAAAGATCCTAATAGCAAAACCTCCAAAACTCAATAGTTTTTTGGCTACATCACGTCGAGCCATAAAAAATTAGTCATAAATAATTAAAAATTTCGACATATGCTTCAAGATCAAGAATCACTTAAGGCTCATGGCTTAAAGCTCAAGGATTATTTTTAGCTCAAGGCCCAATTATGGCTCAGGCTTCATTATGCCCAAGACTCGATTTTGGATCAAGGATCAATTATGGCTCAAGGCTCAACTATGGCTCAAAGATTGATTATAGATTATGGATGGATTAAGGCTTTCGGCTTGATTAGCTTTAGGCTTGATGATGCCCAAAACTCGCTTTTGGCTCTAAGATCAATTATGGCTTAAGGCTTTAATATGGCTTAAAGATTGATTATAGCTTATAAATGGATTAAGGCTTAAGGCTTGATTGACTTCAGGCTTGAGTTTGTCGAAAACTCGCTTTTGGCTCAGGGATCAACTATGGCTTAAGGCTCAATTATGGCTCAAAGATTCATTATGGCTTATGGATGGAATAAGGCTTAAGCTTTCTTGGCTTCAGGCTTGATTATGCCCAAAACTAGATTTTAGCTCAAGGATCAATTATGGCTAAAGGCTTAGTTATTATGGCTCAAAGAATAATTATAGCTTATGGATGGATTTAGGCTTAAGGCTTGTATTAGCTTTAAGCTTGATTATGTCCAAGACTCGATTTTGGCTCGAGGATCAATCATTGGCTCAAGTCATAATTATGGCTCAACGATTGATTATAATTCGAGGCTAAATATGGCTTAGCAATTGTATTGGTTTCAGGCTTGATTATGCCTAAGACTCGATTTTTTCTCATTGGATCAATTATGGTTCAAGGTTCAACAATGGCTCAAAGATTGAATATGGCTTATAGACATAATCAAGCCTGAAGCCATTACAAGCCTAAAGCCTTAATTTATTAATAAGCTATAATCAATCTTTAAGCCATAATTAAGCCTTGAGCTTTAATTGATCCCTTGAGAAAAAGCGAGTATTGAACATAAAGAGGCCTGAAGCCAATACAATTTCTAAGCCATATTTATTCCCAAATTATAATCAATCGTTGAGCCATAATTAAGAATTGAGCATATAATTGATCCTCGAGCCTAAATCGAGTTTTGGACATTATCAAGCCTAAAGCGAATACAAGCCTTAACCTTTAGCCATCCAAAAGCCATAATCAATCTTTAAGCTATATTCGAGCCTTAAGTCATAATTGATCAGTGAGCTAAAAGCGAGTTTTGGACATAATCAAACCTGAAGCCAATCAAGCCTTAAGCCTTAATCCATTTATAAGCCATAATCAATCTTTAAGCCATATTTAAGCCTTTAGACATAACAATAGATTCCTGCACTGAGAAAAATGGATGTTTACCAGTAAGGACTAGATATTAAGCGTTAACATCTGTATGTTAAGCGTTAGCATCTAGATGGTCAGCGTGAACATCCATTTGTAACGGGTAAACATCCATTTTTCTCAGTGTGAGCCGAAAGCGAGTTTTGGACATAATCATGCCTGAAGCCAATCAAGCCTTAAGCGCTAATCTATCCATAAATCAAAATTAATTTTTGAGCCATAGTTTAGCCTTGAGCCATCATTAATGCTTCAGCCAAAATCAAGTCTTGGGCATATTCAAGCCTGAAGCCAATCAAGTCTTAGGCCTTAATCGATCCATAAGCCATAATTAAACTTTAAGCCATATTCAAGCCTTAAGCCATAATTGATCCCTGAGCAAAAAGCGAGTTTTGGACATTATCAAGCCTGAAGCCAATCAAGCCTTAAGTCTTAATCCATTTATAAGCTATAATCAATCTTTAAGCCATATTAAAGCCTAAAGCCATAATTGATCTTTGAACCAAAAGCGAGTTTTGGACATTATTAAGCCTGAAGCCCATAAAACCTTAAGCCTTAATACATTTATAAGCTATAATCAATCTTTAAGCCACATAAAAGCCTTGAGCCATAATTAATCTTTGAGCCAAAAGCAAGTTTTGGACTTTATCAAGACTGAAGCCAATCAATCCTTAAGCCTTAATCCATTTATAAGCCATAATCAATCTTGAAGCCATATTCAAGCCTCAAGCCATAATTGATCTCTGAGCCAAAAGCGAGATTTGGACATTATCAAGCCTGAAGCTAATCAAGCCTTAAGCCTTAATCCATTTATAGGCCATAATCAATCTTTAAGCCATATTCAAACCTTAAGCCATTATTGATGCCTGAGCTAAAAGCGCGTTTTAGACATAATCAAACCTGAAGTTAATCAAGCCTTCAACCTTAATACATTTATAAGCTATAATCAATCTGTAAGCCATATTAAAGCCTTGAGCCATAATTAATCTTTGAGCCAAAAGCAAGTTTTGGACTTTATCAAGGTTAAATTCAATCAAGCCATAAGCCTTAATCCATCCATAATCCATAATCAATCTTTAAGCCATATTTAAGCCTTAGGCCGTAATTGATCACTGAGCCAAAAGCGAGTTTTGGACATAATCAAGACTGAAGCCAATCAGGCCTTAAGCCTTAATCCATTTATAATCCATAATCAATCTTGAGGCCATATTCAAGCCTCAAGCCATAATAATTGATCTCTGAGCTAAAAGCGAGTTTTGGACATTATCAAGCCTGAAGCTAATCAAGCCTTAAGCCTTAATCCATAATTGATCTTAAGCCTCAATCCATCCATAATCCATTATCAATTTTTGAGCCATAGTTGAGCCTTCAGCCATAATTGATCCTTGATCCAAAATCGAGTCTTGGGCATAATTGGGCCTTGAGCCAAAAATAATTCTTGAGCTTTAATCCATGAGCCTTAAGTGAGTCTTGATCTTGAAGCAATCGTCGAAATTCTTAATTATTTATGACTCATGTTTTATGGCTTGACATGATGTAGCCAAAAAACTATTTAGTTTTGGAGGTTTTGCTATTAGGATCTTTTGTTCAGGAGATTATGAGCTACAAAACTGCAAAGTTTAAAAAAATTTGACCGAAAATTTTTTTCCCATGAAGCCTGTGCGGGGTCCTTTACCAAATTAAGAAAAAAATAAAAAAATAAATGTCAACTACACCTCAATGACACCTTACATTAATATAATCAAAAATAATTTTAAAAAATCTTAAATAACCTTAAACCCCTTGAAATATCCCATTGATTTTACATGGGAAAAACGCACTTTTTTTGCAAATTCGTTACCAAATCCTCAAAAATCACTTAAAATAGCAATACAGTGAATCACATCTTGAAAAGTCCTCAAACAACAATATTCCATAATTTATTTAATAATTTATTAATAGTAACTATTTTTTTTAGGGTTATAAACAACCCCCATAAATGCAAAAAAATTACAAATTTGTTTAAATTACAAATTAATAGTTTCTTAAGGATTTTTTAACAAAATTGTTACATATTGTCAATTTACGAATGTTTATAGATATTTTTAAGTATTTTTAATTTGTTTGAACAATTTATTATTGTTAATTTACAGCTTTTATTCAAATAAACCTAGCGAGTTGTAGTTTTTTTTACTTTACTATTTATTACATTTACACTTAAAAATAGTATTTAGTAAAGTTAACCACAACAACAATTTGCAATTGTTTAAACAAATTATTGTTAAAAATAATTAACTTTTTGACAAATGCACCTAGAAAGACACAACTTTTTCCTAATTTTACAAATTAATGGGCTCTGGTTAGAAAAAGAAAAATTATTGACTATAAATTATTATTTTTAATTTGTTTAAACAATTTATTATTATTAATTTACAGCTATTATTCAAATAAACCTAACAAGTTGTAGTTTTCTCGGTCTTATTTATTTATTTATTTATTTACAAATGAACGGGACAGGCCCCTTAACTAAATCTAAAAGTTACAATCGGTAACTGTATTAAAAAACGAGTAACAGCGTTTATAAACTAGATGGACACCTTAAAATTTCAATTAAACAAAAGCTTATATATTTTTTATATTTAAAATGAAAAAAGAATTCAGTTAAATTAACCACAACAACAATTTGCAATCGTTTAAACAAATTATTGTTATTAATAATTAATTTTTTATAAATAAACATAAAAAAATACAATTTTTTCCTAATTTTACAAATAAATAGGCTCTAGTTAAAGTAAGAAAAATTATTCACTAGAAGTTAATATTTTTACATTGTTTAAACAATTTATTATTGTTAATTTATAACTATTGTTACGTCAGTAACTTTATTGTTACGAAAATTATAAATTTTTAAGTTGCATGTCTAAAAAGAACATTTAACGAGTCAATATAAAACATTCTCCCTCGAAAATTATGCTAAAACTTTTCACCCACTGGGAAGAAGTAAGTCATTGATTACCTCGCATATAAAAGCTGCAAGGACCCCCAGAATAAACCAGTCTAATTCAAACCCCGTAACCCTGATTGTCAAAATCTACGTATCAGTCTAAATTCAACCCCAGAAACGAATTGTCAACAATCGTCGTACCAGTTTTTAAACCAAAAACTCTGTTCGACAACCATCTTAATTGACTAGTTTGTCAATTTTCTACGAACAGTATTTTAACCAATTCACTGTATAAAAGTTCAACTGGTTAGTTGCCAATATCTCGCCAGTGTTCGGCCAACATAGCAGAAAATTCTCAACTGGCTGGTTGCCAGTATCCTGCCAAGTTTCAACCAACATCACGACCATACACAGCTGGCTGGTTTCCAGTGTCTCGCCAGGGTTCCCCCAACATTTTGACGAATTCTCAACTGGCTGGTTGCCAGTTTTCAACCAAGGTCGACCACCAGGGATCAATTCCTGTTCCTGAGAATTGTTTAAGGATCTCCGCATAAAACAATAAAAGTAAGTTACAAATATTTTTCACTGTTTTCTTCTCTATCCCTCATTTCATTTCTTTGCTAAAGATATAATCTATTTCAGATTATCTGTCCATACTCTGCCACCAGTTCTCGCCGCTCTCTCAACTCCTCAGGTTTTAAGATTTTTATCGTCGTTAAGCCTCAGTGTAAACAATAAACTCAGAATTTGTACAAGTGTCTCTCGATTCATTTACTTGTACACCTAACCCTCACTGTTCAACCACCGATAGATTTGAAAAATAATTTTCGTATGTTATGTTATTTATGACGTAACACTATCATTGAAATAAGCATAGCGAATTCTAGTTTTTCTGACTTACTTATTTTTTATATTAAAAATAAAAAATGGTTTTAATAAAAATAACCATAACAACAATTTGCAATTGTTTAAATGAATTATTGGTTAATAATTATTTATTCCTTATAAATGCACCTAGAAAGACAGAAGTTTTTCTTAATTTTACAAATAAATGGGGTCTGGTTAAAGTAGGAAAAATTATTGACTATAATTTATTATTTTTACTTTCTTTAAACAATGTATTGTTCATGTATAACTTATATCCTAAAACTCTTAGCGATTTGTAGATTTCTTACCTTAATAACTTTTTAAATTGAAATCAATAAGCTGTTCTGCAAAATTATCCGTAGCCACAACTTTAAAAATTGTTTAAACCAATTATTTATTGATAATAATTATTGATTCTATATAAATGATCCTTGAATGACACAACTTGTAAAATAAGGAAAAAAATATGTCTTGGTTTATTTGTAATTAATTAATGATTATTAACAATAATTTATTTACATAATGACAAAGGGAAGTTGCAGTTAATTTTGCTGAAAATATAGTGGTATTAAGTATAAACAATTAATAGGATAGTAAAAATTAAATTTCGATGAGGGTTTTAGGATAAAAGTTAAAACTAAACAATTATAAATTTTTTAAACACAGTAAAAATGATAAATTATGACAAATAATTTGCGTTATTCTAACCAGAGACAATTAATTTGTAAAATTAGGAAAAAGTTGTGTCTTCCTGGGTGCATTTGTAAAGAATTAATTATTATTAACAATAATTTGTTTAAACAATTGCAAATTGTTGTAGTTAATTTTAAAAAAATATTAAATAAATTATGGAATATTGTTTTACTGTACATTTTTGGACCACCCTAATAAACAAGTAAAATTACTTACCTGTCAAAAATTTATCTCAGATCCTCTTCGCGTTGACTCAGGACGATCTTTTCACTCGGTCTTACAAAACAAAACTTAATTAAGCCTAAATCCCCTTTAACGTAAAATGCATTAAGCAAGGAACCCCTTTAACCTAAAATGCATTCAGCCTAAATCCTACTTAAACTAAAATGCATTCAGCCTAAAACTCATTTAACTTTAATCCCATTAAACCTAAAATGAATACATCCTAAATCCCATTTAACCTAAAAAGCATTTACAGATTAAAACCCATTTATCCTAAAATGCTGTAACGAGGAATCTCGCCTCGTTAAATAAATACTTAAAATAATTTAATATTCGAGATTTACACTTACTGTGGTTCGCAAGATGGCGGCTTTAGCCGCTTTTCCGACCCTCGAAAAACTACAATGAGAACCTGCCAGCCACGCTCTTCCGGATGACAGGTGACCCGCGAAGACCGTTTTATTTTGATTTGGATTAATCCCCAGATTAATCCAGGCGCCAGGTGAAGATTCCTTCACCCGGACTCCGCGAGCTGAAAATCAAAACGAACTATGGCGGTTGCCCGCCTGACCCGCGTGAATTTACGGTTGCGAAACTCGGTCTCAGAGGGAGAACGTCCGAGACGAGAGAGAGATCGTTATTCTAATCCTAACTTGCAAAAGACTAAATAAAAAGAAACTTTTAACATTGAACACCGCTTTAATATTAATAATAAATTTAAATTGAAGATAGTACAAAATAATTTGCAGAAAGAAAAACTTTACTACTTCGGCACAGCCCCTCGCGGTAGGAAAATCCGTCGATGGCCTGGACTGGCCCGCGCATCAGAGGCAAACCAGAAGGACTAACCTTGTAACGCCTCCAACGTCCTTCTCCAATTTTCCATGGCCGGGACTCTTGGAACACTCGGAACTGCTTCCTGGACTGAAATCTCGGCCGGGAGCGTCGGTAAATTGGTTCCTCGAACGAAAACACTGGGTGTCAACACTCTATCAGCCCTAAGCACACACTGGAGCAAGAAACGCGCCCCGCGTCCGTGGTTCTTCGCTCCTTTCCACAGGAGCCTTTTCGTGCGTTCCCATTGGCCCTTGCGCACGTCAATGGCTTCTCTGATTGGTTGACGTAGTCCCCACAGTGGTTGGAAATCAGCAGGCCGTGAGGTGCTGCCGCCTTGCGGTCCTTGTGACAACGATCTGCGCTCGCGCGAGCAAACCACCCGCCAAACTTTGATCGTCTCCTCTACGTTGTCAACAACCCTTTTGTCGTGTGTTGACAACATCCGTGGAGCAGAAGTTGGTGATTTTAAAACGTCTTTTTCTTCTAAGCCCACCACCTGAATAAGAAATCAGCCCCTGAGGACCGAACCTGGATGTTTCTCGAGTGTTCCCCTTTTCCTGAAGTGACTTCTCTGTTGACCCCGCCCGGGACTGTGCTTCGGTATGGTTTTCGGTGCAATGGGCAACGTGAAAATGATATAAATAATACAAAATAAGTAACTATGATTTCTTACAAAGCTCTTTTTCGTCGTGTTTGAGTGTGTGCTGAGGGTCGGCTTTTTATTGGAATCGCGCCGCGACTTTATAACCCGATTCTCGGGATGGCTTTGTCGACATTCGGGTAAGCTATTTACAAGTCACGAGGATTCAAAGAATCCTCGTTACAACTTCCCCGGACCTAGACAAAGCCTATCCGCTTCTAGTTAATTTCGTGCCCCCGGATTGCCCTTCCTGCTCACACCCAAGACACGGGACCCATTGTACCATTTGCCATCTCTTGGCCTTCCCCACCGTCTACCCACGCCCAAGGCTTCAATTGACCCTACTGGCTCTGCTATTACCTGCCCTATCCCGGACTGTTCTTGCTACTAACCTTGGTTATCCTTTGTTTTCTTTTGGTGGGAAGGTCTTGATACTGACCGGGTATCCAAGGAGTTTCCGAAGAGACTATTTCCATTGCCGCTCTCTATGTTCGTCCCCGGGAAACTTTGACCTGCCGCGACGGGTTGTTTTCCCTGTTTCCCACGTGGTTCTCAACATCGTCCCTGGGACAAGGAATAAGGTTGGTGGTGGGTAGTTTTCTTATGCTAACCGACCATTTATCAAAATAACGTATTTATTTTCCTCAGTTACACTTTATTATACTTGCCCGTGTGTCGTGGGGAGGGGCGTATACCCAATGGAATGAAAGTTTAACTTATTTTCAAAGAATAGGCAAACAACAAAAAATTATCTTTAATATGGATCGTAAGAAAAGTTAGAGTTACTCGTAATAAGCCGTCGGGGGGGATATCCTCACTTTGTTCCGTGGTCGAGAGGCCCCCTGGAAGACGTAGGTGGTCGGTCATAGTGACTGCTGTTCCTTGCGTTCTACCTTGCTTATGGTTTCGGGGTTGGGCACAACCGCTCGTGGTGTCCGCTTCCATTGCAACGGCGGCAGAATCGTGGGGTAAGGGGGGGAGGTACTCCTACTCTGTCCTCCTCTCGTTCCGGACGATACCACGGGTCCTCTTCGTCGTCCCCTTGTTCCCATTCCTCCTGATGCTGCTCGTCTTCTGCTCTGGCTTCCATCTCTTCTCTGCGTCGCGCTTCTATTTCTCTATTGCGGGCTTCTCGCTCTTAACGCCGAAGTTCCGCCTCCCCAAGTTCTCGCAAAAATGCCTGGCGCTCTTCCCAGGCCTCCTGAGCTTCTCGGCGCCTCTGCTCATCACGCCTGAGGCGCTCCTGCTCTTTCCCTGCCCTGGCTCGGTCTTCCCGGGCTTCCCGTCGGCCTCTCTCTGAGGCCGCTCGACTCTCATGCTGTCTCCTGCTCCAATCTCGCAGGTGTTTCGGAGGTCGGGAGCGCTTCTGTGCCTCTGCGCCTGGGTCTCCTGCTGCCATGGCTTGAATGGGTTCAGCCGCGGCCTGTTGGCCTCTCCCTTGGTTTGCCGGTTCTCGCTGTGGTTCGCCTGCCCTTGGCGCTTGTTGGACTTGTGGAAGGTCTCTGGGTCTATTGGCCCGTTCCCATCTTCCTCCGTCCTCCAAGTTCAACTGTTCGAGGTCTAGCAGCGCTCTCTGCATGTTGAGGCGCGCTTGGGCCGTCCGTCTGGCTCGGCCTGCGTAGTATTCTTCTTCGGCTGTGGGAAAAGAATATTTCTGGGTTAGGGAAAGGTTACTTCTGTTTACTGTTTGGCCTATGTCTAGTGTCGATGTGTCCTTTTTCTTTGGCTCTAAGGTAAGGGTTTGGGGATTACTCTTTTAAGGGGTTTTTTCGGGAGTTCGAATCTCACCCTCCTCCCCCTCTCTAGGTTCTCGGTCCCGGTAAGGGACAAGGAGTTTGACCGGGAACCTACCCACTAACCGCCCGTCTTCGGTTCCTATCTCGTAAACGGATGGCCCTAAAACGCGGACGACTACGTACGGTCCCTGGTTTTTCCCACCGAAACTTTTTGTAATTCCCTTACGCCCTGACGACACTACTTCGCCCTTACGCATAACCTTTTCCCCTACTTCGAAGACTGCGTGACGACGCCGGTTATCGTAGTAGCGTTTCTGGCGTCCGAACGCTTCGTCGTGATGGAGCGTCACGAGGTCCTGTAGCTCCTTAAGGCGCAACATTCTGTCTTGCCATACGTCACGATCTGGTGGAGGCAGATCTGTCGGTTCTTCTGCTCTCCGACGCAGATTGTTGTGTGGACATGGTTCCCTAGCTGTATTCAGATACGCGGGGCTAACATCTGTCGTGCTGTGCACCGCCGTGTTGTACACGAATCTGAGGTCTTTTAGGTACACGTCCCAACTTCGGTGATTCTTGTTGACATACGCGGAGATCATCGTTTTGAGAACTCGGTTCACCCTTTCTACCGGATCCGCCTCAGGGTGGTAGACTGGCGTGAATGAGTGTCGGATGCCGTATGTTTCTGTCAACTCTTGAAACGCATGGTTGACATACTCGGTACCATTATCCGACACCAGTACTTCCGGCGCTCCCCAACGATATAGGATGTATTCCTCGAACGCTTTTATTATTGTCTCGGCATTGGCCTTTCTCATCGGTGCTATCTCTATCCACTTCGTGAATAGGTCCTCGAAGACTACGAGATATTCAAAGCCAAGTGACGTTTTTGGCCAGGGTCCCATGACATCTGTTGCTACGACTTGCCATGGTTGATCTACGACACGGCGGGTCATCATTCCAGCTGGTGGACGCTGATCAACTTTGATTCGTTGGCAAGTGTCGCACGTGCGCACCCAAGCTTTTATGTCTCCGAACATTCCTGGACAATAATATTGGTTCGAGGCTCTCCGGTATGTCTTGTCAATTCCAAGATGCGCGGCTTGTGGATCAGCGTGGACCTCTTCGAAGACTTCTTGTCTTCGTTCGTGAGGTACCACCAGTTTCCACACATCAATATCGTCGAGCACTGAGTCAATTAGCAGATTTGGGCGGAAGCGATACAACAGGCCGTCTGTGATTTTCCAGCCATTGAACTTTCTGGGGGTTTCCTGCACTTCTCGAAGTCGCTGGCGGTACCAATCGTCCATGACCGGGTCTATGGCCGCTATCGGTAAGGCTGCCTCCTTCTCGTACATCCGAGATAGGGCGTCAGGGACTGAATGTTCTGAGCCTTTTCGGTACATGACGTCAAAATCATACTCGAGGAGGTCTAGGGCCCACCAGCGCAACGAACTATGGTCAGTAATGACCGTAAAATGGAAACCTTCCAGGTAATGGCGTAATTTTCGCACAGCCCAAATAACCGCAAGGCACTCTTTTTCAGTGACCGAGTATTTTCGTTCCGCACCTGTCATTGTCTTACTCGCAAAGGCAATTACTCGGTCTACGCCATCTTGCTTTTGCGTTAAGACTGCACCGAGGCCATAGTCACTTGCGTCGGTGTGTAGGTCGAACGGGATCTCGAAATCGGGGTACGTCAAGATCGGTGCGGTCGTTATCAAATCTTTCAACTGCTCAAACGCGTTTTCTTGGTCGTCTTCCCACTTCCAAGGGATATTGGACCTGAGCAGTTGGTTGAGAAGTTCCGCAATCGTCGCTAACTGTGGAATAAAATGGCGATACTACGATGCCATTCCAAGAAACCTTCTCAACTGTTTGATGTTCGTAGGGGCGGGGTACGACTTTAGGGGATCCACTTTCTCTGGATCAATCTGGAGTCCCTCTTCGTTCACCAGGAAACCTAAATACCGGACGGTTTTTCTACCGAATTCGCATTTTTGCGGATTAATCGTAAGTCCCGCTCCCTGTAATCTGTCGGTGATTCTCGCGATCCAGTCCTTGTGCTCTTCGAAGGTTTCGTTTACGATGACAATGTCATCTAGGTATGCGTAAACGTTCGGTTCCATCTCGGGGCCTATGAGTGAATCTACGAGTCTCTAAAATGTCGCTGGGGCACCAGACAGTCCGAAAGGCATCCTATTAAAATAAAACAAGCCCATTTCCGGAAAATGTACACTGTAAAAGCAGTGTACTCTTTGCTGTCTTCTGCCATCGGTATTTGGTGGTATCCCCACTTCAAGTCCAGTGTCGTTATGTACTTGGCTGCTCGGAGCTGTTCCAGGATCATGTCCATTTTGGGGAGGGGATATGCGTCCTTTTTTGCCACTTTGTTCAGTTTCCGGTAGTCGACACAGAATCGGTATGTAGCATCCGATTTTCTAACCATTACTACCGGGCTGGACCATCCGCTCTTAGACGGTTCTATTATCCCCTCGGCCAATAGTCTTGACGTTTCTTCTTGCATCGCTTTCAGGACCTTAGGAGACCCCCGATAGTAGCGTTGCTTTATCGGCGGGTGGCCCTGAACGTCAATACTATGGACAATTCGATCTGTTGCTAAGAGGGTGGGAGGGGGCGGTCTTATTACTTTCGCGACGAGTTCATCCAGCTCGGACCTCTCAATATCTGAGATTTGCCTAAGTCCACAGACCGAGCTGATGTTCAACAACTCGCCCGAAGCGTCTCTTACGTCCTCCTCTCCCGTTTTGGCATAGTGGTGGACTACTTCCGGGTAGTCCGACATATGCCAAGCTCTCTTTTTGCCATCATGAACTATCCCGAATGTGTGAATGAAGTCCATTCCAAAGAAAACCTGTTCGCCCATTCCTGGAACTATTTGGACTCTCATCATTCGGGATACTTGGTCTATCTCGATAGGTAGAAGACAGCTTGCTTGTACTGGTCGAACGGTACCGTCTGCGGTTTCAACACCTCTACCTGGTGTCTGTTCTAAGGTTGCTTGGTACCGTTTGTCTATTGCCAAGCCAATATCTCCCATTACTGTTCGAGAGGCACCACCATCAATTAAGGCCTGGACATTCGGCGCGTTACCTATCCGTGCAGTCGTAAAGGCTCGCAAGGTAAAGCCTTCGTCCTCCACTGGTGGCTCTGTTACCCTTAATTTAAGTGGTCTGGATGACCTTGGCTCAGGTGTAGTCTCTGGCAAGTCACGGGACCTCAGTATTGCCAGAATTACCTGATTTGACTTCCAAGGATCCTTTCCGTCTTTCCCCATCACTCGATCGTTTACCAAAATGGCGTCCTTGTTTCGTGTACCATTTTGGTTCGACGTCGATGGTTGGGCGTGGTCGGGTAGAAAGGATGTTTCAGCCTGAGGTTTCAGCCTCCTGCGGGATTGTTTCGGATTTTTCCTCAGTGCTCAGTCGAGTGTCGTCTGAATCTTGTACTCGACTGGTGCCAGGTGCTTCGCTCGTTACCTGGGATAACACTGGTTCCGATCCCAGGTCTAAGGAAGACACCTGTTTATCTGAGGGGGTCGTCAACGTCTTCGAGGGGAGAGGGGTGACCCCTATTGGCTTTCCCGACGCTGGTTTCCCGGACAATCCTTGCAGGACTTCGTGTTTACCCCGTCCTTGCCACATCGCATACAATAGTCCTTTCTGCGCGGCTTAGGGCATCCTCTTTGGTAATGTCCCTCTGTTTTGCAGTTATGACACACAACGACTTTTTCCTCCACGGGTTCTGAGGAAGTTCCCGGTTGTGCGTTAGCCTGCTTCTTGGGTGGTGGGCCTTGTTTCTTATTACCCCTTTGGTTTGGGAAGCCTTTATTTGGAGTCTGGTTGGTTCCCCCGGACTTCGCTTGAGCTTGTAGCTTGGCTGCGTTCGCAGTACCTATCGCAGCTATTGCGGTGTCAAATTTCTTTGACAACTCCGCAAATTTTTCTGCCCAAGCGTCTGGAACCGGTTTCTCCGCCACCGCTGCTACCGTTGGAATCTTTTTCGCAGCCGATGGTTTTCCCCTGTATGCAAAGTCGGGTATCAGCGACTTTTCGGGGGGTGGAGGGGGTGTATGATTGTTGAGATTCTCTGCGACTCTCTCATACTGTCCGGCCAGTACGGCAAGTCCATTATAATCAGCGAAATTATACCTTGGGATCGCTCGGCGGAATTCGGGCTTCAAATTTTCGTAAATACGGTTCAGTTGTTTCTCTACCGGTACCGGCACGGTTGACAACTGAAATAATCCGTACATGCACGTAAGGAAGTCCATCGCTGGCTCCTCTGCCCCCTGTTTCCTGAGCAGTATTTCCTCTTCAAGCTTCTCTTGAAACGATGTATTTCCAAACCTAGTTTGGAAATGAAGCTTAAATTGTTCCCAACTGGTCCACCTACCTTTGTTGTGGCGGAACCAGTGATAGGCCATTCCATCAAGGAGGAAGAGCATGGCGAGCAACAGTTTCTCGTCGGAAAGGTAGGCCCCTGCCTTACCTTCTTCGACTCTCCATAGGAACTGGTCAAGATTCTCGCCCCTTTCTCCTTTGAATTTTAGTTTCCAACTTTCCACGACTTTTAGAACATCACGTGGTGGATTGTGAGGTCTGTAGGAACTCTGTCCCCCACTCCTTCCACCACCGAAGTTTGCTGAGTCGTGTGGGTTAGAGCTCATAGGCCTTTGACTGCTCTGCGGTCCAGCCGTGGAAAACGGAAATCCACTTTGCTGGTTACCTGGACCGCTTTGGAAATCTTGGGTCCCTAGAGGCGGGCCCTGAGTATCGAATCCGAAAAAGTTCGAATAAAAGTCTCTAGCCCTTCTGTTAAATTCGTCTGGCCCAAGATTTGCCGATCCAAAAATATTCTGGTACTCTTCCCTGGTTCTTCGCGTAAATTCGTCAGGCTCGTGATTCGCGTGTCCCCAAGAATTCTCATAATTGCCCCCGGCGTCTCTAGGTTCTTGCCGGAAGCCCTGTTGATCGGATGGTGGGAAGCACGCCACTGTTTGATGTCTCGGTAGCCCTAGTGACGTCGCAATCCGAGAAAATCGTTCTTGTGCTTCCCCCCACTCTGAGCTTCGTTTCCCCAACTTTTTCTAGCTGCCGAAGTCGGATCGGCCTGTGAGAATAGTTTGAAGGGGTTATTATGAGAATCGTACGGAGGCTGCCATCCCGGTGTCGTTGTGGGCAGTCCTGATGTTGTGTGCATTGTTGTCGGCAGATTTCCCCCACCCTGCTCGCGCCTTTTCCTCTCTTGGCTCCACGTGAGCCCACCGGACTGAGTGTACGAGGACTGGATCGACGCCGTTGATACTATTGGGGGGGATATCGTTACCGTTGGTACCCCCGATGACCATCGTGAGCTTGGGAACGTTTTTTGATCCCTCCTATTACCAAATATCCCACCGAATCCCCCCTCCTCGGTCCTTGTACCGCCTTGAGTCGCGCGCGACGTCTGCTGAGGGGTTGCTTTCGCTGGGGGTCTTGCTGATTCCGCCTGGAGCTTGACTAAGCCCGGTTATCTGCGGTACTAGTCTGGAATTGGGGTGGGGCAAAATTAAACGGTTTTTTGCCTGCCCCCGTGTTCCCTTGTCCATTCGCCGTATCGTTTAAACTTTCGAATAAAAACTCTCTATCCGCGTTGCTACTCGGGCTGTCGTTATCTCCCCCACTCCGGTCATGGTCGCTCTCCCGGTATGTCGACCACCTCTTCTCATAGGAATGGGAATGTTCGGTCGGGGCCTCATCTTCCGGTCCCCATTTTACAGTTCCATCCCCTGCTTTCCGAAAAAGGAAACGTTCTAGCCGATTGCTCGCTACTTCTGGAGAGCCATCCGCGCGAAATCCGTATTCCGCCAATGTTTCTCGTAACTGGTCCTCAGTGAACTTCGCGATCCAGTTGGGCACTTGCGACATAATTTCCTCCATTGGGAGTTGAGAGAAGCGTCTCAACAACTCATCCCCTAAGCTATTCTGTGTTTCGCGGTGTGAAGGGGGTCCGTCGGTTGAGGGGGGGTTCCCTGAGCCATTGCCCCCCTCTTTCTCTTCGTGGTCATGGCCGTCCCCACCAGTTTTGTCGTGTGACTCCATGTTACCTTGTTTCCGGATTAATGGTGAAGTTCGACCCAAATTGTCCTTAATTTTACGTAAATACCGGTAATTGCTCTTAGTTTCGGTTAAATTCCGGTAAATACCGCAAAATATTTTGAGTCGTGACCGATTCTTCCTAAATTTTTCGAAATTTGGGCTAAATTTACTAATTTGAGGTTAAGTTTCCTCAAATACCCTTAATTTTCCTAGATTTTCACGTAAGCCTGGTTAAATTTCCAAAATTACTAATAATTTTAGAAACTTTCATTGAAATTTTTAAAATCGGATAGAAAAATTAGAAAACGTGGTTATTTTTCTCTCAAATTTACGAAATCGAGGTTAAATAACATTTAACTGATGTTAATTAACTTAACAACACTCGATTTCATTGAAAAATGTTCATATTTCCCACAATTCTCAATAATTTCAAAAATTCGCGGTAAATTCCCAACTCCGGTTATATTTCCTCGGTCACTTTCGAAACTTTCCGGCCCACGCTCGGTAACCCACGAAAAACAAACTCGATTTTAAAAATCCCTAGGTTTCCCCTAGAACCTGGTAAATTTCCGCGTGACTCTCTGTAACTTTCCGGAAAGTTTTCACCACGTGGGTAACCTCGAAAACAACCACTTTTCACTGATTTTACTCGCGAAAAACAACCCGAAAAATCGAAATAAAAACACTTAAATGTTTGAGGAGTATTCCCAGAAAGCTCCTAGGATTTTTCAACACGAAATCACTCTAGGTGAAAAACATCTTCCGCGACCTATCACTTTTCTCGAAAGGGTTAGGTGGTAGGGAACGGTACAGGTTATTTTGCGAAACAAAAAAATAAAAAAACAAGCAGAGCCAGCTACAAAATTATTGAAAAATAATAAAACAACATTTAGAGCACATCATATTAAATAAATCAATAATAAATTAACTTATTAAATAATATCAAAGACCTGAGAAACCATAGCACACTTCAAGCCTTTGATATTTTCCCCATTGAAAATTCTCAATACTTTGCAACTATTGAATTTTCAAAGCCCTGAGCGTGTGTTTGCAGGCTGTGCCGAGTACCTAGCTTTTTCTCTCTCTCTCTCAGGCCCATAGGGTGGGCGTCATTGTAACGAGGAATCTCGCCTCGTTAAATAAATACTTAAAATAATTTAATATTCGAGATTTACACTTACTGTGGTTCGCAAGATGGCGGCTTTAGCCGCTTTTCCGACCCTCGGGAACCACAATGAGAACCTGCCAGCCACGCTCTTCCGGCTGACAGGTGACCCGCGAAGACCGTTTTATTTTGATTTGGATTAATCCCCAGATTAATCCAGGCGCCAGGTGAAGATTCCTTCACCCGGACTCCGCGAGCTGAAAATCAAAACGAACTATGGCGGTTGCCCGCCTGACCCGCGTGAATTTACGGTTGCGAAACTCGGTCTCAGAGGGAGAACGTCCGAGACGAGAGAGAGATCGTTATTCTAATCCTAACTTGCAAAAGACTAAATAAAAAGAAACTTTTAACACTGAACACCACTTTAATATTAATAATAAATTTGAATTGAAGATAGTACAAAATAATTTGCAGAAAGAAAAACTTTACTACCTCGGCACAGCCCCTCGCGGTAGGGAAATCCGTCGATGGCCTGGACTGGCCCGCGCCTCAGAGGCAAACCAGAAGGACTAACCTTGTAACGCCTCCAACGTCCTTCTCCAATTTTCCATGGCCGGGACTCTTGGAACACTCGGAACTGCTTCCTGGACTGAAATCTCGGCCGGGAGCGTCGGTAAATTGGTTCCTCGAACGAAAACACTGGGTGTCAACACTCTATCAGCCCTAAGCACACACTGAAGCAAGAAACGCGCCCCGCGTCCATGGTTCTTCGCTCCTTTCCACAGGAGCCTTTTCGTGCGTTCCCATTGGTCCTTGCGCACGTCAATGGCTTCTCTGATTGGTTGACGTAGTCCCCACAGTGGTTGGAAATCAGCAGGCCGTGAGGTGCTGCCGCCCTGCGGTCCTTGTGACAACGATCTGCGCTCGCGCGAGCAAACCACCCGCCAAGCTTTGATCGTCTCCTCTACGTTGTCAACAACCCTTTTGTCGTGTGTTGACAACATCCGTGGAGCAGAAGTTGGTGATTTTAAAACGTCTTTTTCTTCTAAGCCCACCACCTGAATAAGAAATCAGCCCCTGAGGACCGAACCTGGATGTTTCTCGAGTGTTCCCCTTTTCCTGAAGTGACTTCTCTGTTGACCCCGCCCGGGACTGTGCTTCGGTATGGTTTTCGGTGCAATGGGCAACGTGAAAATGATATAAATCATACAAAATAAGTAACTATGATTTCTTACAAAGCTCTTTTTCGTCGTGTTTGAGTGTGTGCTGAGGGTCGGCTTTTTATTGGAATCGCGCCGCGACTTTATAACCCGATTCTCGGGATGGCTTTGTCGACATTCGGGTAAGCTATTTACAAGTCACGAGGATTCAAAGAATCCTCGTTACAATGCATTTAGCCTAAATCCCATTTATCCCCAAAAGCATTTATCCTACATCTCATTTAACCTAAAATGGATTCAGTATAAATCCCATTTAACATAAATCTTATTTAACCTGAATACCATTTAACCTAACTCTTATTTAAACTAATTCCTATTTAAATTCAATTGTATTCAACCTAAATCCCTTTTAACCTCATATGCATTCGTCCTCAATCTCATTTAACCTAACATGAAACCATCATAAACCCCATTTAACCTAAAATGCAATCAACCTAAATCCCATCTAAACAAAAATGCTTTTATTCTAAAACCCTTTTAACCTAAAATGCATTTAGCTCAAATTCTATTTAATCTCGAACGCATTCATCCTAAATCCCATTTAACCTTAAATGCATTCAACCTATATCCCATTTAACCTAAAATGCATTCAACCTACATCTCATTTAACCTAAAATGCATTCAGCCTAAATCCCATTTCACCAAAAATGAATTCCGCCTAAATCCAATTTAACCTAAAATGCAATCAGCCTAAATTCTGTTTTACCTAAAATGCATATAGCTTAAAAAAATTTGGCCTAAATCCCATTCAACGAAATTTATAATGTAAAATTTAGGCTAAACGGGATTTAGGACAAATAGTTTTAGGCTCAATGCCTTTTTGGATTTAATGGGTCATAGTCTGAATGCATTTTAGGTTGAATGAGATTTAGGTTAAACGGGATTTAGGATTAATGCATTTTAGGTTTAATGGGATTTAGGCTAAATAAAAATTAGGTTAAATAAGATTTATTATGTTTAATGGGTTGTAGGCAGAATGCTTTTTAGTTTAAATGGGATTTAGGTTAAATAAGTTTTAGGTTTAATGTGTTTTAGACTGAGTACATTTTAGTTTAAATGGGATTTTGGTTAAATGTAATTTAGGTTAAATAAGATTTATTATGTTTAATGGGTTTTAGGCAGAATGCTTTTTAGGTTAAATGGGATTTAGGTTAAATAGGATTTAAATTTCATGTATTAGATTTTCTGGTTTTTTTTTTTTTACCCAAAAAATTCAGATTCAACATTTTTTTTGCATTGTGTCATCTAAAATTATTTTTATTAATGTATTTCTTTAAATTTATTGCAAAATGTGTTGTAAGGAACATAACAAAATTAATGCAAAAAGATTAAAAGCCATCTAACACAAAGTCAGTAGTATAAAAAAATGAAGGTTTTTCAAATTTTTTGATCCAGAAACCAATTTTATACTTATATATCTCAGTTATACGATATTTTTTGTCAAATTATTCTAAAATAGGACGAAATAACAGGTAATACTCAATTATAGAAAGTTTATCAGCAGTTCATAAAAAAATGCATAATTTAAAAATTTTCGATTTTTTGAATTTTTGGAAAAAAATGTATATCTTCCTTTCTTATCAATATTTTTTAAGTCTGTAAGTTTATAAACCTAACTTGGGTCAAGACCTAACACTCTGCCAAATTTGGTTTCAAACGGTTCAGCTCTTTCTAAGTGATGCGCGAACAAATGTTCTGTGACATACATACATACATACATACATACATACATACATACATACATACATACATACATACATGAAATTTTTTAAGGGTATATTTGAATTCCTTGATGCTTAAAACGAAATAATAATTGACAAATGATAATATTTATTGAATATTGTAAAAAATTCAAAAAGGTCAGAATAATGTACACAATTTAAAAGTAATTAAAAAATTAATGAATAATTATACAATTTTAATAGAAAAATAATTAAAAATAACCGAGAATTATTGAATACTGAAGAAAATAATTAAAAATTGATGCATGTAATTAAGCAATTTAATTCAAATTTAAATGAAATTGAATAAAGCCAAGAATTATTGAATATTGAAGCAAATAATTTGAAATTGAAGGAAATTTGTGAAAATTGAAGAATGGAATTGAAAGTTAAAGATTATAATTTCAAGTTCAAAAAATTTATTAAAAAAAGGCGAGAATTATTGAATATAGAAGAAACGAATTGAAAACCGAAAAATCGAATTGAAATTTGAAGCATATTTATAATTAAAAATTGAAAAAAACAATTGAAAAAAGCCGATAATTATTGATTATAGATAATTTAATTAAAAATTAAAGAAAAGAATTGAAATTTGAAAAAAATTGAAGAAAATAATTTAAAATTTCATTAAAATAATCGTAAATTAAATTTTCAATGAAATTTGAAGGAAATAATTAATAATTCAAAGAAAAATTGGAAATATAATTAAATATTGAAATAAGTAATTGAAAAATTGAATTGTGAATTCTTGAATATAGAAGAAAATAATTGAAAACTGAAGAATGGATTTGAAAATTAAAGAAAAAAGTCATAGAATTAAACAATTGAATTGAAATATTTGAACAATATTTATGATTGAAAAAAGACAGAAATGACTAAATATTGAAGAATTAATTGAAAATTAAAAAGAATAATTATAAAATAACGACAATAATTTGATATTAAAGAAAGTAATTGAGATAAGTGGAAAATATTTGACAATATTGAAAAAAATTCGATAATTGTTGAGAATATTTGACAATTGAAAAAAAATCGAAAATTGTTGAGTATATTTGACAATTGAAAACAAATTCTAAAACTGTTGAGAATATTAGACAACGGAGCAAGGTAATTTAGCAAATTTAAGAATAATTGTAAAATTTAAGGAGAATAATTATAAATTGAAAACTGTTTAAAATTTAATAAAAAATTATAGATTTATTGGATAATGAAATTAAAATTACAACTGTTAGTTATAAATTTAAATTTTGATCAATTCAAAGGCATTTTTAAAAAAGTAGTTGACTCATTATTACTCCCTAAATTTTGAATCAGTGAGAATTTAGCCTACAAATCAGTAATATTTCACTGACTTAAATTTAGAGAGTATGGATAATTTTATTATGAGAACCTATTTTTTTTTTTGCTTGTCAAAATTAGGGTTCATGAAAGGGCGCCACTGAGTGCTATAATGGCTTTGAGTCGGGGTTACTTTGTGCGAGAAAAATGCCAGAGTTTTCCATAAATTATTTATATTTTGTTCTAATGCTGCACTAATACCAGTGTCCGAGGCGTCAGTGATTAGACGCGTGTCGGCGCTACAGTACCGGCCGAATTTGTCAGTCCACCCATTTTTTAAGAATTGAAAAACTTCTTTAAGCGTACAAAGTATAATTATTGAAATTTGTTTATTTTTATTTCCTATAAGTAGATAAAATTCTGTAGAAAATAAGACTTGAGTCAAGTGATTTAGTCCATTTTTCATTGAAATATTTTTAAAAAAGTAGAATTTTTACTGTTTCACAAAAATTCAAATTTCTGACGAACTAACGATGGTTTTATTAAGTTCTTATGCTTGTTTCATGATAATTTTCTAATGAATAAAACTTTTATATAAGCATTCAAATGCAATTTTTATCTTAGAATATGGAGGTCTGGGAATTTAGACAAAACAATTTATAACAATTTGAAAACATTATATTGACATTAAAACAATTTTAAAAATTTTAATAAATATATTCCATTATTTTTTTCTGAAATTTGTTAAAAATTACAACTTTGTTATATTTTATATAGATCTATTTGACATCAAGACGTTAATTATAATTTTTCTATCTTTTTTGGTCCAATTTTCAAGCCCTGCATCCCTTGAAGGAAAATTTCGTGGAATTAGCTAGCAGAGCTAGACTGCATGTAAATTTACATTGTAGCTAGCGCTGTTAGATAGTTCCACGAAGTTTTCCTTCTAGGGATATTCTAAGATAAAAATTGCACCTTAATGCTTATATAATAGTTTTATTCCTCAGAAATTTAACTTGAAAACAAGCATAGGAACTTCAAAAATCCATTGTTAGTTCGTCAGAAATTTGAATTTTTGCGAAACAGTAAAAATGCCACTTTTTTAAATATATTTCAATGAAAAATTGACTGAATTGCTTCACTCAGGTCTTATTTTTTTTTTAATTTCATCTACTTTTAGGAAATAAAAATAATTTTTTTTTTTTTATAATTATACTCTGCACGCTTAAAGAAGTTTTTCAATTCTTAAAAAATGGGTGGACTGAAAAATTCGGCCGGTACTATATTGCTAGTGTGAGCAAAAGTCATAACCTTTACTAAGTCATTTATTATTTTTATGAAGGTTGCTTTAGATTCCTCATTCCAAGCTACCTTCCGCTTAGCAGTTTTACGCGCATCGCGCAGATGCTCTTGTAAAGGTGCTTGTGTGTGTGCTGCATGAGGCACGCTTTTCCTATAAAAATTTACTAACCCAAGTCAGTATCGCAAATCATCTTTTGTACTAGGTTTGGGCCAGTTGATCACGGTTTCTATCTTTTTTTAGAGTAGATTTACAATCTTTGTTGTCAATAATATAACCCAGGAACTCTATTTCAGGTACGCCAAACTGGCATTTTGACAAGTTAATCCGAAGACCAAAACCCCTTAATCGCTCGAAGACAATCTTTAAATAAAAAGTTTTGATTCCTTCCAAATAAAGTTAATAAAAGATTTATTTGATCTTAGGAAGGTCAGTGAAATAAAAATTAGATAATTTTTATTTCACTGACCTTCCTAAGATCATAAATTAGTTAATTTTTATTTCACTGACCTTCCTAAGATCAAATAAATGTTTTATTAACAATCTTTAAATGTTTCTCCTGCTCTTCGCGGGAGCTGGACGCTATCAAAATGTCGTCAATATACGCGAAGACAAAATCGAGATCTCCCAGCGCGGTAAATATGTACCTTTGAAAGGTCTCCCTACTTAAAAAATCGGATAGAAACCGGACAAAAAGCAGATAAAAACCGCACGTAATTTGTGTCTGCTTATGTCCGACATTTGTACGGTTACAAATTTTATAGTTGACAACTATTAGAACCTATCTGGTTTTTATCCGTTCACCTAAATCAAAAATGTAAAATAACTAAAGCCTGATGGAGAATTCAATCCGAAAATATGTGGTTTATACATGCAGCATTCTCAAGATATCCGCTCTTGACTGACCTTTTTCGTAAGGCAAAATCTAAAATAAATAAAAACAGCGTAACGATGTACACTGTAAAAAATTTCGGAATTTTCTCCGATGAATTAGTAGGAAATTATTCCGAAACTGGTAGGTAACACATGTTTCCGAATATTTTGTAGGAAAAATTTCCGAAAAGAGGAGGAAAAATACTTTATCCACAGAAAAACGGAAATTATTCCACAAACTTCGGAAAAATTTCCAATCAAAACGGATTTTTAGCCTATAGTAGTAGGAAATATTTCCGGATGGAGTCGGAAAAATACTTTTTTCCCATACAACCGGAAATTATTCCACAAACTTTGGAAAAATTTCCAAGCAAAACGGATTTTTAACCTACAGTAGTAGGAAATATTTCCGAATGGAATGGGAAAAATACATTTTCCACAAAAAACCGGAATTTATTCCTTATACTTCGGGAAAATTTCCAATCAAATGGGATTTTTATCCTATGGTAGTAGGAAATATTTCCGAATGGAGTCGGAATAATACTTTTCTCACATAAAACCGGAAATTATTCCACAAACTTCGGAAAAATTTCTAAACGAAACGGATTTTTAACCTATAGTAAAAGGAAATATTTCCGAATGCAGTCGGAAAAATACATTTTCCACAAAAAACCGGAAAATATTCCTCAAACTTCGGAAAAATTTCCAAACAAAACGGGTTTTTAACCTATAGTAAAAGGAAATATTTCCGAATGCAGTCGGAAAAATACATTTTCCACAAAAAACCGGAAAATATTCCTCAAACTTCGGAAAAATTTCCAAACAAAACGGGTTTTTAACCTATAGTAAAAGGAAATATTTCCGAATGCAGTCGGAAAAATACATTTTCCACAAAAAACCAGAAATTATTTCTCAAACTTCAGAAAAATTTCCAAACTAAACGGATTTTTAACTTGTGCATATTATATTGCTCAATCTAAGAAAATTTTATTTTGTACTCCTACTAAAAGAAACTCCTAGGTTTATTTTTTTAAAAATAAAAATCACTTAATTAGTTTCTCATAATTATTTTATTTATTATAATTATGAAAAATTTATTTATGTGAAGAACAAATGTTATTTTGTACTCCTACTAAAAGGAACTCCTAGTTTCATTTTTTAAAAAATACAAATGACTTAATTAGTTTCTTCTAATTATTTTATTTATTATAATTATGAAAAATTTATTTATGTGAAGAACAAAAATTTTACTAAAAGATTGTTGATACAGAACTAATAGATCTAACATGTTTTTGTTATAAAAATTTTGTTTTACATATTTATTACTATTATGTTTTAATATTTAATTCTTCTGTTTAATTTATAAAAAAAAATTGTTTTGGGCAATGTTTGCATTTTAAAAATATTACTTTTATTAATATAAATAAATGAAATTGTTTAAAACGTTAATCAATTTATTTGTATTCATTTTATTGAAGTTAATCAATTTGTTTGTATTCATTTTATTGATAATCTGTATCCGAGCCTGTATTCTTTTATCATTTTTAAATATCGTTTAATTATTGTTCTCAATTATTTTTCCTAATACATATAATTTAATTTTAAACTATTTTGTTTGAAACAGTTAATATTGTTAAGAATATTTACTTATTTAATTTATTGGTAATTTAGTAACGATAAATAATTTTTTTACCAAATAAATTTAATCTTATGTTAATTTCAATCAGAAAAAAGTAAACATTGTTAGTAATGATTGTAATAAAATTTTAATATTAGAAATGTTTTCTATCTTTGAATGTTTCTTAATAATATAAACAGATATACAGATTATACAAAAAATGAAAATTTCTCAGAATATAAATTATCTTATTTCAAATAAATATTTTTAAATGTTATTTGGATAAGATTCTTAAAAATCTTCTCCAAAAAAATGTCTTAATCTTTAAAAAAATGGATTCACAAAAAATTTGTCGAAAGGAATTTATTGCCATTCTCCTTTTGGTGAAAATATGTGTGAGTGTCACATGCCAGTAATGCTAACTAAACCATAGGACCAAAATTTATGAGAGTCTATTGTTGACGGGCGATGCCATTGCGGGGGTTCATCTGCACGTGGCGACCAAACGAAACTTGAGATCACCAAGTTCTTTGAAAAGAGAATTTCATAGCCAAGATGGCTCAATGGTTAGGTGCTCGTATCGTAATATGCGTATTTGCGTTTAGCGTTAGGGTTAGTGCGTTCGAATCTCAGTGTCGCTAGGATTTTTCAAAAATTTCGTATGTATGCGTTTAGTTGCGTTTAAGGTATAAATAAAATGTTAATTAATAATCAAATGTAATTTCAGCACAACACAACAATTGAATTAAATAAGTATGTAAAAAAAACCCAAATCCCATACTGTAAAATATAAATTTCCTTAATGTTTTAAATCTGTTGATTTGATTTTTATTATTGAATAATCAATGGGATTTTTTTTATCAGGATAAACATATTTCTTTATTACAACTGTACATGTAATGTTTCATATATGAGTTGGGTCAGGCCATATAATAGTCAACCACCCACTTTGGTTAGAAACGAATTTTCGTTTGTTTATTAAACCCAACCCTTTTTTTCCGTGTACAAAATTTGAATAATTTCCGGTAATTTTGGAAAAAATTCCAACTTAATGTCAGGACAAATATCCGACGTATTCGGAAAAATGTCCAACTTCATATGCGGAAAAATTTCCGATAATTTCGGAAAAAATTCCTCTTCATCAGTAGGAAAAGTTTCCGAAAAAGTTGGAAATAAAACCAATTTTTTTTTCGGAAAAATTTCCACCGTCTGGGGTTCCGTGCTGTCCGAATTTTTTCGGAAAAATTTCCGAAAAATTTTTTACAGTGTACGTTTATGTCCGGCTTAAGTCCGTCAATTTTACAATCATAATTTTACCCAATCTATTATTCGCAATCTAACCGTTTTAAAGCGACATTCGTTGGAGGAAGAAACTGTAATTAATTATCCATAATTCATAAGAGCGCATTGAGGCCCGCTTATATCAGATACATGTCTGTTAATTTTTCAATCATAACTGCACTAAGTCTAATAATCGAAGCCTATCCGTTTTAAAGCGACTTTCTTCGTAGGAAGAAAACTTAAATTTTATCTGCAATTCATAAGAGTGTATTCATGTCTGTTCATATCCGGTTCAAGTCCGTTAAGTTTTAAATACAATTTTTACAAAGTCCGATAATCGTAACCTGTCCATTTAAAAGCGACTTTCATCGGAGGCAGAAACTAATTAATTATCCATGAATGATAAGAGCGTATTGATGTCCGTTTGTATCCGACTCATGTCTGTTAATTTTAAAGTCATAACTTTAATAAGTCTACTGCTCGTAACCTATCCGTTTTAAATCGACTTTCGTCGCAAGGAAAAAAATTACAGAATTCATGAGAGCGTTATGATGTCTGTTCATATCTGTCTTAAGTCCGTAAATTTTTAAATCGCATTTTTACTAAGTTTGCAATTCGTAATCTATCCGTTTTAAAGCGACCATCATCGGCGGAAGGAACTGTAATTAATTATACATGATTCATATAAGCGTATTGATGCCCGTTTATGTCCGACTCACGTCTGTCAATTTTTAAATCATAACCTTAGTAAGTCTACTACTAAAACCTATCCGTTTTGAAGCGACATTCGTCGAAGGAAATAAAATTACTTTTTTATCTAGAATTCATGAGAGCGTTAAGATTTCTGTTTATATCCGGCTTAAGTCCGTAAATTTTTAAATCATAATTTTACTAATTCTTCAATTCGTATTCTATCCGTTTTAAATCGACTTTGATGGGAGGAACGAACTGTAATTAATTATCCATAATTCACAAGAGCTTATTGATGCCCGTTTATATTCGACTTAAGTCCGTTAATTTTTAAATATTAATTTTACTATAAGTCTCCTATTTGTAACCTATCCGCTATAGAGCGGCTTTTGTTACAGGAAGAAAACCTAACTTTTTATCTACAATTCATGAGAGTGTATTGATGGCTGTTCATATCCGGTTCAAGTCTGTTGAATTTTGAATCCTATTTTTATAAAGGCTGAAATTCGTTACCTTTTCGTCTTAAAAGGACTTTCGTCGTAGGAAGGAAACTTAACTTTATATCTGCAATTCATAAGAACGTATTGTGTATGATGTCTGTTCATATCTGGCTTAAGTCCGGTTATTTTTAAATAATAATAATTTAACTAAGGTTGCAATTCGTAACCTATCCGTTTTACAGCTACTTTCGTCGTACGAAGAAAATTTAATTCTCCCTGCTTAAGGGATTCTCTCTTTCAACATTCGAAAATTAACATTAAAAAATTAAGGGATGAAAACCGTATACAAACGTATTTATGTCGCACTCTTGTTTAACTAAAACAAATTCTAAGTTACAATTGTCCGACAATTGTCGGGTGAAAACGGATACGATTCAATTTTCCAACTTTAAAAAATAGGCATTTAAAAATTGACGGATGAAAATCGTATTCAAGCGTATTTATGTCGCACTCTGGGTTAACTAAAAAAGGTTCTAAGTTACTATTGTCCGACAATTGTCGGGTGAAAACGGATACGATTCACTTTTCCAACTTTAAAAAATAGACATAAAAAAAATGGCGGATGAAAACCGTATACAACCGTATTTATGTCGCACTCTTGTTTAACTAAAAAAAATTCTAAGTTACAATTGTCCGACAATTGTCGGGTGAAAACGGATACGATTCAATTTTCCAACTTTAAAAAATAGGCATTTAATAATTGACGGATGAAAACCGTATGCTAGCGTATTTATGTCGCACTGCCGGACATAACTCAGATATGGACGGATAAGAAGCGTGTATGGTTTTCATCCGGTTTCTATTTTTTTTTTTTGCAATGACAGACAAAGACGGATAGAAAACGGATAGAAAACAGATTATATATTGACACTCAAAAGTGTTCCGGTTATGTCAGACAAAAACGGACAGAAAACGGAGAAAAAACGGATAGAAAACGGACTACATATAGACACTCAAAATTGCATCGGTTATGTCAGACAAAAACGGATATAAAACGGATTACATATTGACACTCAAAATTGCTCCGGTTATATCTGTTTCTAATGTGTCAAGAATTTTTAATTACTTTGACAGATAAGAAACGGATTAAATTGGAGTGATTCCGGTTAAGCTTCGGATGAAAAGCGGACACAAAAACCGTATACGATTTACACTAAAAACGGACAAAAAGCGATTTGTATCCGGTTTTTATCCGGTTTCTGTCTGGTTTCTATCCGTCGTTCTAACCAGGGCTGTCCTGCATTTCGGAGTCCGAACGTCATAACTGTATGTTTGAATAATCCGAAAAGCAATTACCGCGGTTTTTGGAATATCCACACTAGCCAAGGAAATCTGATGATAAGCTTTGAATAAATCCAATCTTGAAAATACGGTTTTTCCGTGTAAATTCGCAGCAAAATCATATAAATAAGGTACCGGATACCTGTCAAGCTCAATTATTGCGTCGGGACGTCTGAATCTCCACAAATTCGACATTTTCCTCCTTTTTAGGGTTCCGTACCGTAAAACGGAACCCAATTAAAATCACTATGTGTGTCCGTTTTCGCACCCCCTCCAACTTCTAAACTATATGAGCTAGACTTCCAATTTGGTACACATATGTAATTTCACCTTGGATTTACGAAAATGATATGAAAAACGCGATTCGAGCTCATGAACATGCCGAAAACCATCAAAAACCACTTTTTTGCCCTAAAATGCAAAAAATGACCATGTTTCCCCCCTTATTTTTTGAAAACATATTTAAATAACGGCCCTGACCCTTCAGTTGCAAAACTTTTGGCTTATAGTGCTAAAAATTTGTACTAATAAAGTTTTATTTAGTGTATAATAAAAAATATTTTTAAAAATTGTTTCCTGGTGGAGAATGTTTAATTTCTGCCTCATATAATTGAAAAAAATTAAAGCGGTACGGAACCCTTCGACTTGGTACGAGTGTAACTCGTACTTGCTCGATTTTTTAATTTTATAAGAATGGGAGAAGCCCATAAACTACTTGACGGTCTACAAATTCCTAATTTTACCATTTATTGGAATTGATCTTTTGCGACTTTTAATTTCTCGGGAGCTAAGCGTCTGCCTTATTGAGCGACTGGAAATTCCTTCGTTATAACATGATGCACCGTGCTGCAAGTCGACAAAGCAGTCGATTGTTGCAGGCTGGTTAATTTAGGGAATTTATTTAAAATTTCAGCAAATTCGAGATACCGATTAATAATGCTGACGTTAAAAACTGATGCCGACTTCATAATACCACTCTTCTGTAAACTAGTTGCAAAGTCAATTATTTTTCGCGCTTTTAAATCGATCATTGTTTGTATTATGAAATGGTCACTACTTTGGGGTTAATAGAATTTCAAAAGTTTAAAAAATTAACCACTTCGGATTAATAATATCTGTTGTGATTTTTTATGTATGTAAACATAGTATTCTTATATTCTAGGATTCGGTGATTACGAATATAATACTAAAAACTTTAATTTTTTAAGGTTTTCATTGTTTTTCAGCAAATTAAATATTAACGATTATCAATAATTTTCGCGAATGACGTCATACGTTTATTCAGTTATTATCTTTCATTTTTGGTTTATTTTCTTTAAAAATGTTTGTAACAAATATATCGTCTCAGGAGAACCCAGCGGGGGGTGATTTGTTTGTGGGAGGGGGCTACTTGCACCCACGTGAAAATTCAAATCTAAAAATTTAAAACTTATTTTTGTCAACAAATATCCCGTTTTAGGATGATCCGCTGGGGATCATTTTTATGCGGGGGGTGACTTGCACCCACGTGAAAATTAAAATCAAAAAATTGAAAACTTACTTTTCTCAACAAATGTCCTGTTTCAGGATGATCCGCTGGGGGTCATTTTTATGCGGAGGGTGACTTGCACCAACGTGAAAATTGAAATAAAAAAAAACTTATTTTTGACAACAAATATGTCGTCTCAGGATGACCCAGCAGGGGTCATTTGTATGGGGGGGGGGGGGCTACTTGCACCCACGTGAAAATTCAAATCAAAAAATTTAAAACTTATTTTTGTTAACAAATATCCAGTTTTAGGATAATGCGCTGGGGGTCATTTTTATGCGGGGGGTGACTTGCACCTACGTGAAATTTAAAATAAAAAAATTAAAAACTTATTTTTGACAACAAATATGTCGTCTCAGAATGACCCACCGGGGGTCATTTTTATGTGGGTAGGGGGACTTGCACCTACGTGAAAATTAAAATAAAAAAATTAAAAAATTATTTTTGTCAACAATTATCCCGTTTTAGGATTTGCACCCAGGTAAAAATTAAAAACCTATTTTGTCAGCAAATATAGCGTCCAGCATTACCTACACCCACATAGAAATGATCCCGCTGCCACTTCCCCCGATTGACAAAAATAAGTTTTAAATTTTTTGATTTTAATTTTCACGTGGGTGCAAGTCACCCCTCGCATAAAAATGACCCTTAGTGGATCATCCTAAAACGGGATATTTGTTGACAAAAATAAGTTTTATATTTTTTTATTTGAATTTTCACGTAGGTGCCAGTAGCCCCCGCACATACAAATGACCCCCGCTGGGTCATCCTGAGACATCATATTTGTTGACAAAAATAAGTTTTTTAAAAAAAATAAACTGAGAATCAAGGACAATAACTGAATAAACATATGACGCCATTCGCGAAAATTATTAAAAATCGTCTATATTCAACTTGCTAAAAAACAATAAAGACCTTAAAAAATTGAATTTTTAGTATTTTATTCCTAATCACCGAATCTTAAAATATAAGAATTCTATGTTTACAAACATAAAAACCACAACAGACATTAATAATCGAGAAATAGTCATGACGATATTTTGCTCATTTTTTAGAGCTCTGGGACACTTCACGCATGACGCCAATTTTGGCGTCATAACGCCGAAGTGGTTAATTTTATAATCTTTTAAAATTCTTTTAACTCCAAAATAGTGACGATTTCAAATTATAAACAATGATCATAATGATTACAAAGGCAAACTGACATTTCACAAAAAATTTGAAAATCGAACTTGCGTTTTCGTTTTCAAAATTACGTGATAACGGCCCTGCAAATAATAATACCTCAGATGGGGTTTTATCTGATTTTCCGTCATTCGAAATAATGGAGATATCGGAGCCCGTGTCAATGAGGAACGTTAACCGCAATTTTTTATCAAATATAAACAGACGCTTTAAACCCGAAATTCCAAGGATTGCGTCGATTCGTGAAGGCTTTCTTAGTTTTCCCCATTTCCGGAGGAATCCATGAGCATGGTGTTGTGCACCGAGTTGCTTTGGTTTTAAAACTTTTATAGTACTTAGACAATTCTGGTGTTGCCTCAGATTCGGAAAGACTACGCGATCTGTCATGCCCTATTGAAAATTCTCATGTGGGATCCCATGAAGAATCCAACATAGGATTCCATATAGGATCTCATATAGAATCTTATATATCAACAGATAGGACTTTTCCAATCTGTTGCCAGATAGGCGAATATATGGGATTCTATATGGAATCCTATATGGGATCCCATGTAGGACCCTACATGGTGCTCCACATGGAAATTCCAAGAAGGATTCTGTACAGCATCTTATATGGGTACCCACATATCATCCCATATAGGTTTCTATATAGGATCCTATGTAGGATACTGTGTACCGCTCCGCATAGATATTTCCCATATAGGCAGTCCTATACAGGATCCCATATAGGTTGCTGCATATTATGCCACATATCCGCCCATATAGGATTCTATACAGGATCTCGTACAGGACCCTATGCACTATCCTACATCTCATCCTACATAGGTTCCTATATAGGATCCTATGCAGGATACCATTTACCGCCACGCATAGATATTTCCCATTGGACAGTCTTATACAGGATCCTGTGCATAATCCTACATCTCATCCAACATAGCTTCCTATATAGGATCCTATTTAGGATCCTATGTAGGATACCATGTACCGCCTCGCATAGATATTTCCCACATGGATAGTACTTTATAGAATTCCATATTGAATCCTACGTATTGTCCCATGTAGAACCTTATTAAGAATTCCTATGTAGAATATTTATAATTATAGGAAATATCTATGTGAGGCGGTTCATGGTATCCTACATAGAATCCTATATAGGAACCTATGAGTGATGAGATGTCGAATAATTCATAGGATCCTTTACGAGATCCCATATAGAATCCTATATGGGTAATTCTTCAAAAACAGAGCACTTTTGGAAAAAAGAAAATTTTTTCTAATAATATTATAAAATAAATTTCATTTTGCATTCTTTTAATTAATTATGACTAAAAAAGTGACTTTAATGATTATTTGAGCTTACAAACGTTTTTAAAAAGTAACTTAAATCATCAACGTTATCTGATTTTTTCAATATGTCACAAGCTACTTTAACGGTTTCATGCTCCATGGAAACCCAGCAGTTAGATTCTGTTGAAAATTTGTTTTCAAGGGTTTTTGAGGTCGCTGATTAAGAATCCTGTGTCAATTTAAAAAATTCAAAATGACGGATATAAGGTGAAGAACAATATTTTTATTAATTGCTTGAATTTGCTTTAAACTTCATACTTGGAGGTTTTGTCGATTGCTTATTACAAATTCGATGTCAGTTTTTAAAATTTAATGAAAATAAAGATTTAAATAATTTTTTCTTGTTATAAACATTCTATTTAACGTAATATTATGCAGCCTGGAAATAAACACAGAATTATAGTAGGTATATAATTTCTAAAGGTATAAATAATTAAAAACCAAAAAAGCCAATGATAATATTTGTAAAAGTCTAAAAAACGCTTAGATCTAAACAAATAATTTGAAATAAATAATGTATTTGTTTATGTATTTTTCAAAGTAATTGTTCATTATTTTTAAAAGATTTATAATCAAAATTGCCAAATTTGAAAGATGTGATTTTTCCATTATTTATGTTGAATATATTTCTATAGGCTCAGTCCAGCTGAACCGTGTCAACAAAATTCCATTGATTTTCTGAAATGTTAAAACTTTCATGAAAATCTGTAGTTCACAACATAACAAAAAAACACTTTTAACCGTTTTTTTAAATTCCATATCTTTGTTGGTTTTTTTTGCATTAACAAATTTTAGCAACATTTTAAACAAATATTAATAACTCAACAGTGGTTTGCAATAAATTAATGAAACTTATGTGGATAATCTAAAAATGTTCACTCTTTTTAACGAAAATAATTGCAAAATTTTAATATAAAAAATTACATATTTTTAATAACAATTTTATAAACAATTTGAAATATTTAAGTGTTCTACCCCTACGGTTGAGATGAAACTCATAGAAAATGTACACAGAGATGTCTTCTTTAAGTTTCTAAAAAAAAAAATTGGTATTTTCAATAAGAAGTGTAGATAATATATTTATTTTCTCTTCGCGCGCCAACCGTTACGCTGCGAGAAGCTCCGGTGCACTGTGGTCAGAATCTGCAATTTACTGTTCAAAAAAGGCTACAGCCTCCAAATTTTAACGAAATTGGTTGACTCTTGATTTAAAACACTCAGGAATAAATTCTTAACAACTTTAAGGAATAAGTTTTTTAAATTTATGTTTTTATTATTATTATTTTAATGTTAATAACAAAATAATGACAAAGTTTTTAGTATATCTTCATTTTATCAAATAAAAGTCGTCTTTATGCTAAATATCATTTAAATCGGCTGACTATCGATCTTTAAAAGGCAAAAAATAAAGTTTAAATGAATAAAAAAATTGTTTATTTAGTTAATAAATATTTTATTTCATTTAAGTTAACAAATGAATAACGCGCATTTTTATGGTTGAAATAAATTAGTTTTTTTGCATTTATTTTAGTATTTAGTTACAATTGACAATTATACATTAATATATAGTTTAAAAAGTGTTGTTTGTCATTATTATAAACAAATTAAGTTAACAAATGATCAGCTCACTTCTTTTTCTGTCGAAACTAAGTCGATTTTTTTCTTAAATTTTTATAATTTTTTTAACAGTAACATTTCTTTTTGACTAGTTTAAAAATTGCTTTTTATCATTGTTATAAACAAATTTAATTAAAAAATGAATAGCACGAAAATCAAACTTATTAAAACTAGAAAAAGGTATTCAGTTTCGCTAAAAAACAAGTGAGCTGTTCATTTGTTAATTTAATTTGTTTAAAACAATGATAAATAACACTTCTTAAAAAATATTTATAAATAAATGTTACTTTTAAGAGAATTATAAAAATTTGAGAAAAAAATCGATTTAGTTTCGACATAAAAAGAAGTGAGCTGATCATTTGTTAACTTAATTTGTTTATAATAATGACAAACAACACTTTTTAAACTATATATTAATGTATAATTGTCAATTGTAACTAAATACTAAAATAAATGCAAAAAAACTAATTTATTTCAACCATAAAAATGCGCGTTATTCATTTGTTAACTTAAATGAAATAAAATATTTATTAACTAAATAAACAATTTTTTTATTCATTTAAACTTTATTTTTTGCCTTTTAAAGATCGATAGTCAGCCGATTTAAATGATATTTAGCATAAAAATTTAAGAAAAAAATCGACTTAGTTTCGACAGAAAAAGAAGTGAGCTGATCATTTGTTAACTTAATTTGTTTATAATAATGACAAACAACACTTTTTAAACTATATATTAATGTATAATTGTCAATTGTAACTAAATACTAAAATAAATGCAAAAAAACTAATTTATTTCAACCATAAAAATGCGCGTTATTCATTTGTTAACTTAAATGAAATAAAATATTTATTAACTAAATAAACAATTTTTTTTATTCATTTAAACTTTATTTTTTGCCTTTTAAAGATCGATAGTCAGCCGATTTAAATGATATTTAGCATAAAGACGACTTTTATTTGATAAAATGAAGATATACTAAAAACTTTGTCATTATTTTGTTATTAACATTAAAATAATAATAATAAAAACATAAATTTAAAAAACTTATTCCTTAAAGTTGTTAAGAATTTATTCCTGAGTGTTTTAAATCAAGAGTCAACCAATTTCGTTAAAATTTGGAGGCTGTAGCCTTTTTTGAACAGTAAATTGCAGATTCTGACCACAGTGCACCGGAGCTTCTCGCAGCGTAACGGTTGGCGCGCGAAGAGAAAATAAATATATTATCTACACTTCTTATTGAAAATACCAATTTTTTTTTTTAGAAACTTAAAGAAGACATCTCTGTGTACATTTTCTATGAGTTTCATCTCAACCGTAGGGGTAGAACACTTAAATATTTCAAATTGTTTATAAAATTGTTATTAAAAATATGTAATTTTTTATATTAAAATTTTGCAATTATTTTCGTTAAAAAGAGTGAACATTTTTAGATTATCCACATAAGTTTCATTAATTTATTGCAAACCACTGTTGAGTTATTAATATTTGTTTAAAATGTTGCTAAAATTTGTTAATGCAAAAAAAACCAACAAAGATATGGAATTTAAAAAAACGGTTAAAAGTGTTTTTTTGTTATGTTGTGAACTACAGATTTTCATGAAAGTTTTAACATTTCAGAAAATCAATGGAATTTTGTTGACACGGTTCAGCTGGACTGAGCCATATGAAACCGGTCGCGTGTGGTCAGTGTAGAAGTCTCGTTCTTCTGCGTGAAGAGCAAATTCTAATGCCTCACTAAAATCCTTGGGACAGCGAGTGTCCACGTGGGTTGATATCTCTGTCGGAAGTTCGCGTATAAATGAGTTCGGCGCAAAATCTTGTACTGGCATCATCATTACTCGGCTAAGGGCCACTTGGGACCCCTGAACATTACCAGGGTACCGTTCCTCGAGGGCATGCCTTGCACCGCTAATGAGTCCTTGAACTCTTTCACCGTAATCACTGACGGTCTCAGTTTGCTTAATCCTTAGTTTAGCGAAGGCATCTTAATACCATTGATAGTTTCTCGAGAGTGAAAAACGTTTTCTGAGATGGGAGACGAGATCGCTTAATTTGTCGAACGTTTTGTCTCTAACGGTTTCGCGCGCGGGGTCTTTTAATTTACTGAGTACTGCTTTTATGAATCCTTGTTCGGTCGCGTCAGTTATAAAAAACCGATCCGTTTGATACGTCTTGTAAGAATTCTCGGAGGGGAGGGGGTTCCTACCGTCGAACATAGGAATGTGGTGTGTTCCCTGTTGGAGCACCATACATTGAAACATTGAAGTCATAGCCGCGCTTTGATTCAAATAGGGGATTTGGTGATTCGAGATGTTAGGGGGTGGGGCACCCCCGACTCCTGTTTTACCTGTTTCGTTGTTGGGCATTTTCTTATGGTGACAATATTTATTTACTATTTCAAAGAGAAAGCAGGGGTTTACAAAGTGACAGCATGTCGCCACCACTGGATTTTCTTATTATGTAAATGTAACATGAAATATTTGTATGGGTTTACAACCCGTAGTCGTTCTTACAATTAAACGATTCCGGTTGTTTTAAAATTAATTTAGTACTTCGATATCACTGTCGTCTGAAGTGTATAATACAGTGGTAGCATCAGTGACGTCACTATCGTCTGTGTCAATAGAGTTTTATTTAAAAACTCGGCAATAGTAATTGTTCCAGGAAGAGGTGGAATCGCTATTCTCCAGGGAGCCTTGTCACCGACGGAACGATTGTCTGTGCGAGGCATACACATTTAAAAAGAAAACAAGGCATAGTAATTTAAATTAATTTCAATATGTATGCAATAAATAATCCTAATCTAATTTTAGCTTGCTTACACTCTTTTCGAGTTCTGTTACCGATTTTTCTAATTGCAATGACCTTTTATCCTCGTCCCGAGTCGTAAGGTAGAAGATTTTTGCTTTTTCACGTAGGGTTCGAGTTCTAATTACTAGGTCACGGGCGTGACTATCAATTCTGTTGCAATTCTCCTCTAGGGAGTCTAATCTAATTTTTAATCGGTTAAATCGATCTGGAGGGTCTTCTCGAACCATCATTTTTGGTGCGTTGACTTGAATTCTTCAATTCTCTTAAATCCTCAAATTTTAACTTGTAGAATTCTGAAAAAGGTACCCCAAAAATTAAAATCTTTAACAATTGAAATGAACATTTTGTTAATTGATTACTGTGAGCCAAGTGGTTGGGAATTTTTGACAAGATTGTCGATAATTTGTTGTTGTTCAGTGATTTTTCCTTTAGCGTTTCCACGGTTTAAAACAATGAGTCTTTTGGTTCTGTAACCTTTTTTAGAAGTTTTGAAAAATATTCGACGCGTTTTTCTAGAAATTCAATTCTACTATTGAAAATCAAATTAGCCGCTGCAACTCTCGGTTCTTGTCACTAATGGAAATTTCAAAATTTCAATGCTTGTAATCCGAGCTTTGGGTTTCAATTCAAGCGATTTGGAAATGTTGGTTTTCTCTCAAATTGACTTTGTTTCATTCACGCGTTTCTGTGCATCGTCTAGTAGATTTTCAAAAAACTCTGAGAAATCTTTATCGGCTGTTTTTACCCGAAATTCTTTTAAAACTAAAACAGGTCTTGGAATTGACCTGGCGTCAGCAACGTGGGTTTCTTCGTACCTGCGTTGAGCTAAATTTCCGTCCCGACTTTTGGAAGCTTTATTCTTTAGCATTAGAAAGTTGGAAAAAGGAAATTGATTTTATAACTCGTCCTAAATGGACCACACAGTGTTCTTGGTTTGGGCGGTAATTAAAATTTGACAAATACGAATTTTAAGAACATATTGTTTGATTTGCAGTTATAGACATAAGTTCAAGAATTAAAGTAATTAGTTTCGTCGGGATCACAATCCGCCGCACGGCGCAAAGGTGATGTCGAATAAACTTTTAACCTTGTTTACAGACAATTTTAGAAACTAACAAACGTTTAAGAACAATAATCCGCCGCTAGGCGCAAAGGTAATGCATCAACGGTAATTCACTTAATTTTTTCAATCATGCGTAAAACAATAATTGAATTATAAAATTTTAAATAATTAATTATGTAATAGAGGGAAGATTGTGTAAAATTTGACAAAAAAAAAGGTGTAGGCAACCACGAAAGGGGTAAAATACCCACCGCTGCCACCACAACTGTGACGTCTCGACTAAGAATATTATTTTAGTTATTTATCACACTATTTATTTAACAAATGTCAAATGGTATTGCGCATCACTGCAAAATTGACTTGAAAATAATAATCGAATAATAAGTTAATCGGCTCTTCGGAGCACAGTTGACACAAGCGTTGTTTGTGCTTATTTTATTTGTGTGATTCGTCCTCTTCCTGGTCTTTTGAACTGGTTGCCGGGAATTTAAAAATTATATTAATAAAGTAGCTGGATTAAAAAACCTGTACTGGGTAAAAATCTATAATATATTCTGTCAACCCCCGTTTTTTCCGTTTACAAAATTTAGTACATTTGAAACTTGAGGGTTCCAAATAATAAATTTTTCTTATTCTGATTACTCACACATACAGTTACTTAATTCCTGATCCTTAAAAATTACCACCACAGTGATAAGACTGGATTAATCCTTGCTGTTACTGGATGGGCAGAAGTTGATTTTTAATACAAATTTTTTAATTACGCAATTGTTTGCTTAATCCGCTGCTAATCTTCTTCGTATTTATAGGGACCTTTTCCCAAATTTTACAAGTTGGTGCACTTTATGCTACTGGAAAACCACCGTTGCCGGTTTCAATATCCCGTTGGCGACCTTCCCTTGTTTTAATTGCGAAATAAAGTCAATACAATTCTTCAGGATTTTTCTCCGCTGTCTTGTTCAAATTTTGTTTGAATTTTTCCCGTGCACGGAGCACTTTACGCTACTTAGAACAACTAATTTCTTTTAGTTTAATGTTTCGTTGGCGACCTTCCCTCGGTTGAATTTTTAGAAAGAAAAGATTAACAAAATCTTTAGAAAATTGTCTTTGAAAACTAAAAGAAATGTCTTTACGTCCGCACCATTCGTTAAGGGATGGAGCGCTTTCTGCTACTTGGAAACCGCTATTTCTAGCTTCAATATTCCTTTGGTGACCACACCCGAAACTAAGCATCGTTGGACGGACCAGAGATACACGCGTCGATCAAAATTCACTACGGTAGAAGACTGCACTTTAATTAAACGTTGCGATTATTTTTATGATCGATGGAAGTTCAAAAGTAGGGATATGAGGTGTGGAAATGTCGTGTGATTTATGGGCGGGGTGAGAATTAGGAAAGAATTTTAGCAACCTGTGAGTTCTTGTCGTCAAGCGAATGTCGGTTTATGCACAGCCAGCACTTCAACAATTTCTTGCAATATATTCTGCAGAAATTATATTTGTTGCTCCATCGGGTCGATAAGCCTTATACAAAATCATCTGTCGATACGAATCAATAGAGTTATTAATCAATTACGCAAATTCTATTGAATGCGATATGCCTTGATTTGTTGTGCTAGGCCATGTGCTTGGCGATGTCGAAAACCACGTGTTTTCTTTCTTCGTCATTTTCAGGAGTTTTAGAGAAGGAAGGTGGGAGTGGAAAGCATAATGGCTGGTGTGTCGTGCTTGAAAGGTGTGCGTGCGTTGTCTCTGGGACGGCGAACGACGCCTGGTCAGTGTGTGCGTGCACACGTACATACACTTCCTATCACAAACGATACGAACGAAGGGAAAAGAATTACAATTAAATGCTAAGAAAAATGCCTTTTCTCTCATTTCAGCAAGGATTCTTCCAGTGTTGTTCTCTTTGCCAGTGTTGTGACAGTCATGTCAATACCCATATCGTTTTCCATATATTCATTCTATTCTCCTAAATTTAATTAATATTTTAGATAATGAATTTGGAAACAAGCGTTCTGACTTCCCTTGGTCTCAGAAAGGAATACGACAGTCTAAAGAGTATACAAGGCTGAATCTTTAAATAATCAACTTAGTCTACCGAGTATTCACAAGTATTCCAAACAGTCTCGGTAGAATCTGACAGTTTCTTAATTTTTCTGGTACTGTGTTGACTAATTATCCCATAGATGGCAGAAATTATAAGTCCTATATTAAAGAAAATTATGTTGTTAATAGAAAAAATATAAAAAGATTTCAATATTGTGTAAATTTTATCAAGTGTGTTACGATTGAAGCAAAAAATATAAAATATTGATGTGAAATAAATATCAGAAACGAGTTTATTATTAAACAAAAATTCTACATTATTAATCATTATAAATGTTTATGGAACATAAACATAACATTTATATTAAATTTCCGAAATAATTATTTTAAGTTATTAGAAATTGTATACATTGAAAATATTTACCTTCATTTATACAGAAAATTATTTTATTATTGCAATTTTACATTAAGTATTATATCAAGGTTCTAACATAATTACAGTTTCTTTTACATACTGTACTGTATTATCAACATGAATATAATAACAAACTAAATTTAGGTTAAGAACATCATTAACATATTAGTTTTCTTACGGCACCAACTACGGACCCTGACTGTAATAATATTCAAATAATAGGTTTTGTAAATCTTCAACTAAGTGAGTGGGTACGGGGGATTAGAGTGTCTGATTCGTGTCCGAAGGGTCCCGCTTTTGATCCCAGCGGTTGTACGATTTTTAGTTATTTAGGAAAATATTAATTGTTTAGGTCTAGCTACCATTGGTATACTGGAGTATTTTGGGTTGAATAATTTTTCGACTTTTCATAAAGTCTCCCGAAGTATTCCTTTTTGGAATGACGAATACTGATTTGAATACTGGGAGACTGTAGTAATCCATCAGAATACTATAATTTTTCATCATTTCTACCACACATGCACAAAAAACCCATGTTTTTGTTCTCGTTAAGCGGGGCAGAATTCTCAGTTTTCAGGTTAATGAGCGTCAGAGGTAAAAAAAAACTTCCAAATAGTAATTCAATAAATTTTAGAATTTTTAAAAATAATTGTTCAGAAATGATTGAGTTAAGAATTATAAGAATTTTTTGGGATAATTCTGTGGCCAATTTACAAAAATCAAAAAAGAGCTTTTTCCTCTGGGGTATCAATTTTAAATTATATACTAGCATATCATTATATTAATATTAACCGATTTTTAGAATACAATATGTATAATCTCCCTACATTACAAAAAGATATCGCCGCCAACGCCCGAATGGCCTATCACAAATGGACATTTTCACGAAACAATTCGGTAAAATAGACATGCCCATTTTACCGAATTCAAAATCCCGAATCAAAACTCCCGAATAGCCTATCCCAAATGGACATTTTTCCGAAAAAATTCGGTAAAATGGATATGCATATTTTACCGAATTCGAAATCCCGAATCGAAACTCTCGAATGGCCTATCCCAAATGGACATTTTACCGAATTCGAAATCCCGAATCAAAACTCCCGAATGGCCTATCCCAAATGGATATTTTCTCGAAAGAATTCGGTAAAATGGACATGCCCATTTTGCGGAATTCAAAATCTCGAATCGAAACTTACGAATGGCCTATCCCAAATGGATATTTTCTCGAAAGAATTCGGTAAAATGGACATGCCCATTTTACGGAATTTGAAATCCCGAATAGCCTATCCCAAAAGGACATTTTTCCGAATAGATTTGGTAAAATGGACATGCCCATTTTATGGAAGTCGCAATCCCGAATCGAATCCCCTTTTCTGCCTTAAAAATTTAGTTCAAATTTAAGGGCTATTTTAACCTACAGGTCAAGACTTGACATTTAAACTCTCTCCGACTTATTCTAACCTAAAAATGTAGGTCAAGTTCAAGGGCAGTTTTAACCTAAAGGTAAAGACTTAACTAGAAGACTCCATACAACCTATTCTGCCCTTAAAATTTACGTCAATTTTAAGGATAGTTTTGACCTGAAGGTCAAGACTTGACGGTAAAACTCCATCTGACCTATAAGGATATTCAAGTTTGGTGGGGAGAAATTCAAAATGGCGGCTACCTGGATGACAGGTTTGCATGGTAGTCAATGGGACGAAATCAGTTTTTTTTACAATAACTTTTAAAAAACAAATTTTCCAACCTATTTTCATTAACAAATTATTTTTCATTTATCGAAACCTATTTTTTAAAACAATAAAATTTTATAAATTTTTTTTATGAGTTTTTATTATTTTGAAAATAGCTTTTTATAAAGGAAAAATAATTTGTTAATAAACATAGGTTCGAAAATATGTTCTTTAAAAGTTATTGTAAAAAAACTGATTTATTCGCATTGAATTCAATGCAAACGTGTCATCCAGGTAGCCGCCATTTTGAATTTCTCCCCACCCAACTTGAATATCCTAATTCTGCCCTTAAAATTTAGGTCAATTTTAAGGGCAGTTTTGATCTACATAATTATTTATATTTCAATAAATTGTTTCCAAGATCCTCTGTTTAGTTTTCAATTACTTTTAGAAAATACACCAGAGACTCGATTTAGTGGACATTTAACGAGCTCACCGAGAAATCCCACTTACTTTCAGTAGCGTACACACAAATCTAGCCCCTTAGTCATGTAATTCCTTGAAAAAGTAATATGTATGCTCAATATAGTGTGCTTAATTATAATTATTCATTAAAAAGAAAATATAAAAACCAAAATTAATTATGATAGTAATTAAATAAATGATTTTTATCATGATTGTACATGATCATTTCAGGGCACCGCTCCCAGATATGTGCAGGGTTGCACCAATCAGAATGCTCGTGACGTCACACTTGATTTAATGACATAGAACCTTGGCCGTACCAAGGCCACAAACTAAGAAGAAGAAGAAGAAGAAGAAGAAGACCTGTCCACTAAATCGAGTCTCTGGTGTATGTATTTTTTTATTTAAGAATTAGAAGATTTAAAATTGTATATTATTTTGTGATTGTAGATTTGCAAAAATTATTTCGTTTCCTAATAATAGTTTATCTACTGTTATGAAGTCATTTTTATTAATGTCTTTTATTAGATTCTAAATATTTGTCACTTTCAGGACAAATAACAATTTTTATTATAAAAATTTTCCAGGTAAATTCATCGTTTAACAAATTAATTTGACATTTTCATTTTTATAAAATTGTAAACTTAAGCTAAATTAAAGTTCAAATGTATTTGTAAGTCAATTAATAAAAATAATTCAAATTAAAGTTGACTTAAAATAAAGTTTTTAATTTAATTTTAAAGAAAGAATAGGGGGGTTGGCGCGCGAATCGCGCAGGGGGCGAAGCCCCCCTAGTATATATATGTATTTATAAATATACACATATAAAATAATTGGAGACCTTTTGTGGGACCGAGCATAACAGTTCAACCAACTTTTTTGCTGTAAACTCCAAACCCCCTCTAATGTTCTGAATAATTTGGTATTTTATAAATTTAATTTTTTTAATTTAAATTTTTTTCATAATTTTTACGTTAACGTAATGCAGGCTTTCAAGCGATGACAGTCTCAACCCTGTAAAATGCAGAGAGCGTTAAAATATCCACCCATATATTACTACTAATAATACCAAACACTGCCCTGAGTCGCGCCCTGATCCGCAGCCCCCGAGCGAGTACAAAATTGTTTATTTTCATTTATTAAATATTTCGATCCCTTAAGTTGATTTATAGGTTCTTATAGGAAAAAGTCTCAGCTTTCGTTTAAAAAAATAAAAAATACAAAAAACCCGGTCTCGGAACCAAAAAAACAAAAATTTATTTTTAACCTTCATTTTTGGAGGTCGAAATATTTTTTTTTCTTAAAAATGCATATTACCAATCGAAAGGGCTTGAAAAAATCTATCGAAAATAGTATTACTGAAAATTTTTTATTTATTTATTTAAAAGCAAAAAATTACCATATAAGACGGTAACCCAAAATTTTCACCCCCTCCCCCTCAGTTGTACGTTTGTCTACTTTTAAATGCCGTATGGCGTTTTTTGAAAATTGAAAATGGCGATGCCAATATGGCGGAAAAACCCGGCTGTAAAAATTAGCACGGATTTATAAGAGGAAAATCCACACGGCGTTTTGAAACAATCCAGAAGGAAATCCAGAGGGAAATTTTTTCAACTTTTTAATTTTAAGGAATTTCTCTCACTCCATTGTTAGTCAAAGCAATGCCCATTTAAGTTTTCATTTGATTTACGCAGTACTAGTGCAACGCTTGGCAACGTTGCATTTATACTTCCCTCTTTCTGTTTCGTGTCGTCTGCAATTGCTATATACAATTGATATTACTTACAATTTTTGTCCCTTTTCTGTACCTAACCTGTAAGAAGCAACGTTGCCAATCGTTCTGCTATGTAACTGCTGATTAATAAAATACGGTGTTTTTTTTTAACAAAATAATTAATTTTGAGTCTTCTAGTCGAGGTTTGATCAATGTTTTTGAAAGTAAGTTAACATTAGTTATTTAACTTTATGCATAAAAAGTTTAAGTAACATACGTATATCATATTTCTCACAATTTGAGATTGAAGACCATGAAAATGCAGTTTCCCATAAGACACAGTGTAAAATGTTGAAAAAAAAATTGTTTATAAGTATTGTCATAATCGACCGAACCCTCTAAAAATTTAACTACAATTTTTTTCCACCATTATCTATCAGTACACAAAAATTCATAATAAACTGTCTATTAATTCTGTTTAAGAGAGAACCTCCTTAAGAGATATTGAAAAATAAATATCAAATTTCAATTCTCACTGTTTTCCATGTTTTTATAAAGCTTTTAGCATATTTAAACCCTATTTAAAATAAATACTGAAATCCACACGGAAATCCGCAGGGAAATCCACATGGAATCCGGACGAATCATTTCAAATCAGCACAGAAATTTACGAATGGAAATCCGGAAGGAAGTCTGGACGAACTTTTTCAGCCGGGAAGGCTTTCAATTAAAAAATTTAAAAATAATTTCCTGTATTAAAAATCCGAAAAGACCAACTTGCCCTCAAACTCTTTAACTAACAGGTTTAACGGTCGCTAAATGCAAATCTAATGTTGGTTTTTTAAAATTCAAAATGGCGGATCCAAAATGTCTGACAAAAATGTAAAAATCTATCAAATTTGTTTGAAATTAAGCACTTGGGGGATTTTGGGGTCGCTGATTAGGTTTTTGAGCTTATTTTTTGAAAAATCAAAACCCTTGGGGGTTTTTGGGGTAGCTGATTGCGATTTTGATCGTACTTTTTGGAAATTGAAAATGGCAGATTCAAAATAACGGACACAAAATTTAAAAATCGATTAAAAATCGCTTAAAAGTCATACCTCACAAAACCGTATTAAAAATTTTCAAAAATGATCCCCAAACCACCCCACACCTACATTTTTATGCCTCACCGCTATATACAGTATATTTTCGGACATATTGGCAGATGGAAATTATTTAAGAGTCACCTAGAAACAATATCATTTGATAACCTAAACTCTCCAACCCTTACAAACCACACTGCCTAGCTTTTTCCATCCCTCCTTACTTTAGCTTTTTTCGCTTAGGTAAAGTTTTTTTTTGGACAGACTAGCAGATGGAAATTACTTAAGAGTCTCCTAGAAACGATGTCATCTGATAAGAGGCCCTACACAAATTACGTAACCCATTTTTAAGTATTTTTTTACCTCCTCCCACCCCATCGTAAGACATAGTAAGATTTTTTTTGCCCCACGCCCCTTAAAATTTTACTAAGATTTATTTTTTCTTAATCTAGTTGAAGTAAAATTTTTATTATATAGGGGAGTGGGCCCCAAGATGGACAGGGCCCCAAGATGGACATTTCGTATAAAATTTTTGTTTAAGGGGACAGCGCCTTATGCTTTCTGTCATTTTTGTTGTTTGTATAGACGAACATTTTGATGCACATTTCAAGAAAAAAAAACCAGTTGGTTTTTCTTCTACACATACCACGTAATTTTGTGTCTAAAAAAGTTTTGTAACAGTTTTTTCTCAAGTTGGTAAAGTTATTTAAATTTATGATTTAGAGTGAGTACTTAACGTTATAATATTCTTTATTTATCGCATAATAATATTTTAAAATGATTTTACTAATTCAGTGTTCATATATAAATTTTTACTGGGGATTAAAAAATGGTGTCATTTACCCTAAGATGGACAGGCCTCAAATCTCAATGTATTTATCAGTGGCGGATCCACGGGGGGGGGGGTCATTGAAGTCATGACCCCCCCCCCCCCCCCCTGGAGCTAACTTAGATTTGTATGAGATCGAGATAGATTGCATCTCTCATGTATAACCCCCTCCTGGAAACAAGTCTGGATCCGCCACTGGTATTTATTTGCATATTTTCAATTTTACACTTTTTTCAATAATTTTTTGAGCCAAATAATTAAAAATTTTTATTTTCCACCATAAAATATAATTTTATCGTTAGAGAATTTATTATATTGATATTTTTCTATATTTTATTAATTTTTACTGTCAAGCTATTAAATTGAAGTTTTTAGAAATTTTATTTCTTGATAAATTCGGTAAAATGATTAAAAATTAGTTTAAGAATTGGTACACGAAGTTCATTTTTTATTTACTATTATTTTCAGAGACTTTTAAAAAGGTGTCCATCTTGGGGCCACTTTTTTTTAGACCGAAAATTTTAACAATTAGAAAAAATGCTTTAAAAAATGTTTATGTTCAAAACAAAAATTTATTCCTGTGGCCATAAATTACCTTATAAATTGTACTTTCATTCGGTATAAAACATTTTAATATATTTTATTTGGTTTGGATTCTACAGCAATAAATCAATAGGGTGTCCAACTTGGGGCCCTCTCCCCTAAAATATTTGCAGTATCTTTAAAAGTAAATATTATGGAATATTAATTTATAGTAACTTTCATTATAGTCTTGAAGGCATGCACTGAAAGAGTGGTTTTCGGTTTGTAATCTAGGATAATCGTGTAAAACAAACATTTTTCCCAGCGAATAGTAAAAATTAATGGATAAGTTATAATACTTAATGTTTAAGGAGGTCTTCTACTCTCCAGGCCCGATATTTAGTGGTTTTTTTGGGAATTACTTCTGAAGAAACTACTGAATATTTTTTTACGATTCATTTCTTATTCATGATGAAAAATAAAAATGGTGGTGATCTTGAAACGCCCTTGCGTAAACGCGTTACAGAAATGCAGAGGTCCCGCTTGAGTCACGGTTTTGGCAGTGGGACAATCCAAAATCAAAAAACGAATTTTTTTCATGTGTATAGTTGCGTTGACTATTTTTTCCCGTGGCAGATTTTTTTTAATTTTTGATTTGTCAAAATTATGCGAAAATTCGCAAAAATTTTCATTTTTTTTTTTTTTGACTTTAAGGGGCTATTAAAAAAAACAAAAAAAAATTCAAAAATCGTACACGGAGAAAAATAGCTGCATCATTTCTGAGTAATTTAAAAAAAAATTAAAATCGGACAATTTTCACTATAAAAAGCGTGACTCAGCAGCTTAAAAAACACTACCCAAATAGCACTGAATATTCCATCCATATTCCTCGAATATTCCATTGGAACATTGGGAATATTCCAAAGGAATATTCCATTCATATTCCGGGAATGTAGAAATGTCCGACTACTAGAACATTCCTTTTTTACATTCCTGGAATATTCCAGCGGAATATTAAAAAATAATTCTAATAAAACGTGTGATAAATATTCTCATTGAATATGCCGAGAATATTTCTACGGAATATACCTGAAATATTCCTACGGTATATACCCAGTGGAATATATCAAGAATATTGAAGGAATATTCCATTGGAATAAAAAACATATTTCTAAATTTATTAATTCTTATTAGAATTATTTATTATTCTATTTGTACTCTTTATAACAAATTAAAAATTCTAAACGCGACCGGAGGATTCGAACCCTAAACCTAAAACCTATCTAACGATTTAACGCTCGCAGCTATTTTATCGGTATGAAAATTCTACAATTTTTAATTTGTTATAAAGAGTACAAATAGAATAATAAATAATTCTAATAAGAATTAATAAATTTAGAAATATTAAAAATACTTTTTTTTCATTGCTTTTAAAAGTTTATAAAAATTCCAATGGAATATTCCTGCAATATTCCTGATATATTCCACAAAAATATTCCTAGTAATTAAAAATATTTTTTTTTCTTCTCTGTTTTTTACTCCAATGGAATATTCCTGCAATATTCTTGATATATTCCACTAGGTATATTCCGTAGGAATATTTCAGGTATATTCCATAGAAATATTATCGGCATATTCAATGAGAATATTTATCACACGTTTTATTAGAATTATTTTTTAATATTCCGCGGGAATATTCCAGAAATGTAAAAAAGGAATATTCTAGTAGTCGGACATTTCTACATTCCCGGAATATGAATGGAATTTCCCCCACTTGTAACTTTGAAATTTTACAAATTTTTTTTTTTGCAGATTTTTAAAGCATAATTATCAAATAATACGTCTTACAAATTTCAAGTCGATCCGAGCAAAATTAACTAAGATATGAGCATTGAAAGAGAAAAATCCGCAATATTTAATTTTTTTAAAAATATATTAAATATTACTCGGACTTCCCTCCAGTTTCAATTGATTGTAATTTTTGGAAGCGGTCTTATCTGTGAAAGAGTTATTTCATAGGCCCGGAATAAATGACTCTTTGTAAGTTTAAAAAAAAAATTTTTCCTTAACTTGAGTTAAGACTTTAAACGCGTTTTTCTCGAAATGGTATTTCTGAAGTCGGTGACCAAGATTATTCGAACACTAATGAACCGATCTTTTTGAAATTTTGCAGGCTTATTTAATACATAAAAATGCAGTCTTTAATCGTTCGATTTTTTTTTCGAAAAAAAATTTGCCGTTTTATGGTCAAAAACGGCCGTTTTTATTCGTTAAAATCGAACTTTTAACTTTGACTGTCCGCCATTTTGTGAAAAATGAAATTTTTTTTAAATCCTTCGATTAAAGACTAGTTTATACTTATATTTGACTAAATCCATTCACATTTTTTATTTCAGATGATCCACTTCGCCGCAATGTTGGTCACCGCAAACCGTATAAATAAAAACATTATTTCATTGACGGCCATTTGCCACTTAACAATGTAATATTTTTCAATAAAAAAATTACTGAAAGTTCTTCAAGACGTGTACTTTAAGATGACATAGTGATCGATTAAAAAAGTTTTGTAGTTTTCTTTAAAAAAATTCATGAAAAAGGCCTATTTTTTGACGCTACAAGTGGGGGTAACCCCTTAAAGTTAACACATGGTGTATAACTTGATTGTAGTAACTTATGAGTTAATATGCTAATATCGGGTCTGAACAAGGTTTTTTGTTTTTATAGGGGTTTTTGGACATCAGCAAAGATAAAAAGATTATAAATTGGTAATTTGTTGATAATGGAATCATTATAAATAAACAAATGTTACAAATGAACAAAAATTCGTGAGTTTTTTTGGTTTCCAGAAACATACAAAAGAACGTGATTCTCACGAAATCCTTTCTGTGGCGTATTCTCAGATACATATAGATTGAAATAAAAAAGAAAAAAAATGTTTTTTTTTTTAAATTCCGAGATTAGAAGACCCCCTTAATGACTTGAAGGGTATCAATTAAATCCCTCTTTAAATTAAAAAAAAGATTCTGTTAATTAAAAAAATACTACGTAGAATTTCACAGGAACCCCCCTTCCCCTATGTAAGATACCGTAAGATTTCATCAAACCCTCCCTCACCCCCTAATGGCTTACGTAATTTGTGTACATAACCTAAAATCACCAACCCTCAAAAACCACCCTGCCTCGCTTTTTCCATCCCTCCTCACTTTAACTTTTTTTGGTTTAGGTAAAATTTTTTCTAACAAACTAGCGGATGGAAGTTACTTAACAGTCATCTAGAAACGATATCATTTGATAACCTAAAAACCTCCAACTCTCAAAAACCACATTGCCCCGCTTTTTCCATCCATCCTTACTTTAGCTTTTTTTCGCTTACACTGAGAAAACATTTTGTTTGAATCTAACATAATATGTTTGATTTAAACCTAATTTTACTTTGTTATACAGTAAACATAAGTAGGTTTGATGAAAGAAAATTTTTTGGTTGATCTAATAATATGTATTTGATTTAAACAAATATTTAATTTAATTTAAATAAAATTGTTTTTTTTGTTTTAGGCGAAGTAAATATTATTTTAAATAAAATAAATTTTTATCTTTAAGATATTATTTTTTTGTTTTAAACACAAAATTTTTTTATTGTAAGCACAAAATATGTTCCGCCATAGTTTAATGTTTGTTTCTTACTTTATATAAAGCATTCTTTGTAGTTTGATATTACTTCAAGTGTTCATTTATCATCTGTGCAAAACCGAACGAAACTACACTTCTCATTAGCTGCGCACAATTGTGAAAATGTGGGGATATGAATTAGACAAGAAGAAGAGACAAAAAAACAATAAGTTTAGTAAACTCACTTGAGCACAAAAGTTTCAATCACTTCAGACATAACTCAACTTTTTGATAAAATAATATCATTTCCACACTCAAGTAATCACTTTAATAAAAACAAAACTACGATTGCAAATATATTTGTTTCCAAAAAATTGATAAACACGCATAATCACTCGAAACGACGCGCACATGTTCTACCGGAAAAGTAAACTAACATAAAAACAGTGACGTTATATTGAGTTCACAAAGGCCTCTGCTTATTCAATATGTTTTAATCAAACATAAAATATAGTTCTTTGAAATATAAAGACTTCAAACACAATTTTGGTTTAATTTTAACAAAATTTAGTTTTTAATCAAACAAACAGCATATCACCTTTAAACATAAAATATATTGCAATCAAAACTTTATATATCTCAGATACATTAAAATTAAATATGAAAATATTGTTTATTCAATCAAAATCATTCAAATAAATACAAATAAATTCATTATTCAATATTCAATACATTCAAATAAATTGATTATTTAAATCAAGAAAATATTTTTCTCAATGGAGGTAAAGTTTTTTTTTTGGACAGACTAGCAGTTGATATTTTCATTGCTCATCATTTGAATTTACTCTAATGAAACTAAAGGTATAATTTGCAGACTGACTGTCAAACTGACTGGCGTCTGCCAATTTGGGATCCGCTATTTTAAATTTCTAGAAAAAAAGCTGAAAATTATAATCAGCTACCCCAAAAACCCCCGATTGATTTTTGAGAAACCAACATTTGATTTGCATTCAACGACCCCAAAAACTGTTAATTAAAGAGTTTGAGGTCAGGTTGGTCTATTTTAGACTTTTAATACATGAAGTTGAATTTACATTTTTTAATTAAACGCCTTTTTTTCAACATATTGGCATCGCCATTTTGAATTTTTAAAAAACGCTATTAGGCATTTAAAAGTAGACAATCTTACAAATTTTTTGAGCTTTATAACGTTCAAATCGGTCAAGACCATTTTTGAACTCAGGCCTGTCCTTGTTGACTTGGAACGTCCTAGATATATAATAACATATAAACTAAATAATATATAGTGAAGTGGAGTAAAGTGAAAATAAAGTGAAGTGAAGTGAAGTAAAGTGAAAATGAAGTGAAGTGAAAGTGAAGTGAAGTTGAAGTGAAAGTGAAGTGAAAGTGAAGTGAAGGTGAAGTGAAAGTGAAGTGAAAGTGAAGTAAAGTAAAAGTAAAGTGATGTGAAAGTGAAGTGAAGTGAAAGTAAAGTGATGTGAAGTGAAGTTACAGAATAAAATAGCACCCCTGAATTGGGAAGTCACGAGTGAAAATTTTTTTTCACCTTGATCAGTTGATATGAAATTTCCCATTAATGTCCAGCATCTTAGAAATGTTGTCTCAAAAATGTAAGTCGATGCGAGCAAAGTTGGAAGGGAGAGAGCGCATTTTGTGCGCTGCTTATAAAGCCCGTGACTGTTGTGTCGTTTCTTTCGCGAGGCGCACAGTGATTTGAAATCAGAATTTGATGTTCAAATCAATCTCACAAATCTCTTAAGAATTTATTACGGAATGCTTTAAGAAAAGAAAATTGAAAATTCATGCAGCCGTTCTTTCTAAAACTTGATTTGAACATCAAATTCAGATTTCAAACCTCCGCGATAGCGAAAAGGTTAAACGTTTCATAGTAGTAAAAGTTTCATAGGTTAATTTTCATAGTCGGTGGGCACTATATCTTAAAAAATTAAGCACCGTTCATTTTGCAATTTTTTGCACATCATTTATACATATTATGTTTGTACTTGAGAGGAAGACTTTTTTTTATAACGTTTATAATTTGTATAAAAAAATAAAAATGATCCAATTTTAAAGCAAAAATCACGATTTTCACTTCAAACTGCTATAAAAAATTAAAATTTTTTTTTATAAATGTGCTTTGCTTAAGTAATAAAGAAGCTAACCTACTAACGAAAAATTTTTGGTGTTTTGATTTTAGATAATCCTGTCGGGACTTATGATGTCCACCACAAAAAAGCTTTTTTTTAAGAGCTCGAATAAATTTATTATAACTTTTATAATTTTTATTATTTTTAATGAATAAATTCAGAATTTTTCTTTAAATATAGGTTAATTTAATGCAAAAATTTAAATTAAAAAACAGTCATTCGTTTTCCTTAAAAAAAATCGAGAAAACCCGTATATTTAAGCGTCCCTGACGCTTTTAAATTTAAATCCCTGACTGCCTATGCCCCTTAATTCATATTTCAATTACGTACCATTAAGAAGAAATAAAAATAAAAATTTTTAATTTTTAAGAAATTCGTGTTTATTTTTTATATCCTATCCTATATAATAATTTGACAGTGTCCCTTTAGCTGAAAATTTTCGTTTCAAGATGGGCGGAGATTTGGCATTCTTCTTCTATTGTTCTCCTTTTGTCTGCATTACAATGAGTCTATTGTTCTCCTTCTGTCCAAATAACAATGAGCTCATTATTAGCCTTTTGTCGAAATTACAATAACCTTATTATTAGCCTTTTGTCAAAATTACAATGACGTGATTATTACCCTTTCTTTACCATTAAGGAGTAAGGGTATTCTGGGCGTTTACTTGAAATTACCAAATGATTCGATTGGTATTTTCTGTGAGTAAGGTTCGCTTCTTTTTGAAAAATGATGTTGATGAGAGGGAATAGTTTTGTTTTGTAAGGCCGAGTGAAAGGGTCGTCCTGAATCTAAACACGAGAAGAGGATCTGAGGTGAATTTTTGACAGGTAGGTAATTTTACTTGTCTATAAATATAAATTAAAAAGTTTATTTACATTTACAAACAAATTTAGATTACTTTTCAAATTTTAAAATAGATTTGGTTAAACTCGAGTTTAGTAGCCGCTTACCGAGATAGTATAGAGAAATTCCATACCAAAAAGATCAAAGTTGCAAGTCAAGTTTTTGATTTTAATCAAAGTTGGTCAAACTGTCAAACGGACAGACATAGTGATTTTAATAAGGTTCCGTTTTACTGTACGGAACCCTAATAAAATGCAAAAATGACAAGAAAATCGTTAAAAACAGTTTTTTTCATGTAAGAAAAAATAAAAAAACTCGGTTTCATCAAGCAGTCACTTGGTCAATCAAAAACTATTGTGACAGTGCTATGTTGTGAAAAAAATGATCATGATTGGTTAATTAGTGTCTTACCTAAGGCAGGTAACCCATCTTAACCCCACCTCCCCAAAAGATCTAAAAAAAATTGTACGGTAAGTTGTACATGTCTTATATATGTATTTTTATAGTATATTTTAAGTTCTACTTTCATTATTGCAATTAAAAAAATTATTGACTATGTTCCATAGCTGCTAGATTGGCTTTATTTACAATTTTAACACTTTTGGTTGAGTAACAACTGTTAAAAGTTTATAAATTAATTCTCAACTACTTTTTCTAACACATTTCTTATCGCACAACAAAATTCCATCAATTTTTGTAGTTCAAAAAAATTGTTAGTTTACATTTTGGGGCCAAATTTACGACAAAAATCGAAATTCACTATTTCTAAGGTCTATGACCAGAAATTCTATGATCAGAAAAAAAATTTTTTCTTCGCCTTAAACACAGTAAACTTTCTCCAGTAACAGGAAGATAATTTTACAAGAAGAGAAATTTTTATTTACATTAGTTTTAATTAAGCTAGAGTCGTAAAATTTAAAAAATCCGTGTTTTCATGAAAAATGGACCAGCGCGACCCCTAAAAATGATTTTTTTTAAATACAAAAAAAAAAAGTGTCTCATTTTTTTCCCTTAGGAACAATATTTTGAAGTAGCATTATAGAAAATTAAAAGTCGTGTTTTTTTTTTGGGCACCCTAATATACATATTTACAACTTACAAGATTATTCAACTTCATGTGGTTGCCGGGACTATTTCCTCGTTTTGCTTTTCGAGCAAACTTTTTTAGAGTAGATTTCTGTACAACTACAATGTTTGTGTCAAGGAAAGCATAAAATCGTTTGCAGAGAATCTTAAAAATCGTTTGCAGAGTATCTTGGAAAATTATTTTGCAATTAATTTTCTGCTTTCATTGATTCAAAAACTGTAGATATCCAGACATCTGCTTTAAAAAAGAAGGTTGCTTGAAAAGCAAAACGTTAAAATGGTCCTGGCAACCACATTGAGTCCAACGATTTTGTAAATAAGTATATAGTTATAAATGTAAAGTTGTAATAGTTTTCTGGTCTACTGCTAATAGTTATTTAGGGGAAACTGCCCTAAGTTGGATAGCCATTCCAACAATAATTATATTAAAAATTATTTATTTTACCGAAATCAATCTTAGAATTTAGTAGTAAATTTAGACTAAATTAATCTGCAACGCTTTTGCGTACCTCACTGAGAGAAATAGATCTTCAAACTTACTATCCACGATATTAAAATATACTAATTTTAATATCTGCATATTATGTTTAATAATCTAAATACTAAGTTTTAATATGCGGATGCTAAATTTAAATATCCACGAATATCCATATCTTGATGCCTTACAGTTTTTTGTGTTATTATCGACAAAGAAAAATTTGTAATATGCATTTTTCATTGTTTCACAATTGTTAGACTATTAACTCAGGTCGGCAAATTTATCACCTTCAATTGCATTTAAATTTCTGTCTCACTTGCGGTAAAATTAATTGAATGAAAACTACTTTTAAACTTTTTGACACTACCATTGGTTATTTATTCATAAATATTTATTTATTTCTTATAATATTCATAGATAGTTGTCAAGAATAAATCATTGTAGTTTATTCATTTACAATATTTTTAAAAACAAATAAAACTCAAAAATCGTTATGCTCATAGGATAGAAGACGTGAAGCGTAATACTCTTACAAGAATTTGAAAAAATAAAGGGTAAAAAATTCAAAGTGACGTAATTCCTAAAATTTTGAAAATTTTTCAAAAATACTTGAGTAAGTTATTACTACCCCTAAATACAACAAATTGACCAACTATGATCAAAATCAAAAACTTGACTATTAGTATGCTTTTAATTGTAAATAATAAAATTATTTATTTTTAGTCATTATTTAAGAATAAGAAGAACAATTTTTTTATGGAAATATTTAAGATTTTTTAAAATTATTTTTGATTTCATTAATGTGAGGTGTCATTGAGGTGTAGTTAACATATATTTTTATGTAGGTGAGAGGACCCAAGATAGACAGGGCCCCAAGATGGACAAGTTAACATTATTTTTATGTAGGAGACAGGGCCCCAAGATGGACATTTCGTATATAATTTTAAGGTGATAGCGCCTTATGCTTTCTGTCATTTTTGTTGTTTGTATAGACGAAAAAAAAAGTTTTCTTATATGTTTTTCTTTATTTGGTAAATTTATTTAAATTTATGATTTAGAATGAGTACTTAACGTTATGATATTCTTTATTTATCGTATAACAATATTTTAAAATGATTTTACTAATTTTGTGTTTGTATAGAAAATTTTACTAGGGATAAAAAATTGTGTCATGTACCCTAAAATGGACAGGCCCAAAGTCTCAATGTATTTATTTTCATATTTTCGATTTTACACTTTTTTCAATAATTTTTTGAACCAATTAAAATTTTGTATTTTCCAACACAAAATGTGATGTTATCGTTAAAGAATTAGATATATCGATAGTCACCTTGGGTCCCTTTATTTTATATATGGGCGATTCTTACGCAACTACCTTACTTGGCGGAGTTGAAAAAATATAGATAAATTAAAAATATATTCTGAAGTGTATTAGTGAATTTTAAGGTTATATATGAGAGTAACTGAAAACCAAATATACATAAATATATATATTATAACTTCTATTATATTGCACTATAACGGCTGAAATTTCAGCTCCGTGGCGTGTCCATTTTGCAAAATGTTAAATTTAATTTAATAATTTTCGGTGAAAATATCATTATTATAACTCAGCCTTTTTAAAGCATAAAGTGTCTATATTTATGAACAATTTAGGGTTATATTGAACTTCATAATACCTTTTTCATACTTAGAATCTGTAAAAATATTTTGTCCCTCAATTTTTCCAATTTTTGAACGCAATCTGTAGACATATAATTAAGGTGTCATGTGTTTAGTTATTACGCCTTCTAATAAGTTAAATCTCAATTTTGATCCATTAGCAATAATCACATGTGAAAAAAGTTTTAAAAAAGAAAAATTTTTACTAAAAAAAAAATTATTTTTGTGAAAATCGCATTTGTACAAAAAAAGCGTTCAGTTCTATGTCATTACTATTATATTACTGTAACAGCTATTTGATGGTATTGTTATCATTTTCTTTAAGGTTTCATGTGAAACAAGCGATCTGCAGAAAGAATAGATTTATTTTGCAATATTGTATAAATTGTATAAATTGAAATTAAAAATGGCCGAACGTTAAGCACTGCCTTGCTGATTGCTCCGGTTTCTGATAGTGATTTTTTATTTTTACTAACAGTATGAAATATGAATAACAGTTTTTTGTGTATTTTGGTGACTTGTGCTTTGTGCAATTGACCCGTAATTGAATTTTCTGTGAATTCTACGTATTTATGTGTTTTTTTCCACTTCTTAATCTCTTGTCACGCCGCCTTGGTTTACCGTTGTCTTTCACAATGCCACCTGAGAAGATATGTACCTGGTGTAAAGAATTGATTACATTGCGTGCAACGAGATGTCCAAGATGCAATTCTCCTTATCATAAAGAATGTACTACATCTGTGGAGAAATTGGGAGATGGTGCATTCGTAAAATGTTGTAAGCCACGTGCTCACTCTTCTACTGATATCCCTGAACATAAATCATCTAACAATGTATCCGCTCTGTCTGCATCGGATGTCGCTAGAATTGTTAGTGAGGCTTATGCTGACCTGCATAATAAGTTCTCCGAAACATTAAAATCATCTATTGCTGATGTCTGCTCTAAAATTAGTGACCTAACCTTAGAATTAGGAAAAGCATTGGTTTCTGTTGGGAAAACGGATGAAAGGGTAGATAATTTTACAGCTCGTGTGACGTCTGTAGAGGGAGACCTGGCTAAACTGACGGAGACGGACGCAGTTGCTAATTTACCGGATGACAACACTGTGAAGCACACATGTATGAAGAAGATGGAAGATAGAGATTCTCGTAAGAAAAATCTTATATTATTTGGCATATCCGAGCCTGATCCTAGTACAGATAAGAATAAGCATGCTGAATCTCAGAATGAAACTTTGAACGAATTTTTTGCACCATACCTATCTCCGACGGATATATCACTTCTTAAATTTAATCGCCTTGGGAAATTACAGGAATTGACCAAACCCAGACCGGTACGTATTGTATTTCCTTTGGAGTTACTGGCGAAAGAAATGCATAAAAAGTTCTTATCTGCAAAAAGAAGTATCAACAATCTGCTCTCTCTGAGGGGTATCTCTCTAATGCCAGACAGAACGGTAATTCAACTGAGAGAGGTCTCGGATTTGAAGAAAGAGATGCAAGAGAGGCGTTCGAAGGGGGAATCAAATCTACAGTTAATTCATCGTCGTGGAATACCAATGATAGTTGCCGTACGCAATCAGCCCCACCAGCAGGAGACTTCCCTACCACCTCAGCACCAGTCTTCAACTCCCACTCCACATCATCAGCAGTAGTTACGAGCACACACTTTCTCCATCGTTAGAAGTATTGTAAGAAAACTAGTCTGTCTATGTACTATCAGAATGTTAGAGGTATGCGATCTAAATTACGCCAAGTCCGTACTATTCTTCCCTTGCTATCGTACGTTAATTTCATTTTGACAGAAACATGGCTTAATGCTAATATACACAGCTCTGAACTTGGGTTCTTTAATTTCGATGTTTTTAGATGTGACAGAAGTATTTTGACTGACTTGAATGTTATAAAAGACGGTGGCGGTGTCCTTATTGACACTAATAAATTTCTTTCTGCTACACGAATTGACACGATTAATTCATTTTTTGAACACGTTTTTATTACTTTTAGCTATCACTCAATTAATTTTGTTGTCGGTGCTTTTTATTTGCCGCCTAATAGTAGTCTGCAAATTTATTCAGAATTTTGTAACACGGTTGAAACAATTTATTTAAAATATCCGTCTTCCAAAATAATTATTTTTGGTGATTTTAATCTACTTTTTATTACTTGGAGTAAGGACTCTGCACATGTGTCCTCTTGTTCTTTTGCTTCTGGTTCTTCACGTCAGCAAATATTGATAACAGATATTGTTTCGGACATGATAGAGTATTTGAATCTTATTCAAGTTAACTATTTTCCGAATCGCATGGGAAGAATTTTCGATTTAATCTTTGTTAATTTTTCAAATTTTATTTTAAACCTAGCGTTAGATATATTACTGTTAGTAGATGATTATCATCCACCGATAGTGTTCGAATATATTTTTGATGAAGTCAACAGCAATACAAATACGAATCTCATTACAAACTCTTCTAGTTTTGACTTTTCCAGGACGGATTTCGGTGCAGTTATTACTTTTTTATTATCAGTAGATTGAAATTTTTTATTTCTTGATAGTGATGTCAATAATGCTGTTATTATATTCTATGATTATTTATCGTTAGCATTTAACTCTTTTGTTCCTCTTAAATTGTTTAGACATTCTAAATTTCTGCCTTGGTTTAATAAAGAACTGATGGATTGTGTGAGAGATAAAAAAATCGCTCACTTAAATTTTAAAATCAATGGTACTTAATTAAATTATGAAAAATTTGCAACATTAAGATCAAAATCTAAGGCACTCTCAACTAGATGCTATAATAATTATTTGCGCCGCGTTGAATCTACTCTAATTTCGAATCCGAAATATTTTTGGTCTTATGTGAATAAAAAGCGGAAGAATAGTCGTATACCTACATCTATGTTTTTGAAGGAGAGCACATCCACAACTAATTTTGAATCTGCCCAGCTTTTTGCAACGCATTTTAGTTCTGTTTTTGACATTAACAAGTATGATAATTATAGCTTTAATTTTTATTCGAATGTTGTTGACATTAATAGTGTTGTAATTACGCAAAGTGACGTAAAAAATAAGATTCTTCAGCTTGAAAAAATCAATTATAACACCAATTAACAAAAATGGTAGTGATAACGACATAGAGAATTATAGACCTATATCTATTCTCAGTGTATTTTCGAAAATTTTTAAGGGTATTATATATGATCGATTGTATCAATCCTTTCGCAATATAATAATTGATGAGCAGCATGGGTTTGTCAAGTCAAGGTCAGTTAATTCGAATTTGGTTCTGTGATATGTTGTCCATACTACAGTCTCCATACACTCAGACTCGAGCGTGTACAAAATCGCTTCTTACGGTTTGCTGCGTCTCAATTAAACATTGATTTTGATTTTTTTATTCATGACTACACTGACTTGAGGCGCAAGTTCGATATACCAAGTTTGGAATCCAGATTACTGTTTGCTGATATGTTGTTTTTCTTTAAAATAATACACAATATTATAGATTCATCAATCTTATTATCTTCAGTAAATTTTCATGCGCCTCAGAGATCCCTGCGCACTGTCTTGCCTTTTTATGAATCGTTTCACAAGACAAATTTCATAAGAAATTCGACAGCAAACAGACCGGTCAATCGTGCTAACATCTTGCGCAGCGATGTTGATTTTTTTAATAAAAATTTATCATCCTTCATTGCAACTTTAAAATACGCAGTCTTTCGACAAAGGCCTGGCAATTAAATTATATTTCGCAATGACATATTTTTGTTTTCCGTAGTTTTAATATGTAATGGGTTTTTAACCCGTATATTTTATCAAATAAATAAATAAATAAATTGTAGAAGTGAGGTTAGAATAAATGTCAAATTTCAGCTCCATAGTATCACGTAAAATTTCAGATCCATGGCCTACATGAAGTGTTCAGTGTGCTTCATGCAGAGAACCTTTTTTATCTGTGGTGGTTATTTTAAAATATTATTCTATAAAGTAGTTTAGCAGAACCGGATAACAGTGCTCGATCTCGATGTCAAATTATCCAAAAAATAAAACGAAATATTCATTAATAAATATTGTATTTGCTGTTCTTTTATAAAATTTAATATATGTTAACTAATATCTAAAATACTGTTAGAATATTAAATAATTTATGAATTTATTTTCGTTTTAGCAAAATATCAAGAAGAAATTTTTATTTTGTACAATATATTTGCAATAAAAGGATGCGGTTCAGCTCCACATGGCAGCCAATTTTTAGAAATTTGCTATTATTTTCGTATAAATATAGTTGTAGTAAAATCGTTTAAAATATAATTATATTATACCATAATAAGAAAAATAAATGCAGAGAAACACTGAATAAAAAAAAAAATTTCTACCAAAACTTATCTTGAAATCGGGCAGTTACGCAAGAATCGACCATCTATAAAACGTTTGTATTCTGAAATTACTAAAATTACATTAAAGCATGTTTATAAAAAACATATTTACTTTTTCTAGCAGGGTTTTTTGAATAGCAGTAAGCTGAAATCAATTTTTATGTAAATAAATTTTTTTCAGGTCCCACTGGAGAAGAGAAATTTATACTATACTTATTGCATATGCTTTAAAATTTTGAAATCTTATGAATTGCAAGAAATGTTTCAAAAGTTTCATAATTTATAATTTAATATGTTTTGGTAAAACAGAATACAATGGATTCTACAAATAAAAAAAATATATTTTATAATAAATGAAAAAGATCAAAACATTCTTATTCGGGGAGAAATGCTCAATGATAATTATAATCATATATATTCAAATTTTAAGAACTATTAGAAGTCGATTCTGGTGGTCATTTTCAAATGCAAAATGTGAGTTATTTACAAATGTTGGATGAAGTTAAACCCATTAGAAAAGATAAGAAACATATTCAAATGCTATTCAGTGGTTTAAAAAAAAAGGTCACTGGATTTGTACTTACTATGATTCAAATACTCTCTTTGTTTATGACAGCATGAATAATAAAATTTTAAATAATATTGTTATGTTAAACCTGAAAGTGTAGTATATAATCATGCAGTAATGAGAGAACATTTACAGACAATTTTTTTAAGTAATTGCTTATGTCATTTCCCTCTCATTTCAGATAATAGTAAAATTGCAAGTAGTGATAAACAAAATGTTAATAAACGAGTCAATCATTTTCGGAAAGTAGAGCTAAAAGAAGATACCCTTACCTGTGGCTTTTTCCAGGTTAATTTTATATACGGTTTTTATAGGTAAAAACGAGATTTATATTAAAAACCCTCAAAAATTTTTAAAAAAATAAAGAAAAATGATGAATTTTCTTTGAAAATTGTCCAAAAGTTTTTTAAAAGCGTCAAATATAATCTAAGAGAATTTTAAAGTCCATCATCAACCCCAAAACTTCCCCTATTTTTATTTTTTATGTAAAACTATCGTGAAAAGTAAAAAATATTTTTTTTTTTACAAGTATTGTTGTACAATTATAAACTTTTTCAAGTGCACCAGTTTCAGTTTTTAGCTCCTACCCCTTATCTTAGAACAACCCCTATGCTTGATCAGAAATTGGAAAATATCCCTTTACCTTTCTATTCTTATGAAATATTGCATTTAATGGTTTTTTGAGTTCCTGATGAAGATTTTGGAGCCAATATTTAAGAATTTAAAATAGCATGGCTGATTAGCAAAATCAGGAACCCTTAGATATAAATTTTCAAATAAATGTTCCCATTTTTTTAGTAAAAATTAAATGTTTTAATTTATTAATAGAATTTACATTTTGATATTAAAAATTCTATTATATCATTCAATTATATCTATATCTATTCTTCTATTTACTTTCTGTTTTGCTTATACATATATTCTCTAGGTTATATTTATAGAGTATAATGAACTATCTTTCCTCGAACATTGACAAAAAAGAATGTGTGCGACAAATCAAAATGACTGAGAGAGATTGATTTCTTTTTCTTTTTTATTTAAATAAAATAAGCTTTAGAATCATGTTTTATTGACATATATTCATTTGCGGTAACAACTACACTTTGACGAAAGTGTTCAGTTAGTAACGAATTAAAAAAATTATAGAAGAAACGTATTATTTTTGGCACACCACACAAATTTCGGAGTGTTTTTTGAGAGAAATTAAAAAAGAATTCTTTTATTGCTTTCAAAATAAAGTTAATAATTATAAGACTTTTTGAACTTTTAGTCTATGTATCATAACATAATTACTGATAAACAACCAGAACAGTTTGTTAAAAAGATACAAGATGCATCTTCTTGCTATGTCAAAAAGTGATTTATCTCTCGTGATCCATTTCTCCTTTATTTAACATATAAAAAAAATACGATGGGTATTGCAAAAGAAAGAATATTTTTTAGTTTGATGTTAATAGTTCAAAAAGATTATAAGTGAATTGATTTTAAAAGTTGCTTATAAAGAAAAGTAGTTAACCAAGTGGAAGGAACAGTGGGCCAGGATCCACAAAAAGTGGCTAAAATTAAAATGCAAACTTTTATTGCAAGAAAACTACGTATTTTTTAAAAACTAACCTGATTCGGTTTAATCTTGTCCTTTGGGGTTTCGGGATCGCTGATTACGAATTTGGTGTCAGATTTCGAAAATTCAAAATGGCGGATCCAATATGGCGGACATATTTTTTAAAAACTACAAAATTCGGTTTAATCTTGTCTTTTGGGGGTTTTCGGGGTCGCTGATTACGAATTTGGTGTCAGATTTCGGAAATTCAAAATGGCAGATATCTCTTTTAAAAGCGGGTGTCTTTAAGGGATTAATTTACTGTCTGAGATTTTGAGAATTTTAAATATATACATACCTATTATTAGCCTACAAATCTCAAGTTAAAATGTAGTTTCCGGGATCTACCGTGAGGAGGTTATAGGTACTCAAAGATCAAATTTTAAAAATTTATTTTTTATTTTTTTTGCTTTTCCATTTTTATTTATTTTGAAATTTTTTACAAAATTATAAGAATAAAATTTTTTTATTAAACGTATTTTCATAAAATTTAATCAAATTTTTCGCTGTTAAGTACAACATTATCCAGCATTTAAAGTGTTCTTGAAATTCCAGTTTCATCATTGTTGTCATCATCAACATCATCACTTACACCATCTTGTTTGTGCCTATTGTCAGTCAGAATGTTTTCAGTTTCAGAAATTGCGAGCAAATTAATAACTTCACGAGGAAGAGGCAACTTTTTTCTTTTGTTTAAACTAGAAATAAGACCGACAGTTGATATGACTGGATCAGTGGTGTCCATAGATCTATAAAAGATATCTTCTAATGTAGCTTCTCTGGAAAATTTGCTGCAATGAAATTGTCTGAAATGCTTGTAACTCTTATTACGAGCTTCGGATGCTTCTTCGCCTAACATTCCTACAGGCAATATACTAGTACTAATAATTTCAGGTCTGTGAATCAAAATTTTGTGCAAAGTCGAAGGCATGCAAAACCAACTGTAATGTTTTTACATAAATATCAGCGGTTGAAGTACATAAATCACCAAAGCGTGATGGGTCATTTGGTAAATGAGAAGATAAGGTAATTAAATGGTTTTAAAATTACGAATTAATTGTTTCTCAAGTTCCAGGCACTCTGCAAAAAGATCTGGATCTACAAAGGCTCGACGTGCAGTATTGCCATCATTGGGAGTACCACTACCACCTGGTTTTGGTAAATCTACTTTGATCACACTCTTTTCTTCTAAAATTTTTTGAATTTGTGCTTTTTGACGTGCGAATTCAGCTTTATCTGCCAACGATCTAATCTGCCATTTCTTTACATTAAGCCTGTAGGATATATGTAAGCAACATTTCTAAGGTCGTTAAATTGCTTTGGTGTAGCATGGTAGATCGGACATATTTACATCGATTTTGTGTTTGTAATAGTTGCTAAAACTTTACCATCTATTAAAGTTAAACATAAAGTAAAATGTATTCGTATGCAAACATCTCCAGTATTAATGTCCACACATTCTAGTTTTTCGATATCATCTTCTATTATTCGTTTTTGTTCCAAAATAAGCTGCGAAGTTTCTTTAGCACACGTAATTGATACTGGTCGACACATTCTTTCAGATTGAGAAGCTAAATTATTCCAAACAATAATACCAGTTGAAGTTGTTAATCTTAATGGGTTACATGTGGTGACAAACAAACTTCCGTCAACTGCTTTAGTATTACAATTTGCGTCCAATTCTTGAGACATAAAGCTTTGTTGATAAGGCGAGTGACCTGTACTTGCATCAAACCCCCAAGAAAAAATGAATACTGATTCAAGCAACTTAAAACTCGATTTTTTTGCAGCTTCAATAATAACTTCATTTTGAAGTTGTACAACTCTCTCTGTTGTATGTTTTAAAATTGCTTGAAGGCTGACTTTAGCTTCTTTTTCACTGATTATAATTTCTTCCCTAGAGGGCCTGCATTGAGCTTTAACATCTCTGATTTTATTATAAGGGGGCCAAATATCTGCTCCACTTGATATTGTTGTTAAACGCATATTTGTGTAAACGACTTTTGAAATATCATTATCTAGTAAAAAAGCCAATGCTTCTTCAGCAGACTTCGGCTTTACGCAAGATGTTGATGTTAACTTACTATTCATTTGTAAATAATTATCAGACCTTAACATTTTCTTTATAACCTCAAATAACTCAGTCATCTTAGTTTTTTTGCACTAGACTCTGCAGCCTTTAATATTCTTAAAGGGGCATGTTTACACATTTGACTTAAATTCATTGCATCTCGTCTTTTAGAACGATTCGACATTTCCGAAAAATCAAGTCTTGGACGACTCTGCCTGATATGAGAACTAGAGGAAATTTCAAAAGTTTCGGACATTTCAATATTTGGAATATTAAAAGGTGTATTCAACCACTCTTCATTATCTTTTTCAAATCTTGGCTTCTTGCAAAAAGATTTCTCATATTTAGCTTTTCGTTTTGATATAAGACTCGAAACGGATTTTTTTAAATCACGCATGCTAGAACAATGCACAATATAATATAATAATATAATATAATAATATAATATAATAATATAATATATATATATAATAATATAATATAATAATATAATATATATATATAATATATATAATATATAATATAATATATATATAATATAAAAGTGCAATAATTCATCGTTTAGAAGCAGGAGATTCAAATGGAGCTCATGCAAAAGAGTTTGGTGTGTCTCACTCTACAATATCAACGATATTAAAGAATAAACACAAAATTGAATGTTTATTTAATGCAAATATTTTAAAACAAAAACGCATGAGAACGTGTAATCGAGAAGAAGTTGATGAAGCTTTATTAAAGTGGTTCAAAGTGCAGCGAAACAGAGGGATTCCTGTTAGTGGGCCTTTATTACAAGAAAAGGCTAATTTCTTTGCCTCGCAGTTCAATATTTTGAACTTTAATTGATCAACGAGTTGGATTAATAGATTCAAAGTGAGACACAATATTGTTTCCAGTCAAATTAGTAACTTTAACGCCGACCGTATCTGAAGCCTTAAAAGCTGCGAATTTATTAAGTAAATTTGTTCATTTTAATTACGATAACGACAATATTAAAAGTACTATGTCTTGCCTTCATAATGTGATACGTAGTTCTTACTATGAGACAAAATTTAAAGAAAAACAAACAAAAATTATCGATTTCCTACGTTCATAGTTCTATATATTTGATAGTCTCTTCAATAATAATAAGTATCAAATAAATTTACGTTTATATATATATACATATATGTGTATTTTTCTTCTAGCCGGTTATAACGACGTCCGGTTATAACCGGTTCCCTTTACTTAATAAATTCGCAGCTTTTAAGGCTTCAGATACGGTCGGCGTTAGAGTTACTAATTTGACCGGCAACAATATTGTGTCTCACTTTGAATCTATTAATCCAACTCGTTGATCAATTAAAGTTCAAAATATTGAACTGCGAGGCAAAGAAATTAGCCTTTTCTTGTAATAAAGGCCCACTAACAGGAATCCCTCTGTTTCGCTGCACTTTGAACCACTTTAATAAAGCTTCATCAACTTCTTCTCGATTACACGTTCTCATGCGTTTTTGTTTTAAAATATTTGCATTAAATAAACATTCAATTTTGTGTTTATTCTTTAATATCGTTGATATTGTAGAGTGAGACACACCAAACTCTTTTGCATGAGCTCCATTTGAATCTCCTGCTTCTAAACGATGAATTATTGCACTTTTTTCTTCAATTGAAAAACATTTCCTACTCTTAGGCGATGGCATGTTTGCTCGTGTTAATAGCAAAGCTTCTTAATAAACTGTCAACGTAATACTGTTTTCTTAAATGAAATGAATATATGTGGAAAGACAAGACAAAAGAAGGTATGGCTCAAACATAGCTATTGTTTGTATACAAAAGTAGGATTCGTCGTTATAACCGGACCTCGGACCAAATAAATCAGAAAAAGTCGTCGCTATATCCGGATGGTCGTTGTAACCGAAGTCGTTATAAGCGGACGCGTCTCAATAGTAATTTCAATGTAAACCAAACTAAAGGGCTCGAGTAGGTCGTTATAAGCGGTCGGTCGTTATAAGCGGTGTCGTTATAACCGCATTCTACAGTATTTACCTACATATCACTGTAGTAGATTCGGATTTGTATGATATATAACTCAAATTTAGTGTAATAATCAGTACTGACAATCCTCTCACAAGACAGCCTTTTGTATGTGGTTAACAGAATAATGAAATAAATATTTTGGTAATTTTAAGAAATTTTCAAACTTTCTGTAATTTTTGACAATTCTTTATTTTAATTATATCTTTACTTTAGTTTTTTAAGTGTAACTTGATACTTATAATATATTCTCTTATTACACTGTAATGCAACTGACATAAAAGTCAGATGCTATTGGCGGACCTAAGGGGGTGGGGGGACCTTTGCTTGACCCCCACCCCAAAGTCTATACCCTAATAGCACCGAACGTTATTTAACTTCCAGGTAACGTGACTTTTTAACGTCCGGGACGTTAAAAAGTAACGTTGCTGAAGGTCGATTTAACGTTAAAATTTCCACGGCCATTTAACGTTCGCCTGGAACGTTATAGAACGTTACTTTGGGACCTTCAATGGACATTCGAAAAATCGCAGTACGGGTTGCGGAAAAATAGTGCGGAAAATCTGAAATTTTTTTTCAGATCTTATATTCAATGTTGATAATGTCAATGCTTCTTAAGAACAGTGGTCACTAAAATCAACTGCGCAGCTCTAGTTGCGATAGAAAACTACTGCCCACAATATCAACGTTATTTAATTTTTAAACATTTTTGAATTTCTATTGAAGGTCCCAAACTAACGTTTTATAACGTTCCAGGTGAACGTTAAATGGCCGTGGACATTTTAACGTTAAATCGACCTTCAGCAACGTTACATTTTAACGTCCCGGACGTTAAAAAGTAACGTTACCTGGAAGTTAAATAACGTTCAGTGCTATTAGGGTAGTGCCGTCTTTTTCTCTCTCATGTAATACTCCCTCCAAAAACAGTGTCTGAATCCGAAACTGCCAGATCAAATCATCACGTAACGTTACGTGATGATATATTCTATGTAATACTGTATTGCTGTTTTTAACACTGAAATATGAATATGCGCAAAAGTGCGCATGTTATATTAAAGTAGACATCTCAACCTAACATACGGTATATTCTTTTTGTTGTTAACGAGTGGAGACACGGGGAGACATTAAACGCAAGTAAGCACTTTTCTAAAAAATACATTTTTTTAACTTCAATGCATTAACATAAATATTATGCATGAATAAAATTGGGCTTTTATTTTATTTTTTTTAAGTTTAATACGTTCTTAAATGAAATAAAAAACATTAAGACCAACTTTCAATAATTAGGATCTATAGTAAGCACTTCTATATAGTTCAGTTTCTGCAGAAATGCTCTTAAATTTTTAAGTTTCGATAGTAATCATATGTGTTTAAGAGTCATAATGCTCTTCTTATTTCTTATATAGATACTTTAAAGTATCAAGATTTAAAAAAAAAATTTTTAAACTTCTACAAACATATTGACTTTTGGCCATTTTTCGTCGATCCTGGCCCACTGTGGAAGGGGAAGAACGACTGAACGACGAATTTCTGTTGACGACAAAGGTTTCGTTTTAATATAATAAGAGATCATTTTCAACAGTTTTCAATATACAATTATTCCCTTTAAATTTTATTCCCATTTGATTCTTTTATTTAGAATTTATTTCTTCAATCTCTAATTATTTTCTTTAATTCTCAAATATTTTTTTTAATTTTTAATTATTTTTATCGATTTTTATTTAATTTGTCAATATTCAATAATTTTTCAATTTCTTCAATTATTTTTTTCAACCATAAAAATTGTTTTAAAATTTGAATTAATTATTATTATCGCCTTTTTTCTATTATTATTTCGATTATCGTCAAGCTTTTTTAATTTTAAATACAATTGTTTCGTTATCTTTCAAAATTGTAATTCCGTTCTTTAATTTTTATTTCCGTTCTTCAGTTTTCAATTTTTTTCTTCTATATTTATTAATTTTTGGCTTTTTTTCATTACTTTTTCATTACAAATTTAAATTTTCAAACTGGCGGTTCTAATATGGCGTCAAATTCATTGCAAAATTTTCAACTTTATTCACACATTTTACTAATCGACAAAATATCGTTGGATTCGCCGAAATTTTCTTACCTGGAGATTTTTGGAGTCGCTGATTACGAATCTGAAGTTAGATTTTTAAAATTCAAAATGGCGGATGACAAATTCAAATTTTTGTCCGATTCAGTTTAAATTCGTTATCCGGAAGTTTTTGGGGTATAACTTGTAGGTTCTCATGACACAATGTTTTGAAGAAAATGTTTTTTGTTTACTTTTGTTATATGCGTCGTGTGGTTTCTTAAATTTCGAAGCAACGTTTCCAGCATATAGTGTTTTGTAATTGCAAGAACATATTTCTGTGTTGTAACATTATGTTCTTCCAAACATTTGCTGAATTGTATAATAATAAAATTGCATTCACAAAGCGAAGTTACTTGATAATATCAATCTGTCGCACAACTTCGTAAAGTATATAAAAACATATTCAAAAATACTCAAAAATAATAACTTTTTCCGCTGCTGATCAAAAAAACATGAAAGACAAGTAATCAGGAGTAATGAATTGTGAATGCAATTTTATTATTACACAGTTCAGCTAATTTGGAGGAACATAAGATTAAAACTTAGAAATTTGTTCTAACAATTATAAAACTCTATACGTATACTGGAAACGATGCTTTGAAAGTTGGAAATCCACACGACACATGTAATAAAAGTAAACAAAACATATTTTCTTCAAAACATTGTGTCATTAGAACTTACAAGTTATGCCAAATATGTAGTAACAAATTTTAACTGAATCAGACGAAAATGAAAACTTTTCATCCGCTATATTGGATTCGCCATTTTGAATTTTGAAAATATACCTTTAGATTCGTAAGCAGCGACACCAAAAATCACCGGATAAAAAATTTAAACTGAATCAAACAAAAATTTTTATTTGTTATTCGACATTTTGAATTTTGAAAATCTAAATTCAGATTCGTAATCAGCGACTGTAAACACCCTCAAATAAGAAAATTTAGGCGAAACCGACGACATTTTGTCGATTAGTAAAACGTGTGTATGAACTTGAAAATTTTGCAATGGATTTGACGCACTATTAGGCCCTCTATTTGAAAATTTTAATTCTGTCTTCCATATCTTTAAAGTGAACAACTTTAATGCACTTTTGGTTAAAAACAGAATTATATACTCACACTTTCTCTGGGTAAAATAAAAATCAAAATTGAAAATTTGATTTTTTTTACATTAAAACCACTGTATTTTATTTTGGTTTAAAAAATATTAATTTGTGACTTAATATTCGAAAATAACACACTCAAAACATAAAGAAAATGTATCTTCTGTATGAAATATTATTTAGTTTGTTCCTAGGATCCTAGCTTGAAAATATACAAAAAAATTTTAGGTTTTGGGAGTTAATGGGATAATAACAAAGATATTGAACCTCAAATGCATTTATTATTAACATTAAATCCAGGAATGGATACTAGACGGTACAATGTACAAAAAATTAATGAAATTGCAGCTATTTTCGCAACAACAGCTGGCGGTGAAATTCCAGAGTCGTATGTCAGTATACGTAACGAAAATAATAAAGAATTGTAATATTCCTATTAGCAGCATGAATCCTTATGTAGAACCTTGGATTTATCCATTATTTTATCCACATGGTACAATAGGTTGGTATAATAATATTTTATTAAAAAATGAAACTCATAACCGTGTGACACGGACAGCATATATTAAGTATAGAATGACAACAAGAAATAATAAAATTTTTTTAAAACTAGGAATACTTTTTTAACAATGGATTGTTGATAGTTATGTTAAAGTTGAAAAAGACAGAACACATTTTTGTAGAATGAATCGAGACACTTCTTGCCGATAGTTATGTAGGATTAATAGATCATTTGCAACAACGAGGACATGAACCATATTTACAAGTAGGAAAAATTCTTATTTTACCATCTACATTTACGGAATATTTTGCAACATTATCAAGATTGCAATTGTACGTAACGTTAGTAAGCCAGGTATATTCATAACAGTCACATGCAATCCATATTGGCGTGAAATTCAATAAAATTTATTACCAAATCAGACTGCATCAGATAGCCCCGACATTCTTTCACGGGTTTTCCAATTAAAGAAGAATGGACTTATTAATTATAAAGTTAAGCAACATTAATTCCGTGAGATACTTGCACATGTTTATGCTGTTGAATATCAAAACCGTGAATTACCACATGTTCATATGTGAGTCACATTAAAGCAAAATTATAAAATAGCTGTATGTGAAGTTGTCGATAAATATATTTCTGCAGAAATTCCATTTCCAAATGATAACCCTCAGCTTCATGATATTGTTATGAAAAATATGATTCATGGTCCATGAGGCTCTTGGCGTTAAGACGAAAAAAGACAACCCACACAGCACCCGAACTTTCCTGAACATTCCCAACATTCAGGGAAGTTTCAAAACTTGCAGTAAGTTTGCTGGAAGTTCCAGAACTTCCCTGAAGGTTGAGAATGTTCAGGGAAGTTCTGGTGCTGTGTGGGAATGTTCCAAACATTTTACCAACCCCTTTTAGAAAGAAACAACACTTGATAAAAATTGTTATCCAACTTATCGTACTCTCTAAATTTAAAACATCGCAAAGTATACAGCTATTTCAAAACAGCGTATATACGCTGGTGAATTAGTGAATTTCGCTGTTAATCAGTGAAAAAATCGCTTTTTGATCAGCGTATATACGCTGTTTTGAAACAGCGGTATACTTTGGGCTGGTTAAACAGCGAATTTTCGCTGTTTCAAATTTAGAGAGTAAAAGAAATACCGGTGTTTATAATAATCCGAATAGAAAAACAGCAGACAATCACTATGTAGTACCTTATAATAAACAATTACTACAAAGATTTAATTGTCACATTCATGTTGAAATTGCTTAAAGCATTAAGTCTGTTAAATATTTGTATAAGTACATTTACAAAGGAAATGATTCTGCTGCTCAGGCCCAACAGGACAGCTTAAGCCTGAGTGGGTAGCAACTTGAAATTTCGATATATTCATATATATATATATATATATATCTGAATTTCTTGAAGTGAGATTTAACTCCAATAAGAGCGAAAATTGAGCCACTCCAATCAGAGTAAGAAATCCACTCTAAAAGAGTGAGATTTCACTCTTAGAGTAAATTTTTCACTCCAAGCAAGGGTTGGATTTTTCACTCCAAGCAATTGATTGGAGTGGCTCAATTTCCACTCTTAGTGGAAACTTTAAACGACCATCCCGTGAAATTAACAATTAATTATTTTGATTTTTTTATGATAGTTGATAGTTTTTGAGTTGCTTTTTTAGTTCCAAACATCAAAATTTGATTCTTGCAATTAGTTTTTTTGTTATGAAGCTTTAAACATGTGCATGTTAAGCGTATCGATTTTTCTTCCTCCTCTTTGCCCGTCCATACTTTAAAGTTTGCTTTTTCAGCGATAGGTTCCTTCTCTCACGGAGTGTCACATATATATATATGGGGCATTCCATGTCAACTCGACATACCATGGAAATTGGCATTTTTGATTTGGCTCATTTTTTATATGTGAATCCTACGGAAAAGAGCTAAAAAAAGAACAAACGTTTTATTATTTTTTTATTTTTATTTTTATAGCTTAAATATTTTGAAAGTTTGTTTCTCAGTATAGCTGGAAATTACTCTCATTGTTAAAGAATCATCTGTCCTTGAAATAACACAGTGGGATTTTTGAGTCTCTGATATACCTTTAGCTTTTAAATATCGAACAGTCAGATCTCTGGATGCTTTCTGATAATCTTCGGTTGTTGTGGTCCTCACTTGAATGTTGGGTCTTTGTAGAATCGGTATTTGTATAATCAATTATTGAAGAAACGTCTTTGTAGAATCGGTCTTTGCATAATCGGTTTTTTGTAGAATAGGAAATGTACAATCGGAAAAGGTACAATTGCGTCCCTGTCCCCATATGATTTCACCCCTACGGGAGCAGGGCATGAGATAAAAAGGGACGCAGACTGCTTCTGTTCTTTTCTGTCTTATGCTTTGTTCCCGTAGCCGTACAGTCGAAACTCCCAAGGATGGAACTCCCATAAATGAAACTTCCCCCATCGCAGCTAGGGTTGTGAGCGATGAAACGTTTCATTGAAATATTGAAACTTTCAATTGAAACTTTCAATGTTTCACGGACGAAAGTTTCAAAATTTCATGTAACTTTGGATGGAGGGGGATAAAATTTAAATGATTTAAATTTCGCGCCTGAAAATTTAAGGTAAGGATAGTTTTGCCCATGTATTTTCGCCATATTGAAACTTTAAAATGTTTCACGAAGCCTTGAAACTTTCATGAAACACTTCATTTGACCAAAGTTTCATGAAACTTTACAAGCCTAATCGCAGCCTCCTTCCATTAAATTTTTTAGTCATGGGTCTGCGCAATAGGGCCAAGATGGATGCAAATGCATTGCAGAGTTTGAAAAACTCTCTTAAATGAAACCCCCATCAAAACTCATCCATGGGAGTTTCGACTGTATTCAATCTGCTTCGGACCTTAGGATGAAATCACGTGGATGCGTCAAACATTGCGTCGTAATGAGAGAGAGAGAGACCAAGATATACTTACGTCTTTCTCTTTCTCATTACGACGCAATGTAATGCCGTCCGATTTCTCTGTTTTGCGTTGCGTCATAATGAGATAGAAAAGGACACATACACTTAGGTGCATAAATGCTTTACCTCGGACCTCTCCTTCTTACTCACGTATTCTCATGTGCAGGGACAACTAGTTCTGGGTAAGGCATTTATGCATCTAGGTGTACATACTTTGTCCTTTTTTATCTCATTACAACGCAACGCAGAACGGAGTCATGGAACGCCGGCCTAAAGGTGCATTCATTTACAAAAGTTGTGTCAACCGCATTCACAAAACAGGAGTGGATGCCGGTATTTCTCACTAGAGATTCAATGTCTATCTGCAAAGTGCATGTCTAGACGCCTAGACGTCTGAGTTTGATTGTTTAAAGAAGGCGTGCTTATTTCAATACATAATTTCGAGAAATAACCAATAACTAGGAGAAAAAATATTTTAATTATATTATAAGCAAAATATAAACTAAATTTATGTTTTTTGTTAAACATAGGAGTGCACTTTCAATTAAGTGCTCTGAAATTTCGAGTGGCTCATTACCCACTCAAAAATTTTCGAGTGGGTCATGCTACCCACCTGACCCATATATCCTGCCGGCCCTGCTGCTGCTGTTGTTATTACTGCATCCGACAGTACCAATCCTATTTTAAAACATAATAAAATAAAACACTTGATAGATACACTCTATGTTGGACCTGTTGAAGCGTGTGATAGAATATTTAGAAGACTACTACTATGTAAAATTCATGCAATCACTCCCTTACCAGTTCCCACTCATGTAGAACTATTTCATCTTCGATTGTTACTTCTTACTGTCAAGAGAGCTACAAGTTTTAAACACATTTTAACAGTTAATGGAGAAACTTATGACAATTTTCGTGATGCATATCTATCTTAAGGTCTAATTGAACATGATGCAGAATAGCATAATGCTATGAAGGAAGGACAAACTTTGATAATGCCTAGAGAGTTAAGACATCGATAGGAACAAATAGTTCGTATCTTAATTTATTGCGAACGAATTGGCCACATGAATCATGTGGCACATTTAAAGAGGTCTTATCAGATAAGTTCAAAAGGTAGTATAGCGATGAGAAAGCTTATCATCAAGCTTATGAAGATATTAATAACTTTTTTTTAAAAGACGGTTCTGACCTCAATTATTTTTTTTACAATGATTCAGTTAAAAAATTATAGTATTCGTTCCGCCAATGATATTAATGTAAACACTTCCAAGTTTGATCATGCGCACATTAGTGAAACACAAAATTTGATATAGAATTGCAAACAGAAGAACGTAGTTGATACCATTTTCAAGGTTGTTATGCAAAGAATATCTACGTCATGTTTTTAACTCGACAGTCCAGGTGGATCTGGTAACCCTGGCAAAACGGTGGGACGTAAGGAGGACTTAACGACAGGTTAGGTCCACCTAACGTTCCCAAAGCCTGCAACAAAGGGACCTAGCGGGGACTTAAGAGGTCCACGTTAGGTCCCGCCGTTTTGCCATGGAAAACATATATTATATACAACACTATCATATGCTAATAAGTAAAAGTAAAATTGTTTGTACAATGTCCTTCACGGTCATTATAGCCATTAAATTCTATGTGATAAACCCTACATAAAACTTTCGGTATGCCAGTTCTACTGTTTCATGATTCCGTGTCAAACAGTAAATGCCTAACTAAAGAAGCTGACTTCCTTAAGTCAGTAGATATTTTAATTTGGGACGAAGCTCCAATTGCACCACGATATGCTTTAGAATTAATTGATCGAACTTTATGTGATTTTATGAATATTAATTTACCTTTTGGAGGAAAAACTGTGTTATTAGGTGCAGATTTTAGACAATTACTACCTGTTAACCAAATGCTAATCGATCAGAGTTTTTAATTTATCAATAAAATCTTACATTATGGAAACATTTTTTAACTTTTTCTCTAACAGAAAATATGCGAACATTGAAATACAGAAGTAGAATTCGACAAATAATTATTATACATAGGTAATGGCACTGAAAATAATAGTTATAACAACATTGTGCATCCAGAACAATGTTTCATTCCACAGGCTACAGGTATCGTTGAAGAAATATCTAAAGAATTAATTAGAAATCGTAGATACATTGATGTTGCAGATGTTGCCATATTGTCTGATAGGAATGTTAATTTTGAAGAAATGAACAGAAAAGTTGTTGAATTGCTTGATAAAACAACAGAGCGTATTTATAGAAATATTGATAGTACTGATAATTGCGATAATGGGTCATATCGACGACGTTATTTTACCTGAATACTTAAATACTTTAAATCCTCCAAACTTCTCACCTTACGAATTAAAATTTCGATTAACTTGTATTGCCATGTTAATTCGCAATCCAAGTATTCATGAAGAATTGTGTAATGGAACACGATTACAAATTTTAGAACTTGGAAATAATTTATCAAAGAGCCTAATTTATTTTCCTTATAAAAATGAAAATTATTAAGTGACATTATTCCAAAATTTTCTCCCTTCCAATTCTGCCCTACAACGGAAAGACAGACGTAAACCATAAACAGGTCGAACGGAGATATTTAAGAAAAACCTTTTTGCATCTAGAACGTATGTTTATAACCATTTTACAATAATAAATGTCAGTGTATATGGGTAAATCATACCTGCTCTTTCCAATTTTGCAATTAACAATTTATTATTTAAACGATCTCTATTAAATTAAGTACTTTTAAATCACTACTATTAAATCAAACGCAAAGTCTGTTGCGGATTTTTCTGCTGTAAAGTCTTCGAGCGGAACAAAGACAAATGATGCCGAACCCGACACATTTACAACGTAAGAAACCTGCAAAGTTCCTCGTGTGTGTTTTTACTGTGTATTTTATTACGTTTTTGATTCCTCCTACAGATTTTGGACTCCTCAAAGAACTTAATGTATTTTTTTCCGTTTTAATTTTTCATTTTACGACAATTGCAATATATTCAATGTTAATTATTTATTATTAATAATCAATTTTATCAATTTTAATTTGTACAGTTAGATAAAGTTTTCTCTCACGAATAAACTGATACCAAAAACTCATTTTTCACCAAAATGTCACTTACGTGTATTTTTCCATTGTAGGACAGAATTGTCACATTGTATTTTTTTGTGTTCATTCTTTTAACACGAGAATTGAATTCTTAAACTCATTTCCTTTATAATTAAATCATAAATACAATAATTGCTATACTCATTTGGTTTCGAAATTTTATAAGTCAAGCTTAAAACATACATTCTTTAACTCTCCAACATACCAGGTCTGAATACGTAAGCACGCGCGCTGAAGCGCGCGTTCGGTATCGTAATCTCAAAAACTAATGTTATTGAAAGAGATAATGAGAAAGAGAAAGGCAAATTTTCTCTCTTTTCCATTAAAGTTCGAAATTTTCGCCTCTTTTCCTAGACTTATTAACCCTCATTATGTAAGGGTTTGTTCGGACGATAATTGGCTTTAGCAGGAGGTCTATTGTTTGTATTTAGAAATAAGATTTAAATTTGAAGAATATTAGTATAATGAGGTAAAATTTTAGGTAAAATTTCAAATTTAAATGTGTGAGAAAGAGAGAGAGAGAGAGAGAGAGAGAGAGAGAAAGAGAGAGAGAGAGAGAGAGAGAGAGAGAGAGAGAGAGAGAAATAGAGAGAAATAGAGAAACGGTGAAACTCAGTTTCTTTTTAACCGAGGGTCTTTACCAGGACATATGTAAGAGAAAAGAGCGCGCATAGCGCGCCATTGTTATTGCTAGTATTAATCAGGCTCTCCAAGCTCCAATGCATTTCGTTACGCCAAAGTTTCTTGAGCTATTTATGGTAACTAACCGCCGAGGGCAGCACCAGTTGTCACCACTACATACAAATGTCCCTGTCAGTGATGTTGCTTGTGTAATTGTGTTGTACGTGCGCTACTGTCCTACTAGCCGGCAATTTTAATAAATATAGGAAAATAGTTGTTTTATTTATTGAATAAATAATGAGTAAATATATAACACAGGCCCACAAAAAAAAAAGTTTCGTGTACAGTAGACCAGACTAGTCATTCCCTATGACATTTCCTAACCTCAAAATCAATAAAATGACACTTTTTGTTCATTAGCATGTGAACCCGACTTAACATTAATACATGCCTAGAGCAAATAGAAAGCTTGGATTGTGACCTTTAAAACGCTTTTCTAAAAATTGTTGTACGATGATTTTTAACGAAGTTATGATGTTTTATTTAAAATCATTTTTTTCCATTACACCATACCACATCAATAATTGAAGTGTTATTTACATTTGGAAAAAATTTATATTTTAAGTAAAACATCATAACTTCGTTAAAAATCATCGTACAACAATTTTTAAAAAAGCGTTTTAAAGGTCACATCCAAGCTTTCTATTCGCCCTAGGCATGTATTAATGTTAAGTCGGGTTCACATGCTAATGAACAAAAAGTGTCATTTTATTGATTTTGAGGTTAGGAAAAAATCCTGACGTAATGGAGCAAAACTGACTTCGGATTCGTGTTCAGCGCGTCAAAATACATAGGGAATGACTAGTCTGGTCTGCTGTACACGAAACTTTTTTTTTGTGGGCCTGTGTAATTAATAAGTTTTAAATGTTTTTATTTTACATATTTTAGGTATGTATAATAAATTACATCATTACTATAATTTATAATAAATACAGTTTTGTGTTTAGTAGACATTCTTTTTAAATTTGTTATTAAAGTTTAATGATTTATATTACTAATAAAGTACAGTGTAAAGTAATAGTGTTCTTTAAATTTTGGAATATTTTAAGTATTGGTTAGTAAAATAACCTTCATATATATAAAGATTCTGGAAGTCGGTTTTACCTAACCTCAAATTTAATTTAATATTATTAAAAAGAATTTATTTTATTTTTTTTGCAGTGCAAATATAAATGAAAATGGGCAGGAGATGTGCTGTTACTTCTTGTGGTGTTAATAAGGGCACTTTTTATCGTTTTCCACATCTGTCTAAACGACGAGACCGTCTTCTTAGGTGGATAGCTGCTTCGGGGAATGCTTTCCTTTCAATAATCCCACTTCATAAGATCTCTATGAAATATGTCTGTAAAATACATTTTGAGAAGTATAGGTTAGTTTTGTAATCATTACAAATAGAATTTTCTCAGTGTACATTAGAAGGGTTTTATTTGCAAAAGGCCAATAAATAAAAAGGACTGCGTTCTATGTAGCTACCTGGCACTATTTACAAATATTAGTCTAACTTGCAGAAAATTCACTAGATTAGCTTCCAATTTTCAATGTCCACTCTTAAATACATGTATTTTACAAAAATTAAATAAAAAAAAACGATTTTTTAAAAATGTTAAGTGTATATAACCCCTTAAGAAATAAGGGGTTGAAGGCAGCCATCGCTCTTGACTGTCACTCGTACACAAACATTATCGTAAACAAATAGGACTGACTTTAAACCCGTGTTCCATAAGATACTTTTTATTCAAAAGGCACAAACGAGGTGCTTTTAAATGCTTGTACACGGAGAGAAAATTTGACAGGATTTACGTCAACTGAAACGGGGTAAATAGCTTCGAAATACATCGAGGCAATACCAGTTGAAGAACGACGAAAAGAAGGTTGATATTCGAGATCCGCTATGTTGATATTCTATCGGGAGGAGGTATGGCCTCAACGATCAACTTCTATTGCCTCGACGATCAGGGAAAAATCCGCCAAATTTCGAAGCATGGAAACTTGTAAGTGCCTCAGAAGGGAGGGGATACGGAAAGAGGGACGAGGAGAGAGAGAATCTCTCTTTCTTTCCGTGAATTTCCCCGTGATTTTCCACCGTGATTTTCCCCTGATCGTCAAGGCAATATAAGTTGATCGTTGAGGCCACATTCCCCGATAGACTATCGACATAGCAGGCATCGAATATCAACCTTCTTTTCTTCGTTCTTCAACTGGTATTGCCTCGATGGTATATCGAGGCTATTTACCTCGATACCTATAATTGACGTAAATCCTGTCAAATTTTCTCTCCGTGTAGCTTAGGGTCTAAATACGTTCATTTTTGGACCGTATGAAACTGGCATCTGTTATTTCCTAAGGTGAAAAAAATGCAAACGTCAGCTGTTCATTTTTTCCCTATGGATAAAATGCACGCCATTTTCACACGGCCGAACAAATTAATGCGTTTAGACCCTGCCTACAGGCATCTAAAAGCGCCATGCTTGTGCCTGTGGGATAACAAAGTGTTTTTTCTTCATACATTTTACATGGGAAACTTTGTGCGCTTTGAGAAACCTTTAGATATTTTTTGATTTTTGCACAATTTTTAATAAATAGCATAAATATTTCATTCAATTCAATTCAATTCTTTATTGGGACATACGGACTATAACTTAATACAATAGTAAAATACATATACAAATTTTCCAACTTATAAACTAAATAAAAGTCATTCAAAACAAGATACACAAATATGATTACGTATATCCGCCTTTACATAGGTAAAAAAGGTCTATTTTTTCTTTTTTTTTATCAAATATCAAGGGTAACTCCCATATAAATACAAGATACATAATCTACATTAAGTGAATAGCCGTATGATCGTTCCTTTAACATTTCAAGTACCATTAGCACAAACTTTTTAGCCACTCCAATCTCATCTGACGACAAGATTTCTCTCCAGAAGGTGGTTCGACTTAAATAATTTGCTTTATCCGGAAAAAAATTTATTCTTATATAATTATAATTATCAATCGGAGTTGCGCGAATAATGTTTTCCTTCGTATAAGCTTAATCTTTTCGTCAGATAAGGCTCAGGCGACTCATGAAAGTCGCCCAAACTACAATTGGCATACACGCTGATTAGCATAATTTTATGAGTCAGAACTTTCATGTATTTGACAAACCATGTAGCCGATACTCCATGAGACCGATACTTAATTCAACCAAACTTTCATGCGACCGACAAATCATGCAACCGACCTTTCATGTGGCCGACAGTTTATGAAACCAAATTTTCATGTGGCCGACATTTAATGTGTTAGAACTTCCATGTTGCCGACAAAATATTCAACCGACAATTCATGTTGCCGACAAATCATTCAGCCGACATTCCATATGGCCGACACTTAATTTTGCCGAAATTTCATTTGGCCGACAATTCATGTGACAGAACTTCCATTTTGCCGACAAACCATGTAGCCGACAATTCATGTGGCCGACAGTTAATGTGTCAGAACTTTCATGTAGCTGACAAACCATGTAGCCGACAATCCATGTTGCCGACAAATCATTCAGCCGACATTTTATGTGACCGACTCTTAATGCAACAGAACTATCATGTGGCAGAACGTATTTCAAAAAATCATCTCTCCATCCTTTTTTATCTAATAGAATTAAACAAGGTAAAGGTAAAGGTTATGACACATGATAGTTCGGTTGCATTAAGAGTTGGTCACATGAAATCTCGGCTGAATGATTTGTCGGTAACATGGATTGTCGGCTACATGGTTTGTCGGCTACATAAAAGTTCTGACACATTAACTGTCGGCCACATGAAGTATCGGGTGAATGATTTGTCGGCCACATGGATTGTCGGCTACATGGTTTGTCGGCAAAATAGAAGTTTTGTCACATGAATTGTCGGCCAAATGAAATTCCCACATAACACGTAATGTTCCAGGAAATTCCTGGAATATATTTTTGTGACATTCGGAACATTCCAATGGAATATTGCAGTGACGTTACTGGAACGTTGCTATGTCTGACTCAGGGAATATTTCAGTGGGACATTCCATAAATATTAAATTGTAATGTCTCTGGAATATTACACTCAAATATTACTGGAATATTTCCCTAGTATATTAAAAATTATTTTTGTTTCAGTAGCACATTCTTGAATATTAAATTGTAATGTCTCTGGAACATTACAATATAACATTGCAGGAATATTTCATTGGTATATTCATAAGTTTTTTAAAGCAAAAAAAAATTTAGTCTTTAAATTTATTATTTCTTATTAGAATTATTTATCATTTTATTTTTTCTTCTTAAAACAAATTAAAAACTCCAAACCCGACGGGAGGATTCAAACCCTAAACCTAACGCCTATCTAACGATTAACGCTCGCAGCTACTATCGGTATGAAAATAAGAATCTAAACCGACTAGATATACTTTATACATATCTAAAATAGTTGAAGTTCATCCAGCTTTATTGTAGAATTTTCGAACCGATAAAATAGCCGCGAGCGTTAATCGTTAGATAGGTCTTAGGTTTAGGGATCGAATCCTCCCGTCGCGTTTGGAGTTTTTAATTTGTTTTAAGATGTAAAAATAAAATGATAACTAATTCTAATAAGAATTTATAAATTTAAAGACAAAAAATTTTTTTTGATTTAAAAAACTTATGAATATGCCAATGAAATATTTCAGAGACATTACAATTTAATATTCAAGAATGTGCTACAGAAACCAAAATAATTTTTAATATACTAGGGGAATATTCCAGTAATATTTGAGTGTAATATTCCAGAGACATTACAATTTAATATTTATGGAATGTTCCACTGAAATATTCCCTGAGTCAAACATAGCAACGTTCCAGTAACGTCACTGTAATATTCCATTGGAATGTTCCGAATGTCACAAAAATATATTCCAGGAATTTCCTGGAACATTACGTGTTATGTGGGTTTCGGCAAAATTAAGTGTCGGCCATATGGAATGTCGGCAGAATGATTTGTCGGCAACATGAATTGTCGGTTGAATATTTTGTCGGCAACATGAAAGTTCTAACACATTAAATGTCGGCCACATGAAAATTCGGTTTCATAAACTGTCGGCCACATGAAAGTTCGGTTGTATGATTTGTCGGTCGCATGAAAGTTCGGTTGAATTAAGTATCGGTTTCATGGAGTATCGGCTACATGTTTGTCAAATACATGAAAGTTCTGACTCATAAAATTATGCTAATCGGCGTGTATGCTAGTTGGAGTTTGGGCGACTTTCATGAGTCCCAGGCTAAGGGCCTAGACGCAAGCAGACATGCGGCCAAATCTTGAGACTCCTGGATTTTACGCGCGAGTTTAAATCCAGCTCTAGTTAATGGTTCTCGAACTGAAAGCTCAATTAACAAGTGTTGTCAGATATCAGTTCCAAGAACCAGAGTTCCACAACTCCTCTCTCATCTCCTCTTTGAAAAAAGACTTTAACTGCCCAAACCAGTTTGAACCTTTCTGACCACGAGTCAAATAACATAAATATCGGCTTTTAACAATTGTTTCATTTAATTTGTAATTTTTTTAAACAAATTATTATTGTTTCTTTACAACTATTTATCAAAATAATCTACAGAGTTACAACTGTTTCTCAATTCTTTAACTTTTTGAGACGAATGTAACCAATTACTACCAACAAAATAAAAATAACAATTACATCAATTGTTTAAATTATTTATTATTGTTAACTTTGAAAGTCTAAATTTATGCTATTTACAAAAAATTGTGCAAAAAATTGTCATAAAAATAGTAAGAAATATTTTTAACTTTTATTTTTGGATTCGTGGGTGTTTTTGGAAAACCCATTAAAAATAGTTAATATTTAAAAATGGTGTGATAAACAATTTGACATTTTCCTTTGAAGTCTCCTGAGGAAAAACAGAGTTTGATGATTGAAAAATATTGATTTTTAAGTATTCGAATCCATTTCTTCAAAAATATTGTTTTTACTATGTGTAAAACATAAGGAACTTTGAGCGCTTTGAGCGACCTCTAAATATTTTTTGATTTTCAAAAAATAAAACCGTAATATTTTTTTCTCGATATAGAACAATACTAGGTGGTAAGAGCATTAAAATTCCTAGTTTACTTTTTTCTCATGCATTTTTTAACCCTTTAACACCCGAGCAAAATTGAGAGTAGGTATGAAAAAAAGAAACACCATTCTAGGGTTTTCGGTGTCGCTGATTACGAATTTAAGGTCAAATTGACAATTTGACAATTGACAGCTGTCAATTCAGTTGTCAACTTTTTTAAAACGTGATTATTGTTAATAAAAACTTCCTCTCGCGGGTTTTTGGGGTCGCTGATTACGAATATGATATCAAATTGACAATTTGACAATTGACAGCTGTCAATTCAGATGTCAGCTTTTCTAAAAAGTGACCATTTTTGACAAACATGACAGTATAAGGGTTTTCGGGGTCGCTGATTACAAATATGATGTCAAATTGACAATTTAACAATTGACAGCTGTCAATGCAGTTGTCAACTTTTCTAAAAAGTGGTTATTTTTTACGAAAATGACAGTATAAGGGTTTTTGGAGTTGCTGATTACGAATATGATGTCAAATTGACTATTTGACAATTGACAGCTGTCAATTCAGTTGTCATCTTCTCTAAAAAGTGGTTATTTTTGACGAAAATGACAGTATAAGGGTTTTCGGGGTCGCTGATTACGAATATGATGTCAAATTGACAATTGACAGCTGTCAATTTGGTTTTTAAATTTTCTAAAAAGTAATTATTTTTGACAAAAATGACAGTAATATCGGTTTCGGGGACGCTGACTACAAATATGATGTCAATTTGACAATTTGACAGCTGTCAAAGCAAATGTAGGATAAGAGCATATAAGAACATTTTTAATGGTTATTTTTTCCTTCTTTTCATGAACGAAATTGAATATCAACTTAGAAAAAGACATTTCATGTTACATATAGGTATTTAACAAATCGTAGAAAAATGCAACAAAACAAATTATCTGTATGAAAGATATGTAACTTTAATAGAAACTTTTTATGAAATGTATTTATAATTCTTGTATGTATTCATAAATTTTGTTAAGACTGGATTTATCAACTTTTGTCAAAAATTCAAAAAATCTGCGAGCGATAAATCACTCAGCGACAGACGAAAAGACAGGTTGTACAATGCGTAAACTTTTTTTTTTGCTTGTTACAATCTGGGCTGATTTCGATAATGTGACAGCTGTTAACTGACAAATTCACATTATATTCGTAATCAGTGACTCCTAATGAACTACAATTTTACTGGAACAGGCACAGCGCTACAAAAGCGGCATAGAGAGAGAGAGTTGTGGAGGGGCATGTTGTCTCTTTCTGTACAGTCCGCTTGAGAAGTTTGCTTGTGCCAAACACTCACAACACGCAAAACTGACAAACGCAGTAGTTTTAAAGTTTTAGCATTCACTGTAATGACGCGTTCTGCGAGAGAGAAAGCATGCTTCCCATCTGTCTGTCTCACAGCCGCTGCTCTCCTTCAGCTCAACATGCGTGGTGCCTGTTCCAGTAGTATTATAGTTCAATGGTGACCCCAAAAACCCGTACACTGTAATTTTTTTCAAAAATAATGACTTTAATAAAGTTAACAACATAATTGACAGCTGTCAATTGTCCATTTGACATCATATTCGTAATCAGAGACCCCAAAAACCCTTATACTGTCATTTTCGTCAAAAATAATCACTTTTCAGAAAAGTTGACAACTAAATTGACAGCTGTCATTTGTCAAATTTTAATTTGACATCATATTTGTAATCAGCGACCCCGAAATCCCTTATACTCTCATTTTTGTCAAAAGTAATCACTTTTTAGAAAAGCTGACAATTGAATTGACAGCTGTCAATTGTCAAATTGTCAATTTGAAAATGAAAATAGCGTGTTAGTTTAGAAAAATCCTAAATTTTATTATTTAATCAAAATAAATCGGGTATAATATGTGTGCATTACCTAGAGAAGTGTTGTAGAATTAAAAGGTAAACAATTTAATTCTCTACAATTTATGTCTGATAATTTTTTCAGTACGACTTACCGTTTTCGCGAAAAATGAAATCCCAAAACATTTTCGATTTCTCCCCCTTCCCCAAGGGGGTTCCCAACTCTTTGGTTTTAAGCTAGTCATATGTGCCACTAACGATTCATGAAATAAACTGGCTAAGTGTATTTTTTCAAAAAAAAGACTTTTAACATAGATTTACTGTACTACTTTAATGGAAAGTACATTTAAAAACAAAAATTTAAAAAAAAAAGTTAAATTCAACCTATTTTTATGAGTTATGAGCATTAATCGTTTGATTCATGTGATGTATATACTTTTTTTCCAAAAATTAGTAAAATTAATGGCAGTTTTTTTATCTTTAATGGATTTCAAACTTTGTTTTCTTGCTTGGTTTTAATCTATTGGTTTTTCAAGGAGGAAGCAAATATTTTGCTTACATGGAATAAGAGTGTTTATGGAATATACATAATTTTAAGCTTGTTTATTCTGTATTATATTAAAACTTCTTTGCAAACCTGTGGTTCAGATCTTCCTCCAGCAGGTGCTAGCTCAAGTCTCTCCGAAATAGCCTATAAAAACAGTAAAAGTGGATTTATTTAAATTTTATTAGTTTTCTTGTTAATTCAAAAAATGATAATACATTGTAATGCGTCAATAATTATTATTAACACATTTAAATTATTATCTTTTTTTAACATAAATTAATTAAACTATATATACTTTAATAACGTAAGCATCCAACTTGCAATCAACTCTGACTCTCTTAATTTTTGTTCTTTTTGTCAAAAAAATGATTTTTGGTTTTAATGAAAATGAATTTCAATGGATTTAATGAAAATGGTTTTTGTAATTCTACTTTTGTTGAATAAAAGTATAAAAATTTAAATTCGGTTGTGGAGAATAAACAACGAGAGATTCACATAAAAATAATGTTTATTTTCTTAAACGTTTTGTATTGTTTCAATATAATATCCCACATAACACGTAATATTCCAGGGACATTCCTAGAATATTTTTTTGTGACATTCGGAACATTCCAATGGAATATTGCAGTTACGTTACTGGAAAGTTGCTATGTCCGACTCAGGGAATATTTCAGTGGAACATTCCATAAATATTAAATTGTAATGTCTCTGGAACATTACAATATAACATTGCAGGAATATTCCATTGGAATATTCATAAGTTTTTTAAACCAAAAAAAAAAAAATTTAGTCTTTAAATTTATTAATTCTTATTAGAATTATTTATCATTTTATTTTTACATCTTAAAACAACTTAAAAATTCTAAACGCGACGGGAGGATTCGATCCCTAAACCTAAGACCTATCTAACGATTAACGCTCGCGGCTATTATCGGTACGAAAATAAGAATCTAAAGCGAGTAGATATACTTTTAATACATATCTAAAATAGTTGAAGTTCATCCAGCTTTATTGTAGAATTTTCATACCGATAAAATAGCCGCGAGCGTTAATCATTAGATAGGTCTTAGGTTTAGGGATCGAATCCTCCCGTCGCGTTTAGAATTTTTAATTTGTTTTAAGATGTAAAAATAAAATGATAAATAATTCTAATAAGAATTAATAAATTTAAGACTAAATTTTTTTTTTTTGGTTTAAAAAACTTATGAATATTCCAATGGAATATTCCTGCAATGTTATATTGTAATGTTCCAGAGACATTACAATTTAATATTTATGGAATGTTCCACTGAAATATGCCCTGAGTCGGACATAGCAACTTTCCAGTAACGTAACTGCAATATTCCATTGGAATGTTCCGAATGTCACAAAAAAATATTCCAGGAATGTTACTGGAATATTACTTGTTATGTGGGATAAATTATTTGATTTGCTTTGTTTAGTAATTTACTTTAAGTAACATTGAGTACACATTTTTAGTAAATACATTTATTCAATACATTGATTGATCTTATTTGAAATAAAAAGAAATAGTCAATAAACATGATAAATGATAAACTGCTTACTAGGGATGCAGAGCATCGTGAGAATTAAGAATTTTCTGATTGCGTGCACCGAAATGAAAACTTATTCAGCACATTGTAAATAATTTCGGAATTTTTTCCGATGAATTAGTAGGAAATTATTCCGAAACTGGTAGGTAACACATGTTTCCGAATATTTTGTAGGAAAAATTTCCGAAAAGAGGAGGAAAAATACTTTATCCACAGAAAACCAGAAATTATTCCACAAACTTCGGAAAAATTTCCAATCAAAACGGATTTTTAGCCTATAGTAGTAGGAAATATTTCCGAATGAAGTCGGGAAAATACTTTTTTTCCCATACAACCGGAAATTATTCCACAAACTTCGGAAAAATTTCCTAACAAAACGGATTTTAACCTATAGTAGTAGGAAATATTTCCAAATGGAGTCGGAATAATACTTATCTCACATAAAACCGGAAATTTTTCCACAAACTGCGGAAAAATTTCCAAACATAACGGATTTTTAACCTATAGTAAAAGGAAATATTTCCGAATGCAATCGGAAAAATACCTTTTTCACAAAAAACCGGAAATTATTCCTCTAACTTCAGAAAAATTTCCAAACTAAACGGATTTTTAACCTGTGCATATTATATTGCTCAATCTAAGAAAATGTTATTTTGTACTCCTACTAAAAGAAACTCCTAGGTTCATTTTTTAAAAAATAAAAATGACTTAATTAGTTTCTCCTAATTATTTTATTTATTACAGGGGGAACAGTGGTTTCTTCGTTCAATAAAATAAATTTGATGTATTTCAGCAAGAATACATGCACTGAGAAAAGAGGATCTCGATTTATAGTAAATAATGTAATTATTTAGGAAAAATTACTATTTGCAGTAAAAATTACTATTCAGAGTAAAATGTGCTTTATATAAAGAAAAATTACTTTTTATGTAGTAAAACTTACTAATTGTAATTATTACTCTAGTCATTTTTAAAAATTCTGTTAATATTTTTAATATTTATATTGTCATAATAAATTTTCTAAAGTTCGAGTATTAATTATTAAATTTGCCTCTTTTTAAATATTGCTCAAGCAATTTTAAAAAGTATAACAGCCTAATATAACAATTACTTCAGTAGGATCAGTTTTTAATATTTGCTCGCAACTTTTGCTCATGAAATAGTAATCCGTGCCACTACTACTTATACTACTACATGTCTCTCACCGATACGCGAGTCATATACAATATAAATATATGTACATTTAATAAAGGCTTCTATTCCTTGTTACATAAACATTTTTCATATTTTTTAAACAAATCTCATTGTTAATATGGATCTAATACTTTTATTTTGACATATTTTGTTCTAAAAAAATTATAATAAGCAAATTTATATCAAAATGTGTATTAAATTAGAGAATTTAATTGTTTCATACTTCAAATTAATTAATGATACAAAAATATTATAAATAATATGTGTTCTATTACCATTGCAATTTTTTTTATAAAACTTGAATTTGTTTGGTAAATATTAAGTAAATAATTTTCTAGTTCAAAAATTTTTTTCTTGTATTCAGGTGTTATCATTGAATCTTTTTCTTATAAAAAAACAATTTTTCATTTGTCATTTATGTTTTATTATATTATTTTGTATTATTTTCTTAAAAAAACTACAATTGGTATAATAATTAATTAATTTTTACCTTTATTCCCGCTAATTTATTTTATAAATTAGTTTGCTTCAAACTATTTAATAAGTATTGTTATTTATTAATCATATATTGTATTTAAATATTTTAATAATATTTTATTATAAAATTTTTTAAATTATATTTCATTTATTTTTACATATTTACAATTTTTTTATTTAATATTATTCTATTTACTACCATTTTGAATAATATTTACATTTAAATTCAATAATGTAGTAAAATATATGGGGTTCATGATTTATTCTATTACGGTAATTCATATAAGTTAAAAAAAATACGACGTCAGTTGCGTCGATAGCCGAGAGGCTTAATGCGAAAGCGTGCGTTTTTAGGGTTGCGACATTGCGTATTTATAAATAAGTTAGGTAGTTCCATCCCGTATAATTCTAAGTTTTTTTCGAAATGTTCACTTGTTAATTCTAAGTACATGTATATTAGAAGAATGAAACTTGTAAATTAATAAATTGAAGTGTATTTAGAAAGTTAATAATGTAGAAACTTTTTTATTTTTATTTGCATTGAATTATTTTATAAAGAATTGAAAACAAGAAAATATTATTTTCTACATTTCATTCTTCTTCTCCCGCCGCACATGCTCATACTGCCTACATCGGTGAGAGGCGAGCAGTAGTAGTGAAACGGATTACTATTTTTCTGAGTGAATATCGTTTGTGGCGATGTAAACGCCACTCCGTTGAAAATAATTCTTATTCTGGATGATACAATATTTCCTCAGATTCATATTAATACCTATAATTTTCATTTAAATTTTCCATTCCATGGAGTAAATTTTATTTCAATCAAAATATAATCCATTTATTGAATTAAGTAAAAAGTATTCAATTTTTGAACAGTTTCAAAACTACTGCTTAAAAATAGTAATCTTTAATCGAAAATATGTAACTTTTATTACTTCTTTTTTTCCGTGTGGTTTTATTTTATGATGTAAAACTAGTAATATTTGTTTAAAACGAGTAAAAACTATTTAATAAAAAATTTTTTTATCCAATAAATTAATTTGCTTTAAGTAATTAAGAATACATGGTAATAAGAAAATTATATTTCTTTTTAAAATAATTTTATTATAATTATGTTTTTTTTTTATGTTTCCTGTTTAAAATCTAAATAAATTCAATAAATAATAATAAAAAAACATTTCAAGTTAAAATTATTTTTAAACATTTAAATTCAATTTATTTCGATCCTTCTTTAATAAATTGTAGACGTAATTGTATGGGTTTTAGGATCAGTAATTGAAAAAATTCAATAGTTTGTATCAGACGTTTCGACCACAATGTGGGCCTTCATCAGTGCTTTATTAATTACCTATAAAAAATTGAGAATATGTTTTACACTTTTACATAGTATTTTTTGTAGTATGTGAAAAAAATGGAAGTTAAGAACGAAATTTTTTATTTTGCTTTTGTTAAAATAATATTAATTGTACGAATAGATCATTTTGAAAGGTGAAATGTACACTATAACTTATGTAAAATGTTCTTAGAAGAATTCTGACGGAATGAAATATTGTTGTTAAGTTAAGAATATTAAAATTTGCGTGTAAATGTGTAGCAATTTATGCAATTTTCTCCGTTTTGGTTAAATTGAATTTTGTAATTTATTTATTTATTTATGTTTCAATTAAATTAATATTTAATTTGTGAATAATTATGAAGACTAACCTCATTAGAAATAAATGTCCATTTCGCTAAACTAATTGATAACTGTTACACCAAATAAACTAACATAGCGTTTAACTTATAACTGCCCGGTAAAAAGGCGGGAGAAATAGAAAATAATTCAGAATCTGAATTATTTCCAATGCGCGATTTTTCCATTTTTTGAGATTCCATTATGAAACCAAGAAATAAGAAAATTTTATTGCTTTCCATTGACTACAGAAAATTTCAAGAAGCGAATTGAAGGCAATTGAAAAGTTGGAGGATAGGAAAATAATTTCTATTGCTTTCAGTTGACGACAGAAAATTTCAAGAAGCGAATTGAAGGCAATTGAAAAGTTGGAAGATATGGAAATAATTTCTATTGCATTTAATTAACTACAGAAAATTTCAAGAAGCGAATTGAAGGCAATTGAAAAGTTGGAGGATATGGAAATAATTTCTATTGCTTTCAATTGACTTTAGCGACATTTTTATTGCTAATGCTCTTATTATTTGTTTTTTATTATAAAACTTATACTGAGAAAAAATGCTATTAAATCTATTTCATATTTGTTTGATGTAGCAAACAGCATATTCAATATCCTTCGAATAAATATGTAATGGCTTTAATAATATAAAACATAATTGTAAAATAAAAAAAATCGATCTTTCTCTTATTCAGCTTTAATTTACACCGGTTCAATCCCCCTCCCTCCTCCTGTTGAATGTCTGGAGGTCTGATCTATCAAGTGTTGTTCTTTTTATTTGAGAGTATATTTCAAATTTCAGTGAAAAACATCTGGCTGTAGCGACATCACGGAGGCGGTTACCCAAGTAATCTCTAAGATCTAACCACGCTCGATCTTGCTTAACTTTCGCGATCGCGAGCCACGGCATTTCGCTACCTGGTATCGACGGTTGGAAGAGAATTATATGTATGTTTAATATAAGCTGACTGTTCCAAAATATTACTCATATTACTTTACCATGTCCTCCAGATTTTCTTAACAATTATTTAATAGTTTATGAAAATGTTCCTTCATATTTCATATTCAAGAATATCGTTTTTCCTAAATATCCTATAAAAAATTGTATATTTGAAATTGCATTTTCAATTTAAAATGCTAAAATTCAGTTTTCTAACCTGTCCTTTATTTATTTACTAACAAAATATATGCTCCCTTACATTTTTTCATTGGCCAGTATATAGTTTAAATACAAAAAATAAATTACGAATTTATTTAGATTAAATTAATTGTTATCAGAATTTTTTTGTATTGATTGACTTTTTTGTAGTCAGGGAAAACCTGAAAAACCCTAAAAAATCAGGGAATTTTATAAAATATTGTTTTAAAAAATTAATTTGTCTTTTTATGATTTCAATTAGTGACTTTTCATTTGAAATAAATTGAAAATTCCTGAATTAGCAGTTATGACTTTTACCTGATTGATCAATAGAAAATAATTGAAATTTTCAATGCTGTTACTGAAATTAAAAATTATTTCCATCTATATCAATCTGTGAAAAATTGAAAAAATAATTTATAAAATAAATAAAATAATAAACATTTTTATCAGTGACTAAATTGTCAGTAATTTTTCTGACAATTTATTCATTTCCAACTGATTTTCAACAAAATTTCATTGATTAAAGTTATGAATAGAGAGCGATTTTTCAAATAAAATTGTTTTCCTTAAATTTTATATAAGTATTATTTAATTTGTTTGTTATGTTGTTGATTGTTCTCGACATTTGTCAAATTTATTGTCATTTGTCAATTTTTTTTTCATTTCTCAATTATTTTCTTTAATATTCAGTTATTTTCATCATATTGTAATTTTTCCTGCAATTATCAATTATTATCTTAAAACCACAATTTAATTCGTTAATCTTAAATTTAATTCTCCAATTTTTAATTATTTTCTCCAATATTCAATTATTTTGTTCGCAAACATAATTGTTTTAAAATTCTAATTCATTTCTTCAATTCTATACAAATAAATTATTTTCTTCAAATTTCAATTCCATTTTTCAATTTCCAATTACTTACTTAGTTTTCAAACATTTTTGACCTTTTTCAATAATTTTTTTAGATTATCAATAAGTTTCTTTAATTTTAAACTCAATTCAATTATTTTTTTTACCATTTAATTATTTTCGTCATTTAATAATTTTTATTTTAATTATCAATTGTTTTGTTATAATTTCAATTTAATTCTTTAATCTTCAATTTATTTATTTTATTTTTAATTATTCTCTCTAAGTCTTAATCATTTTCTACAAATTTCAATTCCATTTTCCAATTTTCAATTATTTCCTTTACCTAATATTAAAAAATTCTCACCTTTTTTCAATTGTTTATTATTTCGATTATCAATAAGTCACCTGAATTTTAAATTGAAATGTTCAATTCTTTTCTTCAATTTGCAATTATTTCCAGAAATTATTGCTATAATTTCCTAAAATTTTCATTTTGCAATTATTCAGTTTAAATTTAATATTTATTGTTTAATTTTGCTTCCCCATAGAAGAAGTACTGTTTTAAAATTATTTTAACGAATTGTGTACTAATATAGCCATTTTTGTTTTCCATTGTCAATTAATTATATTACTTTTCAGATATTTTCTACAATGTTGCAATTATTTACATTATTTTTCAATTATTTCTTTCAATTCTTAATCATTTTCTTTAATTTTCAATTATTTACTACAATTTTTTGAATTTTCGTTTATTCTTTTAACATTTAATCGGCTTAGAATTATAGTGTGCCATGTCCACTTTCTGTCAAATCGAGAAAAAGAGGTTCAAAGTTTACTCACTTCATACTCATTTATAAGGGGTCGTCCATAAACTACGTAGCACTTCAAGGGGGAGGGGGGGGTCAAGCCATTGTCTACGATAAGAGGAAAAAATGGCGCTAATACATGTAACAGCGTCTACGCGGGGGGAGGGGGGGGGGTTAAATTTTTCAAAAAATAAGGCTACGTAGTTTATGGACGGCCCCTAAGCTTTCTTAAAATTAAAAAGTATTTATTGATTATAAAAGATGCTTCTTTTTTAATTAAATTCACGTAAATTACCACAACGTTTATATTAAAAGTTAATTACATATAAATTTTGTTGCTTAAAGTTTTCATTATCACGTAAAACACACGAAATCGTAGACATATAATTCTAATCTTTTGATTACACAAAATTTTTAATTTATAATTATGATGAATTAAAAGCAGTTTTTGAGTATATCTCTTTATAAAAAATATGTTCAACACCTGTGAAATATGCAATACTATAGAATAAATTTTCAAAAAATGTCCATGCCGCAGTATAATTCTTAGCCAACGATTTTATAATTATTATTAACCTTTTCAATTATTTTGTTCTATTGTCAAATATTCTCGACAATTTTCGAAGTTTATTTTCAATTGTAAATTATTTTCTGTAATATTTAGTTATTTTAGTCATTTTAAAATTTTTTTTGTAATTATCCATTATTTTCTTACAACTTCAATTAAATTCTTTAATCTTTACTTTATTTCTTCAATTTTTATTTACATTCTTCAATTCTCAATTATTTTCTACTAATTTCAATTCCATTTGTCAATTTTCATATATTGTCTTTTATATTAAAAAAACTTCTTCTTTTTCAAATTCCTTTTTTCGATTCACAATAAGTTCCTTTAATTTTAAATTCAATTGGTTACTTACTTTCGTCAAAAATAAATTTTTTTCAAATTTTAATTAAATTTTTCAAGTTTTTAATTATTTTCTTCAATTTCAATGATTTTTTTTTATTTTCAAAAGTCGTTCAATGTACAATTATTTCCAACAATTCTTTCTATAATTTTCTTAAATTTTTAATTTGTAATTATTTCCTTAAAATGTAATATTAGTTTTTAATTTTTCACTTTTGAATTATTTTTTTCAAGTTTAAATTCCATTCTTTAATTTTTAATTATTTCATTCATATTCAATAATTCTCGCCCAAGTAGCACGTAATATTACGTGAGTATCGCAGTAATATTACATTCAATATTGGTAATATTACAGGGTAATGTTGAGGTAATATTACGTAGTAATATTACAAAGAAATATTGAGTTAATATTACAGTAATATTACAAATCTCCTTGTAATATTACATTAATATTACAAATATGTAGTACAATATGTAGAAGACTTTCTAATAAAATATATTCTAAGAGCTAAGTAGCCAAGTGGTTTAAGGCATCTACCTACATGGTCAGCTTACAAGGGTTCAAGACTCGGTCCCCCAAAATTTTTTATACATTATATTTAATTGTAATATTACTATAATGTCACTGTAATATTACTGTAATATTACTATAATGTCACTGTAATATTACTGTAATATTACTTTGTAACATTACTGTAATATCACTTTGTAATATTACCTCAATATTACCTTGTAATATTACCTTGACGCGGACATTTTAATGTCACAGTAATATCAACTGTAACATCAACCTGTAATATTACTAATATTGAATGTAATATTACTGCGATACTTACGTAATATTACGTGCTACTTGGGCGCCTTTTTACACTTATCAATTATTTTCTAAAATTTGAATTTAATTCTTAAATTTTTAATTTGGTTCTTCATTTTATTATAATTCTCTTTCAATTTCAATTCCATTCTTCAATTTTCAATTATTTCCTTCTATATTCAATATTTCTCTGCTTTTAATTATATTATTATTTTCTTCAATTTCAAGTAATCTTTTTTGATTTTCAATTCAATTGTTCATTTTGCAATTATTTCCAAGAACTATTTCTATAATTTTCTTAATTTTTCAATTTCCAATTATTTTCCTATAATTTAATATTTCTTGTTTAATTTTTTTTAATAATTTTTTACAGCTGTTTATTAATCTAGTCATTTTTCTCATTTTGTTTTCAATTTTGCTCGCTTTTTTTAATTTAATTAAATTTTTTATTTTTATTATGTTGTACTTTACAACACTTATTAAAATCTCGAAATAGGTCTTGGTATTAAATTGTATTATTTATACTTATTTTTTCATTAACTTACATATTTTGTTTAAATTTTTATTAAAAGCAATAAAGTAGATTTATATTTTAATTCACTATTATTAAAAATAAAATATAAATTTTTTAATTGATTTAAAATTAAAATAAAGTTTTTAGTAAGGAAACAAATTCGATCCAGGAAGGTAAAAATTACAAAAAACAGAATTTCAGGTGTGGACAGATTGAAGAAATGAATGAATTAAGTTCTTTATTATTATTATTAATAATTATTATTTATAAATTAAACTTATTGTAAATATTCAGGAAATTTCACGCACGTATTGAAAGCAATAGAAATTCAAACATTTATTATTTTCATATTCTCTAACTTTTTAATTGCCTTCAATTCGCTTCTTGAAAATTTTTTTAGTCAATTGAAAGCAATAGAAATTGTCGATTTTTCGTGGTCTCTACTGATAGTCACTAAAATCTCCTATTCACACTCTCCATTTTTTCAATGGCCTCCAATTCGCTTCCTCATAATTTCTGTAGTCAATTGAAAGCTATACAATTTTCTACTTTTTAAAGTTTCATTTCGAACTCTTTGCAGTTACTTGTATCGGTGACACATTCGCGCATTAAAAATAATTCAGATTCTGAATTAGTTTCAATGTCTCGTATCTTCCTACTAATAGAAAAAAATTCATTTTTCAGAAATTCTATTGCTGGGAAGGGATATTTTAAAAATGGAAAAATCGCGCATTCCAAATAATTGAGTATTCCCGTATTTCTAGCAAAATTTCCAACTTTCTAATTTTCTTCTATTTCTTCCCGTTTACCGGGTGTTACACCAAATATAGAAACATAGCGTTTGACTTGAGAGATCATCGCATACTGAAAATGTTTTGAAGGAAAAACGATTTTTGGGAAGAAAACATTGAAAAAAGGAGAAAAGAGGGGGGGGGGGCATGGTTTCTGTCATGTGTTTTGATTTTCGAGAGCGTATCGTAAAACTAGCTGTCCGGGTTGACATTGGAGATTTCTGTTGGTCAGGGTCCTGCTGGGAGCTCGTAAAATAAAAAAGGAAGAAAAAATGACTGGTGCCACATATTTCCCTGTGTAGAAAAGGAGTTTTAATTCTAAGTTGGCTGTAATAAAGTTTTGTAAAATACTGATAAATTTTGTACAAAATGGATATTTATTTCTAATGAGGTTAGTCTTCTTAATTATTCACAAATTAAATATTAATTTAATTGAAACATAAATAAATAAATAAATTACAAAATTCAATTTAACCAAAACGGAGAAAATTGAATAAATTGCTACACATTTACACGCAAATTTTAATATTCTTAACTTAACAACAATATTTCATTCCGTCAGAATTCTTCTAAGAACATTTTACATAAGTTATAGTGTACATTTTACCTTTCAAAATAATCTATTCGTACAATTACAGTGGAGACCCCATTATCCGGACCCCTATTATCCGGATTTTCGATTATCCGGATAAATTTCAATTTTTTTTTTTTTTTAATTGTAAAGTTTATTAGCATTTAATACCATGAATATTTTAAAAGTTAGTATTTTGATATTTAAAGTACAAGAAACCATGAAGTACGTGAAAAATTTATATCCTTAGGGTAAAATTTCATAGCTGTGGAAATACACAAAGCAGAAAACTGTCAGTTATTAAATCATCGACTTTCGAAATATTTCTAACTAAACATTTATTAATGTTAATTTTAAGAGTTTTAGATTGTTTCAGTCTTATTTAAATTCATTGGAAATAAATACCTAAAATTATAAATTGAAAATTCATTTATTTCGTACTTTTTTCGATTATCCGGATTTTCGATTATCCGGATGAGTGCCTGCATTTATTAGTCCGGATAATGGGGTCTCTACTGTAATATTATTTTAACAAAAACAAAAACAAAATTTTCGTTCTTAACTTCCATTTTTTCACATACTACAAAAAATACTATGTAAAAGTGTAAAACATATTCTCAATTTTTTATAGGTAATTAATAAAGCACTGATGAAGGCCCACATTGTGGTCGAAACGTCTGATACAAACTATTGAATTTTTTCAATTACTGATCCTAAAACCCATACAATTACGTCTACAATTTAAATTCAATAACTAATTTCTCATCATTGTACAGACACCCTAAAAAAGTATAAATTTTTGCATTTCCGAAAGTGGAAAAATAGAAACTTTTTGAAAAAAGAAGGTCAAAGTAGAGGAAAATGTTGATTTTAGGTGTTTTAGGTGATAAAATCTTGATTTTAGGTGTTTTAGGTGATTTTTCCAAAAAAAGGGGAAAATAAGGGGAAAAGGTAAAAAAAAAGGGGATTAGGTAAAAAAGGGGAGAAACTGTGATCCCTGTATTATAATTATGAAATAGTTATTTGTGTAAGAAGGGCGCATCTGTAGGGGAATCAAGACTCGTGTGAAGTTTGTGGCAATCACACGAGTCGAGAATCCCCTAAATGCGCCCATGTTCCACACATAATTTTATATAATAACCTTGTGTCAAGAAATCTACTGAAAACGCTGTTTTTAAAGTTTTAGAGATTAAAATGAAAAGAATCCTACTTTTTATCACAGTTTAACCCCACCAGCAATGCCATTCAAGTACGTTTGCTGTTCTAACACGTGACGCGACAGCTGATGTTTAGGTTGGCAAGCGTGCTTGAATGGCGTTGCTGGTGGGGATAACTGTGCTTAAAAGTAGGATTCTCCTCCTTTTAATCTCTAGAACTCTAAAAACAGACTTTTTAGTAGAGTTCTTGACGCAAGGTATTTTATAAAATTTATTTATGTGAAAAACAAATGTTATTTTGTACTCCTACTAAAAGGAACTCCCAGTTTCATTTTTTAAAAAATACAAATGACTTAATTAGTTTCTCCTAATTATTTTTTTATTATAATTATGAAAAATTTATTTATGTGAAGAACAAAAATTATACTAAAAGATTGTTGATAAAGAACTAATAGATCTAACATGTTATTGTTATAAAAATTTTGTTTTACACACCCAGAGAAATAATATATTTGTCTCACAGCCAAGTAACTTTTTATTTGTTTCAAATAAATTTTTAATTGTGTCAAATAAATTTTTTTATTTAAAGCAAATAAAAAGTTACTAGGCTGTGAGACAAATATATTTTTATTTGGCACAAATAACATATCTTTGAGTTAAATATATCACTTTTCTGGGTGCATATTTATTACTATTATATTTTAATATTTAATTCTTCTGTTTTATTTATAAAAAAAAACTTGTTTTGAGCAATGTTTTCATTTTAAAAATATTACTTTTATTAATTTAAATAAATGAAATTGTTTAAAAAGTTAATCAATTTATTTGTTTTCATTTTATTGAAGTTAATCAATTTGTTTGTATTAATTTTATTGATAACCTGTATCCGAGCCTGTATTCTTTTATCATTTTTAAATTCCCGTGTAGAAAAATTTTGGGGCGATGGCCAGACCGTCTATTTTGAGTCAGGGCGCTGGCCAGACGGTCTTGACATGGCGCTGGCCAGAACTGTTACGATTTATCCATGATTTCGTCTAGACTAGACGGTCTGGTTAGCGGCTAGTCAGACCGTCTAACCAGCCCCAGATCAGACCAGCTAATTAGCGCCTGTTCAAACCGTCTAGTCTATACGAAATCATGGATAAATCGTAACAGTTCTGGCCAGCGCCATGTCAAGACCCCATGGCCAGACTCAAAATAGACGGTCTGGCCAGCGCCCGGCCAGAACACAAAAAAAATTTTTATGCATAAAAATGACTAACATAATTATTTTTAATTATTATTTTATGATTCTAAGGCAAGTGTGCTACATATTATTGATTTTTATTATCATTACCAACGTATTGCTAACAATTACCGATAAACTTATAAATTAAAATTTGACGCATGGGGGAATTGAACACGCAACCCTGGGCTCTAAAAGCCTACGCTCTTACCAACTACGCTATATACGCTCGCTTGAAAGAATTTTCCGTATTGTCCTTATAAGTTATGTTCATAGATGTAATTTATAAAAGTTAAACTTCTGAGGTTATTCAGGGGTTTTTGGGGTCGCTGATTACGAATCTCATATCAATTTTCCAAAATTCAAAATGGCGGATCCAATATGACGGACGTAAAATTTAAAAATTGTTAGATTCATTTGAAATTAACAATTCAGAGGTTTTTGGGGTAGTTAAGACCGAATTAAAAGTCGGTTTTTAAAAATTCAAATTGGCGGATCCAATATGGTGGACGAATATTTTAAAAATCATCAGATTCATTTGAAACTTACAATTCGGGGGTTTTTGAGGTAGCTGAAACAGAATTTAAAGACTGTTTGCAAAAATTCAAAATGGCGGATCCAATATGGTGGACGAATATTTTAAAAATCATCAGATTCATTTGAAACTTACAATTCGGGGGTTTTTGAGGTAGCTGAAACAGAATTTAAAGACTGTTTGCAAAAATTCAAAATGGCGGATCCAATATGGCGGATGAATTTTTTTAAAATCGTCAGATTCATTTGAAACTTGCAATTCGGGGGTTTTTGGGGTAGCTGAAACAGAATTTAAAATTGGTTCTCAAAAACTCAAAATGGCGGATGATTTTTTTCTAAAATCGTCAAAATTATTTAAAACTTGCAATTCGGGGATTTTTGGGCATGCTGGTAGCGAATTTAAAGTTGGTTTTTAAAAACTCAAAATGGCGGATGCAATATGGTGGACGAATTTTTAAATAATCGGCAGATTTATTTGAAACTCGCTATTGTTGATAGCGAATTTAAAGCCGGTTTTCAAAAATTCAACATGGTGGATCCCATGTGGCGGAAGAGCAATTGAAGACTGGTTGGTTTGTAAAATTGGTTAAGTGTCGCCTAAACGGCCTATAAAGAACACTTAATAAATATTCCAATACGGACAGTCTGATCGGGCGCTGGATTGCTCTGGGTCTCACCGTCCGGTCAATATTTAATCATTTTTTTAATCTGGACGGTCTGAACGGGCGCTGGTCAGACCGCCTGGTCGATACTTGAACATTTTCTTAATCTGGACGGTCTGATCGGGCGCTGGCCAGACCGTCTAGTCGATACTTAAACATTTTCTTAATCTGGACGGTCTGATCGGGCGCTGGCCAGACCGTCTGGTCGCTACTTAATCGTTTTCTTAAACTAGACGGTCTGATCGGGTGCTGGTCAGACCCCCTGGTCGATACTTGAACATTTTCTTAATCTGGACGGTCTGATCGGGCGCTGGCCAGACCGTCTGGTCACTACTTAATCGTTTTCTTAAACTAGACGGTCTGATCGGGTGCTGGTCAGACCCCCTGGTCGATACTTGAACATGTTCTTAATCTGGACGGTCTGATCAGGCGCTAGTTAGCGCCTAGCCAGACCATCTAGACGACACTCAACAAAAATATCCATTTCGGACATTTTCATCTAGACGACACTTAACAAAATATTCAATCCGGACGGTCTGACCGGGCGCTGGTCAGCGCCAGGCCAGACCGTCTGGACGACACATGATATATTTTTCAGTCCGGACGGTCTGATCGGGCGCTGGCCAGCGCCTGATCAGACCATCTAGAATAGACGGTCTTGACAATGCCCGACCAGTCGATCGTAGGACCTAGGGCATGCCCTAAGATTTTTCTACACGGGTATCGATTAATTATTGTTCTCAATTATTTTTCCCAATACATATAATTTAATCTTAAACTAATTTGTTTGGATCAGTTAATATTGTTAAGAATATTTACCTATTTAATTTATTGGTAATTTAGTAACGATAAATAATTATTTTTACTAAATAAATTTAATCTTATGTTAATTTCAATCAGAAAAAAAGTAACCATTGTTAGTAATGATTGCAATAAAATTTTAAACTTCAATATTAGAAATTCTTTCTATCTTTGAATGTTTCTTAAATAATAATGTTTATATAAATAGATATACAGATTATACAAAAAATGAAAATTTCTCCGAATATAAATTATCTTAATTCAGATAATTATTTTCAAATTTTATTTGGATAAGATTCTTAAAAATCTTCTCCAAAAACATGTCTTAATCTTTAAAATAATGGATTGACAATAAAATTGTCGAAAGGAATTTATTGCAATTCTACTTTTGGTGAAAATATGAGTGAGTGTCACATGCCAGTAATGCTAACTTAACATAATAGGACCAAAATTTATGAGAGTCTTTTGTTGGCGGGCGATGCGATTGCGGCAGAGTTGCCAGATTGGGCTACAAAGCGCGATTTGGGCTATTTTTTGCGATAATAACGCGGCTCAAATTTGAATTTCGCTTCAAGTAGCGAATTGGGCTATATATTTTTTTTAAATTGCGTTTTTTGGGCTATGTTGGAAATTGTTCTATTTATGTGGAAAAATGTATGTACTTCTTTAAAAAACAATAATACTAATAACAATTTTTCATACATCATATTAAAAAACTACATGTGACAGAATTCTTTTTTAATTTTTTTTTTTTTTTTTTTTTTAGAAATTGAATGCATTTATGCACTTTCGATACATATTCTTTTCTGAAAATATGTAAATAAAAAAACGCGATTTGGGCTACATTTGGAGTTTCTGTGCGTTTTTGGGCTTTTAAAAATAAGGCGGTTTTTGGGCTACGCCAGTGCCTCCTAATCGCGGTTCTCAGTACCAAAAATCTGGCAACTCTTGCGGGGGTTCATCTGCACGTGGGGACCAAACGAAACTTGAGATCACCAAGTTCTTTAAAAACAAAATCTCATGGCCACGATGGTCCAATGGTTAGAGCGTTCGTTTCGTAATATGCATTTAGCTTTAGGTTAGGGTGTTCGAATCTCAGGGTCGCTAGGATTTTTTAAAAAACTCGTATGTGTGCGTTTAGTTGCGTTTAAGGTATGAATAAAATATTAATTAATAATCAAATATATTTTCAGAAAAACACAACAATTGAATTGAATAAGTATGTAAAAACAAACTCAAATCCCATACTGTAAAATATAAATTTCCTTGATGTTTCAAATCTGCTGATTTGATTTTATTTATTGAATAATGAATGGGATTTTTTTTTATCAGGATAAACATATTTCTTTATTACAACTGTATATGTAATGTTTCATACATGACATTTGGTTAGAAACGAATTTTCGTTTATGTATTAAAGCCAACCCTTTCTTTCCGTGCACTCAGAAAAAAATTTCTTTTCAACAACCAAACTTTGTTTGAATCAACCAAAAAAATGCATTGATATATTATTAATACAGTTAAACAAATGTTTGGTTTATATAACCAAATAATTTGATTATACACATTTGTTTGAATTAACCAAATGGTTTATTACAGTTGACTAAATATTTTGTTTTATCCAACCAAAAAGTTTGTTTCATACAAACAAACTAATTGTATTAAATTTATTTGGTTCGTTCAAATAAATATTTTGGTTTATACAATCAAATGTTATTTATTTTTCTTTAATGTTTGAATTTTCTAATTAAATATTTTATTTGTATATTATTAATTAATTTCCAATTTTATATTTATGATTTCAAAGTAATAATAATAATCATCATAATAAACTGGAAGTTAACTGATAAATATGCAAATAAAATATTAAGAAATTCAGATGTTATAGAAAAGTGCATAACAGTTAAGCATTTTTAGAAACAAAACTTTCTTCTCTTCAATGTTGTTTTCTTACGGAGCGTTTCTCTGTAGAAAAATCTTTTACTTCCAAATTTATTAAAGAATTGAAAAGTCACAATAAGTCACTCAAGTGTTACAAGCACAGTTAAAACACACGATGTGTTAAACATAACCTGCAGGCAATCAAAATCTCTTTAATACACTAATAACCTAAAACACACTATAGCTCACTTTGTAGGAAGTTTCCACGTAATCCATAATTTCTGAAATAAGAAAACAACACTCACTAAATTTATAAAACACAAGTTATGATAATAGAAAAGCACTTTATACGCTACGACGCGATTGACATGACGCTTGTTTAAACGCATCTCGAGTTGGACTATATATTATATCTATTTGCATCAACCAAACTTTAATTGAACGGATCAAAACATTTGGTTAAATAAACCAAACTTTTTTGTTGACTGAAATAAATGGTGTTTTATTAAACACTTATTTTAGTACAAAGAAAGAGTTTGGTCGAACGAAACAAATACATTTAAATAATAATTTTGTTTCTTGAAACCAAGGCATTTGTTGCAAGGAACCAAATGCTTATTTAATCTGATAAAACTTTTTTGTTGTATCAAATAAACTAAGTTAACTAAACGGTTTGTTTAATTGAACTGAACTTTTTTTCTGAGTGTGAGAAAACGGAATTCTTATATTAAGTAACTTTTACTATTTAAAAGTAAAACCTAAACTGACTAGAATTTCTGCGCAGGTCAGGCAGTTTTTACTATTTCCGGAGTAAATTTTACTATTTCTGAAGTAACTTTTACTAAAATAATTAAAACTTACTTCGGAAATTGTAAAAATTGCCAGATATGCGCAGAAATTTTGGTCAGTTTAGGTTTTACTTTTAAATAGTAGAAGTTACTTTATCTTTTTTTCAGTGTACATTTTCATACACGCACAATAAATTATGTTCATACAAATTATGTTCATGCACATAATTTTCTATACTTTAAATATTATTAACAAATATTATCTGTTTTATAGTAGTCCTCTACCTTTTATATCCATTAAAATCTACTGCGCAGCCTTCACTCCCATACACGGAAAAATAGTATATTATGCATCAAGGGAGGGAAGTCCGTGTTTTTTTGTCAAGCACAAATGTTCGAAGAACGAGTGTAGCACTCGCTACGCTCGTGCTACACTCGTTCTTCGAACATTTGTGCTTGACAAAAAAATCGGCCTCCAGAGGTGCATACAGAGGTGCTAACGTTCACTGACCTAAAAACTGTGAGTTCTGCCCCACTTAAGGCGAACGAAAACACGAGGTTTTCGTGCATGTGTGGTAGAAAATAATTTTTCGAATTTTAAAAAACTTTTTTGTACTCTTGGATAAAGCCATTTACAAAACCCAGTTTCAGGGTATATGCAGAACAGTTTTGTAAAATATCCTGAAATTTTAGCACAAAGTGCAAAATTATTTGCAGTTACTGCAAAGAATTCCATAACTTGTGCTGAAATTTCAGTACATTTTACAAAACTTTTCTGCACATACCTGAAACTGAGTTTAGTAAATGGCTTTATCCAAGAGTGCAAAAAAGTTCTGTAAAATTCGAAAAATTATTTTTTTCCGTGTAGATAACTAATGCGCAACGTTTAAAGATTAATAAATACCCTGAAAACTTTTATGTATTAAAATAATCTGCAGCGCGATTGTTTTAAGCCAATTCCAGATTATTTAAATTCTATTTGGTATAAAAAAAGAATTATCCATTTTCGTGTACAGATTCATGTGTATGTTCGTATGCATGTCTATGCACATGAAAATATTTGCCTTTAGAAGCGTTCATAAACATGTTCATGTTCTTTGCACGTTCGTTGTTCCAAAACAAACCAATTGACCTGTGCATGATTTTATCCAGGATCATGTACAAGTTCAGTAGATGATCTTATACACGGATTTACAACCGGGTATGGAATTATTTTCTTTAAATTTAATATTTTTTGTTTAGTTTTTTCAATTATTCTTTTCAATTCTCTATTAATATAATCATTTTTCGAAATTTATTTTCAATTGACAATTATTTTCTTTATTTTCTATATATTTTATACTACAATTTTTTAATTATTCTCGTCATTTTTTAACAAACTCCTTCAATTGTTAATTAATTTACGCAATTTTTAATTATTTCCTACAATGTTTTCAATGTTTAATTATTATCTTAAACTTTATAATTATTCTTTGGTTTTTTAAAATTATTTTGTTCGGTTGTGTTCAATCTACCATTTTTTTAAATTTTGTTTTCAACTGGCAATTATTTCCGTAAGTTTGTAATTTTTTTCAATCATCAATTTTTATTTCAATTTTGAATTTAATTCTTACATTTTTTATTTATTTTCTCAATTTTTTATTATTTCCTTTAATTTCAATTTATTTGTTTAATTTGCAATTATTTATTCCTATAATTTTTAAACTATTTTGTGCAAATGTAATATTTATTGCTTAATTTGTTAAACTATTATTTTCAATTGTGTAATAGCCATTTTTCGAATTTTGTTTTCAACTGTCAATTATTTTCGTCATTTTTTAAATACATACTTCAATTTCGTAATTTTAATTATTTGAATGTGCAAAAATTATAGTTTTAATTGACCAACAACAATGAATAGTTTTTTGCGTATACTTGGGCTCGCGTCAATGTTGCTAGTAAAAAAAATAATATGTTAAAAATAACAATTTCTTTTGTTTAAAATAAAATTTACTCAGTTTGAAATAAAAAAAAATTGTTAAGATTAAATAAAGTATTTGTTCCAATCAAAAAAAAGTATATTTAAATCAAATATACAGAAGATTAACCAAAAAAGTTTAAATTAAACTTCATTAAGTTTGTCAGTATAAGAAAGTGAAATTAAGTTGAAATAAAACATACATATTTCGTTTTATTCAAAGAAATTTTTTTTCTTAGTGAAAAATACAAGACAAACACAATTTTTTATAAAGGACATTGTTTTTTAATTTTTGAATTTTTAAAACAGTAAAAATGATATTTTGTCAAAAAAATGTTTTTGTTTAACCTTCCCGCTTTCAATGGCCACCCTGGATAGCCAAATTATATTAACGTTGTAAACATCTCCTAAAAATTTACAACAATTGAATCGACATTTTAAGTCACTGAACAAATTTGTATCCAAAATACATAAAGATTTTTTATTGATATTGTTGTTTATAAAGAAATATTGGATTCTTTATTTGTTTAAAGAATTTATTGTTGCAAAATTGTAACATTTCGAAATAAACTAATACACGTAAAGAATTAATTTATTAAATTTTATTCAAATAGTCGATGAAACTCAGGACATAGAGACATCTGTATAAAACTTAAACTTGTCGACTAAAACATAAAGATAGTCGATTAAAACTTAAAGACAGTCGATTAAAACGTGCAACACGTCGGTGAAAATATGAGATTGACGTTTTAAAAATAAATTCAAACAACTTTTTAACGAACTTTTTGTCTTTTCTAGATCGCACACATACCATTTCCTCCCCACCTCATCACTTTCACACATTATATAGAAACAGATTTACAGAATTCCTATGTTATCCTAATATAAACGCAAATTTTAATTTATTAACGAAAAATCTCGCAACCGGGTTTCGAACGCGGGTTCTAACGCACGACGATACTTGAGACGGCGCCTTATACCCCTCGGCCATTCAAGAATACGCGAGAGTCTTTGGATTGAAGTGAGTGACACTTAACTATAGCATAAAAGGCGTTACGTTTCCTCGATTCCTCGAATGTTGAATAAATTTTAAGTGGTAGAGATCAACGTTTGGAACTATTTCGAACATTTCGTAAACAACCTTTGGTTACTTATTAATCAACTAGCAAAATAAAACGCGCGCCAGCGCGCGATTAGTTTTTCATACCTTTTAGAAATTATAAAATACAATAAAAAATATTAAAAAATGGGTAAATAATATTTATCTAATACGAAGAAATAAATATTTTAAATATAATATTTAAAAATCAATTAATATAAATAAAATAAATATTTATTTAGGACAAAATTTATAATATTTTAGAATTAAAAAAAAATGCAAAAAATAATTGAAATTAACAAAATAATTGTAAATTTTGCAAATTAATTGAAAAAAAATGAAAACAATTAAAAGTTGGGGAAAGTAATTTAAACAATCATAAAAATGTTTTAAACATAAAGAAAATAATTTAAATTTGAGAAAAATACTTGAGAATCTTAAAAGTAAATTAAAACAAAATCAAATAATGAAAAATTAGAGAAAATAATTGAAAATTGAGAAAACATGGTTAAAAATTGAGATAAATAAATTAAAACTAAAAGAAATAATTAAAATTTAGGAAAATAATTAAACAAATTACATAAAATATTTTAAATAAAGGAAAGTTAAGCAAAATTTGAGAAAAATACTTAAAACTTTCAGAAGTTCATTGACATAAAAGAAAATAATCAAAAATTAGAGAAAGTAAATGAAAAAAGATAAACATAATTTAAAATTGAACAGAACAAATTTTAATTATAATTGAAAAGTCAGATAAATAGTTAAAAATATTTTTAATTATGAAACAAATGTAAAGAATTGAAATTTGAAGGAAATAAATTTTGGAAAATATTAGAAAAATGTTTTTAAATTTTATAACTTGCTGAAAATAATTAAAATATGATTCATTTACATTATTTAAATAAATAAAAAAAAATAATTGAAATTTGAAAAAAATACATGAAGATCTTAGAATTCAATGAAAAAAAAAGAAAATAACTAAAAATTGGAGAAAAGAATTAAAGAACTAAGCTAAAAGTAATTGGAATTTACGATAATTAATAAACAAATTTTGAAATTGTGAAAACAAAGAAAAATAATTGAAAATTAAAGAAAACAATTGAAATTTTAGAAAAATTCTTAAAAATCTTAGAAAATGAGAATAACTAAAAATTGGAGAAAAGACTGGAAGAATGCTAAAAATAATTGAAATTTACGATAATTAATAAAATTTTTTGGAAATTATGAAAACAAAGAAAAATAATTAAAAATTAAAGAAAACAATTGAAATTTTAGAAAAATTCTTAAAAATCTTAGAAAATAATTTTAGAAAATGAGAATAACTAAAAATTGGAAAAAAGAATTAAAGAAAACTTAAAATAATTGAAATTAAGATAATTAATAAATTTTTTTAGAAATTATGAAAACAAAGAAAAATAATTAATAAAATCGGGCAAGTTCGAGCTACACTCGCACTAAAATCGAGGGTTCCGTACACAAAACCAAATAATTTTTAATATATTTGATACTATTAAATATATAAATATATTATACATATTATATATAATATAATATATAAAATATAATATATAATGAATTTTTTATACAAAATGTACCACCCCCCCCCCCTTTCTTCCAAAATATTTTACTTAGAAAGTTCAAATTTTGTACAGGAATGTATTTTCAGGTGTAGATTTCATAAAAATTATAGAGAACGTGATGATGATTGCGCTGTCAACGAAAAATCCAGAGATTTTAGCAAATATTCATAAAAAACACTCAAAAATCATTTTATTTCCTTAACAACGCTATGATCAACTTCTACAATCATGTTCTCTACCATTTTTCTGTAATCTACACATGAAAATACATTTGTGTACCAAATTTGAACTCTCTAAGTCAAATTGTTTAGAAGTTATGGGAGGGGGGATACGGTCATTTTTTAGCATTTTTTTTAAATCGTTGGTTTTTGCTTAAAAACACTATGATAACGATCTGCAACAAAGTTCTCTACAGTTCTTCTGTAATCTATATGGCAAATTACATATGTATACCAAATTTCAGCACTCTAAGTACAATAGTTTGGCAGATATGGAGGTGGCATTGTACACTTTTAGTGCATTTTTGCTAAAAAAAAATGACCGTATCCCCCCCCCTTATCTTCCAAACTATTTGACTTAGGATGCTGAAATTTGGTACACGTATGTAGATTTACGTGTAGATTACAGGAAAATTATAGAGAAAGTGATGATTATAGCGCCGTCAAGGTTATAACACTAAACTATGGCCCATATGTTAAAAAAATGCTCAAAAATATTGTTATTTCCTTGACAACGCTATGTTCAACACATACAATCATGTTCTCTATAATTTTCCTGTAATCTATACGTGAAAATACATTTGTGTACCAAATTTGAATTCTGTAAGTCTAATAGTTTGGAAGTTCAGGGGGGGAGGATACGACCATTTTTTAGCATTTTTTAAAAAAAATCGTTTTTTTTTGCTGAAAAACGCTATGATAACAGCCTGCAACAAGGTTTTCTATCGTTTTTCTGTAATCTACACGTCAAACTACATATGTGTAGCAAATTTCAGCACTCTAAGTACAATAATTTGGCAGATAAAGGGCAGGAATGGTACAAATTAAACGCATTTTTTCGAAAAACTGACCGTATTTTCCTCTTATTTGCCAAAATATTTGACTTAGAGAGTTCAAATTTGGTACAAAAATGTAGTATCATATGTAGATTACAGAAAAATTATAGAGATTGTTGTGGTGATAGCGCTGTCAAAGAAATAGCAAAAGTTATCAGCCAAAAAATATCAAAATTTCTCAAAAATCTTGTTATTTTCTTGACAACGCTATGATCAACCCCTAGAATCATGTTCTCTATAATTTTCCTTTCATCTACACGTGAAAATACATATGTGGGCCAAATTTGAACTTTCTAAGTCAAATAGTTTGGCGGCTAGGGGGGGGGGGGGGATACGATTTTCGACAAAGTCTTGCCAAGAGGGTTCCGTGCGTACACTTGTTGGTGTACGGAACCCTAAAAATTGAAGAAAATAATATAAATTTGAGAAAAATACTTAAAAAATTTTAGAAATTTATTTTATAAGATGAGGGAAAATAAAAATTGGAGAAAAGTCTGGAAGAAAGCTAAAAATAATTGAAATTTATGATAATTAATAAGAAAAATTGGAAATTCTGATAACAAATGAAAATAATTAGAAATTGAAGAGAATGTTTGAATTTTCAGAAAAATGCTTAAAAATCTTAGAAAATAATTTTAGAAAATGAGTATAATAATTAAAAATTGAAAAAATAATTGAAAATGATAAAATTAATTAAAAATTGACAAAAATAATTGAAATATGCTGAAAATAATTTAAGATTGAGAAAGAAAATTGAATTATGATGAAAATAATTTAAATAATATAAAAACTTGAAAACATTCAATAATATTTGAGAGAAATAACTGAAAAATAGAATATATGTTAAAAAAAAAAAAATTATTGTAAAAATTACTTAAAAATTTTTAATTAAAGAGAATAATTAAAAAATCGCAGAAATAATCGAAAATTGATGAAAATAATTGCAATATCGGATAAATAATTGAAAATTTTAAAAGTAATGCCAAAATAATGAATATAATTATAAATTGATGAAAATCAAGAAAAATTGCAGAATTTATTTTTAAGCAAAAGACAATAATTAAAAAATTGTTATATAATGGAAAATTGATTACAATAATCTAAATTTGAGATAACTGAAAATTTAGGAAATTAATTGCATGTGTTTATGTATATTTTAAACTTCTTCAAAAACCATAATACATTTTTAAAGCATTTTTCGAAACTATTTTTTTACACAAATGACAATTAAAAACCAGTAAAACACGACACTAACGAAAAAGGTTACCTTATTCTTTCAATTCAAATTTCAAAATATTTCCTGATAAAGAGAGTCAAAATCAAGAAAATAACAGGGAGTAAGACTAAATTCATTTCAGTTTTTAAAACATGGACAGAAAAAGATGAATAAATATTAATTCTAACTAACTTCACTTCAGACTTTAAAACGTGGACAGAAAAAATGAATAAATATAAAAAGTAACTAACTTCAGGAGTTTACGGATATTATTATTATTTAATTAATTATTTCTCACTCTGTTTTACTACACCAGAATTTAAGTTTAATCGACTGCTTGACGATTCTTTCTATTGTGCTTATGAATAAGTATGCAATAATATTTCAAGCTTTATGAAAATGTCTCTATGTCCTGGTTTTCATCGACTTTTGAATATATTTTAATAAATAAATTTTTTCCCTGTAGAGTAGGAAAGTATAAAAAATTTCAAATTTTTTTGTAGTTGCTTTGTGTAACAGATAAATAATATTTATTTGTTTAAACAATGTTTTAATAATCTTTATTATTCGTTTTACGGAATATTTAATTTAGGTTTTTTATTTAGTATTAACAAAACAAAAAAAAATGACGATTTTTTTTAATTTCCTACGCTTTTCGTTTATTTGGAAATGTTACATTTTTGTAACAATGAATTGTTGAAGATTTTTTTCAACATACAAAAAAAATACAAATAAACTACAACTTTTTTACATTAATTATGAACATATGACTGGTGATCCGCGTATACAAAAATTTTTGGTTAGCGCGAAAGGTCAGTTTATGTTAACTTTAATTGTTTAATTTTCAACATAATTGTCATGACAAACCTTTTAACTCTTAACAAGTTTGTAAAATGTTGATTTATTTTCTATTTCTCTAACTATATGATTTTTGTAATACTTTATTACACAAGAAAATAAATAAATGTTTTAAATTGTTACCGCGTGTGAAAATGCTGCCATCATAGTTGAGACACCATAACCTATTATTCATCTAAGAACGATTTAGAACGATTGGAAACAATTGGAAACGATAGAAAACGATAGGAAACGATTGGCGACGACTGACCCGTCAATCGTTTTTAATCGTGTTGACATAATTAAGAAACACAATTGAAAACGATAGAAATTTAAGTTGTATTGTTTTCAATCGTTTTTAATCGATTCTTGCTAGGACCCCCACAGCACCTAAACTTACCTGAAGTTTGCCAACCTTTCCTCAAGTGTCGTCAACTTTCAGAAACTTTGATGCAAGTTTAGAAACTTATAACCTCACAAGATTTTACTACTAATGGAATCAGAATCAGAATGGAATCGCGTCTTCAAATATACAGATGCACTTGTTTTTATCACAATTTAACATAACACTCTCATTTGGGAAAAATGCACAAAATGTTAAACATTCACTCTTATATTTATTGATGCAAACGCGTAAACTCGGAACAGTATTCTACGATTGACAATTACTGAAATGGCGTTTACTAAGTTCTAATTCATATTTTCTATTAGGAATTATATTGAATTAGAAAAATTCGAGATAAAGTCTCACTATAAAAAAATAATTTTAACTACACAACTTCTTACGAAAATTTTCAAAATTAAAAATCTTCAAAACATATTTCTCTTTAGAATATTTTAGAATAAAGCAGAATCAATTTTAAAAATATTCTTTTCTATTTCTGGAAGTAAGTATTAGAGAGAAATTCAGGTATGTAATAGAAAAGAAATCTTTGCGATTTAAAGTAAATGTCAAATAAATTTACTTCTTTTCTTTTCAAGGCTTTTTGACGGGTAATTATAAATATCCCGTGTGGAAAAGTTCCCAGTATTTCCCAGTTTCTAAGTGGGCGCCAGTTGGAGCCCACCTGGGGTAGGTGGGACAAGTGGGCGCCAGTTGGGCCCCACTTGGCTTTTCCACACGGGATGCTTTAATGAAAATTCCATAATTTGTTGTCGAGAATTCCCCAAAACGTTGAGGAATTTCAAATTCACCAATTTTTTGGAATTTTCACTAATTTGAGGAAATTTGCACCAAATTTGTGGAATATTTACTACCGTCAACTGGGGTAACTTCGGACAAGCAGGCTAATTCCGGACACTTTAAATTTAGCTGTTACCAACTTCACATTCTTTTCATTTCTTTAGATCACGTAGTTAAAAAGTTTATAAAATTAAAAATGCGATTTAAACTATTCGATACAATATTTTTGCAATGAAATTTAAGTGTCCGGAGTTAGCCTGCTTGTCCGAAGTTACCCTAGTTGACGGTAATTTAGTTTTGGTAAATAGCGTATTCCCCAAGAAATGTTGAAAATTCACCAAAAATATTTGGTGATTATTCCCCAAATTTTTTACAGAGTATAGGGAAATGTCTTAATGAGTGAGACTCCATCTAATAAAAGTAAATAAAATGTGTTTGCAAATGAGTTAAAAGAATTTAAGTACTCCTTTAGATAGCTAAAGGTCTTAGCTAACTACTACACGCTATCAGATCATTTTATACTTTTATTGGAAAAGTTTATTGTCGAATTTCTGAAACGCTCATTTTTGATCCCAAAATATCTTTTATTAATGAGTGAGCCACTTTCTAAAAACCTACAAAACTGTTAAAATATTAAACCCTTACAGCATGGAATATCTCGTGAATATCCCATTATGATCCCGGAACCTCTCAGGGATAACCCTGGGATATCCCACGGGATATCTCACGGGACGGAAATTTAGATGATCCAGGGACATCCCAGGGATATCCCGGCAGGATATAGCATTTGCAATATCCCATCGAGATATCCCATGGTCATCCCAGGGATATCCAGTCGAGATATCCCAGGAACATCCCAGGGATATCCTACATGGGATATAGTATTTGCAATATGCCATCGAGAGGACCTCGGGCTATTACTTATTGTTTATTATAACCATAATATTCATTACTTGTAACCAAAATGTATCATAAAATAATTAGTAGTACCAAATATTTGTATTTGTTTTAGATAATTTTTAGGTTTTTTTAAATAAAAATTTTTTAAGTTCAACCAATATTCTTTACATCAAGTACTAATGTTTTTCTCCACTGCCTATAACAACCTTCAGTGGCTTAGTTGGTTACGGCCGCGCTTGCTATGCGCAAGGGCGCGGGCTCAAATCCTCATACCTCCAAATTTTTTTTCGAAATCATTAGAGTATATCTCATGAGGCGGAAATTTGGATAGACTGGGGATGTCCCTAGAATATCCTTTGTGTCCCAGGGATGTCCCTAGGATATCTTAAATTTCAGCGGGATATCCTTTTGTTATGAGGGAAGAAATATCTCAGAATTTTAATAATGATGATAATAATAATAATATTTATTTTAAAAGACTTTAATCTTCTTTTGAGGATTAGTAACATTATAAAATTATGTATGGATATGTTTGGTTAAAACATTTGTAGCAAAATAATAGGGGAAGTGGGGGCAAGACGAAGTACCGGCCTTAATTAAGAAACTAATTAACCAATCACGATCATTTTGAGCATACAAAATACAGTATTTTTAATGTTCCTTGTGGGGGCAAGACGAGGTATGGCCTATTTTGAGTACACAAAAAATTATTTCGATTGTTTCCAAACCCTTTATTGTTCCAGACACTCACCTGACAACATATTAGCAAGTATTTTCTTAAAAATGTTACTAAAAACTGTTCTACGATAAAAACTAACATTCAAAATCAATATTTTACTATTTCGATTGCCATTTTATAGAAATACCGAAGGTAGCCCTCTCAGTAAGGTGCACCCCAATAAGAAATTGACCACTGGCGCAGTAACGGCCCAGTACTGGCCAGTACTGATCAGTACTATTACAATACTGGCGCCAAGTATTGGGACCAAGACTGGCACAACCTTGGGATGATAACGTTTTTCCAGTACTGCTTTGCCAGTACTGGTGCAGTACTGGTTTCCATTACTGGTACAATACTGGTAAAACTCTGTAATTAGGAAAAAAATTTAGTTTATTTAACAATTTGCTTGTATAACGTTTAAATCCTTTTAAAGTTTTCTTTTACTTACATTTATAATTATTTAATAATTTTTGTACGCATATAACACTTATAAGTACTAACGAAAAATCCGCACGCTCGCTTGGGAATAGAACCCTGAATCTTATATCGCACGCAAAGCCGACCCTTTAACCGACTGAGCTAACACGATTACTATTTCATATTTCTTATTAAAATATATTTGAGTAATTATATACCTAATATATAAAATATTATATAATTTATATAGACTTTAACTGTCCCAAGTAGATATAGCCACAGTTTTGCCATACTTACAAACAGAGCCCATACATGGCGGCCAACGTAGGGACATCCGAGTTTTGTAACATTGTGCCGCACTTTTGCCCGACATTCCAATTTTATAGAGATACTCATCCTGGTAGTTTCTGACGTTGTTCTGATGTTTATAATCCATCCTGCGTTGTCCAGGAACTAAGAAAAACATCTTTTACCTAAATATAGAAAATTCTGATCAGGGTGTCTGCACCAGGTACTAAATTAACATCTTCTTCTGGTAGTTCTTGTTCGAAATCAGAGAGAAGACAACATTTGTCGGGTACAAGATGACGCCGTCATTCTAATAACTATTTCCAGTGATCCAGGTGTGAAATTAACATCTTCTCCTAGAACTTTTTAAAAAAATTGAAATTTTATGTCTTGTCTAATGTATTTAAATGGATGTCGTCATCCTGATACATTATCTTACTGCTCCAGGTGTGAAGTCAACATCTTCTTCAAGGAAATTTTAGGGAAACTAAAATTTTACGTCCCCTGCCGGGAGGGAAAAGATAAAAATGGATAGAAATTATGGGATAGAAATTTTCTATCCCTCCCAAGTACATACTTTGAATCTTTTTTTTTAATCTTTTTTTATCCATGCCTATCCACAATGCCTATCCTTTTTTTATCCATGGCGGATAGAAAGAGATTGGAATTTTTTATCCCTCTCAAGTAAATACTTTGAATCTTGTTTTTAAATCCTTTTCTATCTATGCCTATCTCAATGCCTGCCTATCAATGTCTATCTCTTTCTATCCATCATGGATACAAAATGATAAAAAAATTTTATCCATTTTAATCCATATCAAAGCCTGAAATTGTTATCTTTTTCTATCCTTTTGATCCACGCTTAATTAATTAATAAATAATTAATTGTTTAATAATCTTATTGTATTGTATACATACTACTCTAATTCTACCTGTAACGCAACTAATACTGAAAAATCCGCAAGCACGAAGAATCGAACCCTAACCACGAGCGCAATAATACCTAAAACCCGGAGCTCTAGTCGACTGAGCTAACTAAGGAAGTTAAGAGACCACGGATACTTATGCATATGCTTCATAGCATGTGCCTCTATCTCTTTGAATCTTTACTTCTCTATCCTTTCTTATCCCTTATCTTACTTATATTTTTCTAATCTTATCTCTTTTTATATACATATGCACCTATATATGTATAAAGTAATTCAGTTTCTATCCATTTGAATTTTTTCCAAAAATATTCTTATCTATTTCTATCTATGATAAAAAAATGTCATTCAACTTAAATCTTTCTCAAAAATATTATTATCTCTTTTTATATTTTAATTTCTATCCATTTGAATCTTTCTAAAATAATCATATCTCTTTCTATCCACGCTATATTGTTTCAATTTTTATCCAATTGAATTTTTTTCAAAAATAATTCTATCTCTTTCTATTCACGGTATATATTTTTACAATTCCTATCCATTTCAATCTCTCCCAAAAATATTATAATCTTGTTCTATTCATAATGTATTGTTTCAATTTTTATCCATTTGATTCTTTCCAAAATATTCCTGTCTATTCCTATCCAGAGTAGAATAGATGTACCGTTTCTGCCAGTGTACCTTTAGTGGCTACTTTCAAATATATTTCTGTATATTATTTTTTTAAGATTTGAAATTATTGCATGTATTTCAAAATTCATTTAAATTTAATCAATTTTTAATGTTCGTAATTAATTAACTCTCTTTTTTAATTAAGGGAAGAGACCGGTGAAATTTTAGCCCATCAAAATTTTTTATGCTCAGAGGTGTCAATTTTTTTTCTTACATAATTTTAGATGTAAAATTATGGTATTACATAAAAATTAAAAAACAATATTTATTTGACCATTTTCGAATTTTTATTTTTTCAAAAAATAGAAATTTTGCAAAATCCATACGCTTGATTGTAAAGATTCATTAAAATCGCGTGAAAAAAAATTAGCGATAAAAAAAATGAAAATTGTAGACGGAGTTCAATATTTAATATGAGAGACCAAACAAATTTAAGCCTATGCTCAGGGGTGCCAATTTTTTTTCTTACTTTATTTTGGATCTAGAATATAGATATACAATCAAAAGGTGTAAAAAACATTTTTTCTAGCATTTTTGACCATTTTAGTATTTTACGATTTTTTATTTTTTTGAAAAATTAAAATATTTTAAAATCCATACGAGAGATTGTAGAAAAACATTTAAAAAGGCCACAAAAAAATTGGCGATGGAAAAAAATGAAAATTGTGGAAGAGGTTTAATTTTCAAAATTTGCATTTTTTCCAGAATATGTATCTTAAACTCCGCAAATAATTTATTTTTATATTTTTGACATTATCCCATAATTTTAGGTCTAAAATTACACAAGAAAAAAAATTGGTAACCCTGAACATCGTGAATTTCCATAAGCCAAAATTTCACCGGTCCCTCCCCTTAAACAGATATATTTTTTTTTTTCAAGTATGGCCACTAATATTACTAAGATGGCCAAAACCGGCACTTCTACCCTATATTGTTTTGGTTTCTATTCAATACTTAAATGAAGAAGGATCAAATGATATGTTGATTTATTTGGATGTAAAAAGGATGAAATAAACAAATTTGTTGTTATTCAGATTCAAAAGCTGATTGAAATGTATATACTCCTTCGTAATTTTAAATGGGATACAAAAAGGTTTAAGTGGGATTCAAAATGATTCATTCCGATATAAAAAGGATTGGCTGAAACATATTGGTTGTTATTCAGATTTAGAAAGAATAAAAAAATTTTAAACTGGATGAAGAGAAGATAAATTTGTATATAAATCCGGGATAAAAATGTATATACTGCTTCTTAGTTTTAATCAAGACAGAAAAAGATTAAGGTGGTATTCAAAATGATTTACTTGGATATGAAAACTAGGAATTGAAAAAGATTGGTTGTTATTAAGCTTTGGAGAATATACAAAAAGTATATAGTGGATAAAGAGAAGATAAGTTTAGATAAAAAAATCAGGGATAAAAATGGATATACTAATCTGTAGTTTTGAGAAGAATAATAAAAGATTTAGTTTGGATTTAAAATGATTTACTTGGATATGAAAAGAAGGGATTAAAAAAGATTGGTTGTAACTAAGATTCAAAAGGGATAAAAAAAGATTAAAAGAAATAAAAAGAAGATAAATTTGGATAGAAAATTATGGATAGAAATGGATATACTGCTTCTTAGTTTTAAATATGACAGAAAAAGATTAAGGTTGGATATAAAATTATTTATTTGGATAGGAAAAGAAGGGATTAAAAAAGATTGGTTGTTACTAAGATTTGACAGGGATAAAAAAAGGTTAAAATGAATGAACAGAAGATAAATTTGGATAGAAAATTAGGGATAAAAATGGATATACTGCTTCGTAGTTTTAAATGCGACAGAAAAAAATTTAGTTGGTATTCAAAATGATTTACTTGGATATGAAAAAGATTGGTTGTTATTAAGCTTTGGAGAATATACAAAAAGTATAAAGTGGATAAAGAGAAGATAAGTTCAGATAAAAAATCAGGGATAAAAATGGTTATACTGATCTGTAGTTTTGAAAAGAATAATAAAAGATTTAGTTTGGATTCAAAATGATTTACTTGTATATGAAAAGAAGGGATTAAAAAAGATTGTTTGTTTTTCAAATTTGGAATCGATTCAAAAAGATTAAAATGGATAAGAAAAAGATAAACTTGGATAGAAAATTAGAGATTAAAGTGGATAGATTTTCTTAGGGATTAGAGATGGATAGAAATAGATTCAAATAGATAAAGTTGGGATTGATTCGGATAAAATTTGCGGGATTAGAAAAGATAGACATTGTGGTGGATAGAAATAGAGATTAAAATGGACTGGTGGGATTAAACAGAGGATAGGAAAAGATAGACGTGAATAGAAAAAGATATACGAAATTTATCCTTCTTTATCTTAGGGATTAAAAAAGATTCGAATGGATAAAGTTTCTATCCCATTACTTCTAGCAGGGATCCTTACTTGTATTTTGAAATGGATGTTGTTTTCCTAACACACCATTTTATTAACCTAGGTCATAAAAAAAATAAGTTCTCCTGGAAATTTTTGCTGAAAAATAAAAAATATAAAGCATCCATTGTGTGCAAAAGGTTGACACCGTCCTTACAAATAAATTTAGTGACCTATGTGTCAAGTTAGTATTTTCTCTGAGGAATGTTTTTGAAAACATAAAGTTCATATTTCTTCTGAAGCATTTGTACAGACGACATCATCCTGGCACTAAAAGTTCAATAATCTAGCTAAAGGTTGTTATGAGTGTCCGTTTTTGCTTCTTGGTGCACAGGATTTAAATATTTTTATTTCCACTTAAGGTAAATAAAAGGCTTTTAAACATTTTGCTTGTGTTATCCTTGAAAATTATAATTTAAAATTATATCAGGAATGTAAAATTAATATAACCCTAAGGATGGAGATTTGTAAACATCGAGTTGTCAAATAGGTTAAAGGGTTAAGTTAATTTATTTTTTCTCTTTTCTAGCAAGTGCAACAAATTTTGATAAAAATGCGTTTAACATACTATTACTGATTTTGTTCTGCATCAATTTCAATAAATTTATTTTAGATATCTGCGCCTGTTAACATAACATTCATACCTTTTCTTAGAAGAACATTCCTATTTTGTAGGTACATCACTATACCGATAATATTTTTTTATATTTTCATGCAGATCATATTTATTTCATATTTAGATCTTCAGAGTAAACTGTGGAGATTACCTTTTTAAAATAGTAGATCGTTTATAAATGTTAATATTTTACAGAAATTCTGGAAGAAATTGTTTTTCCAATTTTATTTTATCCTTTTTGACGTATATATCTGAAATAACTTTAATAAAGTTAATGCCTAATATAATAAATAATAGTATATTAACTTTATTTTTATTAAATTTTGTTGTATAAACTAGAAAACAAGAAATATAAATTAACATAACCCTTTAACCTATTTGACAATTCGATGTTTACAATAATCTCTATCATTAGGGTTATATTAATTTTACTTTCTTGACGTCATTTTAAACTATAAATTCTAAGGATAACACAAGCAAAATGTTTAAAAGCCTTTTATTTACCTTAAGTGGAAATAAAATATTTAAATCCTATGCACCAAGAAGCAAAAACGGACACACATAACAATCTTTACCTAGATTATTGAACTTTTAGTGCTAGGATGATGTCGTTTGTACAAATACATCAGAAGAGATATAAACTTTATGTTTCCAAAAACATTCCTCGGAGAAAATACTAATTTGACACCTAGATCACTAAATTCATTTGTAAGGACAGCGTCAACCTTTTGCACACAATGAATGCTTCATATTTTTTATTTTTCAGCGAAAATTTCCAGGAGAATTTATTTTTTATGACCTAGGTTAAGAAAATTGTGTGTTAGGATAACAACATCCTTTTAAAAATACAAGTAAGGACGTAAAATTTTAGTTTTCCTAAAATTTCCTTGAAGAAGATGTTGACTTCACACCTGGAGCAGTAAGATAATGAATCAGGATGACGACATCCGTTTAAATATATTAGACAAGACATAAAATTCCAATTTTTTTAAAAAATTCTAGGAGATGATGTTGATTTCATACCTGGATCACTGGAATTATTTATTAGGATGACGGCGTCATCTTGACCCGATAAATGTTGTCTTCTCTTTGATTTCGTACAAGAACTGCCAGAAGAAGATGTTAATTTAGTACCTGGTGCAGACACCCTGATCAGAATTTTCTATATTTAGGTAAAAGATGTTTTTCTTAGTTCCTGGACAACGCAGGATGGATTATAAACGTCAGAACAACGTCAGAAACCACCAGGATGAGTATCTCTACACGGGAAAAAATAATTCAATAATATTTACTGAAGAAACTCAAGAGCGGTGGATATGAGAAAAAGTCGTGAGATTTTATTAGCAATTCCTTGAAAAACTACCGAACACTTATTCTAGAAGAATAAGAATTAAATTCAAGTAAACTTCTCTAACTGTTATGAGATTTTACCAAAGTACTCCAGAAGTTAAAATTTTTTTTTATTTTTGAAAAAAATTTTCCTCTATGAGTACTCGAACTCAGTTCCTCGAGACTACAAAATCTCCGCTTTGTCCAACTGAGCTAAGTACACGATTGAATTACTGTACAGTGAAAACATACTTGAGTGAGCCAAGCGCTTGGTGACTGTACACCGAGAGAAAAATAAAGTTTTTAATGCTTTATTGAAAGTCTTTGTGTTAATCTTATTATACTCAAGTAGCAATAACCGGAGAGACAGGCAGTTTTGGCTTGTCACTTTATAGTTGCGTCTATAGTGCGTTCTCATGCAATACCAACCAGGCGGTTGACTGGTTAGCTTTACTTGCACGGTGGCGCTCATTGGCGCTTTTCATATATACCCACATGTCACACGCGCGCTAACTGTTTCGCCGGTTTCGTCAGTTTTAGCCTTAATTATTAGCTTTTAATCTTTTTTATTGATATATAGTGTAGATAAACCCACAAATATAAACCCACAATCATAATTTATATCTTAAGGTTAATAAATCCCGTCAACAAAAGTGCTTTTGTTCGATCAACCTTAACCTCACTTTTTTGTTGTTTACAATTTTCAAAGGTATTTAAAGAAAAAATAAATTTTATTCATATAATGTACATAAATCTAGTAAATCATACTGAAATAAACGAGTATTAAAATAAAATTACATTAATACTTTGTAATTCAACAATTTGAATAAAAAGCCCAAGCAGCACGTAATATTACATGAATATCACAGTGACATCATATTGTAATATTCGTAATATTACGGGGTGATATTAATGTGATATTGACGTGATATTGAAATGTCCGCCTCAAGGTAATATTACAAGTAATATTACGGTAATATTACAAAGATTTATTTATTTCAATATTTATTTTACATTAAATAAAATATTTTAAAAAAATCCGGCTCACACGGGGTTTGAACACGCAACGTTCGACACGACGTGAATACGCCTTGTACCTCTCGGTCATCTAGCTCTTGGAATATAGTTCAGAAAGTGTTCTTCATATTGTACCAAAGAGAATTTAAGGTACTACATGAAGAACACTTTCTGAAATACATTCCAAGATCTAGATGGCCGAGAGGTACAAGGCGTATTCACGTCGTGTCGAACGTTGCGTGTTCGAACCCCGTGTGAGCCGGGTTTTTTTAAAATATTTTATTTAATGTAAAATAAATATTTAAATAAATAAATATTTGTAATATTACTGTAATATTACTTGTAATATTACCTTGAGGCGGACATTTCAATATCACGTCAATATTACGTCAATATCACTGTAATATCACCCCGTAATATTACCAATATTACAATATGATGTCACTGTGATATTCATGTAATATTACGTGCTGCTTGGGAGCAATTTCATTAAAAAGTTTTTTTTGAAAAAGATTAATTAAATTATTTTTTAATTAATTATTTCTTTATTAGTTAATATTATTAAATTTAAATTAATTAATCTTTAAATTTAAATGTAATTAAATTAGTTAATTAAATGTTGTTTCAAATATTATTAGATTAATATTATTCATTATTCAAATTCATTATTTACGTATATATAAACTAAAATTTTCTATAATTTTGTTAGTGAACATAATAGTTCTGATGCAACATATTGATATTCCTTGTGATATATAAGTAAAATCAACTGTTTAAATGCGTGCAAAATCAACTTTTCCTTGTTCATTTAACGCTGTTTGGAACTGACAGGCCAAAACTGCCTGTCGATCACTATTGCGCTGACCAGAGTAACGTTACTTGAGTGAGTCAAGTAGTTTTAACCGGAGTCTCCGGTTGGCACAACCGAAATTTTTTCTCGGTGTACTGCGTTTTCCCGAAGTCTTCGGTAACTGTCTAGACTCGATCTTTCGGTTGCGCGTCAAGAAAATTTATTTTGGAGACTTTGTAGAAATACTTGAAAAATTGGAGGATGCTTATTGACTCTTTTGTAGATATTGCCGAGTTTTTCTAATATCCACCGCTCTTGAATAAATTCGGTAAATTTTCGTGAATAAATTTTTTCCGTGTATAAAATTGGAATGTCGGGCAAAAGTGCGGCGCAATGTTACAAAACTCGGATGGCCCATCGATGGCTTCCATGTATGGCCCATACATGGAACATGGCTTCCATACATGGGCCATGGATGGATTCTATGTTTCGTTTCTACTTGGGGTATTAGTGAAATATATGAAATTGACTCAAAATTAGTGTAATTTAACTTTTGAAAATCATAACATTAATAACTTATCGAATAATTTAAATCTTCAAAATTAATTATCTTTCCTCTTAAAAAAAATTTTTTGTTTGAAACTGTTTTTAAATAAAATAAATTATATATTTAGGTGTTCCAAAGCCTACCTTTAAAAGTTTATCTGTATAATAATTGTAATTAATAATTCAAAAGTAAAATTTAAATGTTCAATAATAAATTCAACAATAAAATTTTTACAAATGCAGTACTGCACCAGCACCGGCTCAGTGTTGGCTGCCAGTACTGGAAACTTAATACCGTTACAATACAGATGCAACGCTTCAACCAGTACTGATACAGCATTGGGTGAACAAGCCTTGGCAGTTTCACTGGCGCGGTACTACGCCATTAGTCATATTTGGCATAAGTCTGTAATTTCTGGTTGAGACTGAGAAAAAAGAATAATAAACAATATTTTGCAGAGTGTCAAAAGTAACAATTTTTCGGTGTCAATTATAGGACAACACTCTATTATATGTAGGTTATTATCTTTAGACTGTCAGATTTGTTTGACAATCCTGGAGGTTCAACTTCACGTTTTTAAGTAAATTAATTAAAAAATTTAAAAATATTTTATTTGTGCACTGAGAAAAAAATACTCTTGAATCTATAGTATTTTGGTTTGACCTCGGGTTTGACGCATTAAACGGCGTCTTCTCCCTCGTTCGAACATATTTACTATCATTTTAAAAGTAGGTATGTACTATTAACTTTCGCACTATGAATTTGATAGTATATACTTTAACTCAACGATATTCTTATTGTTTTCAAAGTAAAAATGTTTGATTTAATAGAATGATTTTGTCCTTTCAATTACAAACACTTAAGATTCAATAGTATACTTAAACGAATGAAAAGTAGATTCTGATTGTTTCAACAGTAAAAGTGTTTGAATCCATAGCATAATTTTGTTGTTTTGTTTAAAAACACACAAGATTCAATAGTATATTTAAGGGGGTAGTCTGGTGTTCCGAGCCTGTTTTGAAAGCTTATTTCAATATTCTTTTTTTTATTAGAAAATAATTTTTAATCAAATAAAATCTTTTAACATCTTTTTGTTCTTATTATGAATTCTTAAAAAAAATTGTATTCCACTATTTTTAAATTGATATTGATATATATACTTATAATTAATGTTTATAATAACAAAAAATGAAGTAGGGCGCTGGTGCAGGTGATATCATCCGTTGGCGTTATCTAAAACAAAAAAACCAAATTGATTATTGTTCTGTATGTAAGTGGCTATCGCCCGAACTAGAATAAAAGATTTTTGTTAATAAATAACAAAATGGCGGACTATTATATCAAAAAATTCAAAAATCAACTGTTTATTATTGATAAAAAGTTAAAAATAAAAAAGTTATTAATAAAAATGCATAATTCTAGTTCGGGCGATAGCCACTTACATACAGAACAATAATCAATTTGGTTTTTTTGTTTTAGATAACGCCAACGGATGATATCACCTGCGCCAGCGCCCTACTTCATTTTTTGTTATTATGAACATTAATTATAAGTATATATATCAAGATCAATTTAAAAATAGTGGAATACAATTTTTTTTAAGAATTCATAATAAGAACAAAAAGATGTTAAAAGATTTTATTTGATTAAAAATTATTTTCTAATAAAAAAAAGAATATTGAAATAAGCTTTTAAAACAGACTCGGAACACCAGACTACCCCCTTAAAGGAATCAAAGGCAGATCTTATTTTTTTATAAGATTATTCACTGAGAAAAAATGATTTTGAATTATTTGAGATTTGTCTTTGTTTCAATTATTATTTTATTATATCATGTCATTTTATTATTTTAATTATTTATTATTGATACAGTTTCATAACATTTTTTATATTATTTTTACGAATATAACGTACACGACTTAATAATAACGCTTCGCTTATAAATTAAAAATATTCGATGCTGAGAAGTCTCGAGCGCGTGAACCCTGGGCCTAAAGCCCAATAACGCTCTAACCACTATGTTATACGCTCGCTGGTAGAGATTTAACGAACAACATTTATAAGCTACACCAAGAATTGGGAGAAGTAAATTATTAAGGTACACTCGCTAATATTTTTTCAAAAATGAAAAATGACTTAAAATCAGTTTTAAGAACTTTTGAAAAAAACATTTCGGGTCACTTTTTTCGAAACTTTTATTCATTCAAAAAATTTCAAAGTCCAAATCGAAAAATGTTTTTTTCAAAAGAAATGTTTGTAGTTTAAATAACTTATAATCACTATTTAACATTTTTGACATTAACATTTTGGATATGTTTTTGATTTTCCATTTCTGAAAAAATTTCAAAGTTCAAATCGAAATTTTTTTTTTCTATTTAAAAGTTTGTAGTTCAAATAACTTGAAATCACGTTTAAACACTTTTTAACTAAACATTTAGTATTCGCAGTTGGAGATTTTTTCAGAAATGGAAAACTTCATTTTTTGAAAAAAATGGCCCAAATGTTAATGTCAAAAGTGTTAAATAGTGATTATAAGTTATTTGAACTACAAACATTTGTTTGTTTTTCGAAAAAAAAAATTTTCGGTTGGGACTTTGAAATTTTTTGAATGAATAAAAATTTCGAAAAAAGTGATCCGAAATTTTTTTTTAAAAAGTCCTTAAAACTGATTTTAAGTCATTTGAACATAAATTTAAAATGGTATTAAGAGGGTATTAAGAGAGTCTTAACTAATGCCCCACTAAAACACACAACAAATTCCGGTAGGGAATCATCTTTCTTTGATTCTGTTTAATATAATATTATGGATTCAAAGGTATCCGCTTTCGACCCTATTCAAAGATTTTATTAGTTGCATTAAAAGTAGATACTATAAAATCTGAAGCATATTTGTTTGAATCTATTATTGTTTTCTTTAATTCTATTAAAAGTTCTATGGATTCAAAGGTATCTGCTTTTGACCCTATTCAAAGATTTTATTAGTTGAATTAACAGTAGTTACTATAAAATTTGAAGTATATTTGTTTGAATCTATTATTGTTTTCTTCGATCTATAAAAATATTCCATTAATTTTATAAGATATTTATTGTTTTAAAAGTATGATTTCTTTAAATCAAATCAAGATTTCTTAAATCAAGTTTATATACTTTTCTTTTGTATTTTAACGGTATTGCAATCAAAAGTACTATATTTTTAAATAATTAGTTCCCGTTTTTTGATTTAATAAAAAATTTGCTTAAATCTATAGAAAAAATGTTGTTTTGAAAGTACGGAAATCAATAGTATCGGCACTATTGATTTAACAGTATCTTTTTCTCAGTGTGAGATAAAAATATTAAATCTCAAGAAATTTTTATGTTTTTAAATAATTTACACAAGAGTTTTAATTCTTGTATCAATTCTTCAATTAATAAGAAAGTTGAACACAATATCTACAATCTTTGTATTTTTGATATGGAATAATAATTTAAACATTCAAAAATATTTAATTTACGTTGCGAAATGGTAGTTTGTTTAAAAAACAATAGTCTATTCAAACAAATTAAACGTCCAAATCCAAATATTAAAGACACACACTGAGAAAAAAATGCTATTGAATCAAATACCTTCATGCATTAAAAAGTCTAAGGAAGACTTATGTTATAACTTGGAAAAAGATATAAACTCACCGTGAAACGTTACAAAACAGTTCTATAATTTAACCTTTTCACATATAAAAAATTTCTCCTCCAGTTTTTCAGTTGTTCTCTTTCAGTCAATTTATGTACGCAACTCGCACGTAACCGACAATTATTTACTGATACACCCTCCCTCCTGTTGCCTACAAATATATTTTTTTTAACTATTTGAAAACATTCGAACTCGCGCGACCCGACCCTATTACCAACGCCTTAACGACCACAGCTATTACTTTTTTTTCATTTATTTTTTTAACAACCAATATATCATATTTACAGTTAACGCAATAAACTTAACAAGAGCGTCAATATGCTCTGGGTGATACATATCGTTTTAATTGGTCGAACGGGAATAAATTATTCTACTCGTCAACACACCTTTATTTTCTTTATTATTATTACAATCACTTCATATAATTACAATTTTTATGCTAGACGCATCTGCTCTTTATATTTTTCATTTTCATAAGTTAGAAAAAACACGCGTACGAACAAAACTCCGCTTACGCCAAACAACTAACCAATCGCAATTTACCAAAAAAAAAAGAACAATATTAAAATGTGTTGGATGGGACAGTGAAGGACTCGTCCGGGAAGAATTTTTTTTTTCTTTATTCTTTTTTTTATTTTTATTATTGGCTCTCTTGTAGCCACCAGTATTTTCTTTTTCTGTGCTCTCTGTTTGTGTCTCTATCCTTTTTCGACATTGCCATTGAGTACAACATGGGAGTTTCTACATTAACTTCAGAGTCCTCCGCAACTATTTCTATTTTACGTTCCCTCTTGTGACGTTTTTTATGGTAGAGTACCGGAAGGTTGTCAGCATCCTGAACGAATCCGCCCTTGTCCAAATATATAAAAGTTTCAGGTGCCAGGTGCCCTGAGATTATCATCTTCTTTAACGATCCGTCATCCTTCGCAAATGGCAACGGAATCAGAGGATTAACCATGTTTTTACAAGCATTCGAGATATAATCTCGAATTAGCTTAATAATAAAGCAGTCGATTCTGGTTAAGTCCGCCGTCTCGTATACCTTTGCGTTAGATACGAATTTTTCAAAGTTGGAATCTTCGCTCCTGTGCAGTCTGACACACTTTCTCAGGCAATTTCGTTCGAAAGCTCTCAACCTTTCCATTGTTACGGGTGCTATTCCGTACCAAATCGGGCATCCATATGTCATAATAGGTCTCACCAATAGTACGTAGCAGAGGACTTTGACCTTGCTATCCAACTTTGATGAGAAAAATAATTTTTTATGATTAAAAATTGCCTTTCTGGCCTTATTCAATTGAATATCGATATGATTATCAAATTTGATTCTATCATCTATATTGACTCCCAAGTATTTTACTTGTCTTTTATGAGGAATTTGTTCGCCCTCCTCATCATCAGGAAAAATTTTAAACTCGCGCCAGACCTTTTTATAGGCCTTATTGACGTCATTAATTAGGGGTCGGAAAAGGATAGTTTCGCATTTATCTATATTACACTTTAGTTTCCACGCTCCAAAATAATAACAAACTAATCTAAACAATTTTTGTAAATCTTGTTGCGCTTCGAATAAACATTTTTTTATTGTGTAGATTACGAGATCATCTGCGAATCCTATGCCCTTTCTATCTTCAACTCCATTGATGTCATAAGACCTAAGTAAATCACACGTATAAATGTTAAATAATAATGGCGAATTCACAGCTCCCTGCTGGAGTCCATTCCCTAATATGTGAGTGGCGCTATTTACTCCATCATTCATACTAACAAACATTTTTCGCTTCTCTATCATTGACCATACAATTCTTATTATATGTTCTGGGAACTGCCTCTTTAGCAGCCTAAAAAACAACCCTTTCAGCCAGATGGAATCAAACGCTTTTTCGAGATCAATTAGGCAGGCCCCGACCATTTTTTTGGCTTAATGCCTGACTAATGTCAGACGTGAATTTACCTATCGCATGGATTGTTGAATTTTTTTTTCTAAATCCGAATTGTTCATATGGGATAATTTTTTTTTCTTCCGTAATTCTAATTAAATTCGTATTTATTATACATTCGAACAATTTACCCATATTTGGCAGAAGGCTTATTGGTCTATAACTACCCACTCTCCGGGGATCCTTATCCTTTTTTGGCAGTGGAATAACTTTGGCGGTTTTCCACTTGGCCGGGAAGTAACTATTGTTTAAAAGATTGTTGAAAATTATCGTTAAGTTTTTAATTATGTTATCTGGTAGGTTTTTTAACGCTATATTTGGTATTAAATCTATACCCGCTGATTTTTTATTGTTTAAATTTTTTATTATTGTTTTTAATTTAATATATGAACTAAAAAAATTTATATCTTGTTCAAATTTTGGTTGTGAGGCTAAATTTTCATTATTAAATTTTATTATAGGGTCTATTTGTCCATTATCGATTTTGTGTTTATTTTTAAATTCTTGTACTGTTTTTTTTACTAAGCGCTCTAGTCCTGGACTGTTGGACGCTTTTTCGGAATTATTTATCCCGGCCAAATGTTCCGCCAAAATATTAGCTTTATCCATTGGATCAACTATTAAAATTTCTTCCCCAATGGGGAGGTATTTATCGATGTTAATACCGGCTTTTAAAACCAAAATGTCATTTTTTTCTATTAAAAAGTTTGATTTTTTATTACTATTATTATTATTAAAAATTGTTTTCAGTTGTGGAAATAAATTTTCATTATCGTGAGGTTTAATTTTCGAGATTCTCGTAAACCAATAATTATTTACTGATTTGTTAAACTTATTTTGTAATAACTTTTTAGTTTTTTCCAGCAGTTGTTTATACGGTTTTAATGCCTCCTCATTTATTCCCTTTCTGCACTTTAACCTGTGAATCTGAGAAAGAAGACTACTCTTAACTTTTTGTAACTTTTTTATTTCTGGGTTTAGATATCTTTCAATCGAGTCCCGGTTTGTGTGACGAGGCGTTGTTTCCTGCAGCTGATCTTTAATATGTGTGCTTATTGTTTCTATATAATTATCTAACTCTAAATTATTCAAATTATAATTTTCAGGTATATTTATTTTAATTTTCTCTAAGTTGCTTTTAAATTTTCTCCATTTTGTTTTTGCATAATTAAGATTTGTTATTTTTTGGTTTTGTATAAATAAAAATTGATCCAAATTTTGTATTTTTATTGTTAGAAACAATGCGTCGTGATCACTATCAAACGGTTGAACAGTTATAATTTTTTCTGTTAAATTCGTAATCTCCAATCTCACATCCCTAATTGTCAAATCCAGATATGATTTTCCCGATTTAAAAGTGGGCAAAACCGGGCCGGCAAATTCAATCTTATATTTAATTTTATTTTCCTCTATCCAATTCCGCAGGTTAATTCCTCTACTATTTGAATTTTCATCCTGCCATGCCGTATGTTTAGAATTTAGATCCCCCGCCAGTAGGTAGTAATTTTTTAAATCCTCTAATTCTAATTCTTTAAAAATGTTGCTTAAATTTTTTGTGTACATTTCTCTAATATTTCCGGGTGCGTATGCACTTATTATATAGAAATTTGCATTATTTTGTAATTTACATTTGATTACTGTCGTTTCCAGTGATTTAATTCCCGTCTGACAATTCAGTTGAATGTGTTCACAAGGAATTTTTTCTTTGACAATCACTGCCGACCACAGCTATTACAGCACATGTCAGTTAGTTTTGACCCGTCTATATGAACTGCAACGTCGTGTGTAGCGTCGTCTGTTGCCGAGTGAAGCCGTAAGATGTCGAAAGTTGCCGAATATTACCTTCTTTAATGTTGCGTACGTAATGCTTACAAAGCAGTTCTGTAAAGTTATCTTGCCTATACTGCACTCTGTGCCTAAAGGAACCTTACAGCTTTATATAATGAGTTTTGTAATAATTTAAATTTCTTTTATGACAGACCACTGTATTTAAAAGTTAATTTTTTCCTCCTAATCCTGTAATAATAACAGAACAAAAATTTGATGCGAAGTATAGTACAGCTTATGACAGATAACAGAACGTTTTGTAAAATTAGCAGACATATTCTTAAGAACAACAAGGTTAATAAGTAAATAAAACAGAAATGGTCATTTCGTCCGAGCAGTACAGGTTAGTTCTGTAAACATCACAGATAGAATTTTCTCAGTGTACTCTTTGAAAGTGAAATAATTTTCTGTTCAATTTGTTAATTAAATATTTAATAAACAAAATTTTTCTTTAAAAATTATGAGAAGAAGATTCGATGCCAAATTTATCTATATTTATCTATTTATCTTTAATTTAAAAAAAAAGTTAGACTAAATCATTTAAATATGGTTAATTATTTTATTATTTATTATTCATTATTTTTTAACAACCAATATATCATATTTACAGTTAACGCAATAAACTTAACAAGAGCGTCAATATGCTCTGGGTGATACATATCGTTTTAATTGGTCGAACGGGAATAAATTATTCCACTCGTCAACACACCTTTATTTTCTTTATTATTATTACAATCACTTCATATAATTACAATTTTTATGCTAGACGCATCTGCTCTTTATATTTTTCATTTTCATAGGTTAGAAAAAACACGCGTACGAACAAAACTCCGCTTACGCCAAACAACTAACCAATCGCAATTTACCAAAAAAAAAAGAACAATATTAAAATGTGTTGGATGAGACAGTGAAGGACTCGTCCGGGAAGAATTTTTTTTTTATTTTTATTATTGGCTCTCTTGTAGCCACCAGTATTTTCTTTTTCTGTGCTCTCTGTTTGTGTCTCTATCCTTTTTCGACATTGCCATTGAGTACAACATGGGAGTTTCTACATTAACTTCAGAGTCCTCCGCAACTATTTCTATTTTACGTTCCCTCTTGTGACGTTTTTTATGGTAGAGTACCGGAAGGTTGTCAGCATCCTGAACGAATCCGCCCTTGTCCAAATATATAAAAGTTTCAGGTGCCAGGTGCCCTGAGATTATCATCTTCTTTAACGATCCGTCATCCTTCGCAAATGGCAACGGAATCAGAGGATTAACCATGTTTTTACAAGCATTCGAGATATAATCTCGAATTAGCTTAATAATAAAGCAGTCGATTCTGGTTAAGTCCGCCGTCTCGTATACCTTTGCGTTAGATACGAATTTTTCAAAGTTGGAATCTCCGCTCCTGTGCAGTCTGACACAGTACAGGTTAGTTCTGTAAACATCACAGATAGAATTTTCTCAGTGTACTCTTTGAAAGTGAAATAATTTTCTGTTTAATTTGTTAATTAAATATTTAATAAACAAAATTTTTCTTTAAAAATTATGAGAAGAAGATTCGATGTCAAATTTATCTATATTTATCTATTTATCTTTAATTTAAAAAAAAAAGTTAGACTAAATCATTTAAATATGCTTAATTATTTTATTATTTATTATTCATTATTTTATAAACAAAAAAGGAATTTTTAAAAACTAAACTTTGAAACCTTAAATAATTGCAACTTTGTCACACTTCATCTTCAAAAATAATTTTAAAGTCTCTTAAGAATAGTCACATATTAAAGGATAATTTATATTCATAAGTATAATTTACTTAAAAAGGACCAAAAAAGCAAAAATCTTACGAAAATTAATAGTTTTGTATTGTTTTGTTTACATTATGTTATATTTATCATAAGAGTATTTATAATATATATTATGCAAATCTTTTTTAATTCCAACTTTAAAATTAAATGAAATTTATTTTAGTTAATAAAATTTTTATTTCACATTAGTTACAAGTATTAGAAGTCATGTATATTAGATAATAATACATTTAAGAACATTTTTAGATTGTTGGAGAAATTTTTCTTTCCCCCTTTTTAAATATTTTTAAAGTTCTGTCAATTAAGGAACATTGTATAAAGAAACAAATCTAAAAATGTACATACATTTTTCAAACTTATGTTGTACCTCCCATTTCAAAATTCAATTCAATTAATTTCAATTTTTTATTTAAGTATTGACTTGTGTCCATTAAATAATTGAATTAATTATTTTAATCTTGTATTTCTTAATTTTACTATTAAATAACTCAAATATTTGAGTCTAAAATTTTGAATTTGTAATTCTGAAATATATTCTTTCGACGTAAAAATCTTAATCAAAGACCTCAACAATACCACTCAATTATACTTCAAAGGAATTCGTTACAATTATAATTTTTTCGATTTTTTTTATCCCGATAACAATTTTATATTTTATCTCAGATATAGAATATAGTTTTTGCAAATTTCTGCTAAAATGTGACGAAATCATATGTAATACTTAATTGTAGAAAGTCTAAAAGCAGTCTATTAAAAAATGCATAATTAGAAAAATTTTGATTTTTTTAATTTTCTGAAAAAATAGTATATCTCTTGTTGTTATTAATATTATTCAATTTTTGTAAATTTATAAATCCATCCTCAGTCAGTACCTAAAACTCTGTCAAATTTGGTTTCAAACAAAAAAAAATTTTTTAAATGAAAATTTTTGATTTTTTGAATTTTGTAGAAATTTGAAATTTAATTTTTTAATTTATTTTTCCAATTTTATTTTTAATGTTAAAATATGAATTAATTTAATTATTTTTATCAAAATTAAAGGGCTAAGTACAAAGAGTTTTGCAGTGACCGTCAAAACATGGAAAAAATTAAAATTTTTAAGTTTTTTCGAAAAAGTGCCATAACTTCCGTTCAAAAAAATATTTTTTAATGGGGTATGGCTACAAATTACTATTCAACTATTAATCCATTATTAATTATTGTCGACATAAAAAGCTATAGGTAAAGAGAGTTTAAGAATGTTACGTAAAAAAAATATTAAACTTTTTGGTTTTTTAATTTTTCTGAAAAAATGTTATAACTTCCGTTGAAATTAATATTTTTTAATGGGGTTTGAGTGATGCCAAGACAAAATATCGCCGACATACATACAAACATACATAATTTTTTTAAACAGCATTTTTGGAATTGTAAAAAAAAAAGTCAAATAAACACTGTTGCTTAAAACTATTTTTTAATAGTTGCTTAAGTAGTACAAATCATTTTTAAACAAAATTTTGTAAATTTAAGAAAATAGTACTCTTTGAAAGTGGAAAAAATATTTTTGTTTAATTTGTTAATTAAATATTTCATGGGTTTTTAAAAACTAAACTTTGAAACCTTAAAAAATTGCAATTTTGTCAATCTAGGATCAAAACAATTTTATAAACATTGCAGAAAACGACTACAATGTAACTTTATTTATTTGTTAATAACAAAATAAAAAAAAATTTCAAATAAACACTGTTGCTTTAAACTATTTTTTAATAGTTGCTTAACGGTATACCACAGCCAAAGTTTAAGAAGACGTTGAGGGTTGCCCCCAATGCCTTTTTTCCTATAAGTACCGTTCTGACTTCCTGTTACATATGGCACAATATGAAGATTGGTGCATATGCTCATTTTTAGCCCTCACATCATTGTTTATGAAATGTGTCAAAAAGTTCTATTCGTACTTCTCATCCTAAATTGACATCCAATAATGAAATCGTTCCGCGTTTGATGTGTTATTTTTTTTATTGCCGTATACGGAAAGAAATCTGGTAGAATTAAATCAGTTGATAGTTAGATAGATTTTTAGTATCAATAGACAAATAGAATTTTATTATCTAATGTGACTAATATTAATATGAAAACATGAAAATATTCTGAAGAGCTTGAGATAGAAAAAAAACCAACAGCCATTTATAAAATTTCCAACTATTTGATATTAAAAATGCTAGAAGGCCTTATTACAATTCCACCACACGCCAGCTAATATTATTCTATCGGCCACCACTAATTTTCAGGCCAAGTTTGTACAAAACAAACTAAGCTTTATATAAATGTATAAACACACACACGCAAGCATTACATTGGCTGACGGATCAGCCATCATGCCATCAGCCAATTGCTTGCGTGTGTGTGTTCATACATTTATATAAAGCTTAGTTTGTGTTGTACAAACTTGGCCTGAAAATTAGTGGTGGCCGATAGAATAATATTAGCTGGCGTGTGATGGAATTGTAATAAGGCCTACGACCATTTTTAATATCAAATAGATGGAAATTTTATAAATGGCTGTTGGTTTCTTTCTACCTCAAGCTCTTCAGAATATTTTCATGTTTTCATATTAATATTAGTCACATTAGATAATAAAATTCTATTTGTCTATTGATACTAAAAATCTATCGAACTATCAACTGATTTAATTCTACCAGATTTCTTTCCGTGTACAATTGTCAGGACGAGGCAATTTTTTCCAATTTGTACCCACACAGCACAATTCCTTGCCTGAAGTTTGAGCGAAGTTGGCACTGCAAACTTCGCAAGTTTGCATTTGATATTTATGAAAACTTGACCTAACCAACAAAATGTCCGCTTGTGCAGAAAGCTTGACGGAAAGGTTCTAAAAAAGTTCGATTTAAAGGTAAAAATTTTTTTTTTGTGGATTGAATGAATTTGTAACACATCATTGTGACCTCTGTGGGAGGTTTAAAAAAATCTATTGCGCAGCCCTAGCTATCATAGAAATCAACTGCGCAAGGCCTAAAGTTGAAATTTGCAGTGAAAGTTTCCAGCAAGTTTCAAACGTCAAACTTTCTGCACAAGCGGACATTTTGTTGGTTAGGTCAAGTTTTCATAAATGTCAAATGCAAACTTGCGAAGTTTGCAGTGCCAACTTCGCTCAAACTTCAGACAAGGAATCGTGCTGTGTGGGTATACTATTTGTGCACTAATAATTACCCAAGTAGCACGTAATATTACGTGAGTATTGCAGTAATATTACATTCAATATTGGTAATATTACGGGTTGATGTTACAGTAATATTACTGTGACATTAAAATGTCCGCGTCAAGGTAATATTACAAAGAAATATTGAGTTAATATTACAGTAATATTACAAATCTCCTTGTAATATTACATTAATATTACAAATATGTAGTACAATATGTAGAAGACTTTCTAAAATATATTCTAAGAGCTAAGTAGCCGAGTGGTTTAAGGCATCTACCTACATGGTCAGCTTACAAGGGTTCAAGACTCGGTCCCCCAAAATTTTTTATACATTATATTTAATTGTAATATTACTATAATGTCACTGTAATATTACTGTAATATTACTTTGTAACATTACTGTAATATCACTTTGTAATATTACCTTGACGCGGACATTTTAATGTCACAGTAATATTACTGTAACATAAACCTGTAATATTACTAATATTGAATGTAATATTACTGCGATACTTACGTAATATTACGTGCTACTTGAGTAGTGAATTATAAATACGAGTGAGGACTGTTGTTAGGAAAAAAAACGTTGGGGGCAACCCCATACGTCTTTTAAAACTTTAGCTGTGGAACGCCGTGTAGTACAAATCATTTTCAAACAAAATTTTGAAAATTTAAGAAAATAGTACTCTTTGAAAGTGAAAAATTTTTTTGTTCAATTTGTTAATAAAATATTTAATAAACAAAGTTTTCTTTTAAAATTCCAAAACGAAGATTCGATGACAAATTTATCTACCTTTAATTTAAAAAAATTTAGGATGTTGAAATTGAACATGACAAAATTATTTCAATGCGTGGTTAATTATTTTATGATTAATTATTTATTATTTTATCAACAATAAAGGGATTTTTAAAAACTAAACTTTAAAACCTTAAATAATTGCAATTTTGTCAATCTAGGATCAAAACAGTTTTATAAACATTGACGAAAACGACTTAAATGTAACTTTTTATTTATTTGTTAATAACAAAATCAAAAAATAATTTAAATAAACACTGTTGCTTAAAACTATTTTTTAATAGTTGCTTAAGTAGTACAAATCATTTGTTAATTAAATATTTAATAAACAAAATTTTTCTTTTAAAATTCTGAGAAGAATCTTGAATTCGAAAATTCATTATTGCTACATTTGACATGACAATTTCGGTGTATTTTTTATTTGGTTAAATACACGAAGGAATAATAAGGAGACCGAACTGTAGTGTTCATCCCTGTAGAAACTGTGCCAAAATTCTGTCTTGGTTCACTTGTTGGAAATTAACTCTGATATGAGCCCAAGCAGCACGTAATATTACATTAATATCACAGTGACATCATATTGTGATATTCGTAATATTACGGGGTGATATTACAGTGATATTGACGTGATATTGAAATGTCCGCCTCAAGGTAATATTACAAGTAATATTACAGTAATATTACAAGTAATATTACAGTAATATTACAAGTAATATTACAGTAATATTACAAGTAATATTACAGTAATATTACAAGTAATATTACAGTAATATTGATGTAATATTACAAGTAATATTACGGTAATATTACAAAGATTTATTTATTTCAATATTTATGTTACATTAAATAAAATATTTAAAAAAAATTCGGCGCACATGGGGTTCGAACACGCAACGTTCGACACAACGTAAATACGCCTTGTACCTCTCGGCCATCTAGCTCTTGGAATGTACTTCAGAAAGTGTTCTTCATGTAGTACCTTAAATTCTCTTTGGTACAATATGAAGAACACTTTCTGAACTATATTCCAAGAGCTATATGGCCGAGAGGTACGTATTCACGTCGTGTCGAACGTTGCGTGTTCGAACCCCGTGTGAGCCAAATTTTTTTTAAATATTTTATTTAATGTTAAATAAATATTGAAATAAATAATTGTAATATTACCTTAATATCACTGTAATATTACATCAATATCACTGTAATATTACTTGCAATATTACCTTGAGGCGGACATTTCAATATCACGTCAATATCACTGTAATATCACCCCGTAATATTACCAATATTACAATATGATGTCACTGTGATATTCATGTAATATTACGTGCTGCTTGGGAGTACGCGTGCGCGGTGCACTGTTGCTGTCTTCGTTGCTCCCAAAAGTAGAATGAGAGAGAAAATTATTATGGCGGGAATCGAAACGTCAATTGATATTTGAGGTTATGTTTATTAATGTAAACAAGTATCGATATATCGATAGTAATCGCGTACTGCGCATGCGTACTCATATCAGAGTTAATTCCAACACGTGAACCAAGACAGAATTTTGGAACTTAAAAATCAGCGAGTGCATGTCTCCTTATTATTCCTTCGTGGTTAAATAGTAATTTAAGAAATCGGGAACTTTTGAAATTGGTGATATGTGGAATCGTTAATATAATGTTTCTATTTCGATTTCTATCACTTTTAAACAGATTTAGAAAAAATTAATTTCTATTTTCACTTGTCAAAATATTTATTTATTGACAGTAAAAAGCAAAAATGTTCGTTTGATTTTGTATTCTAAGAAGAAAGTTAGTGCGATAATAACACACAATTTACATTTGTCACTTTTGTAAAATTTTTGTATTCCAAGAAGGAAGTTAGTGCGATCATAACACACACTTTACATTTCTTACATTTGTAAAATTATTTCATTTTTTAGCATTATTTTTATTTATAAATCGTGGAGTTCAGTGGCGTATCCAGACTCGGTTTCTGGAGGGGGTCATACCTGAGAGAGAAAGAGACAACACTATAGTGTAGTCTCTCTCTCTTCCATGAAAATCCAAGTTAGCCCCAAGGGAGGGTCATGACCCCCTTGACCCCCCCCCCTGGATACACGCATGGTGGAGTTTCTTTCTTAAGAACAGTTTGATAATAGCTTCCAACAAAGTTCTCTAGAATTTTTCTGCAATTTATTTGTCAAATTACAAAAGTCCAGCAAATTTCAGACATCGCATTACAAGAATTTGATGGATAGGGTGCAGAAATGGAACAAATTAAACGCATTTTTCCCAAAAAAAATAACCGTATTCCCATACTGCTATACTATCTCAGTAACGTTGACAGAGTCAGAGACAACAAAGATAGGTATAATATATAATAGCAAGTAGCACATTATTTCAATTTAGTTAAAATGTCTTTTATGAAAGTGGAAAAGGAATTATTACAAAATATTAAAAAAAGGAATTTCTATTGAGAAATTTGTCAAAATATAAACATTGATATAATCGAGAATTGAAAAATTTTGTGAAATAATAAACAGAGAAATCTGAGCCTTAGTTATTGGAAAATTGGCATATTAGAAAATTGGAAATTTGTTTACTACAAAATTGTAGAAGTTAAGAAATTTTTAATTAAGAAAATTAGCACAATAGAGAATTTGGTAAACTGGTAAATGAAGACATTGCAGATTTCATTATTGGGAAATTAGCAATTATCAGAAATTAGTAAAATATTAAATTGGACAATTGAAAAATAAAGAAAATTGAAGCACAACAGAATTACGCGCGCGTAGCGCGCTTTTGAAGTTCTAGTGCTATCAAATCGCTGCTATCTACTCATTTGTTAATTTACTTAAATCAATAGCATATTTTAATATTTATTTAACATAGTTCTCTTGAAATGTTGTCATGGTATTTTTGAAAGAAATATTTGAGTATTTGAATCATATAAGAAACTGTAGAATTGTAAACACCCTGCTTTAGATTTGATAGCATATGCTTTCGTTTCGAATAAATGGCGTATTTGCGGACTGCCAATAGCAGATGCTATTGAATCCTTAGGCACTGTATTTGGGCCATCAGCGCGTAGGTCTTGGCAATGTTCTTCCCCCACCTCTTGGATTGTAGCTAATATAGGCAGTTCGTGAAACGGCTACCAGCGAGCGTATGGCATAGTTGTTAGAGCATCGGGCTTTAAGCCCAGGGGTCGCGCGTTCGAGACCTCTCAGCGTCAAATATTTTAATTTATAAGTCGTGCGTTAGAATTAAGATGTATATGTTATATGTATAAAAATAATGTAAAAATGTTATGAAATAGCATAAATAATAAATACCAAGATTCCGTACAACTGATAGGATGTTACCAGTTAATGAGAATTAATATTTATTTTGATTCATTATATTTATCTCCCAAAAGTATGGTGTTATTGCTTCAAAGTCAGATACTTTCGATTTGATAGCACCATGCTATCAAATTGAAAGCATCTATATATAATGTAACAAACTACTACTTTAGGGGTAACATTATATACTATTCTTCTGTAGGAATGACTTATTGATACAATAGAACTTATTTTATTAAATTTACAGTATATACATATATTTCAAAACAATTTGCTGTTAATGCAACTAATCATGGTTTGATTCAATAGAAGCGACACCGTAGAATCATACAAGCAGTGCTTTAGATTTAATAGCATATGCTAATGGCAGCCCGCAATGACACTATTGAATTAATCAAAGACAGATGTCATTGGTTCAATAGTATTTTTTTCTCAGTGCACTAATTGTCTATTAATTATTAAAATTAATTTTGAATAAAAACGAAACCCTCTCTCTAAATTTGAATCAGTGAAATACCACTGGTGAATCAGTGCGAAATAAGCCACTGATTTCAATCAGTAAAAATTTCAATGGAATTTCACTGATTCTCAGTTAAAATGTAACGGATTGAATCAGTTAGGTTACTGAATCAATCAGTAAGATATTTCACTGAGAATCAGTTAAATTTGATTGATTCTCAGTTAAAATCTCACTGATTGAAATCAGTGGCTTATTTCGCACTGATTCGCCAGTGAAATTTCACTGATTCAAATTTAGAGAGCTCACAAATTCTATAAATTTTCTATAACCCTACAAGTATTCTACACTGAAAAAAAGGATTGGTTGGGACATAATTGGCTGCAACGTCCAAACAGAAAGGTGTAAGAACTGTAGCAGCTAGCTGCAGTGACAATTTTAAATGGTCCAACTTAAAATGGCTGCTGCACCTTTTAATATGCTACTGCAAACAATGAGTTGGACAGGACAACGAACTTGAAGGGTATTCAAGTTGGGTGGGGAGAAATTTAAAATGGCGGCTACCTGGATGACAACTTATTCTTACCTGAACTAGAAATAATTATGTTTATTTTTGAATGACAACATCATTTTACTAAATGTCATTTATTGGTAAAACATATAATAAATTAATTATCTACATTTAACAGTGTTACTCTGTGTGTAAAATATAGTAAGAAAGACTTCAACTTTCTTATGAATCTCTACAGCGTGCGATGCGTAGGTAGTTGGTTAGGGTTGCGGACTGTTAGTATCAGGGTCGTGCGTTCGATTCCCAGAGGAAGGTAATTTTTCTGTTAGGTAAGCGATTATATAAATTACAATAAATATATAAGTGATAAAACAGAAAATAGTGCTGGGTTTGATCTCAAAATATATGCTTCAGAAACCGTGTATCAAAATATTTTAAAATTTTTTTTTCGTCTAAAATGTACGCATAATTGGGTCGATTAAAGGTTTTAATATTTGGCTTAACTGAAGGCCAGGGCTTATATTAAAATACAAATATAAGGCATAATTTAATTTTGAGACTCGGGCCGAAGTGACAGTCCAAAATTGGCAGAAACATTGGCCCAATGTAAATCCCCAATATTGAAGCTCTTGCCAATAGATCACACTGCTTGGGCACGTTTGTTTTATAGTTTTATAGCCATTAAAAGTGGGTGACTCAACCAGCTAATTGGACGGCGCCCCAAAAATTAAAAAAAATTAAATAAAATTGATGAAAAAAAAACTTTAGAAGCAATTAAAAACATCAGGATTACTGAAATCACTAAGAATTAGGTTTATAATTTTGGAATTGTATAAATGAAATTGAATACAAAATTAAAACAGTTAAACTTTTAAGAAATTATGAGGTTATTAATAACCAATTTTTTTGTTTATTTATTAATTACCACATAAAGAAAAAATGTTAATCCATCAAACTGACAAATTGTAATTGTCGTGATTCATTTATTCTTAAAAATTTGGTTACACTCGAATATTATACAATTGAACATCCGACTCATCAATTTAACTCTCCGGAGTGTAAAAGAAATCATAAATTATGTGTAATGTTTACAAAAAGAAAAATATAGTACAGTGTAAGTAATATTACGTGTAATGTCTGATTAATTAAATAAATTTTTAACCATGAGAATTTAACACTCCAGTTTTCTCAGTGTATCCCTAATTTATTCCTAATTTACATTTATCCCAAAATGACCCTAACTGGTTTTGTTAAAATGCAAAAATGTCAATAATGATATTAAATATTATATCATTTATATTTGTATTAAACTAGGTTTTATCAGATAAATATTAAAAACAAAACATTATTTATTTTCATTTCTATAGATATTTTCTATAATGTAGTTAAAGTTTGACTTTAGATTTTAATTGCATATTCTATGTCAGATGGAGTTCGAAATTATAAACTGACTATGAACTGATAAGTTTATAAATTTTATAAATTTATTTTTGTTTCTGTGAATCTTGTTATTGTATTTTAATTTTCTGCATATGTAATTATGTATATTTCAAAAAATTTGTTATATTTTCAAATTTTATATTATTGTATCAGTGTTGGGTAGTCATGCTCTGTATGATATAATATGTAGAACAATGTCTTGTATTACAATGTACTATAACATGTTTATGTTTCGTTCGTAATATTTGAATTCTTTAACCTACGTTTCTTGATTCTGTTAAAAGATATATAGGTACAGTTATATATATATATATATATATGTATACAGGCGACTAGGGTCTTATCGATTTGAAAGGGGATGTTTTCCAATTGACGTCGCATTTTCGCTATAAAAAATTATAGTAAAAAATCACATAAAATTGTATTATATCGTTGCATTGAAATTATTTAAATAAATATTGCAATAATTTTCTTCAATTATTTTTTTATCTTTATCATGCATACGTTTAATTAAACCGATAGTTTCAAAGTTAATAGTTTAATTAATAGATACAACTCGGATATATAGTTTAATTAATAACTGTTACTTAGTATTACAGGTTTTCGAAAAATCTATATCGAAAAATCTATAAGATTTATTGTAAGATTTGCTTAAATACATTTTTGTAAAATAAAAAAGAAAAGCACTTGCTCGCACGTGTATGTACGTGTCAGATATGACAAAATATATTAAAATAAAAAGTAAGTTAATATATTTCAGTAATACTTTATTATGTATCAGTTTAAAGTATAGTAGTAAAAATAGTGGCATTTTAGAGAAAAGTCGAAATTAATAAGAATAATCAATCAGTATCCAGAAATTTGAAATTAACAGGCAGCATGTTCAGAGCTGATAATTATAATATCTTATTTGTTCCATTGGATATTTCTAAATCAGTTTACTGCGTTTAGTTTTATGTTTTTCATTTAAATATTCTAAATAGTTTTTATATTACTTCATTTTGTTATTATTTATCATTCCTGAAAAAATACATTGATTGTTCTTAAAAAACCCAACATATAATAGTTAATTGTTAAATTATGTGCAAGTCATATAACTTTGTCTGAAAGTTTAATTCTCTGTTATTGTAATATTTTTTTGCATGCTTGAAGTCTGTTATTTTGTTATTATTGTCCAATTTAGGATTTATTTCATTTAAATAAAAAAATATATATCTTTTTAACAATTTCAATATTTCCTTTATTAGTTTTTGATTTTATTAAACGACTTCATTTAAAAAAAAGTGTAGTACTCATTGTTAAAGTACTTTCTATTTCATTGAGCGCTATATAAATTTTTATATGATATTAACATCCTCACCTGCATTTGACCAACGTAGAGTATGCTTAGTAAACCTAATCTTATTATCCCTTGCATTTTTTCACAAATTAATCAATCACTTTTGCACTTAAAGAATGTTTATAAAAAAAATGTAATTGCGCATGCAGAAAGCTCGGGAGCTTCGAATCTGTTTTAGTACGAATCTCTTTTACGGCAAGTAACAATGGATCACTGCTGAAAATTTACACCTCTAATCATAAAAAGAGTACCGTAACGCGATCACGTTGCAGTACCGATATACTATTGACAATATTAACACTACTTGTGCTACTAGCTCTGGGTGGGTCACTGCGTCGGAAAACTTTCAAAATGGCGCAAGCTACAATCACAAGTGTTGCAGCTACACGGTCTAAAAAACCAATAGTATAAGGGTGATTCCCTGCAACAAGAGGGATGCGTACAAATCATTCTTAACATGCGTAATGAATATAGTCGATAGTTTGGCGGGGAAAAATTTAAATTTAAATTTTATACAGAAAAATTTGTTGCTTTTCCCTTAAAAATAATAGATTTTTATGTGCTCTCTAAATCAGAATCAGAGAGCGTTTGCTGATTTTCAGCGATAGTTATGCTACTAATTGAAACCAGCATAGGGGAGACCGAGGATGAAAGTAAAAAAAACAATTTTTTTATGTTAGCGTTAAACCTATTTGTCAAATAAGGTCTGCAAATATACTAAACAAAAAATTTGACTTTCACCTGTTAAATAAAACTAGAACTAAACATTAACAATAAGTAGATAGGGGAGACCGAGGTGAGTTGAAACGATTTTTACATTATCAAATATAACTCAGCCAAAAATAGTCCTATTTTTATGAGCTTTATAATTTACTAGCGTAATTAACATCGCTCGCTAACGCTCACTCGGTGATTATTATTTCTTTAATTGCTTATTGATGTGTAATATTTTAGAAAATATTAGTGAATTTATTGTTCATTGAATTTGTAATATTTTTTTACAAATTTTTTTATATTCTAATATTTTTTATTGTCTTTTTTTATTATTATAAACATTTTTAAGAATTAATTATCATACGCTGGAAAAAATAATCCCGTGGAACTGTCATAATTATGGTTAGATCTGTTATAATATATTGCTGATATTAGAACAGCAATACTGTATTGGTGTTTCAGCTATATATGACTGGCAAAACTGACAGTTACATTTTTAGGTTAGGTAGAATTGTTAGTGAGGCACCGATGCTTTCTTGGATATTCATTAACATAGTATTCTAAGTTCTAAAATAACTGTTAACTATAAGCATATGTCTAAAATCACTACAGCATTTCTTTCAGTGTATTAATTTATTTTGAATTTGATATTTGCTAATGAAACAGATTAGAATAAAGTATTTTCCAATCAAATAGCAGCAATTAAAAATTAAAAAATCGTAAATGTAGAATTGAAATGAAATATATATCTTTTTGAATGTCAGGAAATTTAAAATACATTTTAATAGGGTATGAACCTTGCTCGCTGACGCTCGCTCGGTGATTATTATTTATTTAATTGCTTATTGATGTGGACATTATATAAAATGTTAGTGAACTTATTGTTCATGAATGTTTCATATTTTTTTTACAAATTTTTTATATTCTAATAATTTTTATTATCATATTTTATTATTATAAAAATTTTTAAAAATTAATTATCATATTATGGGGGGGGAGGGAAGTATGGTCACACGGGCGAAAAAAACACCTCTTAAACACTACGTCGTGGGAGTTGGGCAACATTGTATAAAAAATATATATACCCAAGCGGCACACTTCTCGTTTTGATAACATTTAAGTTACCATTTTGAAGTAACCTTTTTATGGTACTGTAAATTGTTAACGAAAAGTTAACTAAATGTAATAATCAAAATGTTAACCTCAAGAAGTTAAAAAATAGTTATCGTTTTTAAGGTAACTTTTTTGGTAATGTAAATTGATAGTAACGCTTAACCTCTAAATATTAAATGTTAACATCTAAGATATTAAATTTTAACATCTATATATTAAAGTTTAATATGTAGATGTTAACCCTGAACATCTAGGTAGCTGTCCCTATGTTAAGTGATAAATATGTTAAGCGTTAACATCCAGATGTTAAGGGTAAACATCCATTTTTCTCAGTGGTCAAAATGTTAAAAAATAGTTATCGAAATTTTGTTAACAAATTGAAAAGTTACAGATGTTAACAAAATGTTATTAAAGAGATACATGCAAAATAGATAACAACTTATGGTTCTCTATAAGATAACATATTCAAGTTGACATTTTTGTATTGTTAATTTAGTTATTAAAAAGATACATACAAAATGGATAACAATTCAAAGGTTATCCATAAGATAACATATTTAAGTTGACATTTTTGTAATGTTATTTAAGTTATTAAAAAGATAACATTTTACAATCACCATTTGTTAAACGATTTTCTGTTATTATTTTGTTAATCATTTTTTGTTAACTTAACGTTATTTACAAAAAGTTAATAGAAATACACATCGAAAGCGCACGGCAGTTATTAAAATGCGTGAGCATATCATTTCCACACGCCATATTTTGTTATGTTAACCTGAAGATGTGCCTATAGTTTCTACACATTCTCCATGTGCTTCATGTGTTTATGTGGTTTTAATAAAATTTACAGTATAACTTCAACTATATTTGCATTAATCAACCATGTCAGTGATAACCTATAATATAATTATTATAATGACCATACTGACTATAAAAGACAATAAATAAGATAATACAAAAAGAGAAAAAATATACAAAATAAAATATATACACATTATATTACGGTTAAATGTCTTCATTACTATGGTCATTATTATTATAGGTTATGTCTGACATGATAGAAAAAGAGTTAATCGTTTTTGGCATTGTCACCTACTTTTGCCTTTTTATCCTTTCCAAAAAGTACTAATTACACTATCAAATATATTGCAATTAAGATAAATAAAAGTCATCAATTACTTAACTTTTCTCTCATTTTTCGTTTAAAAAAAGTTGCCGATTTGTTAACATAAACAAGTCATCTATTTGATATCTTTTTGGGAATTTGAAAAGTTACCAAAACGAATAACTGTTTCTTCCCACAAAAGTGATATTTTTGGGCGGACATTAGAGAAGTTTTAGGTATACAAATTCCTTTACGAAAATATGACTTTTTGGTAACTCAAAAAGTTAAATGTTAACGATTCAATGTTGGCATTTTGATGCCTTTTAGTTTACTGTTTGCCGCCTGGGTAATGGCTAACATTGGAAAAGTTTAAAAAGCAAAATATGCTTCACAAACAATTTCTTAAATAAAACTTAAAAACAATGCCATAACACACAAAAGTATAAAATGTATTATTTCTAAACCAATTATTTAAAAATGTAAGAAAAATATACTTAAAGTAGGATATAAAACAAATCTTAAAAAATTAATAAAAAAAAGTTGCGCGTAGGTTTTTGTCGATTTAACAAATGCGCAGCAGTTTTTTACTAACATTACACATGCGCAGTAGCTTTCTACAAACGTTAGGTATGCGCAGTAGTAAAAACCGTAACAAATAAAGATTATTTAACAATGTTAAAATGAACTGACATTAAATAACATGTTAGCAAAAAAGTTTAATACAATGTTTAAAACATATAATTTTAAAGACTAAATTGCACGCACAACATTTTACAAGTGGAGAAAAATAAAATTTTAATTTTCGTTGGACTTAAAAAAAAAAAAAAGTTAAATAAAGGTACCTTTGCGGAAGCGCACTTACAATGATAAAGTGTTACGCATTCGCAATAATAAAACGGATTTATACTACGCACCTATTAAAAAAAGTATACTATATGTACTGAAAATTTAATTATCTGATAAAGCACAGCACTTCGCAAGCATAATTTCTAAATTTAGTCAGACCATAACAAATAAGCGTCACCGATTGCGGACTAAAAAGGTGCCGATAAAGTCCGCATTTAATACCGAATCGGTCCTGACGTTAGAAATTAAAATTCATATGTTCCAATTAACTTGTACAGTATTTATTTAATGAAATTAGTTAATTATGTAATCATTTTAATAAGTGTTATTTTTTATTATTAAAAGAAAAAGTAAAAAAAAATGTAAAATTTGAATTCTATATTTTTTAATTTTTCTTTCCTTAATAAAAAATAATACTTATTAAAATGATTATAGAATTAACTAATTTCATTAAATAAATACTGTACAAATAAATTAGAACATATGAATTTTAATTTCTAACGTCAGGACCGATTCGGTACCAATTAAGGACTTTATCGGCACCTTTTTAGTCCGCAATCGGTGACGCTTATTTGTCAGGGCGAGCACATGTGTGACTATCACTGTGCATCATTACGCATGCGTAACAGCAATACAAAAAAACTGCGCATGTAAAAAGCTTGTTTAGTAGTGCGCACGTTTACACAGTTGTGGTGCATTACTAAGCATGTGCAACAATATGTTGTGCATGAAAAAATGTTCAGTTTAACATGCTTGACACGAATAGTGCCAGTGCGCATTGTTACAAACTGTAATAACATGTTAAAATGAACATTTTTGTAAGTTGCCTATTGAAAAAAGTAGGTCAACTTTGAAGTGTGTACGACGAAGAACGAGGTTTTCTCGGTATCGTATTAATATAATAGATGATTATCATGTACAATTTTATGGATTCTGGGAGAACTTTAAAACACTTTATTCTCAATAAATAAGTACATTTTTACAAAACTTTTTTAAACACTAATTAATTGGAAGATTTTCTGACAGTATGTTAAATAATTATAACCCCCGCCCCCCTTAGTACCACCAAAAAATGGTATTTTGAAGAATGAAAAATTGAAAACATTCAGAACAAAATTTGTTACATTTTATAAATATTTTAAAGAAAAAAAAGAATAAAACTAATAAAATTGAATACATTTTTAACGTTTTTATTAGTTTTTATATTAAATGATATAAATAATTCTATTAAACTTCTTGAATTTCAATATTAAGATTGAATTTGAATATTATTTTCTATTATTGGTCATTAATTACAATAATAATGGAAAAAACCAATTTTAACTGATATTTTACATAATAGTACTTTTGCGTAAGCGCACTTACAATAATAAAGTGTTACGCATTCGCAATAATAAAACGGATTTATACTGCGCACTTATTAAAAAAAGTATACTATATGTACTGAAAATTTAATTATCTGGTAAAGCACAGCACTTCGCATGCGTAATTTCTAAATTTAGTCAGAGCACATGTGTGACTATCACTATGCATCATTACGCATGCGTAGCAGCAATACAAAACAACTGCAAATGTAAAATTTTTGTTTTGTAGTGCGCACGTTTACACAGTTGTGGTGCACTACTGCGCATGTGCAACAATATGTTGTGCATGAAAAAATGTTCAGTTTAACATGCTTGACACGAATAGTGAAAGTGCGTATTGTTAAAAACTGTACTAACATGGTAAAATGAACATTTTTGTAATTTGCCTATTGGAAAAAGTAGGTGAACTTTGAAGTGTGTACGACGAAGAACGAAGTTTTCTCGGTATCGTATTAATATAATAGATGAATACCATGTACAATTTTATGGATTCTGGGAGAACTTTAAAACTCTTTATTCTCAATAAATAAGTACATTTTACAAAACTTTTTTAAACACTAATTAATTGGAAGATTTTCTGAAGGCATGTTAAATAATTATAACCCCCGCCCCCCTTAGTATCACCAGAAAATGGTATTTTAAAGACTGAAAAATTGAAAACTTTCAGAACAAAATTTGTTACATTTTATAAATATTTAAAAAAATAAAAAAAAAAATAATAAAATTGAATACATTTTTAACGTTTTTATTAGTTTTTATATTAAATAATATAAATAATTCTATGAAACTTCTTAAATTTCAATATTAAGATTGAATTGGAATATTATTTTCTATTATTAGTCATTAATTACAATAATAATGGAAAAAACCAATTTAAACTGATATTTTACATAATAGTACTTTTGCGGAAGCGCACTTACAATGATAAAGTGTTACGCATTCCTAAAAACACAGCCCCACAAAAAAAAAAAAGTGTCATGTACTTTTGACCGGAATACCCTAGCCCTATGTATTTTGACGCGCTGAACACGAATCCGAAGTCAGTTTTGCTCCATCACGTCAGGATTTTTTCCTAACCTCAAAATCAATAAAATGACACTTTTTGTTCATTAGCATGTGAACCAGACTTAACATTAATACATGCCTAGGGCGAATAGAAAGCTTGGATTGTGACCTTTAAAACGCTTTTTTAAAAATTGTTCTACGATGATTTTTAACGAAGTTATGATGTTTTATTTAAAATATAAATTTTTTCCAAATGTAAATAACACTTCAATTATTGATGTGGTATGGTGTAATGGAAAAAAATGATTTTAAATAAAACATCATAACTTCGTTAAAAATCATCGTAGAACAATTTTGAAAAAAGCGTTTTAAAGGTCACAATCCAAGCTTTCTATTCGCCGAAGGCATGTATTAATGTTAAGTTGGGTACACATGCTAATGAACAAAAAGTGTCATTTTATTGATTTTGAGGTTAGGAAAAAATCCTGACGTGATGGAGCAAAATGGACTTCGGATTCGTGTTCAGCGCGTCAAAATACATAGGGCTAAGGTATTCCGGTCAAAAGTACATGACACTTTTTTTTTTTTTTGTGGGGCTGTGTAATAAAACGGATATATACTGCGCACTGATTAAAAAAAGTATACCAAATGTACTGAAAATTTAATTATTTGGTAAAGCACAGCACTTCGCATGCGTAATTTCTAAATTTAGTCAGAGCAGATGTGTGACTATCACTATGCATCATTACGCATGCGTAATAGCAATACAAAACAACTTCGAATGTAAAAAGTTTGTTTTGTAGTGCGCACGTTTACACAGTTGTGGTGCACTACTGCGCATGTGCAACAATATGTTGTGCATGAAGAAATGTTCCGTTTAACATGCTTGACACGAATAGTGCCAGTGCGCATTGTTACAAACTGTAATAACATGGTAAAATGAACATTTTTGTAAGTTGCCTATTGAAAAAAGTAGGTCAACTTTGAAGTGTGTACGACGAAGAACGAAGTTTTCTCGGTATCGTATTAATGTAATAGATGATTACCATGTACAATTTTATGGATTCTGGGAGAACTTTAAAACTCTTTATTCTCAATAAATAAGTACATTTTTCAAAACTTTTTTAAACACTAATTAATTGGAAGATTTTCTGAAGGTATGTTAAATAATTATAACCCACGCCCCCCTTAGTACCACCAGAAAATGGTATTTAAAAGAATAAAAAATTGAAAAATTTCAGAACAAAATTTGTTACATTTTATAAATATTTTAAAGAAAAAAAAGAATAAAACTAATAAAATTGAATACATTTTTAATGTTTTTATTAGTTTTTGTCTTTAATAATATAAATAATTCTATTAAACTTCTTGAATTTCAATATTAAGATTGAATTTGAATATTATTTTCTTTTATTGGTCATTAATTACAATAATAATGGAAAAAACCAATTTTAACTGATATTTTACATAATAGTACTTTTGCGAAAGCGCACTTACAATGATAAAGTGTTACGCATTCGCAATAATAAAACGGATTTATACTGCGCACTTATTAAAAAAAGTATACGATATGTACTGAAAATTTAATTATCTGGTAAAGCACAGCACTTCGCATGCGTAATTTTTAAATTTAGTCAGAGCACATGTGTGACTATCACTGTGCATCATTACGCATGCGTAACAGCAATACAAAAAAACTGCGCATGTAAAAAGTTTGTTTTGTAGTGCGCACGTTTACACAGTTGTAATGCACTACTCCGCATGTGCAACAAAATGTTGTGCATGAAAAAATGTTCAGTTTAACATGCTTGACACGAATAGTGCTAGTGCGCATTGTTACAAACTGTAATAACATGGTAAAATGAACATTTTTGTTAGTTACCTATTGGAAAAAGTAGGTGAACTTTGAAGTGTGTACGACGAAGAACGAAGTTTTCTCGGTATCGTATTCATATAATAGAAGATTACCATTTGATAGATACAGGATGAAGATTTTGTAGAATATTATCAAATTTAATAATTAGCCCTTAAAATCAAAATATGTCTTGTATTTATTGCTTAAAAAATAAAGTAATGTCCTATGGACATTTATACTCTTTATCAAAGAATATATAAGGTAGTTGGATTCTCTTTTATTCTAAATTATTATTTCAATTTATTGGCAGAGAGCCATATTGCATCCAAAAATCGATTTAAATAAAATAGATCTATTTAACAAATCAGTTTTAAAAATGGTTTAATTACCCAGTATAATCTTCAACTATTTCGATTACACAATTCTTAACATTGATCTAGAAACCTTTTATTCAATTTGACATGCTTTTCATATTTCAATACAATACCTATTCCTTAATATTTAGCAAATTAATGTGTGTCAAGTGTAATGAGCTTCGTATTTCTCACCTTGAGAGATTTCAATTCATATAATAATATTTTACAATCGTTGTCCAATATATTCCCGTCTACTTTGAATATCAAAATCAAAAATATGCAATTCTGAATAAATGTATCACTTTCAACTCGAATATAACTTCTAACTTTATCTTCCTATGAATCTCAACACAGAGATTTAACTTATTAGCTCTTGCTCAGAGCTTGAATCAAAATCTTTTTTTTTTTTTTTTTGCGTAGGATGTGAAAACCTGCTGCCAGGTACCCTGTAGCCCGTACTACAGGGTTATGCGGAGGTGGCGACATGCCGACCCACTAAAAACACACCCTTATCTGGGGACCTTAAAACCACTCCCGGCTAGCCAATTTCAGACGTATCGCCATCAGGAGTGGTCCTATATCCCCTATTCTGTCACTGACGCGATTTCCTACCTAATCCTACGGGACATCCATTCTTTGGCGACCATCGAAATCTTTGACCCTCATAACATAATGTATGAAGTTCTCGATGGTTCGCCAATACTCGATAGAGCGAGTCATGAGCGTGATCATGTTCTCCGGTGCAACTTTACAGTTTACACCGGCGAACATCACCTGCCTCTCCGCGTCCCAATGCTTACAGCTGAAGAGTGTGTGTTCTGGATCGTCTACTGGGAACCCGCAGTACACACACTCTGAGCTTTCAATCTTCTTGAATCGCTCAAGATATGAGCCGAAACATCCATGCCCTGTGAGGGCCTGGGTTAAGTATTAGGAAACTACTCCGTGTTTCCTACTTATCCAGGTGGCGAGTGTTGGTATCAGCCGATACGTCCATAGACCGGGGGTCTTTTGCCTCGTTAACAATTTCTTGTTAACGATTTTTATCTCCTTCCTGAGGATTCTCTTAGCCTCTGTATATGCCTCCTTCAGCAGAGGATCTTCGTTAGAGCGGTCAAATCTCCTTCTTGCTTCGAGGCATGCCTTTCGCAAAGAGGCCAATTCCTCTGACCACCAGTATACGTTCCTACGTCTTGGGGTTGTACTTCTACGACGCGGCATAGACGCGTCGCATGCGGTGACAATCATATTTCTGACCGTCCGCACCTCCCCGTTCAGAGTGTTCGACCTCTGTATGTTTGCTTTTTTTTTTTTTCTAAACAAACTCCTAAATTCTTTAAATTTAGGAGAATATCTGAATGCTCTTTTAACATCACTAATTTTAGATAAAAGGTTATATCCTTTAGCGTTTCTAGAAACAGAGTAATGAAAAGAAAAATTAAAATATTTGAAGCTGAAGTAGCAATATTGAAAATAGAAAATAAAATAAGGACGTATTAATCAGAATAATGTCCTTATTGCTGCCCCCCTTTTTTTTGAAAAAATTTTTGAGAAAAATAGAATAAGAAAGAAAATTTCCATGAATGCCCCCCTTTTTTGAAAAAAACTAAAATATTGGAAAAGAAAATTTCCATGAATGTCTCTCTTTTTGAAAAAATTTTTGAGAAAAATAAAATAAGAAAGAAAATTTCTATGAATGCCCTGAATGAAATTTGAGAAAATATAAAATTGTGGAAAAAAAAAATCTTTTATGTCCTGATGAAAATAAATGAGGGCATAATTATTAAGACATAACTGATGCTCTTCTTTTCGTGAACTCATTTTTATAATTTCATAATTCTTGTGATTGCAAAAAAAAATTTGTACGAGCTGTTAGCTATATAAGCAGATTTGAATAAAACCTTTTTGAATGTTCTTTAAGATTGTCTTGAAATATTAATTATTTTATTAGTATAGTCCCTTTTACTTTTAATTGTACCTTTATATAATATTTTACATGATTGTATGATTAATAGAATGTGTTTTGTTTTGTTTCTAGTGAATTTGGAGACCTGCCATATGTGCCCCTAATAAGAGGGTACGTTGCAGAAGATAAGAAACAACAGCTAATTTATGTACAAAAATTCAATGAAAATTGGGATGAGTTCATCGTATATCATCCAAGATGGGAGACGAGGTGGAATGTGACTCTAGAGGCAGTTTGGACTCCACTCTAGCATTGCTTCTATCAATTTGCGTAACCAAAAAGAAAAATAAACCACATGAATAAGAATAAAACAATAAAAAAAATGTATATACATATTAAAACCCATTTCTGTTAACACTTGTTATTTGTATAGCCCATCCTATTTTAAGTGCATAAAAAATAAAAATAAAATTACCTCATATTGTGTTGTATTTATTTTCCCTTTATTAGTACGATAAAAATATAAAAGATAGACAAAAATGTTAGTGTTAAGAAAAAAATTTAGTATTTAAAGAAAAAAAAATTTATAAGTATTTCAATAAAATATTTTTATTCTAAAACTTAATTTAGTTAGTAAATTTTCTTTGTGTAAAATAGATAATTAGAATTCTGGATATGATATGAATATTTAAATGTATATATAAAAATTTGTTAGTTAGCTATATATTATTTGAAGTTAGATTTTTAATAAGTTCATATTTACAGGTATTATTTACATACTCGTTTTCTCTTTCATTTCGAAAGAAAAATCGTTCCTTCTTAGGCCACTTCTATGTTTTGAAGAGGTATTGAAGATGGAGTTCTAGTTCTCGTGAAGGGATTCTTAGTCCTGTTGTTATTTACTGTTTTCGTTCGTTGGACTATTGGAGGAGGCCCTGTACTGGCAGGAGTTTGTTCCTGAGTATTGACGCAAGGAAGGTCGTATATAGCTCCGTTTCGAACTTCTACTGGACGTAATCTTGTTTCTGGTAGTCCTATTTGTAATGTTGTTTTTGTTCTTTTTGTGCATTTAATAATAACATAAATTATGAATACTATTAGTAGTATAGTAGAAACTCCTAATGCAGAAGGACTAAAATAATCTATTTTGTTATGTCCTAATTTATGTTTACTTTGTTGTTTGAACTCTGCTTCCAATTGAGCTAGTTTTAAATCACTATCTCTACTTTCCCATAAATGTGGAAGAATATTTTCTTCATCTTTTAAATTTTCGATTTTGTAACCTACTAAAGTTGGGGCTATAATTTCTAACTTTAAATCTATTTCTGGTTCGTAGGAGTATTGCTGTGGATTTTGAATATAATTAAGAGTAGGTAACCATGATTCGTCTGTTTCCAATTTGCAACTTTGGGCTATTTGTATAATACCTATTCCCTTTATTACGTGTTTAGAGGTTGATTTATTTGGACAAAGTATATGTGCAGTTTGTTCCTTTATTATCGAAAATAACCAACCTCCAATGGCTCTTAAAGGTTGCCAATAAGGTTGTAAATTATTAGTTATTCTAATATCGCAATTTTTAAGTGTGTTATTGTTTGCGCCTTTCTATAGCTGTGGTTCGCAGCTTGGGTTTAGTACTGAATCTAATATTACTTCTGATGGAGAACATAGATATTTAGGTATTATTTACAACATAACAGTCTCTAATTTGTTCATGGTTCATGTAAAAATATTTTCTTTCTGCTCCTCCTATTATTAAAAATGGCGCTTTTGGAGATAGATATGCACGCTTTCCTATTGAATTTTCGCTTTGCAATACTGGGAGTTCGTGCATTCGATATATCAAATATTCTTCTTTAGAAATTAGAGGAATATCCAAAGCCATTACTAGTCTATCTTTATCCATTAAAGAACTTACAGTAGATATTTTGCTTAAAGCTGCTACATTGATCTTACTTATGTGTATAGGAAATTCCATTTCGCCAACATGACTTTGAGCTTCTTTTACTATTTCTCTGAGTTGCTGATTCGTTAACATTCTTGCGTGTTATTTCCCTTCTCTACCTTGATATATTACTTGTAAGGTTTGCACTATTGTATGTTCGTAATTGTCTAATTGATGTTTCCATTTGGTTACAGTATCTGATAACCATGCTGTATAACTGATGTTCACTATTTTATCTTCTGCTTGCATAAGATGATTTTGAATAGCATTTAGTCGTCCTAAATGAATTACAGAGTTGTTGTGTTGTTCTTCCGCAATATGGTATAAATTCTGTATTTCTGCTCTTACTACATGAGTTTGTTCTCCAACTAGATGAGAAATATTTCTTTGTGCTTCATTTAATTCGTAAAGAGCATCCCCGTATTTATCTCCATCATCATATGTTAAAATACCTGTAACAGGTGAGCGATTCCACCGCTCTTTTACATTATTTCAGAGTAATCGAACCGATTAAGATGAAACTTTGGAAATTCGTAGTAGAGACCCAAAGTAACAAAATCCATGTTGTATTAAATAAAAACATGCATTTGTTTTTGAAATGTTAAAATTTTGAAAAAAGATGCAAATCCTTATATCTTTTGTTCTATTCAACGTATTGAGTTAATTTTTTTTAAAATGTTCGTAAAGAAAGGACGAAAATTTTTCGTCTTAACACTTTTTACAAATTGTTGTAAATTAAAAGATTAAAATAAATAAAATTTTCTACCTTTTGATCAGCTGAATCGATTTTGATAAATCAAAAATAAAAATAATCCCCAGGAAGTTTTGGTTAATATTCCACAAAAAAAGTTGAGTCTTTTTCATAAAAGCGGCAGTTTTTTAATAATTTGTATAACTCAAAAATGACGCGTGGAACATAACAAGCAGATGAGAATCACTGAACGGATACAGCTGCCCGTTTGCGCATGCGCGCTATATCCGTTCATAATATAGCTAAATCTAAATCTAAATCTTTTCCTTTCTGCATCGCTCAAGATTAGATTATTCTTTTCTGTGATCCCTACTACTTCATAGAGACCATGATAATATGGTGAAAATTTCCCTGTTCTAACCTCTTCTTTAACGTCCACTAAATCTCATATTTCTATGTCCAGTGGTCTGGAAGATTTATCGTACTTCTCTTTTTGGGTTTCCTTAGCTTTGATGAGATTTTTCGCTACTATGTTCCTTATTTCGATGGGTCTTGTAATTAAATCTCTTAAATAAGTTTCATAAGTTTGTAGTTTTTGCTCTGTTGGAAAAGAGGTGGGAGTCCTGGCAATTCTTCCAAAAGCTACTTCAAAGGGAGTAAATTTCGTAGCTTCATGCACAGAAGTATTATATGCGAACATTGCATATGGTAAAAGCTCATCCCAATCATCCGAAGATTTTGCATATTGTCTAATAAAATCTGCTATTACAGCATGACTACGTTCCAATCCTCCGTTCGTCTGAGGCCGATACGCTGTAGTTGCGACTTGGTTGACCTTAAATATTCTTGCTAAGTGTCTAAGCATATTACTAGTAAAAGTTCTGCCATGATCCGTTAATATATATCTTGGTGCTCCATGAACCAAAAATAGTTTAGTGGCTATTGCATGTGCTATAGTAGTAGCACTAATATCCGGTACAGCTACAAAAATGCAATATTTGCTTAACTGATCTTGCATAGTGAGTATATGACAATTGCCATTTGAAGTTGTGGGTAGTTTCACAACTGTATCTAAGGATACTTTGTCAAATACATCTAAGAGTGTGTCAGTTATTATCATTGGTTCTTTATTTTTAGTTCTGACTATTTTCTTTTGAGCACAACTTCGACATTTTCTTATATATTCAATTATTTCCTGTCTTAATCCTGGCCAGTTGAATCTTTCTCTAATTCTATGATAAGTTTTATTTACACCTTTGTGTCCAGCTATTATTTTAGCTCTTTGTTCTTCAGGAGGAATAGTATTTTCGCCATTACATACCTTGAATTTAATTTCATTGTTTTTGAAGATTGTAGCAATTTCATTTATCCAATTAGGATCCATTTCATTCAAAAAAACATCGTTTCGTGGAATGCGCACCCTTTTTATTCCTGAATCTAGCAATGTCTTCTTTAAGTTGCATAATATTTTCCTAAAATTATCTACTTTTAGTTCTTCATAAAAGGTTTTCTTGACTATAACTGTGTAAATAAAATATTTTCCTCTGCTGGTGATTAGTATTTGTCCTACTTGGGGTTTCTTACTTTTCATTTCTAAAAGGTCTATTGCACCTATTGCTACCATTTGCTTGCTTGTTGTAGAGCTTAGTTCCAAATCAGCTGACATAAAATGTACATAGTTGTCTCTAGTACTAGTAATTGATTTTCGATCATATTCTAATATTTCCATCCTATTCAGAGAGCTTTAAACTTCCAACTCCTTATCATTCTTATCTATAATGTCTTCATATTCCATATGTGGCATTTCAATTCCTAATCCTATACTCGGTCTATTAATTGCTGTTTTGTTTTCTGCTCGTACTACTTTTTGTTCTTTTATCAAGTTTCTAGGTATCATTCGTTTTCTCTTGTCTTCCAATTCTGATTCTTGTTCGGTTTCTTCTAATATTATTCCTCTGTCGAATGGTGTAGATCTAGCTTGTAGTCTTCCTTGTAAAAGCGGTGTTGTAAATGTTACCGATTTTTTATTTCTTCCTGTCTCAGCTATAGTTTCTTGTTCAATTTCTTCATCTCCTCCTTGTTCTTCTCCCATTTGATTGACTTCGGGTAAATTCTTTTGTATATCTTGTAATTCTGCAATTATTTCGTCAATCAATTTAAGTTTCCCTTCGGTGTGCCTTGATGGAACGTCATTTTCTTCATTTTCATATTGATCATCATGTTCCTCTTCATTTTCTTCAAACATTTGATTATCACAAAAATATGATTGGTGATTCCCTATTGAGTCATCGTATCTTCTTATTGAGTCATGAATCTTCTTCAAAAATTTAGGATTTATTGCTCTACTAGGTCTCCTTGTATCAATTAATTGTAAATTTCTTTCATCTTCTTCTTCATCTTCAGATGATTCTACAGGAGGTTCTATAAACACTGCTATTTCTTCCTCCTCTAATTCTTTTTCAATAGCATTTACGGATTCTAAGTCTTCTTCTTGACTCATTTCTTCGTCATTTATAGCTTCACTTAATGATGGAAGTACACTGTGACTTTTCCTAAGAATAGGAATTGGTTGTACCTCTGGTATTTCTTCTTCTTCTTCAAGGTTTTCTTCTTCGTTGTTTTGCTCTATTTCCTCATCGTACTCATCTGGTATGTTTTTTAATCTTTCTCTATCTTCGGGTTTTCGTGGTCTAAATCTCGAAGCAATTGGCTGATTAATTTCTTCAGTTAGCGATGGTTGTGTTTTAACACTTCCTTTTGGGCGTCCTCTTGGTTTCCTATTAGTAACTTCTTCAGGATTCGGTATTTCTATACTAGAGTCGGATTTTTCCCTTGCTCTGTCTTGAATTTTGGGATTTTTATTTTGCACTTCCTTGGTATCTAGTTCTGTTCTGCTTTTCTTTTTATTTCCCGTCATTAATTTTGATAGCGCTTCGTTAGCTTTTAACTTGCTTTTTCTTGCTCCACTACTTATGGGAAATGCCTTCTTTACATCTAATTTTTCTTTTGATTCAACAGTGGTTCCTAATTCTTCTTTGAATGTATTTTCTTCGATGCTTTCTTCTTCATTTTCCTTCGGGTTTTCCGATAATCCTGGTAACCATCGATTTATTTTTCCCGGTTTACATATGAATTCGTATTGGTAATCTTCCAAACTAAGTAGCCATTTTGTCATTCGTATAGTAGGCTTATTCCCATTGTCCACTATTTTGAGAGGTTCGTGATCACAAGAAAGTACAAATTTTGTTCCGTAAATAAAGGGTCTAAAATGTTCCAAGGCTTGAACGACTGCTAAACATTCTTTTTCCGTATGATCGTAATTTTCTTCAGCGCCTACTAATGTTTTTGAAAAATATGCTACCGGGAGGTCAATACCGTCTTTTTCTTGTGTTCACACAGCACTTACTGCGTGTTCGGAAGTATCTGTTGTTACTCGAAACATTTTGTTAAAATCAGGATGCTGTAAGATAGGGTCTTGACATAACGCCATTTTTAATTTATTAAAACTTTTCTTTTCTTCTGTTCCCCAAATAAATCTTTGTTCTTTCTTTAGTAAATTGTATAGCGGTTTTGCTATTTTAGCATATCCCTCTATGAATCGTCGATAGTATCCTGTTATACCTAAAAATTCTTTAATAGATTTTGCTCTGGAAGGCTGTGGGAAATCTTTTATGGCTTCTAACTTCTTGGGGTTTGCACGTATTCCTTCTTGTCCTATTACATGTCCCAAATATGATACTTCTTTACATAGGAAAGCACATTTTTCTGGTTGTAACGCTAATCTAGCTTTACTTAACCTTTCTAACAATCTGATTATAGTTTTATCATGCTCTTCCAAGGTTTCTGAAAAAACAATAATATCATCTAAATAAACAAATAGTTCCCCTTCTTGTAACCCAGCCACCACATTATCCATAAGACGTTGAAAAGTAGCTGCAGCATTTTTAATTCCCATTGGCATACGTTTATATTGGTAATGTCCTCTACCTGAGGAAAAGGCAGTTTTATGTTGGTCCTCTTCTGCAGTTCCAATTTGGTGATATCCCATGGCTAAATCAAATACTGAAAAATATCTTGCCCCTCCCAGACGCTCTGATATAGAATTTATTAGACGCATAGGGTAACTTTCCCCTACCATTTTATTATTTATCGCTCTAAAGTCTATTACCAAACGCCATTTTTTATTTCCTTGAGCATCAGCTTTTTTTGGAACTATCAATACTGGAGAATTATAATTTGATTTTGAATCTGTAATTAAATCTTCATTGTACATTTTTTCTATTAATTGTTTCCCAGCTTCTTCATATTCAGGTGTCTGTCAATATTGTTTACATTTTACTGAGATTTCATCTGTGGTGGGGATTTGATGAGTAACTAGAGGTGTTACGGGTAATTTATTCCCTGGCAAATAAAACCTTTCCTGTCCCATTTCTACCCATTTCTTTACATAATTTTTCTTTTCTTGATTTAAATGTTCTAATTTTAATTTTTTCCCAGATAAGTTTCACTCTTTTTTTTTCGATTTCGGTATTTTCATTATCATAACATTTTCCTGAAGCTATAAGTAATCATATCGTAAAATTTCCTGTGGTTGTATAGTGACATTTATATCTTTTTCTGTGCTATTTATTGCCCTAATCCTGCAATGTCCTTGTTCTTGTTTTACCAACACTTCTCCCAAAAATAATCCTTTTTTAACTCCAATCTCGGTAAATAACCCTCCTTTAAATTTGTATTTTGTACTGGAATCTCTATTATTTGCCTTGATCGAGCTTTGATTCTTAATATTCTTGGTACTGGTTTGACCTCTTTTTCTAAAGATTTACTCGCTCGTAGAGATTCAGCATCCACAAAAGGTATAGGATTTACTGGCCTAGACTGTACAATTAATGCATTATAAAAAAAAGAAATGTTAGATCTTTCTTCTCTTAAAAAGGGTCTTCCTAATATTCCCATAGAAGTAATAGGAAAATTTGAGTGTACCACATGAAAGTGGTTTTTTTTTCCAAAAATAGTAATTTCCACCGTTCCAAGAGTATAAACTTTCGTTGCTGCTATACCCGTAATATATGCTATATCCCTTCCATCAATAACAACTTCCTTATTTAATGCTATATCCTTTATTACATTTATATCAGCTCCAGTATCTATAAAAAAATTGGCCTTCCCTTCGACTAACTCCTCACCATCTAATAGCACTACTGGCGATTCATTTACTATTTCGTTGATTAAGTAGACTGCTGGGGTTCTCTGAATCTCAACACTCCTGGACGCGCCTGGCTGCTCAAGTCCGAGAGCGCGTCTGTCGTTCGAACTTGATTCCCGTTTAAAAAACCGATTTTCCTATTTTCTCTTTCTACATTGTTTTGTTCATTATTTAAGTGATGATGCATACCCGTATTGTCCCTACTATTGTTGTACGGGTTTCTCCAATTACTATTTATCTGTACCCTTTGGTCCCCCCTATATCCATTTCCTTGGAATCTATCATCTATCCTCTGATATCTGCCATGATAATTGCGATAACTCCCCGGCATGTATTTCTTTCTTTCTAAGGGTTGAAAATTTCCTGCTCTTTGAGAATTTTCTCTTTCATATCGTCTTCCATCATTAAATGGTCTTCTCTCTTCAATTCTATGTTGAGTGTGGTATGTGGAATAACCTCTTTGTTCCAAATGGCCCTTCACTTCTTGCGCATGTTTAGCATAAATTACCGCCTGTTCTAAAGTTGTAGGATCTTTAGTATCTACTATAGACGAAATTTCGTCGGGTAAAGCACGAACAAATGATCGTAGAGCAATATCATTTACTGTCAACATTACCTGTTTGACAGTTTCATTCTCATATTTGGCATGCAAAGCGGCTCTAGCGCCACTGATGTAACCTTGTAGTCGGTCATTTAAATCATTAACATTTTCTCCTCTGAACATCCGCAAATCCATTATTTCCCTTAAATATTTTTCATACGGCAAACCTGGCGCGAATCTTTCCTTTAATAAACTAGAACTTCTAAAGCGCGCTACGCACGCAAAATTGTGCTCTTGTTTTTTTCTTATCTAATTGTCTAAATTTATACTTACCAATTTCTTTAATTTGTCAATTTCCTAATACAAAAATCTCTAATTTCTCTGTTTACCAGTTGGCGAATTTTTCTATTTTGTTAATTTTTCAATTTACCAATGTAAAATTTTTTAATTTTCCAATAACTACTTTTTCAATTTTTTAATTTGTCAATTTTCCAATAACCAAATCTCCAATTTCTCAATTTACAAATTTTTTTACTTTAACAATTTACAATGTAGAAGTAGCCCTAGTTAGCCAAAATAGAAATTGCTTCCTGGTCAGGGGCTGGAAGGGCTAATTTTTTCAAAATGAAAACATCAAAAATAGTCACCCAGCCAATGTCCAGGTCTTTAAATTGGGACAATGGACTTCTCTAAAGTAGCTAAGTTCCCAACCACGAAGTAATAATAAGGAGACGTCACTCTATAGGGATTCTCTTAAAAATATGTCCCCACTTTAGGGAAAAAACGGCTGTGAAAGTAGAATCTTCGAGAAGTGGCACCCCTAGAGGGAAAAATGAGAAACTGCGTATTTTCCAGTGTCTGTGTTGAACGTTTCTATGTGTATGTGCATAAGCTCGAAACGTTTGTTTTTTTGTGGTTTGTAAGGTATGTTTTGTTATAATTAAATAGAAAAGAAATTGTTTTTTACAACATATAATGTATTAATGAACTGATTAATAATAATAAATTTCATAAACAGGAGCAAGAAAAAACGAATTCATTTAGACAAAGTTTTTTAATGTTTAAAATTTTTTCTCCAACGTTTTAAAATCTAAATGATTTCATATGTTTTTTTATTAAAAAAGAGGGAAACAATAGTTTAAATAAAATCAGCGATTTAAATAATTTTTATAAATGTTATGAAAAATTGTTGAATTTTTTTTTTTTTGTTAATTTAAAATAGACAATATTCATATTGCTCATTTTTCTGTTTTCTCTTTTAACTGTTATTGTTAATGTCCTCTAGTCTGTTTAATTTATGTTATTGTTAATGAGGTAAAGGTGTTTGTAGATCAGTTTAAATAGTGGAGTCATTGAACTCTGTTATATAATTTGTAATTCTGGTGACTTATTATTTTATTTATTAATTTTTAATTCCATTAACTTTTATTATTTTATGTGTTTTCATGTTTTATTAAACACATTTTTTTCTATGTGTATTTTTTTGTATGTGTATTTTTATAATTACGATTTTTAATTAATTTTGAAAATATCTAAATTTCTGTTTTCTTATCTAATTTTTAAAATCCTCATATTATTTATTTGTCATTTCTTTTTAGTTTCTCTGACTCCATACAATGGTTAACTCTAGAATTTTTGTATTTTTGTTATTATTATTATTTTTTGTCTCTCTTAGATGAAATAATTATAATTTTTATTATTTTATTTTATTGTTAGACTCCCAAAAGAGAAAATCAAATAGATTTCAAAATGTCTGAGAACCAATTTTAAACATTAAACAACTTTGTCGGAATGACTTTCATTTCTTGCTGCTTTTTAATAAAATTTTTAAAATTGTTACAAATAATAGCACTGCCCTGAAATAAACTAACATAAGTTAAAATGTTTTAAATATAGGGAATAAAAGTCTCAAAACAAGACATTTGGTTGGGTGCTGGGGTAATTGTAAGAAGTCAATTTATAAATTTTGAGGTTATCTTCTCTGTACAAGTCAACTGGAAATGATCTAGATATCAGACTGGTACTTGCGTACTTCAGAAAAGTAGATTTTCACATTTAGGGGTTAACTTCTATGCGTAAGTTGTCCGGAAATGACCTGGACTTCGATGGAGTACTTCGCTCTTTCAGACATGTCGATTTAAACATATTGTGGTTGACTTTCCTAAAGAATTTTACCAAAAAATACCTAGATATCGGACAGCTACTTTAATATTTTAGAAGAATCGATTTTTTCATTTTAAGGTTAACTTCCCTGAGAAAGTTGGCAGGAAATGACCAGCACATCAGTTAGTTAGTGGGGTACTTCTGAAAAGTAAATTTCTTCATTTTGAGGTTAACTTTCCTGAGGAAGTTGTCCGTAAATGACCTGGACATCGGTTGAGTACTTCTGTACTTCAGAGAAGTCGAGGTTTTGAGGTTAACTTCCCTGTTAAAGTTAATCAGAAATAACGTGGACATCGGTTGGGTACTTGAGTACTTAAGAGAAGTCGATTTTCACATGTTGAGGTTAACGTTTCTGAAGAAATCGACTAAAGGTGACCTGGACATTCGTTAGGGACTGTAGTACTTCTAATAAGTAAATTTTTTCATTTTGATGTTAACTTCCCTGAGGGAGTTGTCTGGAGATCACCTGGACATCGGGTTGGCACTTGGGTACTTCAGAGAAGTCGATTTTCACATTTTAAGGTTAACTTCCCTGAAGAAGTTGACCGGAAATGACCTGGACATCGGTTGGGTATTTGGGTACTTCTAAAAATGAACTTTTTTCATTTTAAGGTTAATTTCCTTGAGGAAGTTGACCTGAAATGACCTAGACATTTCTTGAGTACTTAGGTACTTCAGAGAAGTCGATTTTCATATTTTGAGGTTAACTTTCCTGAGGAAGTTTTCCGGAAATGACCTGGACATTGGTTGAGTACGTCGGTACTTTAGAGAAGTCGATTATCATATTTTGAGGTTAGCTTCACTGAAGAAGTTGACCGTAAATTACGTGAACATCGGTTGGGTACTTTGGTACTTCAAAGAAGTTTATTTTCATATTTTGAGGTTAACTTCCCCGAAGAAGTTGGCCGGAAATCACGTGGACATCGTTTGGGTACTTAGGTACTTTAGAGATGTTAATTTTCACATTTTGAGGTTAAATTTTCTGAAGAAGTTGACCGGAGGTGACCTGAGAACCGATGTTCTTCTCATAAGTAAAAATTTTTATTTTGATGTTAAGTTCCCTGAGAAAGTTGTCTGGAGATGACCTAGACATCGGTTGGGTACTTGGTTACTTTAGAGATGTCGATTTTCACATTTTGAGATTAACTTCCCTGAGGAAGTTGTCCGGAAATGACCTGTACATCGGTCATTTGACATCGGACAAGTTGAGAACTTCGGATCTTCAGAGAAGTCGATATTCATATTTTGAGGTTAATTTCCCTAAAGAAGTTGACCGGAAATGACGTAGTTATCAGTTGGGTACGTGGGTACTTTAGAGAAGTCGATTTTCACATTTTGAGGTTAAATTGCCTGAAGAAGTTGATTGGAGGTGCCCTGGACAAAAAAATAAGTGTTTAATTTTGAAAACATAAGAAACTTAAATTGTGTAAACAAATTAAAATTTTTTAAACATTTGAATATACACTGCGAATTTTAAATAAATAACTTTTTTATGTTTCTTTTATACAAATTACATAAAACCACATAATTTTAGCTCAATTTCATCGAAAGTTAATTTTACACCATTTTAATTGTTTAAACAATCGATTCAATTAAATCAATTAAATTACATTAATTACATTATTTTTCCTTTTGCTAATTAAAAAGTTGTAAGCTTTTAAAATATTTCACATAGAAAATATAAAAAAATTGTTTAAACTTTTCAAAACTAATTACAAAATGATCATACAAGTTCCTTGCAAGGATGCCTTAGAATTTTCACACCGTTTAAAATCTCTTTTCTTATTTTCTTTCTCTCTACTCTGCCTTTATCTATCTCATACACCTGTTATACCTTTTCCTCTTTCACATTTTGCACGCCATTGTTGTCTTTATCTATCCCAGGTAACCTTTTTCTCTCTTGCTTCTAGAAGAACAACTGTGAACTCTCCTTGCGTTGCACACGCTATTGTTGTCTTTAACTATGCCAGGTAACCTTATTCTCTCTTGCTTCTAGAACCACAACTGTGAACTCACCTTGCGTTGCGCACGCTATTGTTGACTTCATCTTTCCCAGGTAAACTTATTCTCTCTTGCTTTCAGAACCACAACTGTGAACTCTGCTGGCGTTTCTCACTCTGTCTTGTCTTTATCTATCCCAGGTAAACTTATTCTCTCTTGCTTTCAGAACCACAACGTTTCTCACTCTATCTTGTCTTTATCTATCCCATGTAAATTCTAAAACTTATTCTCTCTTACTATCTGAAAAGCATAGCAGTATACCTATATCTATAACTAACTGCTTTCTTATATAGGATAACATAATTTTTTTTATTATTTACACAGGTGGTAGGAGGTAAGAGGGAGGGATTTCCCCATATGGAAAGAATCTGTTTTGCCGGCCCGGGTTGTCTTTATCCCCACGTGAAAAGATTCCCCTCAAATTCCGATTAGAAATTACGATCGGAAATTCCCGTCACAAATTCCGCAAGAATTCCGATAAAAAGTTTAATGTGTTTTCAAATAATATCGGACTTTCCGAATCGGTAATAAAACAATAACTAAAAAACAACCAAGTTCAGAACCGATGACCAGATGACTTTTGTTCAACTCCCTCGAGAAAGTTAACCTCAAAATTTAAAAATTCATAATTACGAAGAAAACCAAGTACAGAATCGATATCCAGGTGATTTTTCTTCAACTTCTTTAGAGAAGATAAACTTTTTTTATGGAATTCAATTTCTTGTTATGAAGCTTCGAACATGGGCTTATTAAATTTTACTAATATTAGATTTTTAAATTTTGAGGTTAACTTAAGTTAAGTCACCTGTATATCGTTGCGGCAATTGATGTTTTCCTAATTATTGCTTTCTGCATTTCTGCACTTGGTGCTTTCCTAAATTTTGATTAATAAATTATGAGATTAACTTCCTATCACTTCTGCACTTCCTGTTTTTCTAATTATAGATTTTTAAATTTTCAGATCTACTGTCTTCAATAAGTAGACCCAAAAGTAACCTGCAACTCGATTCGCCACTTAGGGTTTTCCTGATTATGGATTTACAAATTTTGAGGTTAACTTCCTCGAAGATGTTGACCAAAAGTCACCTGGACATGTGTTTTGCACTTAGTGTTTTTCTAATCTTTGATTATTAAAATTTAAGGTTAACTTCCTCCCAGAAGTTCACTAAAAGTTACCTGGGCATCGGTTCTGCACTTGACGTATTCCTAATTATGCATTTTTAAATTTTTGTCTTCCTATACTTTTTTATTATTAAATTTTGAGGTTAACTTCCTCGAAGATGTTGACCTAAAGTCACCTGAACATCGGTTCCGCACTTGGTGTTTAACTAAATGTCGATTTCCAAATTTTGAGGCTAAATTCTACAAAAATCTTTATTATTGATTTTTAAATTTTAAGGTTAACTACCTTGAAGAAGTTCAACAAAAGTCACCTGGAAATCGGTTCTCCTCGTGGTGATTTCCTAATTATTGATTTTCAAAACTTTTAAATTGAAATACAAAAAAAGGAGAATTTGTGAACTCTCCTTTATGTTTCGTACAATTTTGCCTATAACATGTCATGCCCCACCTACTTCATTTTCAAAATTTTTAAATTCAAATACATAAATAGGAGAAATTGTAAACTCTCCTTTATGTTTCGTACACTTTTACCGATGACGTGTCATGCCCCGCCTACTGAGAAAGCTCTTTTCTGTTTCGTACGCGAATTTCTACAGCAGTATATCTATAGCTATCACTAACTGATTTCTTATATAGGATCTATTAAATCTGTTAGCTTTTGAAATGACTTATTCCTAGTACAATCACGCGCATTTCCTGATAACTTACTCAAGACTGCAGTTGTCAAAGACATTTCACAGAAAAGTAGTTACATAGGACGATGCGTTTACTATGTCTTGTATAAAATCTCGTACTGGCATATTTTTGCCATCAAAAACGGGTATGTGATTCACTGCTTGTTGAATAGCAAGTGAATCTGCTATTGATTGTGCTGCCATTATGGCTGCATTTTCAGAATTTATTTCAGTCATATTCCTAGCAGTCCTAACACTTGGTAAAAATCCTAAATCCGTACGATTACTATAAACTTCGGCCAAGGTGGATGCATTTAAATTTTCTTGCATTTCTTGTTCAAAAGGGTTAGAACGATCAAGTAGATTTCTATTTTCATTCCCATTTCCACCCCCTGTATTTCCTTCTTGATTAAGTGTTTCGGGCATAGTGGTTTAAATTAAATATCGATTTCTATTAATTTAGTGGTAGCTGTAAATTCACGGACGGAATTCCTAAAGTCCCAAAATAAGAACCAATTAACGGGTGTGAGATCCAACTGTAGTACCCTGCCGATTTCCACCTCACGATTACTAATTTTTTACTTTCTTGATTTCTTAAAATTGGTTCAATTACTTGGAAATAAGTTTCACGACCTTCTAATTTTATCTCTATTCCTCCCACTACGTAAAATGATTTTCCCAGTAATTTAACTCTTTCCGGATTACACGGCCAAAATTCTACTTTTAAAAGCGAAGCTTCGATGTAGTTGTGTTTTTCTAAGGTAGTAATGTAAAACTCAGCATTACTTAATTCGATACTTCTCAATCTCAAATTAACTCTCGTTATTCCTGATATTTGCTCGGGTATTACTTCATTAAATAGAAAGAAAGTCATCTAATAGATATACACAAAGAAAACAATACTATAAAATAACGAAAAACTCTTAAGTCAAAAAAAAATTTTAAATCTGAGAATAATAAATACTTCCTTCTATTTCAGTGAATTACGACAAGTTATTTTTATTCATTCTTTTCCTCATTCCGTTTTGCAATCCGATTCGATTTATACAATTTTCGAAGTTCAAGTTCTTTTACTGAGTTCGTTTCTCACTTCCTTTTTATTGATTTCACCACTTTATTAAACTATTGCGATTTCATTTAATATGTAATTGTCCATTTGTTCGTATCTTTAAATGATTCAGCTACTTCCGCGATCACTTCTGATTTCGCAAGGACTGTCTCGTGACGCATAACTCGACACCGTTTCACGTTACACACTCCCAGAGTTCATTGCCTTTTAGAATTCAAGTTCAAATATTATTTCACTTATTTGTCTTCAAAATATTTCACTACTTTATTTCCAACGTTTAAAACTGTTTTATTCCTTTTGCTCGATTCTATATTATTGTCTGTTCTTGAAACATATACCAGATTTTATTTTCACGATCAATTCAAAAATTAATTATTTAGTCCTCTCACTTACCCAAGTGGCTAATTCACTTTCGGTAAGATTATTTAATTTGAGGAAAATCACGTTTTGTTGAGGTAACCAGAGCTTGCCGTTGCAAGGGTAGTACCATACTACATTCGATTGTAGCAAACACAAAAATCCTGCCTATCTACCCGCACTTTTTCTGATCTATTCCTGAAATATTTATTTATAAAACACAACAATTATCATCAATAAACACAAATAACCTTAATTCAGAATTCATTCAGTTGCAATATACTATTAGTGTTCTCATTTGACAGTGTATAGTGTACCTACAATAATTTCTCATAAAATTAAAAATTTTAGCAAATCCAAATTTTAGACAAAGTAAACAAAGAAAATCCCACCGCTGCCACCATTTGATAGATACAAGATGAACATTTTGTATAATATTATCAAATTTAATAATTAGCCTTTAAAATAAAAATATGTCTTGTATTTATTGCTCAAAAAATAAGGTAATGTCCTATGGACATTTATACTCTTTAACAAAGAATATACAAGGTAGTTGGATTCTCTTTTATTCTAAATTATTATTTCAATTTATTGGCAGAGAGCCATATTTCATCCAAAAATCGATTTAAATAAAATAGTTCAATTCAACAAATCAGTTTTAAAAATGGTTTGTTTACCGAATTTTATTCTTCACCATGTACGATTTTATGGATTCTAGGAGAACTTTAAAACTCTTTATTCTCAATAAATAAGTACATTTTTACAAAACTTTTTTAAACACTAATTAATTGGAAGATTTTCTGACAGTATATTAAATAATTATAACCCCTGCCCCCCTCAGTACCGCCAGAAAATGGTATTTTAAAGAATGAAAAATTGAAACCTTCTAGAACAAAATTTGTTACATTTTATAAATATTTTAAAGAAAAAAATATCGGGCAAGTTCGAGTTACACTCGTACCAAGTCGAAGGGTTCCGTACCGCTCTAATTTTTTTCAATTATACGAGTCAGAGATTATTTGAATAATAATTTATATAATGATAAATTAAAATAATTTTTTTTATTTTTAAAGAAATTTAAGTATAAACTTAATGATTTTTATAAGATTGAAAATTTCCAATTAAATAGACTAAACTTTTTTATATAATTTTAAATTTTAAAGCCAAAAAAAATATTTTTTTAAATTTTTTTTTATTTTTTAACTTTTAAAGTAATTTAAACATAAACATAAACATTTTGTACAAAAAAATAATCTGAAACTATAAAATATTGTAGCTGTTTAGAAGAAAAAAATTTTTTTTTGGTAAAATTTCAGTTTTTTGGAAAAAATGTTATGATAATAAATTTAAACCACAATTTTTATGGTGTTATAAAAAATTCTGCATAAAATTACACATTTTTAACCAATTCCCAACCTTTCAGGATAAATACGCTGAGCGCTAGCATAGGGGTTTTTTGTCATTTTACAACTTTTCATTAATAACTTTTGAAAATTAAGTCCATCAACGTTCGCTATATTTTTCCTGTAATCTACACGTAAAAATACCTAGGTATACTAAATTTCAAACCTCTAGGTCAAATAGCTTGAAAGATAAGGGGGTGGGACACGTTTTTTTTTAAAAAAAAAGTTTTTCCTTGACAACGCTATGACCATCACCTCCAATCATGTTCTCTATATTTTTCCTGAACTCTACTCGCGAAAATACATATGTGTACCAAATTTCAATACTCTAGGTCAAATAGTTTAGGAGATAAGGGGTGGGGTAAATAGGCATTTTAATGCATTTTTTAAAAAAAAATTTGTTATTTCCTTGATAACGCTATGAACATCACGTTCAATCATGTTCGCTATATTTTTCCTGTAATCTACACGTGAAAATACATAAGTGTACCAAATTTCAACTCTCTATCTCAAATAGTTTGGCCGCTAGGGGGGGGGGGGGGTAATGGTTTTGGGCGACGGACAAACGAGTGAAAACATAAGGGTTCCGTTTGGACACTTTGTGTACGGAACCCTAAAAAGGATAAAACTAATAAAATTGAATACACTTTTAACGATTTTATATTAAATAATATAAATATTTCTATTAAATTTCTTAAATTTCAATATTAAGATTGAATTTGAATATTATTTTCTATTATTGGTCATTAATTACAATAATAATGGCAAAAACCAATTTTAACTAATATTGTACATAATAGTACTTTTGCGGAAGCGCAATTACAATGAGAAGGTGTTACGCATTCGCAACAATAAAACGGATTTATAATGCGCACTTATTAAAAAAAGTATACTATATGTACTGAAAATTTAATTATCTGGTAAAGCACAGCACTTCGCATGCGTAATTTCTAAATTTAGTCGGAGCACATGTGTGACTATCACTGTGCATCATTACGCATGCTTAACAGCAATACAAAACAACTGCGCATGTAAAAAGTTTGTTTTGTAGTGCGCAGGTTTACACTGTTGTGGTGCACTACTGCGCATGTGCAACAATATGTTGTGCATGAAAAAATGTTCAGTTTAACATGCTTGACAAGAATAGTGCCAGTGGGCATTGTTACAAACTGTAATAACATGGTAAAATGAACATTTTTGTACGTTGCCTATTAGAAAAAGTAGGTGAACTTTGAAGTGTGTAGGACGAATAACGAAGTTTTTTCGGTATCGTATTAATATAATAGAAGATTACCATGTACAATTTTATGGATTCTGGGAGAATTTTAAAACTCTTTATTCTCAATAAATAAGTACATTTTTACAAAACTTTTTTAAACATTAATTAATTGGAAGATTTTCTGACAGTATGTTAAATAATTATAAACCTCGCCCCCCTCAGTACCACCAGAAAATGGTACTTTAAAGAATGGAAAATTGAAAACTTTTAGAACAAAATTTGTTACATTTTATAAATATTTTAAAGAAAAAAAAGAATAAAACTAATAAAGTGAATACATTTTTAACGTTTTTATTAGTTTTTATATTAAATAATATAAATATTTCTATTAAACTTCTTAAATTTCAATATTAAGATTGAATTTGAATATTATTTTCTATTATTGGTCATTAATTACAATAATAATGGAAAAAACAAATTTTAACTGATATTTTGCATAATAGTACTTTTGCGGAAGCGCACTTACAATGATAAAGTGTTACGCATTCGCAATAATAAAACTGATTTTTACTACGCACTTATTAAAAAAAAGTATATTATAGGTACTGAAAATTTAATTATCTTGTAAAGCACAGCACTTCGCATGCTTAATTTCTAATTGAGAAACATGGTAAAATGAACATTTTTGTAAGTTGCCTATTGGAAAAAGTAGGTGAACTTTGAAGTGTGTACGACGAAGGACGAAGTTTTATCGGTATCGTATCCTATAAAAGAAACGAGTACTGAAGGTCAGCGTTAAACGGAAAAGCGTTAACAGTTAACGAAAAAGGATATTTTATACCTGGTTCCTTGGTTAGGGAGAGAAGGTATTTGTTAGAAGTTTACGGAAAAGGAAACTCTCTGCTCATTATACAAATTACCTTGAAATTTTAAGTTTATTTCTTAATACAAACAATAGACTACCTGCAGGGAGTCATCATCATTAGAGCAAACCCTTGTATAATGAGGGTTGATGGCTTTAGGAAAAGAGATAAAATTTTCGAGTATTGTTGAAAAGAGAGAAAATAAATTATATTCTGAAATTTTACCTCATTACTCAAATAATCTTCAAATTTAAAATTTTCTTTCTAAATACGAACAATAGACTAAATCAGTTTTCGAATAAGGTTTTCGAGTCAACCCTTGCATAATGAGTGTTATAAGTGGTGTTGGAAAAGAGAAACAATTTTCGAGCTTTAACGAAAAGAGAGGTAAATACATTAGTGCGTGGTATAGAAGTGCATGGTAGTGAAAGTTATTAATGAATAGAACTTGAGTGTGTATAATGTGGAAGCGTGTAATGCTAATTATTGTGTATTTTTTATGAAGTGTTTATAATAGAAATGTGTTTAATGTGAAAGTGTATAGTATTAAAATGCTTATTGTTTATTAAGAGTTTGTGGTTAATAGTACGTAATACGGTGAACAAAAAATGGTTATTTAAGAAATGAACTGTAAGTGTTTAATAATAAATAATAAAATAACTCTAATAGTAAATATACAGTAAAAATTAAATGTGAAAAGTTACAGTGATTTAAATGAAAGCGTGCAAAATGTGTTGACTAAAGTAACAATATTTAGAAAGTGTTTAAATTTTTTATTCTTAATAAAGTTAGTGTTATGAAATGCTAAAAGTGTCCATAAAATGGGATTGTGTATTCATTAAACAAGTGATTGATAACTGTTTAATAAATAATAAAGTGATTATAATGTATTTAAAGAGTCGTTACAGTGTAAGATAAGTGTTAATAATATAATTATATAAAAGAGGTGAGATAAAGATATAAGACAATAACATAAGACAATAACATGATACAATTACATGAGACAATAATATGAAATAAACAGATAAAGGAATGAGAGAAATGAGGTAAAAATATAAGATTATATCATGAGACAATGTGATGAGATAAACATGTGAAACAATAAGAGAGATCAGGTAAGGAGATGGGAGAATAAGATGAGATAAATAGTTATGAGAAAAATAGTTATGAAATAAACATATGAGATATAGAAACAAAAAAACATTAAGACTTGAAATATAAAGATACTTTATTGACATGTAGGCTAAAGAGGTGATTATGGAGTTAGATCGTGAGAAATAAAAAATAAGATTCATTTTTTGTTAATTTTTCTTTTTTTTTTGAAGTTGTTTTTGAAACATAATTTCTCAGTTAAAGAAGAGATATTTCAATTTAAATAATAAAGATTAGGATATACGTAATTGGGAAATGCTAAATGACAATTACATATGTATAAGTTTCAGGAATTACTGGAACTTTATTCAGGTGGTACATTCCAAAAACAAATTACAGTATATTTAGAAAAAATTTTAGATGAAATTAAAGCAATTAATGAGAATAAATCACATATTCAAATATTGTTTAATGGAAATCGACTTTTGGATCACTGGATTTGCACTTACTATGATGGAAATCAACTTTTTGTTTATGATAGTCTTATTAAAGGATGTTTAAATGAAGATCAAAGAGAATATTTATGCAGGTTATATCCATTTAAACCTAATGTAGTTTTATAAGAGTACAACAACCAAATTTTGTTGATTGTGGTGTATACGCCATTGCGTTTGATATTTCTTTATATTTTAATATTAAACCTGAAAATATTGTATACAATTATGCTTTAATAAGAACTCATTTGTATTTAATGTTTGAAAAAAATGTGTTCTCTCATTTTCGGATAATTTTACAAAATTATATACGGCTTTACAGAAATGAAAGGAGATAGTAGTAGTCCTTCATTACATACAAAAATAGAACAGAAAAAAGTTGTTAATATTCCTGACTAAGAAACTAGAAAAAGCAGTACCAAATATGAAAAAATGTATTGTAAAAGACCTAAGTTAAAAGGAGAGATGGAAAAGAGAGACAAATAACAAATTTTGAAAGGGTAAATAGTGACAGAATATAAATGTTTGTAAGAAAAAACATGTGGAAAGTGCGTCAAATTCTATTGAAGTAGTAAAAGAAGGTAATAATTATAAAATATTAGAAACAATAGTAGTAAAAAGATATTTTTTAGCCATTCTAATGATAAGAGTAGAAAAACTAGAGCAGAATATCAGAAAGAATATAGTAAAATGATAAACAGATTTAAATTTTTCTAAAAAAAAAACACATAAATAGTGCTGTTCAAGAAGAAAAGAGAGATAATAATTCTGACAAATTAATAATTTCTAGCGATTGTAATTAGACAAGTAAAAAAAGTCGTGCAGAATATCAAAGAATGTTGAAAGTCAGTTAAAGTATCTTAAAGAAGTAGAAGGAGATGATAAGAATGAGAAATTACAAAGAATAGTGAGCCAGAGAAAAATTGTTAACACCTCTAATCAGAAAATTAAAAAAAAGTAGAGCAGAATGTAAAAAAGCTATCGTCAAAGTTTGAAATTGAAACAGAAGATGTGCCATGATAAGGATGAAAATAATGAAATACTATATTCAAAAGATATACAGGAGAAAGATGTAAGGATTTGTAATGAGAAAATGAAAAAAAGTCACGCAAAATAACAAAAACAATAACGTAAAAGATTAAAATTAAAAAGAAACGTAATCGATGAGGAAAAAATAGATGTTTCGGAACATGAGGTAAAAAATGGAGTCATTTATGGAAATGAAAACAACATTAATATTCGTGATTTTGTTTATGCAGAAAAAAAATATTAATAGCATACATGTTCCAAGTTATAACGAACATTATCTTGGTAAAATGTCGTGTTTTTGCAAAAGATGCAAGGCTAAACATTTTGAGAAAGAAAAATTCAAAAGAAATTAACTTATAATTATTGTTGCAGTCATGGTGGTGTATCGTTGCCTTTAGAAAAATACCCTCATGAATAAAAAACATTATAATGAAATTGCTATTTTTAATATGAATGCTGAAGGTTTAATACCAGAGTCTCATGTAACGATTTATAATACATCGATTAAACAATTGCAATTGGTTAGTCATTTAAATCCAAATGTTGAAACTTGGATATATCCTATACTTTATCCTCTAGGTAGCAAGGGTTATAGTCTCGATATGATTCGTACTCATAGTGACAAACCAACCAGAAATCAAACTGTACCCAGATCTGCTAATATAAAATATAAAATAGGAGTAAGAGGTCATACCTTCAATCAATTCTTATATGGTGGAAGAATGTTTCAGCAATGGTTAGTTGATAATTATGTCAAAGTTGAAAAAGTTAAGTTACATTTTTGTAAAAATAATCAAACAAAATTGAGAAGTGAAACTTACAAAGGATTAATTGATCATTTAGATAAACAAGAACTTGAAAATAATGTAAATGTTGGCAAGATGTTGATACTGCCTTCAACATTTATAGGATCACCTCATAACATGTTAAAACAATATTAATATGCAATGACCATTATGTAGCTTTTCATGGTAGACCAGATTTATTTATTACAATGACATGTAGTTCAAAATGGAAAGAAATTTATGAAAATTTATTACTTAATCAGTGAGCTTCTAATAAACCTGACACAACCCTACTAGAAGTAAAGAGATAGAAATCTTATCACTTTTTATCTTTTCTTATCCCTGTTATAGAAAGGGATGCAGAAAAGCTATCATTTTCAAACTCGACTCTATATCTCCTTATATCTTTCTATCGACTTCAATCTCTTTTAATCTCTACCTTAATCACGATGACCAGCTTATCGCCATTAATCGGCTTTTCCTTATAACTTTCAATCTCTAATCTTTACCATCCTATAGCTTTCTATTTCCTCCAATCTCTTTCAATCTCTACCTTAATCATAATGACCAGCTTATCGCCATTAATCACCTTTTTCCTATAACTTTTAATCTCTAATCTATACCTTTCTATCCAGTCTTATCCTTACCTTAATGGACATAGCGAGTTATCGCTTTTAATCACCTTTTTCCATAACTTTCAATTAATTTCTAATACCTTCATATTATTTCCAAACCCCACCTGAATGAACATGATGAGCTTTCCATTTTAATCACCTTTCTTCTATAACTTTTAATCTTTCACCTATCACCTTCTATCCCTTCCTATCCCTTTCTATCCCTTTCTATCTCTTTCTATCTCTTTTTATCCCTTTTTATCCCTTTCTATCCCTTCCTATCCCTTTTAATCCCTTTCTATCCCTACTTATACTTTCCCATCCCCAACTGAAAGAACATGATCACTTACTAGATTACTGAAAGTATTGAAAGGAAAGTGATTAAAAGCGAAAAATGACCATATTAATACAGGTGGGATAAGAAAATATAAAAAGGGATAGAAAAGGATAGAAAGAGATAGAAAGGGATAGAAAGTGATAGGTGAAAGATAAAAAGTTATTGAAGGAGAGTGATTAAAAGCGATAACTAATGATGCTGGTTAGAGTGGAATAGCAAAAAATATGTGTATATGACATAGGTTATTGAAAATTATAGATGAAAACTGATTAAAAGGGAAAGCACATAGTGTTCCTTCAGGTGGGGTTTGAAAATGATGTGAAAGTATTAGACATTAATTCAAAGTTATAGAAAAAGATGATTAAAAGCGATAACTTGCTATGTCCATTGAAGTAGGGATAGGGCGGGATAGAAAGGTATAGATTAGAGATTAAAAGTTATAAAAAAAGGTGATTAATGGTGATAACTGATCAATATGATTAAGGTAGAGATTGAAAGAGATTGGAGGTAATAGAAAGGGATAGGATGATAAAGATTAGAGATTGAAAGTTATAGGGAAAAGACGATTTATGGCGATAAGCTGGTCATGGTGATTAAGGTGGAGATTGAAAGAGATTGAAGGCAATAGAATTATACGTTTTCTGTATCTCTTTCTATAACAGAAATAAGAAAAGATAAAAAGTGATAAGATTTCTATCTCTTTATATCCAGTATGGATCTCCAAAAATATAAATACTATGTGGGATAGAAACAGATAGAAGAGGAAGATTAAAAGAGATGGAAGTAAGAGTGATAAAAGGCAGTCAAGTAAAGGAGTGATCTGTAGTGTATCGTTCGTTAGCTCAGTTGGTAGTGTGCTGAGGTTAATGCGCACGAGGTTAGGGGATCGCCCCATCATAGCTGACGATTTTTCAGTATTATACGCGTTAAATATCAGATTAATTTCAGTATATATAGATATATATACTACCATATAAAATAACTAAAGCAATTGGGTATTTAAAATAGTAGATAAGCGAAAAGATAGATGGAGATTAAATTTTTTAAGAAGAGGATAGAAAAGAGATAGAAAGAGATTCACTTTTTATAGAAAAGGAAAAAAAGGAGATAGAAAAGGGATAGAAAGAGATAAAAATAGTTGATGGATGAAGAGATAGAAAGAGATTTATTTATTTTAGAAGATGATAGAAAGGGAATAGAAACGGATACAAATTCAAAGCGAATAGAGAAAAGATATAAAGAGGTAGAAGTTTAGAGATAGAAAGATATTGTGTTTTGTGAATGCAAAGTAGATATATGGAAGGGATAGAAAAAGTGTAATCTCTTTCTATCCTCATATTTCTTTCCCTTTTTATCTTTTTACTCTTAGCAGGGAAGAGTCTTTCATTTAAAAGTAAAAAAATTAATGGAAACTATAGTAGATGATAAACTATTTGGACAAGTAAAGTCCTATGTTTATGTTATTAAATTTCAAAAGCGCGGTTTACCTCACATTCATTTATTGGTTATATTGGAAGAAGGTTCTAAAATATTAAGAGCAGAGAGTGTTGATCGGTAAACTTTTTAAAGTAAAGTTTTTAAATTGTGTTAGGTATATCATAATTTTTTATAATTATTCTTGATATTCTTGATTTTATTCTTCATCTTTTTTTTATTTAATTAATTTTTAATTAATAAAAATTTGCAAATTGATATACACGATGGATCAAAGATCACATCATTTTAAATTTATTGCAATGTCTTCTTATCATTAATTTTCTTTTTTTATTATGTTATGTATTTCTTTTATTTCACATAATTATACACAAATAAAACATTGTTTTAAGAGGGAAACATCAGTTACAATTTTCGAAAAATCGTTTTTTCTTTTTTTGCATTTTCTTAAAGTATACATATTTAAAAATGTGTTTGTAAATTTCTAAGTTGATCATGGCTATTCGTCTTTTGTTTTACGCTTAGATTTACAGTTTTTGTACCCTTCCTTCATAATTTTGAGGACAGAAAGAATAATATGAGAAGCAAAGGTCATTTCAAGTATTTAACAAAAAATTACGTTGAAACTTTAAATGCGTTTTTCTCAAAATGACATTTTCAAAGTCGGTGATCATGATTACTCGAAAACCATTAAACCGATTTACTTGAAATTTGGTATGCTTAATTTACACATCTAAGTCGAGTAAGTGATCGAAGGATTTTTTTTATGCGAAACTTTTTTTTATATAGCTGAAAATCGACGGTTTATTTTAACGAAAATCATACTGTTGACTTTGACAGGTCACCATTTTGTCGAATATTTTTTTTTCTTTAAATCCTTCGATCCCTAACAGGATAATTTTATTATAAATGTAAATCTATTTCATTTTTTCATTTGATACGAAGCATACTGGCAGAATCCTGATCACCGCGAAACACCTTTTTTTAAATGGCGTCGCATCAATGACTCACATCTTCAAAAGTTTTGGTTGAAAAACACTTTTATTTTTTTTTAATTACAGTTTTTAACATGTGCTTTTAACTAATAAATAGTATTCTTCAAAAAGTTTCATGGTTTTCTAGGAAAAAATTATTGAAAAAAGCACTTTTTTTTTACAACTGGTGTTCCCCCCTTAAGGAATGATAAAATTTGGCGTGCGCTTAAGCGCGCGCTTTTTTTTCTAGTTAATATAATAGATGATTACCATGTACAATTTTATGGATTCTGGGAGAACTTTAAAAATCTTTATTCTCAATAAATAAGTACATTTTTACAAAACTTTTATAAACACTAATTAATTGGAAGATTTTCTGACAGTATGGTTAATAATTATAACCCCCGCCCCCCTCAGTACCACCAGCAAATGGTATTTTAAGGCATAAAAAATTGAAAACTTTCAGAACAAAATTTGTTACATTTAATAAATATTTTAAAGAAAAAAAAGAATAAAACTAATAAAATTGAATACATTTTTAACGTTTTTATTAGTTTTTATATTAAATAATATAAATATTTCTATTAAATTTCTTAAATTTCAATAATAAGATTGAATTTGAATATTATTTTCTATTATTGGTCATTAATTACAAAAATAATGGAAAAAACCAATTTTAACTGTTATTTTACATGATAGTACTTTTGCGGAAGCGCACTTACAATGATAAAGTGTTACGCATTCGCAGCAATAAAACGGATTTATAATGCGCACTTATTAAAAAAAGTATACTATATGTACTGAAATTTTAATTATCTGGTAAAGCACAGCACCCGGTACAAAGGGAGAAATAAAAAATAATTCAGAATCTGAATTATTTCCAATGCGCGATTTTTCCATTTTTTGAGATTCCATTATGAAACCAAGAAATAAGAAAATTTTATTGCTTTCCATTGACTACAGAAAATTTCAAGAAGCGAATTGAAGGCAATTGAAAAGTTGGAGGATAGGAAAATAATTTCTATTGCTTTCAGTTGACGACAGAAAATTTCAAGAAGCGAATTGAAGGCAATCGAAAAGTTGGAAGATATGAAAATAATTTCTATTGCATTTAATTAACTACAGAAAATTTCAAGAAGCGAATTGAAGGCAATTGAAAAGTTGGAGGATATGGAAATAATTTCTATTGATTTCAATTGACTTTAGCGACATTTTTATTGCTAATGCTCTTATTATTTGTTTTTTATTATAAAACTTATACTGAGAAAAAATGCTATTAAATCTATTTCATATTTGTTTGATGTAACAAACAGCATATTCAATATCCTTCGAATATATATGTAATGGCTTTAATAATATAAAACATAATTGTAAAATAAAAAAAAATCGATCTTTCTCTTATTCAGCTTTAATTTACACCGGTTCAACCCCTCCCTCCTCCTGCTGAATGTCTGGAGGTCTGGTCTATCAAGTGTTGTTCTTTTTATTTGAGAATATATTTCAAATTTCAGTGAAAAACATCTGGCTGTAGCGACATCACGGAGACGGTCACCCAAGTAATCTCTAAGCTCTAACCACGCTCGATCTTGCTTAACTTTCGCGATAGCGAGCCACGGCATTTCGCTACCTGGTATCGACGGTTGGAAGAGAATTTTATGTATGTTTAATATAACCTGACTGTTTCAAAATATTACTCATATTACTTTACCATGTCCTCCAGATATTCTTAACAATTATTTAATAGTTTATGAAAATGTTCCTTCATATTTCATATTCAAGAATATCGTTTTTCCTAAAGATCCTATAAAAAATTGTATATTTGAAATTGCATTTTCAATTTAAAATGCTAAAATTCAGTTTTCTAACCTGTCCTTTATTTATTTACAGTGGAGACCCCATTATCCGGACCCCTATTATCCGGATTTTCGATTATCCGGATAAATTTCAATTTTTTTTTTTAATTGCAACATATAACTCAATTCTAATATATCAGTGAATTTTGAATTTTCACACGTTGTGTTTTTATCTATTTTTATATTTTTAAGAAAATGTTTATGTAAATATTTCGAAATATTTCTAACTAAACATTTATTAATGTTAATTTTAAGAGTTTTAGATTGTTTCAGTCTTATTTAAATTCATTGGAAATAAATACCTAAAATTATAAATTGAAAATTCATTTATTTCGTACTTTTTTCGATTATCCGGATTTTCGATTATCCGGATGAGTGCCTGCATTCATTAGTCCGGATAATGGGGTCTCTACTGTACTAACAAAATATATGCTCCCTTGCATTTTTTCATTGGCCAGTATATAGTTTAAATACAAAAAATAAATTACGAATTTATTTAGATTAAATTAATTGTTATCAGAATTTTTTTGTATTGATTGACTTTTTTGTAGTCAGGGAAAACCTGAAAAACCCTAAAAAAATCAGGAAATTTTATAAAATATTGTTTTAAAAAATTAATTACAGTAATTTGTCTTTTTATGATTTCAATTAGTGACTTTTCATTTGAAATAAATTGAAAATTGCTGAATTAGCAGTTATGACTTTTACCTGATTAATCAAAAGAAAATAACTGAAATTTTCAATGCTGTTACTGAAATTAAAAATTATTTCCATCTATATCAATCAGTGAAAAATTGAAAAAATAATTTATAAAATAAATAAAATAATAAACATTTTTATCAGTGACTAAATTGTCAGTAATTTTTCTGACAATTTATTCATTTCCAACTGATTTTCAACAAAATTTCATTGATTAAAGTTATGAATAGAGAGCGATTTTTCAAATAAAATTGTTTTCCTTAAATTTTATATAAGTATTATTTAATTTGTTTGTTATGTTGTTGATTGTTCTCGACATTTGTCAAATTTATTGTCATTTGTCAATTTTTTTTTCATTTCTCAATTATTTTCTTTAATATTCAGTTATTTTCATCATATTGTAATTTTTCCTGCAATTATCAATTATTATCTTAAAACCACAATTTAATTCGTTAATCTTAAATTTAATTCTCCAATTTTTAATTATTTTCTCCAATTTTCAATTATTTTGTTCGCAAACATAATTGTTTTAAAATTCTAATTCATTTCTTCAATTCTACAACTAAATTATTTTCTTCAAATTTCAGTTCCATTTTTCAATTTTCAATTGCTTACTTAGTTTTCAAACATTTTTGACCTTTTTCAAAAATTTTTTTAGATTATAAATAAGTTTCTTTAATTTTAAACTCAATTCAATTATTTTCTTTACCATTTAATTATTTTCGTCATTTAATAATTTTTATTTTAATTATCAATTGTTTTGTTATAATTTCAATTTAATTCTTTAATCTTCAATTTATTTATTTAGTTTTTAATTATTCTCTCTAAGTCTTAATCATTTTCTACAAATTTCAATTCCATTTTCCAATTTTCAATTATTTCCTTTACCTAATATTAAAAAATTCTCACCTTTTTTCAATTGTTTATTATTTCGATTATCAATAAGTCACCTTAATTTTAAATTGAATTGTTCAATTCTTTTCTTCAATTTGCAATTATTTCCAGAAATTATTGCTATAATTTCCTAAAATTTTCATTTTGCAATTATTCAGTTTAAATTTAATATTTATTGTTTAATTTTGCTTCCCCATAGAAGAAGTACTGTTTTAAAATTATTTTAACGAATTGTGTACTAATATAGCCATTTTTGTTTTCCATTATCAATTAATTATATTACTTTTCAGATATTTTCTACAATGTTGCAATTATTTACATTATTTTTCAATTATTTCTTTCAATTCTTAATCATTTTCTTTAATTTTCAATTATTTACTACAATTTTTTGAATTTTCGTTTATTCTTTTAACATTTAATCGGCTTAGAATTATAGTGTGCCATGTCCACTTTCTGTCAAATCGAGAAAAAGAGGTTCAAAGTTTACTCACTTCATACTCATTTATAAGCTTTCTTAAAATTAAAAAGTATTTATTGATTATAAAAGATGTTTCTTTTTTAATTAAATTCACGTAAATTACCACAACGTTTATATTAAAAGTTAATTACATATAAATTTTGTTGCTTAAAGTTTTCATTATCACGTAAAACACACGAAATCGTAGACATATAATTCTAATCTTTTGATTACACAAAATTTTTAATTTATAATTATGATGAATTAAAAGCAGTTTTTGAGTATATCTCTTCATAAAAAATCAAGTTCAACACCTGTGAAATATGCAATACTATAGAATAAATTTTTAATAAATGGCCATGACGCAGTATAATTCTTAGCCGACGATTTTATAATTATTATTAACCTTTTCAATTATTTTGTTCTATTGTCAAATATTCTCGACAGTTTTCGAAATTTATTTTCAATTGTAAATTATTTTCTGTGATATTTAATTATTTTAGTCATTTTAAAATTTTTTTTGTAATTATCCATTATTTTCTTACAACTTTAATTTAATTCTTTAATCTTTACTTCATTTCTTCAATTTTTATTTACATTCTTCAATTCTCAATTATTTTCTACTAATTTCAATTCCATTTGTCAATTTTCATATATTGTCTTTAATATTAAAAAAATTTCTTCTATTTCCAATTACTTTTTTCGATTCACAATAAGTTTCTTTAATTTCAAATTCAATTGGTTACTTACTTTCGTCAAAAATAAATTTTTTTCAGATTTTAATTAAATTTTTCAAGTTTTTAATTATTTTCTTCAATTTCAATGATTTTTTTTATTTTCAAAAGTCGTTCAATGTACAACTATTTCCAACAATTCTTTCTATAATTTTCTTAAATTTTTAATTTGTAATTATTTCTTTAAAATGTAATATTAGTTTTTTATTTTTCACTTTTAAATTATTTTTTTCAAGTTTAAATTCCATTATTTAATTTTTAATTATTTCATTCATATTCAATAATTCTCGCCTTTTTACACTTATTAATTATTTTCTAAAATTTGAATTTAATTCTTAAATTTTTAATTTGGTTCTTCATTTTATTATAATTCTCTTTCAATTTCAATTCCATTCTTCAATTTTCAATTATTTCCTTCTATATTCAATATTTGTCTGCTTTTAATTATATTATTATTTTCTTCAATTTCAAGTAATCTATTTTGATTTTTAATTCAATTGTTCATTTTGCAATTATTTCCAAGAATTATTTCTATAATTTTCTTAATTTTTCAATTTCCAATTATTTTCCTTTAATTTAATATTTCTTGTTTAATTTTTTTAAATAATTTTTTACAGCTGTTTATTAAGGCCAGGTTCCTCCAAAAAATGGGTTTTTTTCAAACTTATTTTATTGATATTACAAAAAAATTTTTTTAACCAAACTTTCTTCATATACAAAGACACATAAAAATACTAATTGAAAAAAATTATTATTTTTTTTTTTTCAAAATGGCGATACCGAAAATGGCTGTTCAAAAAAATCCCTTTTGTTGGTGGGTGTCACGATATCTCTGAATCCATTCAATTGAAAGCAAAAATCAAAATGGTTTCTTATTCTGTATGACATTGGCTATGGTGTGAACTAGAATGAAACATTTTGACCAAAAAAATAACAAAATGGCGGGACTTTTCAGTTTTTAACCCTTTTTTTCACTTTTAATTGTTTATAACTTTTTTAAATAATGATGAATATTTTTGGTTCTAGTTCACACCATAGAGAGACATTTGAAGAGTAAAATGACGTTTGGTTCATATTGATAAGTGCAATAGTTTCTAAATAAGAGTGACACCCAGTTCAAAAAACGTTGTTTCGAGAAAAACGTGGTTTTGAGAAAAAAGCGATTAAAGTTTTTGTTCGTGAAAAATCGTAAAAAAAAGTGAATTTTACACATGTATCCAATCCGGCTGCGTACAGAACTTCTTCCTGGTCGTCATAGGTGTCATTTTCAAGAATTTTTGCATTTCTTGCAGCAACCCTGTAATCTTTAGACGCTTCTGTGGCCGCTAGAGCAGCCGAATTTACCGCTTAGCGCGCACCGCTATCCCCTCTTGTATATCTACTTCTCGGTCGTGCGGTCCTTCGGGACTAATTCTATATTATTTCTAAGAGTATTTTCTAGCAATTTACGGGCGGAAAATTTTTTAGATTTTTTGAAAATTGTTTGGAGGAACCTGGCCTTAATCTAGTCATTTTTCTCATTTTGTTTTCAATTTTCATCATTTTTCGAATAATTTTTTTCAATCCTTCTAGTTATTTTTTAATTATTTTAAAAATAGGAACAAATTATAAAGAAAGCATTCATAAACCTTAAAAAATGTTGGAAAACGTGCTCGCTTTTTTAATTTAATTAAATTTTTTATTTTTATTATGTTGTACTTTACAACACTTATTAAAATCTCGAAATAGATCTTGGTATTAAATTGTATTATTTATACATACTTATTTTTTCATTAAATTACATATTTTGTTTAAATTTTTATTAAAAGCAATAAAGTAGATTTATATTTTAAATCACTATTATTAAAAATAAAATATAAATTTGTTAATTGATTTAAAATTAAAATAAAGTTTAATTAAGTAGAATTAGAAATCTTAAATTTAATTTAAAAATACATTTTTTCAAAAGTTATTAATTAAAAACAAAAAAAAACAAAATAGAGCCGAACTTCAGATGTGGACAGATTGAAGAAATGAATGAATTAAGTTGTTTATTATTATTATTAATAATTATTATTTATAAATTAAACTTATTGTAAATATTCAGTGTAACGAACGAAAATCGTTGTTCCCTTAATTGTCTTAATTTGCTGTTTCCCGGCAGAATTTTTCTTTGCTTTAAACACGCGTAATTCGGGAAAGAGTCCCTTCGGGCACTCTCGACAGTATTCGGCTCGGTTCGTCACTGAACGTGAATGCCGGTGACACGTGAGGAACGCGTAAGCAGAGAGAAGCGAGAGCTTATAACGAACGCATATATTTTGATTATAATTGATCTTTGTGTGTAAATCTGCGTTAAGCGTGATTCTGTTAGTTTGGTGTCCAATAAAAAGGATTATTAAGATTCGTTGAAGCCTGTCATTGTCTACACCCTACGAAATAAAAATAAATACTGCGTTCACTATTGATAACGAAGTGGAGTACGTGAGAACAACTAGTGCTGAGAACTACGCTGAATTTTGGTAAGTCCGCTTGACATTTTTCTTTCTCGTCGCTCACCGGCTCTTCACGTTGTCCTGCTCGCATCTGCTCATTCTCCACTTCACGGGCTCAGATTTATTTTGATTATTCGATCAATTAAGCATTGCCAGTAAGTATGGAAACTCTCTTCGTTCGTTGTGTCAACCAGTACGCGTCCCTCCCACGCTCTCGGGCATAAGTTACGTTGTTGAGTAAATAAACAATTTTCAAATCGCGTATAAACTGCCACATCAGGAAATTTCACGCGCGTATTGAAAGCAATAGAAATTCAAACATTTATTATTTTCATATTCTCTAACTTTTTAATTGCCTTCAATTCGCTTCTTGAAAATTTCTATATAGACAATTGAAAGCAATAGAAATTGTCGATTTCTCGTAGTCTCTACTGGTAGTCATTAGACCCTCATATTCAACTTATTCAACTTTTCAATTGCCTTCAGTTCGCTTCTTGAGAATTATTGTAGTCAATTGAAAGCAATAGAAATTGTCGATTTTTCGTGGTCTCTACCGATAGTCACTAAAATCTCCTATTCACATTCTCCATTTTTTCAATGGCCTCCAATTCGATTCTTCATAATTTCTGTAGTCAATTGAAAGCTATACAAATTTCTACTTTTTAAAGTTTCATTTCGAACTCTTTGAAGTTACTTGTATCGGTGACACATTCGCGCATTAAAAATAATTCAGATTCTGAGTTAGTTTCAATGTCTCGTATCTTCCTACCAAAAGAAAAAAATTCATTTTTCAGAAATTCTATTGCTGGGAAAAGATATTTTAAAAATGGAAAAATCGCGCATTCCAAATAATTGAGTATTCCCGCATTTCTAGCAAAATTTTCAAACTTTCTAATTTTTTTCTATTTCTCCTCGTTTAACAGGCACTTCGCAAGCGTAATTTCTAAATTTAGTCAGAGCACATGTGTGACTATCACTGTGCATCATTACGCATGCGTAACAACAATACAAAACAACTGCGCATGTAAAAAGTTTGTTTTGTAGTGCGCACGTTTACACAGTTGTGGTGCACTACTGCGCATGTGCAACAATATGTTGTGCATGAAAAAATGTTCAGTTTAACATGCTTGACACGAATAGTGCCAGAGCGCATTGTTACAAACTGTAATAACATGTTAAAATGAACATTTTTGTAAGTTGCCTATTGAAAAAAGTAGGTCAACTTTGAAGTGTGTACGACGAAGAACGAAGTTTTCACAGTATCGTATTAATATAATAGATGATTATCATGTACAATTTTATGGATTCTGGGAGAACTTTAAAACACTTTATTCTCAATAAATAAGTACATTTTTACAAAACTTTTTTAAACACTAATTAATTGGAAGATTTTCTGACAGTATGTTAAATAATTATAACCCCCGCCCCCCTTAGTACCACCAAAAAGTGGTATTTTGAAGAATGAAAAATTGAAAACTTTCAGAACAATATTTGTTACATTTTATAAATATTTTAAAGAAAAAAAAGAATAAAATTAATAAAATTGAATACATTTTTAACGTTTTTATTAGTTTTTATATTAAATAATATAAATATTTCTATTCAATTTCTTAAATTACAATATTAAGATTGAATTTGAATATTATTTTCTATTATTGGTCATTATTACAATAACAATGGAAAAAACCAATTTTAACTGATATTTTGCATAATAGTACTTTTGCGGAAGCGCACTTACAATGATAAAGTGTTACGCATTCGCAATGATAAAAAGGATTTATACTGCGCACTTATTAAAAAAAGTATACTATATGTACTGAAAATTTAATTATCTGGTAAAGCACAGCACTTCGCATGCGTAATTTCTAAATTTAGTCAGAGCACATGTGTGACTGTCACTGTGCATCATTACGCATGCGTAACAGCAATACAAAACAACTGCGCATGTAAAAAGCTTGTTTTGTAGTGCGCACGTTTACACAGTTGTGGTGCACTACTGCGCATGTGCAACAATATGTTGTATATGAAAAAATGTTCAGTTTAACATGCTTGACACGAATAGTGCCAGTGCGCATTGTTACAAACTATAATAACATGGTAAAATGAACATTACTGTAAGTTGACTATTAGAAAAAGTAGGTGAACTTTGAAGTGTGTACGACGATGACCGCAGTTTTCTCCGTATCGCATTAAAATAATAGAAGATTACCACGTACAATTTTATGAATATTGAGAGATATTTAAAACTCTTTATTCTCAAGAAATAAGTAAATTTTTACAAAACTTTTTTAAACACTAATTATGTGAAAGATTTTCTGACAGTATGTTAAATATTTATAACCTCCCCTCCCTGTACCCCTAGAAAATGGTTTTTTAAAGTATGAAAAATTAAAAACTTTCAGATCAAAATTTGGTACATTTTATAAATATTTTAACGAAAAAAAGAATAAAATTAATAAAATTAAATACATTTTTAACGTTTTTATTAGTTTTTATATTCAATAATATAAATTTTTTCTATTAAATTTCTTAAATTTTAATATTAAAATTGAATTTGAATATTCTTTTCTATTATTGGTTATTAATTACAATAATAATGGAAAAAACCAGTTTTAACCGATATTTTACATAATAGTACTTTCGCGGAAGTGCACACACAATGCTACAGTGTTACGCATGCGCAATAATAAAACGGATTTCTACTGCGCACTTATTAAAAAAAGTATACTATATGTACTGAAAATGTACTTATTTGATAATGTACAGCACTGCGCATACGTAATTTTTGAATTTAATTAGAGCACATGTGTGACTATCACTGTGCATCATTGCCCATGTGTAACAGCAATACAAAACAACTGCGCATGTGAAATGTTTGTTTTGTAGTGCGCACGTTTACACAGCTGTGGTGCACTACAGCGCATGTGCAACAATATGTTGTGCATGAAAAAATGTTCAGTTTAACATGCTTGACACGAATAGTGCCAGTGCGCATTGTTACAAACTGTAATAACATGGTAAAATGAACATTATTGTAAGTTGACTATTGGAAAAAGTAGGTGAACTTTGAAGTGTGTACGACGATGAACGAAGTTTTCTCGGTATCGCATTAATATAATAGAAGATTATTACGTACAATTTTATGAATATTGAGAGATATTTAAAACTCTTTATTCTTAATAAATAAGTAAATTTTTACAAAACTTTTTTAAACACTAATTATGTGAAAGATTTTCTGACAGTATGTTAAATATTTATAACCCCCCCCCCCCGGTACCCCTAGAAAATGGTTTTTTAAAGTATGAAAAATTGAAAACTTTCAGATCAAAATTTGTTACGTTTTATAAATATTTTAAAGAAAAAAAGAATAAAATTAAATACATTTTTAACGTTTTTGTTAGTTTTTATATTCAATAATATAAATTTTTCTATTAAATTTCTTAAATTTCAATATTAAGATTGAATTGGAATATTCTTTTCTATTATTGGATATTAATTACAATAATAATGGAAAAAACCAATTTTAACCGATATTTTACATAATAGTACTTTCGCGGAAGTGCACATACAATGCTACAGTGTTACGCATGCGCAATAATAATATAATGCCAGCTTTCTCCACTCGCAACTTTTTAAGCTTAGTCTTGTCTGCCTCGCAAGTACTAAGCCCATAAACTGTGGCGTTACTAAACGGGCTGCCACAGCTGCTTATGCTTGCTGCACTTCCTCTTCTTGACCTTTGCAGATCCTCCACAATTAAGTACGGTGGACCTGCGCTAGCGTCCTTTCTGCCAGCATTACTCGATGACCTCGAGTAACCTTCCGCGTTTTCTGAGCGCCTTTCTTCATCGTTTAATTTAAAATTGAAACCTTTCATGTAATTCCCACGAGCCTTGGAGAAAAAACGGTCCACCCACACAGAGCTCCGATGTGTAGATAAGGCATTGAATCACTAGGAGGGCGCCCGGTATCCTAGGACCACAGCTCGCGACACCTCCGAGCATGACACTGACGACGACAGTGCGTCCGTCGCCCAGGCCCCCGGCATCAGCAGCCGACGCCTGCACTTTACAGACGCCAAATTGAAGAGCACGTAGGTTGGGCGACGTTCGCACCATCCCCAGCAGCACCACGACCGGATTTTTTGACATAGGTGCCATCCATCCATCTGTACGATGTAAGAACCTTGGATTGGGGGTGTCGTTGGTCAGATCGGACAGACAACCGGTCCACCGGGCGCCAACCCTAGATCGAGACTACTACACACCAACTTAGAAAAACCAAGGAGGCGGGAGTGTCCTATTCCTCCCAGAACCCATGTCCTCCACAGCTGACGAGGATGGTTAGCCCCCATTTAGAATCTGAATTAACATCATCCGCACAGGATAGCTAGTGCACAGGTTCGAAAAACGGCGACTACCCGAATTAACGGGGTCCCGTACATTCCCCTGTGCCCAAACTCGCCAAACATCGGGAGTCCGTGAGCTCTGGGAAGAGCCGAACAGCTCGTCTAGTGATGGCGTCCGAAGGACAAGCGCCTGGCCGGTCCTAAACCCCCTCACCACGACAAGGTGACACCACGAGGGGGAATTAATTAGTGTTTAAAAAAGTTTTGTAAAAATTTTCTTATTTATTGAGAAGAAAGAGTTTTAAAGTTCTCCCAGAATTCATAAAATTGTACATGATAATCTTCTATTATATTTATACGATACCGAGAAAACTTCGTTCATCGTCGTACACACTTCAAAGTTCACCTACTTTTACCAATAGGAAACTTACAAAAATGTTCATTTTATCCTGTTATTACAGTTTGTAACAATGCGCACTGGCACTATTCGTGTCAAGCATGTTAAACTGAACATTTTTTCATGCACAACATATTGTTGCACATGCGAAGTAGTGCACCACAACAGTGTAAACGTGCGCACTACAAAACAAACTTTTCACATGCGCAGTTGTTTTATATTGCTGTTACGCATGCGTAATGCTCCACAGTGATAGTCACACATGTGGTCTGACTATATTTAGAAATTACGCTTGCGAAGTGCTGTGCTTTACCAGATAATTAAATTTTCAGTACATATAGTATACTTGAGGGGCTGGATGCAATAAGGGGTTACGCGAGACTTTCGTTGGCCCCGCGTACAGCGAGTCTCCGGCAGAAACGGGGGACTTCAAAATTTTCTATATCCCTTTATTGCATCCAGCCCCTCACTTTTTTTTAATAAGTGCGCAGTATAAATCCTTTTTATCATTGCGAATGCGTAACACTTTATCATTGTAAGTGCGCTTCCGCAAAAGTACTATTATGCAAAATATCAGTTAAAATTGGTTTTTTCCATTGTTATTGTAATAATGACCAATAATAGAAAATAATATTCAAATTCAATCTTAATATTGTAATTTAAGAAATTGAATAGAAATATTTATATTATTTAATATAAAAACTAATAAAAACGTTAAAAATGTATTCAATTTTATTAATTTTATTCTTTTTTTTCTTTTAAATATTTATAAAATGTAACAAATATTGTTCTGAAAGTTTTCAATTTTTCATTCTTTAAAATACCATTTTCTGGTGGTCCTGAGGGGGGCGGGGGTTATAATTATTTTACATACTGTCAGAAAATCTTTCAATTACCCTGGCAGCCTGGTAACCCCGAACGGTAACCATTGAAAGTTGCCGTTTGGTAACAGTTTGGTTACGGTTCGGTTCTATGCTGAATATGAAAAGAAATAAGTATAATTAGTACTTCTGAAGTACTAATTACGATAAAGTAAATTACTTTTGATTGTTTTGATTAAGTTTTGACTTATAAATGATTGTTTTATGAGGGAAAATAATAAAAAAGTGAATCTCATTTTAGGAGCGAATGTCAAGTAGGACGGTTAGTAGAGTGCTATCCCAAAAGAGAAATTGCCCTGAAAAGCAAATATTATCAAAAAAGACATGTAATTATTGATGAACTAAATCAATAATCGGATGGCTAATTAATAATAATTAACAGAAAAATAAAAAAACCTTGAAATTTTTCGATTTCTCGTAATTCTAATAGAGAAATTAACCTACGCAGATTGACCACCAATCAGAGGGGACCACGTGTTTTTCGCACCAAATTCAAATAACACTATTTGATTTAATCAAACAAACTTTTATTTTCAATATTTTAAATCAATTCATTAATTATAAAAAACATTAAAAAGTCAGTTACCAAAGGACAGAAAGTTCGCAACCCCCAAAAACCACCCCTAAAGAAGAAATAAAAAAAAAAAAATTCTACAAAAAATATAATAAAAATCTAAAATAATGAAACGTACTCTGCAATATGCCCCTTAATTTTTCCAATTGACAAATAGATTAATCAACCCAAAAAAACCACCCCTAAGGAAAAAAAGAAAAATATTTAAAATCGACAAAAAAATTATAATTAAGTTCTAAAATGATGGAACGTATTTAGGAATATACCCTATAATTTTTCTAATTGACGAATTAATTTCACCACCCTAAAAACCACCCCTTAAAAAAAAAGATAAAGTTATAACAGAGAAATACTCAAAATCAACCAAAAAATTATAATCATGTTCTAAAATGATGAAACGTACTCAGGAATGTGCCCCCTAATTTTTCCAATTGACAAATAGATTTATCAACCCTAAAAAACCACCCCTAAGGAAAAAACGAAAAAGAAATCAGAGAAAAATACTCAAAATCAACAAAAAAATTATAATTAGGTTCTAAAATGATAGAACGTTCTCAGGAATATGCCCTCTAATTTTTCAAATTGACAAATTAATTTATTAACCCTAAAAAACCACCCCTTAGAAAAATAGAAAAAGTTATCACAGAGAAATACTCAAAACCAACAAAAAAAATATAATCATGTTCTAAAATGATTAAACGTACTCTGCAATATGCCCTCTAATTTTTCAAATTGACAAATTAATTTATTAACCCTAAAAAACCACCCCTTAGAAAAATAGAAAAAGTTATCACAGAGAAATACTCAAAACCAACAAAAAAAATATAATCATGTTCTAAAATGATTAAACGTACTCTGCAATATACCCCCTAATTTTTCCAATTGACAAATAGATTTATCAACCCTAAAAAACCACCCCTAAGGAAAAAAAAAAAGATATAAGAGAAAAATACTCAAAATCAATAAAAAAATTATAATTAAGTTCTAAAATGATCAAACCTACTCAAGAATATGCCCTATAATTATTCAAATTGAAAAATTAATTTATTAACCCTAAAAAACCACCCCTTAGAAAAGTAGAAAAACTTATCAGAGAAAAATACTCAAAATCAACAATAAAATTATAATTAAGTTCTAAAATGATGAAACCTACTCAAAAATATGCCCTTTAATTTTTCTAATTGACTAATTAATTTTTGAACGATAAAAAACCACCCCTTAAGAAAAAAAGAAAAAGATATCAGAGAAAAATACTCAAAATCAACAAAAAAATTATAATTAGGTTCTAAAATGATCAAAAGTACTCAAGAATATGCCCTATAATTATTCAAATTGAAAAATTAATTTATTAACCCTAAAAAACCACCCCTTAGAAAAGTAGAAAAACTTATCAGAGAAAAATACTCAAAATCAACAATAAAATTATAATTAAGTTCTAAAATGATGGAACGTATTTAGGAATATGCCCCCTAATTTTTCCAATTGACAAATAGATTAACAAACCCTAAAAAACCACCCCTAAGAAAAAAAAGAAAAAGAAATCAGAGAAAAATACTCAAAATCAACAAAAAAATTATAATTAACTTCTGAAATGATGAAACGTACTCAAGAATATGACCTATAATTTTTCTAATTGACAAATTAATTTTTTAACTATAAAAAATCACCTTTTAAGCAAAAAAAGAAAAAGATATCAGAGAAAAATACTCAAAATCAACAATAAAATTATAATTAAGTTCTAAAATGATAGAACGTTCTCAGGAATATGCCTTTATTTTTTTAAATTGACAAATTTATTTATTAACCCTAAAAAACCACCCCTCAGAAAAATAGAAAAAGTTATAACAGAGAAATACTCAAAATCAACAAAAAAATTATAATTAAGTTCTAAAATGATAGAACGTTCTCAGGAATATGCCCTCTAAATTTTCAAATTGACAAATTAATTTATTAACCCTAAAAAACCACCCCTTAGAAAAATAGAAAAGTTATCACAGAGAAATACTCAAAACCAACACAAAAATATAATCATGTTCTAAAATGATTAAACGTACTCTGAAATATGCCCCCTAATTTTTCCAATTGACAAATAGATTTATCAATCCTAAAAAACCACCCCTAAGGAAAAAAAGAAAAAGATATAAGAGAAAAATACTCAAAATCAACAAAAAAATTATAATTAAGTTCAAAAATGATGAAACGTACACAAAAATATGACCTATAATTTTTCTCATTGACAAATTCATTTTTTAACGATAAAACACCACCCCTTAAGAAAAAAAGAAAAAGATATCAGAGAAAAATACTCAAAATCAACAATAAAATTATAATTAAGTTCTAAAATGATGGAACGTATTTAGGAATATGCCCCCTAATTTTTCCAATTGACAAATAGATTAACAAACCCTAAAAAACCACCCCTTAGAAAAATAGAAAAAGTTATCACAGAGAAATACTCAAAACCAACAAAAAAAAATATAATCATGTTCTAAAATGATTAAACGTACTCTGAAATATGCTCCCTAATTTTTCCAATTGACAAATAGATTTATCATTCTTAAAAAACCACCCCTAAGGAAAAAAAGAAAAAGATATAAGAGAAAAATACTTAAAATCAACAAAAAAATTATAATTAAGTTCTAAAATGATGGAACGTATTTAGGAATATGCCCCCTATTTTTTCCAATTGACAAATAGATTAACAAACCCTAAAAAACCACCCCTAAGGAAAAAAAGAAAAAGAAATCAGAGAAAAATACTCAAAATCAACAAAAAAATTATAATTAACTTCTGAAATGATGAAACGTACTCAAGAATATGCCCTATAATTTTTCTAATTGACAAATTAATTTTTTAATTATAAAAAACCACCTTTTAAGAAAAAAAAGAAAAAGATATCAGAGAAAAATACTCAAAATCAACAATAAAATTATAATTAAGTTCTAAAATGATAGAACGTTCTCAGGAATATGCCTTTATTTTTTTAAATTGACAAATTTATTTGTTAACCCTAAAAAACCACCCCTCAGAAAAATAGAAAAAGTTATAACAGAGAAATACTCAAAATCAACCAAAAAATTATAATCATGTTCTAAAATTATGGAACATACTCAGGAATATGCGCACTCATTTTCCCAATTGACGAATTAAATTATCAACCCTAAAAAACCACCCCTTAGAAAAATAAAAAAAGGTATCAGAGAAAAATACTCAAAATCAACAAAAAAATTAGAATCAGGTTCTAAAATAATAGACCATACTCAGAAATATGCATTCTAATTGTTCCAATTAACAAATTAATTTATTAACCCTTGAAAACAACCCCTTTAGATGATATCGTGGCAGAACAGCCTTTAAAAACAAAACAACCTAGAGTGATGATCAATGATGATCATCAACGATGACCATAGCATGGCTCATTTAATGGAATTACCCTAGAATGATGATCCATAAAGATCATCAACAATTAACCCTTTCCGAGCAACCCAAATAGAGACAATCAATCTATACAAAACAAACTTTTTACATGCGCAGTTGTTTTGTATTGCTGTTACGCATGCGTAATGATGCACAGTGATAGTCACACATGTGCTCTGACTAAATTTAGAAATTACGCATGCGAAGTGCTGTGCTTTAACAGATAATTTAATTTTCAGTACATATAGTATACTCTTTTTAATAAGTGCGCAGTATAAATCCATTTTATTATTGCGAATGCGTAACACTTTATCATTGTAAGTGCGCTTCCGCAAAAGTACTATTATGTAAAATATCAGTTAAAATTGGTTTTTTCCATTATTATTGTAATTAATGACCAATAATAGAAAATAATATTCAAATTCAATGTTAATATTGAAAGTGAAGAAATTTAAAAGAAATATTAATATTCTTCAATACAAAAACTAATAAAAACGTTAAAAATTTATTCAATTTTATTAGTTTTATTCTTTTTTTTCTTTAAAATATTTATAAAATGTAACAAATTTTGTTCTGAAAGTTTTCAATTTTTTATTCCTTATAATACCATTTGCTGGTGGTACTGAGGGGAGCGGCCGTACGAAATAGAACTGGGCAGTTCCATAGGAAAGGGAAATCATGAATCACCGATTTTGTTTAAACGTTGTAAAATTATAGTACTTGGGGTGCTAAATGAGTACCTTAAAGGGTTTTTCAAAAAAAAAATTTTTTTACAAGATATTTGCAATTGAAAAATTGAAATTGGAAAAAAATGCCTTTTTTCATGATTTTTTATCTCGGAAGTTCTTGATCCTACAGAAAAAAGTCATTTATACAAAGTTAAAGAGAAAAGGTCAAATTTTGATAATTTAAAAAAAACAGTGAGAAAAAATAAATTTTTTCACAATTTGTTTAAACAATAATTTTTCATTGTTAATTAAAAAAGGGAAGGACATCATGGATTTTAAAAAAAAAATATTTTTATAAAATTCAAACCTTCTTTTAAACATCCTGAAATTTTCAGAGAGGTGTTTTGTTTTGATTTCGAGAAAAAAAATTTTGAATTTTACGCTTTGAGTGGTCGCGTGTTACGCGCGTGCAACACTACTCGTAACCATGCATATTTAGAGACCAGAAGACTATTATTCCTCATGGTTAACAAAGTTCTCTGCTATGTATGTATTTATGTTCATTATTATAAACAATTTAACTATTTTTAATAATATTTTTAATAATAAATATTTTCTCTTTTCCTCAAATTTATAAAAGTAGTTGTCATTGCTTACTTATACGGCAATTATTATCACAAATACACCGGAAATTACACTTAAGCATTACGAACAATCTTTTAACATTTTAATGCAATTTGAATCTTTATGATTTGAAAAATGCAAACATATATTAGATTAAAAAGTTATTGAAATTATTTAATAAGTCATGAGTTATAAATTATATTTAAAATTTTTTTTAACTGTTATTTAATTGCCAAATTAAATCTTTAATGGACAAGAGGAATTTGGATTCTGGGTTAACACCTATCATGTCGAGACATATTTTCAAAATGGAATATTTTTAATTCAAAAATTTCCTGTTGTTTCAAAAAATTACTTTTTAATTTTCTAAAACCTGTATTAAATTTCTGGTGTATTTGTGATAATAATTGCCGTATAAGTAAGCAATGACAACTACTTTTATAAATTTGAAGAAAAAAGAAAATATTTATTATTAAAAATATTATTAAAAATAGTTAAATTGTTTATAACAATGAACATAAATACATATATAGCAGAGAAGTTTGTTAACCATGAGGAATAATAGTCTTCTGGTCTCTAAATATGCATGGTTACGAGTAGTGTTGCACGCGCGTAACTCGCGACCACTCAAAGCGTAAAATTCAAAATTTTTTTTCTCGAAATCAAAACAAAACACCTCTCTGAAAATTTCAGGATGTTTAAAAGAAGGTTTGAATTTTATAAAAATATTTTTTTTTTTAAATCCTTGGTGTCCTTCCCTTTTTTAATTAACAATGAAAAATTATTGTTTAAACAAAATGTGAAAAAATTTATTTTATCGCACTGTTTTTTTTAAATTATCAAAATTTGACTTTTTCTCTTTAACTTTGTATTGATGACTTTTTTCTGTAGGATCAAGAAATTCCGAGATAAAAAATCATGAAAAAAGGCATTTTTTTCAAATTTCAATTTTTCAATTGCGAATATCTTGTAAAAATATTTTTTTTTTGAAAAACCCTTTAAGGTAGGGGAGAGTCGCTAGTTGTGAGACGGGTTTTATTTTTGACTTATAAATTGGAAATAGGTAAACGAAATCGTAAATAAAATACACCGTTCAAAAAGTAACTTAAATACGCAACTTTTATTCATAGAAAGTGTAGTGTTTAGATGAACTCGAAAAATTTTATGGTCAATTTTCCGAGCACATCTTTTTAGTCAAAAAAAAAAAGGTGTCCAGTTGTGAGACACTTATAAAAAAATGCTAAAATTTAACAAATTTGGCATGAAACATTATGTTTAATATAAATAACTAAATATATTGATAATACATATTATTATATACTTAATAAAAATATTTATTCTTTAAAATATGACTATCAGTTTTCTTCATCAAAATCGCTGTCGCAATCTAGGCAAATGAAATAAATTGTGCGCATGTTCCCACACTTTAAATAATTGTTGTGTTATCAAATGTACGTAACGAACTAAACTGAACAGAGCGCTTTATGCTGCATAACGAAAAGTATAGGCTATTCCAGATGGGCGGCGCCACCGTCTCACAACTGGTGACTTGCTGTGTCTCAAAACCGGAAATTGGCGCTATTTTGAAAGAGGAAAAAGAAAAAATTTTCAACTGTAGATTGAAACAATGCAATATTGCATTACAAAATATAAGGAAAATACTAAATAAAAATGCATAACATTTAGCTTTTCCAAATAATTAACTTAAAAAAAAAGTACTTTGCACATATTGAAAAAAAGTTTTTTAGCCGATTTTCACACACAGTGTTGGCATCTAACACAAACAATACATATATCCGCTTCGGTATACACGCAAAAGTTGGCACGTATAAAAATAAATGTTTTTATGTATACCAATCAGCCTTTTTATATTTCGTGTTAAAAAAAATGGACTGTCTCACAACTGGAGCCGTCTCACAACTGGCGACTCTCCCCTACTTATTTAGCACCCCAAGTACTATAATTTTACGAAGTATAAACAAAATCGGTGATTCACGATTTCCCTTTCCTATGGAACTGCCCAACTACATAAATACAGGAAAAAATACTACAAAAATAACTACATAAATACTACTGATTTACTACAGGTTTACGTGTAGTAAAGTTGATGTTTTAAATTGGTGAATCTGTAGTATTTTTGTGGTATTTTCGCGCTTGTTTTAATAATGGTTTAAAGAGCTGAAAAGGTAAAGCAGGTATTTTTTTTTGTAAATACCAAAGGAAAAAATAGCTCCCTATAAAAGGGATAAAAATGGTTTCTGACAAATTGTACACTGAGAGAAATGGATATTCAAACTTACTATCTTGGATATTAAAAAAAAATTATTTTAATATCTAGATATTAAGTTTGAATATCTAAATACTATGTTTTAATATATGGATGTTAAATTTTAATATATATTAATTCCATTTTTCTCAGTGTAGCAGATGGCAGCATATGTACTTCAAACTTATTTAGTATAGGTATACAGTAAAACCTCATTAACACGAATACTTAGGGGGACAAAGAGTCATTCGTGTGAACCGGAATTTCGCGTTAACGAGGGAACGAGCTCCCCACTTAAGACAAATTTTTTCGGGTTAACTGATAAAAAATAAAATTGTATAATTGAATGTGTATAAATAGTGTTTCATATAATTAAAAAATTGTTTAAACAAATTATATTGTTTACTTACAATTTTTTACCAAATTGAGCTACGAGTTTGCAACTTTTTCCTAATTTTGCAACTTTTCGAGGCCATTGGAAGCGAATACTAACAAAAGAGTAAAAATAATAATTTTAACAATTGTTTAAGCAAATTATATTGTTTCTTACAATTTTTTACCAAATTGAGCTACGAGCTTGCAACGTTTTCCTAATTCTACAACTTTTCGAGGACATTGGAGCCAAACACTAACAAAAGAGTTAAATTAATAATTTTAACAATTGTTTAAACAAATTATATTGTTTATTTACAATTTTATACCAAATTTAGTTACGAGCTTGCAACTTTTTCCTAATTTTGCAACTTTTCGAGGCCATTGGAGTCAAGCACTAACAAAAAAATAAAATTAATAATTTTAACAATTGTTTAAACAAATTACACTGTTTATTTACAAGTAAATTTTACAAATTGAGCTACGAGCTTGCAACTTTTTCCTAATTTTGCAACTTTTTAAGGCCATTGGAGTCAAACACTAACAAAAGAAATTAAATTATTAATTTTAACATTTGTTTAAACAAATTACACTGTTTATTTACAAGTGTTTAACAAATTGAGCTACGAGCTTGCAAGTTTTTCCTAATTTTACAACTTTTTAAACCGAGTTATGCCAATTACTGACAAATTAAAAATTACAATTCTATCAATTGTTTAAGCAAATTTTATTGTTGATATTTAACTGTTTCACAAATTAAGCTACAAAATTGAAACTTCCTTTCAACTATGCAAGTTTTTATTTTTGGATATGTATTTCAATTTAAATTATAAATTTAAATTTTTCAAAGTTTTCACTCGATGACTACACTTTTCATTCAATCATACCTATCCAAAAATAAAAACTTGCATAATTGAGGAAAAGTTGAAATTTTGTAGTTTAATTTGTGAAACACTTAAACATTAACAATAAAATTTGTTTAAACAATTAATAGAATTGTATTTTCTAATTTGTCAGTAATTGGTTCAATTCGGTATGAAAAGTTGCAAAATTCGGAAAAGGTTGCAAGCTCGTAGCTCAATTTGTAAAATTTACTTGTAAATAAACAGTGTAATTTGTTTAAACAATTGTTAAAATTATTAATTTTATTTTTTTGTTAGTGCTTGACTCCAATGGCCTCGAAAAGTTGCAAAATTAGGAAAAAGTTGCAAGCTCGTAACTAAATTTGGTATAAAATTGTAAATAAACAATATAATTTGTTTAAACAATTGTTAAAATTATTATTTTTACTCTTTTGTTAGTGTTTGACTCCAGTGGCCTCGAAAAGTTGCAAAATTAGGAAAAAGTGGAAGCTCGTAGATCAATTTGGTAAAAAATAGTAAATAAACAATATGATTTGTTTAAACAATTGTTAAAATTATTATTTTTACTCTTTTGTTAGTGTTTGACTCCAGTGGCCTCGAAAAGTTGCAAAATTAGGAAAAAGTTGCAAGCTCGTAGCTCAATTTGGTAAAAAATAGTAAATAAACAATATAATTTGTTTAAACAAATGTTAAAATTATTAATTTAACTCTTTTGTTAGTGTTTGGCTCCAATGTCCTCGAAAAGTTGCAAAATTAGGAAAAAGTTGCAAGCTTGTAGCTTAATTTGGTAAAAACTTGTAAATAAACAGTATAATTTGTTTAAACAATTGTTAAAATTATTATTTTTACTCTTTTGTTAGTGTTTAGTTCCAATGGCCTCGAAAAGTTGCAAAATTAGGAAAAAGTTGCAAACTCGTAGCTCAATTTGGTAAAATATTGTAAGTAAACAATATAATTTGTTTAAAATTTTTTTTAATTATATGAAACACTGTTTATACACATTTAATTATGATAAAAGTACAAAAAAAAAAACTATTTTTAAGCTATTTTTCGTATTTTTGAAAATTTTGGGGTTCCTGAGGACCCCATAAAAAATAGTGAATATTAATAAAAGGTTAAATAAACAATTGGGTATTATTCTTTGAAGCTTCGTGAAGAGAAACAGACTTACCCGGTCAAAAAATATTGATTTTCATAGATTCTGTACCATTTCTACGAAAAGTTATTTTTGATCATGTACTTTGCATGGGAAACTTTGAGCACTTTGAGCCACCTCTAAATTAAAAAAAAAAAAAAGTAGGTTTTTTTTGTCGATATAGAACAATCCTAGGGGGTGAGAGCATTAAAATTCCGATTTTACTTTTTTTGAACCACCCTAGTGAAGAGCCTTCTTGGGCCCGAGGAAAATCAGATTGGTCATAGGTTTACAAAAATATGCAATATCTTTTTTAGTGGATGTTTCTATAAATGAATACTAATTCTTTTTTAATCTGAGTATAAATATCTTTGTTATGTAGTTTATGATTTTAGAAATTTATTAACATATTAACACCCATGCTTACAGGGAAATAGAGATATCAAAGAAGTGAATATTGCATAGAGAACCGTGGACCAAATAGAGATTATTGACATTAAAAATTGTTTAAAAAATAATTTGTTTAAACAAATTGTTAAAAACAAATAGACAAAAAAGTAAAACTATGAAAAATCAATAAGGTCATTTGATTGAATGCGAAACATTAAAAACATTAAAATACACTGAAAAAAATGTTTAGTCAGAACAACAAAAATTTGGTTGGCTCAACTAAATTTTTGTTGCTATGACTAAAAGTTTTGTTGAGCCAACCACATTTTTGTTGCTCTGACCAAACATTTCCTTCAGTGTAATAATATACTAAAAATAAAACCAAACCAATTTTATAACCTACTAGTAATACAAATGTATACGTTTGAATTTATTTTTTTAATTCCATAATTAATTTATTCTTGTTACCTTTTTCGTAAATATTTTTTTTTGCCTTTTCATTTATTAAAAACCTGTGCGTATTATTAAATTTAATACACATACTTTAAAATTACATTAAATAATAAGACTAAATGTCAAAAGACAAAAATATATGTTGATTTTTCGAATTTACAGAACTAAGAGAATATTGAAACTCGTTTATTTCAAAATTACGAAAATGAAGTTATATTCTTTTGCTTTTTAGCCACAAATTTTGTTTAAACAAATTAATCTTTCCCGTATTTTGTTTTTTAATATCCATATTTCCCTAAGCATGAGTTGACATGAATACAAAGTCATTTTTATTGTTTATTAATTATATCATAATTGTATAATTATATAAAAAATGGAGTGAAAAAATTGTAAATGTTACACATGTTCCTATAGTAATTTTTTCGTAAAATTGAATGGTGCTATTTATTTTTCATAACTTTAATTTTTTTTCTATTTGTTTATAAAAATTTGTATAAACAATTTATTTTATAAACAATTTTTAATGTCAATAATCACTATTTGGTCCAAGGTTCTCTTTTACGTACTGACTTTTTTTATATCCAAACTTCCCTAAGCATGGGCTGAGATGGCAACAGAGTCATTGTTATTGTTTATTAATTATTTATAACAAATGGACTGAAAGGGTAAATGTCACACATGTTTCTTTAGTAATTTTTTGCGTAAAATTATAAGAAATCGTTTAACAAATGTCTTTAGATACACAAATTTGTCAAAATTTTACATCTCGTAAAATTGTAACTCTCTTTAGTCTATATTTTTAAACAAAATTTTTCAAATTTTTTAAAATGTATTTGTTGTTAAACATTTTTTGAAAAAAATTATCCTTTGGATATTTTGCAAATATTTTAAACAGAATGCATTTTTAATTTACAATAAAAAATAATTAATTCTTTTAAAAAACTGTTATTTATCATTTATTATATTTAACTCTCTAAATTTAAATCAGTGAAAAGTCACTGGTGAATCAGCGCGAAATGAGCCACTGATTTGAATCAGTGAAAATTTCAATGGAATTTCACTGATTCTCAGTCAAAATGTAACTGATTGAATCAGTGGTGTTACTGAATCAATCAGTAAGACATTTGACTGAGAATCAGTTAAATTTGATTGATTCTCAGTCAAAATCTCACTGATTGAAATCAGTGGCTCATTTCGCGCTGATTCACCAGTGACTTTTCACTGATTTAAATTTAGAGAGTACATTTCCCATATTTTCAAAAGGTACCCGCGTAGAGAAATAACAATGGGTCAAATCAAGCAAACTATGGGCTAAATCGTTTGCCAATGAATAGCATGATTTCACCCACGGTCCGACTATGGGAAATATCAAGCCAAAAATTGCTTATTTTCCATACACTCTGTCAATGACTCCAAAAGCTATAAAACGACAAAAAATAATGCCAAGGTAATTTTTCAGAACATAAAACACTAATTCCACTTAATAATCTTAATATTTCCAATTTTCAAAATTAACAACATCAAATAACCGAGGCCATGGCGGAAATCGTGACAACAATGGGCACAGAAAAACGTTAAAACTCAAATCTCTAATCATTTTTTACAGTTTAAAAAACTTTCTAAACACCACCAAAACTGAATTCAAACATAAAAATTACATTTTTCAAATTATTAAAATATACAAGTCTAAGTCCAAAGGACCGTGGCACAAATCGTACCAAACATGGGTCGAGAAAAATAGTCAAATTTTAATCTCCTATTCAATTTTTTCAACAGCAAAGATGATACAGAACAATTAAAAAGAGATTATGCCCAAAAATAATTATTTTCACAAGTTTCAAAATATACAAAAACTAAATTCAAAGAACCATGGCAAAAATCGTACCAAACGTGGGTCATAAAATAAATGAATTTTCAGTCACCTATTTAATTTTTTAAATAGTAAAAATTATACAGAACATAGCAACAAAAAGATTGTACCAAAAAAAAATTATTTTCTGCAATTTCAAAATACACAAAAACCAAATTCAAAGAACCATGGCACAAATCGCACCAAATGTGGGTCGTAAATCAATTAAAATTTCAGTCACCTATTTAATTTTTTAAATAGTAAAAATTATATAGAACATAGCAAAAAAATGATTTATCCCACAAAAACTATTTTCTGCAAGTTAAGAATATACAAGAAGCATATTCCAAGGACCATGGCACAAATCGTACTAAACATGAGTAAGAGAAAAATTAAATTTTCATCACCTACATAATTTTTTAATTAGTTAAAATGATACAGAACAACTATTTAAAAATTAGATAGGTGATACTAGTTTTACTTCTTTATTACGCAATGTTTCGTACGATTTGTGCCATGGTCCTTGGAATTTGCCTCTTGTATATTTTGAAACTTGAGAAAAATAATTTTTTTGGGATAAATATTTTTTTGCTATGTTCTGCATAATTATTACTATTAAAAAAATTAAATAGGAGATTAAAATATGAATTTTTTCTCTACCCATGTTTCGTACGCTTTGTGCCATGGTGCTTGGAATTTTGTGCTTGTATATTTTGAAACTTACAGAAAATAATTTATTTGTGCTAAATCATTTTTTGGCTATGTTCTATATAATTTTTACCATTTAAAAAATTAAGTAGGGGACGGAAATTTGATTTTTTACGTCCTATGTTTGGTACGATTTGTGCCATGGTCCTTTGAACTTGATTTTTGCATATTTTGAAACTTGTGAAAAATAATTTTTTTTTGCATAATCGTCTTTGCTATGTTCTATATAATTTTTACTATTTAAAAAATTAAAAAGTTTACTGAAAATTCATTTATTTTATGGCCCACCTTTGGTACGATTTGTGCCATGGTTCTTTGAATTTGGTTTTTGTATATTTTGAAACTTGTGGAAAATAATTATTTTTGGGCAGAATCTTTCTTTAATTGTTCTGTATCATCTTTGCTGTCGAAAAAATTGAATAGGAGATTGAAATTTGACTTTTTTCTCGATCCATGTTAGGGACGATTTGTGCCATGGTCCTTTGAATTTGGTTTTTGAATATTTTGTAACTTGTGAAAAATAATATTTTTTTGGCAAAATAGTTCTTGGCTATGTTCTGTATCATGTTAACTATTTAAAAAATTAAGTAGGTTATGAAAATTTAACTTTTTTCTTACCCATGTTTCGTACGATTTGTGCCGTGGTCCTTGAAATTTGCCTCTTTTATATTTTGAAACTTGTGAAAAATAATTGTTTTTGGACATAATCTTTTTTTTGCTGTTCTGTATCATTATTACTATTTAAAAAATCAAACAGGAGATTAAAATTTGAATTTTTTCTCTACCCATGTTTGGTACGATTTGTGCCATGGTCCTTTGAATTTTGTTCTTGTATATTTTAAAACTTGTTAAAAATAATTTTTTTGGGCTAAATAATTTTGTTACTATGTTCTATATAATTTTTACTATTTAAAAAATTAAATAGGTGACTGAAAATTCATTTATTTTATGACCCACGTTTGGTACGATTTTTGCTATGGTTCTTTGAATTTAGTTTTTGTATATTTTGAAACTTGTGAAAATAATTATTTTTGGGCATAATCTCTTTTTAATTGTTCTGTATCATCTTTGCTGTTGAAAAAATTGAATAGGAGATTAAAATTTGACTATTTTTCTCGACCCATGTTTGGTACGATTTGTGCCACGGTCCTTTGGACTTAGACTTGTATATTTTAATAATTTGAAAAATGTAATTTTTATGTTTGAATTCAGTTTTGGTGGTGTTTAGAAAATTTTTTAAACTGTAAAAAATGATTAGAGATTTGAGTTTTAACGTTTTTCTGTGCCCATTGTTGTCACGATTTCCGCCATGGCCTCGGTTATTTGATGTTGTTAATTTTTGAAAATTGGAAATATTAAGATTATTAAGTGGAATTAGTGTTTTATGTTCTGAAAAATTACCTTGGCATTATTTTTTGTCGTTTTATAGCTTTTGGAGTCTTTGACAGAGTGTATGTAAAATAAGCAATGGTTGGCTTGATATTTCCCATAGTCGGACCGTGGGTGAAATCATGCTATTCATTGGCAAACGATTTAGCCCATAGTTTGCTTGATTTGACCCATTGTTATTTCCCTACGCGGGTAGTTTACAATTTCTTTGCATTTATATTCACTATTGATTTCGCTACCATCCTTTTTCAAATAATTTATTTTGATACTTTTAGTTTTAAAAGAACAGTTTATTATGGTACTTATATTCAGGGTCGTCTATTGTTATCCTAGAGTTGGGAAATTGAAGATTATCTTCCTGCTCTGTGTTATCCTTTTAAGGGTGATCCGAATTTTTTTTCACAATGGTACAATGTATTCATACAATATACCGTATTAAAAGACGAACTTTGTAGCAGATGTTAATGTAAAATCAATATTTTTAAAATTTTAACTTCACGGAAAAAAATGAGTTAGCTGCTGCTGCTAACCAAATTTAGCAGACTTATTTAGTCACCACAGCTAAATATTAGCTATGGCAGCTCAAAAATATGCTACGTGAGCTAAAAGTTCGCGTAGTTGCCTGACAGGTGTGGATCCCATAGCTAAACCTAGGGACAGCTAAACCTTTTGAGTTATGATATATGTACAAATATTAGGAACCACAGCTGACTTTTAGCTGTCATAGCAAATGTTTTAGCTGTCTTAGCTAATATTTTATTTAGAAATATTTACCACAACTATCATTTTCAATTGCTTAAGACTGATGAAACCTGTGAAGAAAAATGCTCTCACCTGATTTCAATGTTGACGTCTCTCGGTCTTAAAAAATGAAATAAATTAGTTAATGTTGATTTATTAGAAATAATAGAGTGGCACAAGTTGGGGAACTTCAATTTTGTTGCTATAAAAACAAGCTAAATATTATTTTTTAATAATTTTCGAAATTTTTAAAAATTATTAAAAAATAATATTTAGCTTGTTTTTATAGCAACAAAATTGAAGTTCCCCAACTTGTGCCACTCTATTATTTCTAATAAATCAACATTAACTAATTTATTTCATTTTTTAAGACTGAGAAACGTCAATATTGAAATCAGGTGAGAGCATTTTTCTTCACAGGTTTGATCAGCCTTAAACCACAAATTATTGTTATTAATTATTGTTATTAATTATTACATCGATTGAAAAGCACATACACTGAAATAATTTTTAACATTAATTAATTGGTTAATTAGGATTACTGTTTTTCAGGTTACATTAACTATGATTATAGTTAATTTTACCATTTTTATGGTTAAATTATCTATTTTTTAGTATTATTATAACCAAAAGTAAACAGCATTCACGTTAGTTTTTTCAGTGTAGAAAAAGTGAAAAAAACTTTTTTCTAACTTTGCAAGTTTTTGAGCTCTGGTTAAAGAAAGAAAATAATCACTGTGTACAGTGTAAGGTAACGGCACCAATAGTCGATCGGGTACCAATAGTCGATCAGTTTGATACAGTTTGATATAAGTCGATTAATTTGCACTTTACATGTAATTTTTATTTGTTTGTTGTTAATTTTAGTTGTAAAACTTATAAATACTTTAATTTTTAAGTACTACGACTCATTTTTCTAGTTAATTAACTAAATAATTGTATTTCAAGTTGTGTGATCGACTATTGGTTCAAGATTGATCGACTACTGGTGCAAAAGGTTTTCAGCCATTTTTGCCGCTGATCGACTATTGGGTCCCTAACCCCCAAAGGAAGGTCCTTTTTAACTTTTAATTTTACAATAAATAACTTATACTAAATAATTCGATGTCAACGGTTACGCATTTGCAGAGCTTCCACTACATAATTTAAAAAAGAAAATTCAAAATGCATAGTTTGTTTTGAATTTATTGAGTTTATAGAAAATCTTACTTTTTTATCTCAAAATGTTGATCGACTATTGGTTCCATTACCTTATACTAACGGCTGAAATTGTCGTTTCAACCACCCGGAGTGGGTGAAGAAAACACAACTGAATTAAAATGACGATATATTTGTCATATGTAAGGTAGAGACACAAAAGGTAGAATTTTTTATAAAGCTTGCAAAATTCTTAATTAAATAATTTATTGATAAGTTTCTTCTGACATTTCGAAATGATAATTTTACTTGATAAATTAAAAACACAAATTCTCTAATTTTGTAATTATCGCTCAATATGTTCAACTCGTAGCTTGATCTGTAAAAATTATAAGCAAATTATAATTATATGTTTCATTCACATTATTTTCTTTGCTACAGTGTCAATTTAGAAATTTCATCCGAAAAAATTTTAGGAATAGTAAGTGTAATTTACGAGATATCACTAAAACTGTTGAAACATGCTTCTCTAAAAAAACATCATTTTCAAGTAAAAGGATGATATTGACTGATTTTTTAAGAAAGCATGATGTGATATTTGAGGACATATCGCGGCAAGCACTTAAGATTTTGAAGTTTTCTTATCTTAAATTAAATGTTGACACTATAAGAAAGAAAATAGTGTCATTTAAACATTTTGCATATATACTTTTTGTATCAGGCAATGATCTGAACTTCTTGAATTATAACCGAAAAATTCGAGAACTTTTGTCTCTAATTTATCAAAAAAAAAAGTATCATTTTTAAATTCCAACAACAAAAACGATCAATAAATTACCTAAAGCATAATTTTATAAGCTTTCCCTAACTTTTATGTCTCTACGCTCTGTATAGCCTATTTTATATTTGGATCAAGACAAGGTAATATTAGTTCAACAAATAAGTGTTGTTATTTATTAATTTTCCCCAGAATATATCTACGATTATGCAGTTTTTTCTTGACTTTACAATTTAACTTTTTTACATGTTATAAGTTAAAATGTAATAACACTTTCTTCGGTTTTAATTTTGAAATTAATCTTTCGAACCACCAAAAATTCAAACATTTTTTTAATAAACTATATATCAAGCATATTTATGTTTTCGGTTATTTTTAGAGCACTTTTTTGTACGTGAATAATAATTTTCGAACGTGAAATTTCCGCTAAAATTTATCTTTAGCTGAAAATAAAAATAATAATTTACTTCTGTGACCCAATAAGACCATCAAAGGAAAATGTTACAATTTCATCATTAAACGAAACATATACAAAAATTGGTTGGATTTAAAATAAAATCTAAAAATCTTTTAAGGTACTCTCTCATCTCGGCAGCTGCCTGCCTGTATTGCTACAGGCAGCCTCTATGAGATTCTAGCACATCTACATTGTATTTTCAGAAACTTTCTTTTAAAAAAGAGGTGAATCCTTTAACTATTTTTAAACCTATACATGTAAATTGTTTTAAACTTCCAAAAGTCGGTTTTTACTATATGTATGGCTGGTAACATTGAAATAGTTAGTTAAAAGCAATTACTCAGTTATAAAATTTATTTATTCATAAAAACTGTTTTTAAAATAATTACAAAAATTCTTTATGTTCTTTGTTTACAAAATAATGTTGTTATTCCAATTTTATTTAGAAATTCATATTTGATGCATTTCACGTCTAATGTCCACCTCAAACAAACATTTTTATTTAATCCATTCCTAATTTTTTTACGAGTTACTCTATATGTAAGTTATTTATAAGACAAATAGTTTTGAATTATAAAAACAATTGTTCGATGGAGGGCGGGGAGGTAAACATTTTTTTCAAAAAACTGTTTTTTTTTGTTTTTCAGAAATTTAATGTTGAAATTGACGTACCACTTCAACTCTAATCCTCACTGTACCGTGACGCGCCGTTGAGCTGTATATGCTGTTAGCAGCATTATGTTGCCTATTATTCAATTTTAAGAATATTAGATTAAACTTTTTTGTGCATTTCACATGTCATAGACTGACAATAAAAAAAACGCACAATAAGAATAATGTGTACGTATTGTTTTCAATATAAAGATACTAAAATATTAAGGAAATTAAAACGTCTAAACTTTTCTTTAACGCGCTACTTCATTTTTCTAAAATAAATCCTGTTCATTAAAATTAAAATATGTTAAATTTAATTCGAATAAATATAATCAATCAATGAGTCATCACTTAAAAATATTTGTATTTGTTAAAAGCTATTGCACATTTATACTTTAAATTTATTTTAGCCATTACTGCATATTAAAGATAATAAAGATAGTTATAATAATTTCGATAATATTAACAATATATATATATTCTTTATCAAATCTAACCCCCCCACCCCTCTGTCCATTTTTGGTTTCAACGAAAAAGTCCCAATAGGGGTCAAATTAAAGCTTGAAACCTATATCTTTATTTGCACCGAGGCCTTTTTTGAAAATCCAAGATGGCGGACTTGTATATTTTTTCAAAGCAGTCGTGGTACATAAAAAAAATTTTATTTGCTGCTAAATAAATATGAAAAAATAATGTAAGTTGTTCCTTTTTGCCTAAGACATACCTTCTTATTCGTACTTTACATAGCCATAATGACATTTGAGAAATTTCAAAATGGCGGATCCAATATGGCGGAGACATTTTCAAAACTCGTGCTATTTTACTTGAAAGTTGTTATTTTCTACAGAAAACATACCTTCTTATGCGTACTTTATATTTCCTTAGTGTAAAAAATTTCAAAATGGCCGATCCAATATGGCCGACAAATATAAACTGTCAAACTTTGCGAAACTGACTTTTTAGGGGTTATTTAGGTCACTGATTACGAATCTGAAGTCAGTTTTGAAAAATACAAAATGGCGGATCCAATATGACGGATCAATTTTTTAAAAACGAACTATTTAACTTGCAACTTGTTATTTGGGAGTTATTAGGGTTGCTGATTACGAATTTAAAGTCAGATTTAACAAATTCAAAATAGCGCATCCAACATGGCAAACAATTCAATGAAAAATCAATCACATTTGCTTGAAACTTGCTGTTCGGGGTTTTCTGGGGTCACTGCATACAAATCTGGCCCCAGATTTGCAATCAGCAATTCCAAAAACTCCTAAGTAACGAGTTTCAAGCAAATCCGAGCACTTTTAAAAAAATTGTACGCCATATTGGATCCGCCATTTTCAATTTTTCAAATGTGACTTCAGATTCGTAATCAGCAACCCCAATAACTCACAAATAACAAGTTGCAAGTCAAATAGTTTGTATTTAAAAAATTGATCTGCCACATTGGATACGCAATTTTGTATTTTTCAAAACTGACTTCAGATTCGTAATCAGCGACCCAAATAACCCCCAAAAAGTCAGTTGCGCAAAGGTTGACAATTTATATTTTGTCGGCCATATTGGATCGGCCAATTTTGAAATTTTTCAAATGTCATTAAGGCAATATAAAGTACACATAAGAGGATGTGTTTTCTGTAGAAAATAACTTTCAAGTAAAAGAGCACGATTTTTGAAAAATGTCTCCACCATAATGGATCCGCCATTTTGAATTTTTGAAATCTGACTTTAGATTCGTAATCAGCGACCCAAAATACCCTTAAATACCGAGTTGCGCAAAGATTGACAAAAATTTATATTTTCGCAGCTATATTGGATCGGCCATTTTGAAATCTCTCAAATGTCATTATAAACATTAAACATAACCTCAAAGTGTCACAATGTTTTTTAAATATCTCCCTAACGTAAATAAAAGTTAATGAGAACAAATTAGAATTTTCCAAGTAAAATTAAAAGATATGTGTTTTTCTGATTTATAAAAAAAAAACATTTACACACGAATTTATGAGTATTTAAACTTTTTCTGGAAAAATTGGAAATAAAAACCAGTTTCAATTTTACTTTTGTGACTTTTGAGACATTTGTGTCACTTATTGTCCAATTAAGAAAATGAATTTTATTTTCTTGATTCTTGTTAGATACTATTAGGTTGTTTAAAAATTCATATAAACTTTTTGAACATACTAAAAATTAAAAAAGTGTCGACTAATTTTCCAAAACTAAAGCAAAACAATTTTCTCGAAAACACCACCTACGACTCATTTTGCTCAAGATTTAATAATTCTGGTATAATATCGTTTTCAATTTATCATAATTTTCTTGTAAATAACCTGACAAAAAACAAGTGCACAAAATTAAAAATCTCTAAATATACAATACTTTGCTCACCAGAAAACAAATAACAGGTTTTCAAAATATTTCAATTTTTCTTCAAAAATAATATCATGAGTAAAAAATTTAATTCAATTTTAATTTTTAATATTTCTTTTAGGCTCTTCAAAATAAAGTCAAATTTTTTCATATTATGTTAAATCCAAATATCGAAAATCTGAAATGTTTAAAAAATTTCAAGTTGTTTATAAATAATATAATATAATATACATATTATGTATTTTTATGAAGTATTATTTTTTTTCAAGATTCTTATAATTTTCTTATAATTTACAGACAAAACAAACAAGTGTACAAAAAAAAATTCTAAATTTTTTCATGATTTTCCAACTTTCTTCAAACATGTTACCATAATGAACTGTAATCCAAATTTTATCTTTTTCATTTTTAAAAATTATTTCGAGCTCTACAAAATAAAGTCTAATTATCGTCATATTATGACAATTTCAAATATCAAAAATCTGAAATGTTTTAAGAATTTCGAGTTGTTTATAAATAAGTATTTTTCTGAAATATTATTTTCTTTATGTTTCTTATACCGTCAAGTGGGGCTATTTTGTGCACGCGAGGTTTTTAATGAATTAAATCTTTATATTTAGTTGCTTAAGTTTGCTACTCGATATAAATACTTTTTAATATCTAGACTACAGAGAGTACTTAATGAATGTACTTAATTCTTTGTCAGAAGTTAGAAAAAAAATCCTAAAGTCGTCAAAATAAAGGTCTAAATAAAAGTCTAAAGGTATTAATAATACTTGTTGACAATTTAGGTGAGATGATGTATACGTGATGCGCTAACTTTTTATTGCATATTTTAAGAATAAAGTGTAAAAAACTGAAAAACCAGGATTTGGTGGGTTATTTTGTGCATTCTTTGAAATCAAGTTTTTTCAAAATTTGTTTTGTAGTTATTAAAAATTACTTTAGAATTAAGTTTTTAAACATTTTTGTCTTATTTTTGTTATAAAAGACAAGACATAAGCTTAAATTTCAGTTTTACACATGGTGCCTTAAAAACCTCAAAAAAGTAACATTAATAATTACATGCTTTTCAAGTTGATTTTGAAACTTTTTCACTTAAAATAACTCAAGAAGTGTAATAATTTACACTATAAGAATCTTGAAAAAAATAATACTTCATAAAAATACATATTTATAAACAACTTGAAATTTTTTAAACATTTCAGATTTTCGATATTTGGATTTAACATAATATGAAAAAATTTGACTTTATTTTGAAGAGCCTAAAAGAAATATTAAAAATTAAAATTGAATTAAATTTTTTACTCATGATATTATTTTTGAAGAAAAATTGAAATATTTTGAAAACCTGTTATTTGTTTTCTGGTGAGCAAAGTATTGTATATTTAGAGATTTTTAATTTTGTGCACTTGTTTTTTGTCAGGTTATTTACAAGAAAATTATGATAAATTGAAAACGATATTATACCAGAATTATTAAATCTTGAGCAAAATGAGTCGTAGGTGGTGTTTTCGAGAAAATTGTTTTGCTTTAGTTTTGGAAAATTAGTCGACACTTTTTTAATTTTTAATATGTTCAAAAAGTTTATATGAATTTTTAAAGAACCTAATAGTATCTAACAAGAATCAAGAAAAGAAGACACATATCTTTTAACTTTACTTGGAAAATTCTAATTTGTTCGTATTAACTTTTATTTACGTTAGGGAGATATTTAAGAAACATTGTGACACTTTGAGGTTATGTTTAAAGTTTATATGTTCTTATTATACTTGAAGTGGGATAAAAGGATAAGATTTAAAGAAAAACAAGGAAAATAGTTATGAAATAATAAATTAAGTAATTAAATACAAAAAAGTATAGGAAAAAAACATTATTTGCTTTTAGGCCAAGTTCCCTGTAATAAGAGGGTTATTGAGCAAGCGTTTTGGCTAGTTGAGCAAGCCCTCTGCTTAATTGTCCTAACGAAATATGGACAATTGGGCTGGTTGCTCATTCACCCAATGCATTGAGTCCAATAATCCACAAGGTATTTCGAGCTTAAAACTGGAGAAAAAGCGACTTAATATTGATAAAACACTAAGAAACGTTAAATTAAGCATAAATACACAAAATTAGATAATATAAATACGTATATTAAGAATAAATAACATTTTCGAAAAGACGTGATTTATTGACACTCAGGGAGCAGAACACCTGACTAGCAGAATAGACGTAGCCAATCACAATTTAGTCTCTCGCGGTAGAAAGATTTTGATTGGCTACGTCTATTCTGCTAGTCAGGTGTTCTGCTCTCTGAGTGTCAATAAATTACGTCTTTTCGAAAATGTTATTTATTCTTAATATACGTATTTATATTATCTAATTTTGTGTATTTATGCTCAATTTAACGTTTCTTAGTGTTTTATCAATATTAAGTCGCTTTTTCTCCAGTTTTAAGCTCGAAATACCTTGTGGATTATTGGACTCAATGCATTGGGTGAATGAGCAACCAGCCCAATTGTCTATATTTCGTTAGGACAATTGAGCAGAGGGCTTGCTTAACTAGCCAAAACGCTTGCTCAATAACCCTCTTATTACAGGGTTGACAGGATTTGTTACTGCACTTTATTATTTCTAACTTAAAATTACACTTTTTTTATCTTTATTTGTCAAGTTACACATTTTATTTTTAATTAAATGCACATTTCTATAGAAATGTACACTTTTTTTACTCTTAAATTTTCCAAGTCAGATGCAGATATTTAAATCTGCCGCGAACTCTATCAAAAGTTGACAAGTGCTGTATGTGGAAACACCTTTAAAGTATCAATTTCAGAATTTTTTATTTTTCTGTTAAAAAACATTGTTTTACCACCCAAAACCTTATCAATCTTGTTAACAAAGTTACACTTTGTCCCAATAATAACTCTTTTGCCCAATTTTCATTATACTTTGCCAATATTTAACAAAGAACCCTGTGCGAACGAACCAGTACTCTGAAAGAACCCAGATTCGTTCTCCTACGGTTCCGGCCATCTACCAGGGACAAAGTAAATTACTTAATGCTCATTTATTAGAAATAACAGAGTGGAGTCTCAACTGAGAACTGATAGTGAGTGGTCACATATTATTCTAGTTTGTACGTGGCGTTATAGTCACGTAATAAAGTGTGTGTATTAGTTTATTTGTTGTTGCAAAAGATCTGTGAGAATACGGGTCGCGGACATTTCCACCAAAACCCAATTGACCGAATTTGTAATTGGCCGAAATTTAATTGTCCGAATTTGTAATTCTACAAACTTGCATTTGTCAGAATTTGCAATTCCCCGAACTTGCGTTTGTCCGAGCTATTAACTTCCCGAATTTGTATTTGTCATAACTTTCAAATCATCAAACTGACATTTGCCAAAACATTTAAATCGACGAAATTGCATTTGTTAAAATTTTTAACTACTCGAACTCATATTCGTCTGAACTTTTAAATCCACGAACTTGCATTTGCCCGAACTTTGAAATCACAGAACTTGCATTTGTCAAAATATTCAATTACCAGAATTTGCATTTGTCCGAACTTTGAAATCACCAAATTTGCATTTTTCCGAACTTTGAAATCACCAAACTCGCATTTAGCAGAATATTCAACTCTCCAAATTTGCAACTGTCAGAACTTCTAAATCCCTGAATTTGCATTTGTCCAAACTTTAAAATCACCGAACTTACATTCGCCCGAATTTTGAAATCTCCGAATTTGTAATTGTCCGAACTTTGAAATCACCGAACTCACGTTTGGCCGAACTCTTAAGTCTCCGAATTTGCATTTGGCCGAACTTTTAAATTACTGAACTTGCATTTTTCCGAATTTTTAAATCACCGAACTTGCATTTGTCAAACTCCTTAAGTCACCGACTACTCGTGTCCCCGAATTTGCATTTGTCCGACCATCGGAAAGTATGTTTTCTAAAGGAGTCTTATGATTGGATGGTAAATTTCCCGGTAACATTACCAGCCAATCAAAAGACTCCTTTAGAAAACATACTTTCCGATGGTCGGACAAATGCAAATTCGGGGACATGAGTAGTCGGTGACTTAAGGAGTTTGACAAATGCAAGTTCGGTGATTTAAAAATTCGGAAAAATGCAAGTTCAGTAATTTAAAAGTTCGGCCAAATGCAAATTCGGAGACTTAAGAGTTCGGCCAAACGTGAGTTCGGTGATTTCAAAGTTCGGACAATTACAAATTCGGAGATTTCAAAATTCGGGCGAATGTAAGTTCGGTGATTTTAAAGTTTGGACAAATGCAAATTCAGGGATTTAGAAGTTCTGACAGTTGCAAATTTGGAGAGTTGAATATTCTGCTAAATGCGAGTTTGGTGATTTCAAAGTTCGGAAAAATGCAAATTTGGTGATTTCAAAGTTCGGACAAATGCAAATTCTGGTAATTGAATATTTTGACAAATGCAAGTTCTGTGATTTCAAAGTTCGGGCAAATGCAAGTTCGTGGATTTAAAAGTTCAGACGAATATGAGTTCGAGTAGTTAAAAATTTTAACAAATGCAATTTCGTCGATTTAAATGTTTTGGCAAATGTCAGTTTGATGATTTGAAAGTTATGACAAATACAAATTCGGGAAGTTAATAGCTCGGACAAACGCAATTTCGGCCAATTACAAATTCGGTCAATTGGGTTTTGGTGGAAATGTCCGCGACCCCTCAATCTCTTTATAGAGATTTTTGAAGCGGAACCTGTGTAGCTGCATGCGTTTAAATCAATTACCTGCCTGGTGTGAAAGCATGTTTGAAGCCATGATGGCCGACTGAGCACATGTTCCTTTGCACCGAAATAAATAATTAAATGTGGTGGCTTGCAGATGAAGGAACGATGTTCGGAAACCTCCTCTAAATTATTAAATGTGCTTTTCTTCTCATAATGTTTAGAGGCATTTGTTTCTCGAGGCAAATAAGAAAATCTTGCTCTGGGTTTGAGTGATTGAGCGGGTAGTTGTGCGATTTCGACGCCAATGTCCAGCAGCGGCGTAGGAGTGCCTTGTGATCCTGGCTTGTGTATACGTTTGTAAGCGATTTGTTGTTTTTTTTTTTACTACATCCAGAGGTGAGTTATGCTACATTTCTGCTTGTATTTTGGTTGAAAAGTATTTCGAAAATTTTAGTCCTTTTGGATATTTTCTTACAACTTATAAATTTTATGTCAGAGTATCTGAGCCGGTTGTGAGGAGAAAATAGTTAGAGTTTGCTAGTGTTCATATGTATTTTGATTATCAGTGGTTACTCTTAGATGGATAAATAAATGAAGCCGTGTATTAAATGATGCTGACGGATAAGCAATTTTTTTTATTTTCTTATTGTCTGAGTGCCAGATGACTTGTATACTTATAAAATTGTAACTTTTTTCACAGTGCTTAATTTCTGTTTTGTAACTTTATTTGGCTTGACACACAATGAGCTATTTTAAGTAAACTGTTTGGGGACGGGTTTAGCCGATCCTCACATCAATAACAAATTAGTGGAGAGAGTTTCTTGTTCTGTTTATCTTATGAGTTTATTTTTGTAGGCTACTCGGGTGAGGTGCGAGGCTATTGGTTGCCATATGAGTAAAAATACTGCTGGTTCGACTTCTCAAAGAACCGGTCCGACCCAATCCTGGCCCCAGGAAGTCAGTCCTGGGGGAGTCAGTCTTTGATCAAGGAAGTCAGATGGCTGCTCTGCCCGCGGATAGGGATTCATCTGCTGGCCGTGATCCCCGAGTGGTTTTATCGACAGATTATTTCCACTGGTCAAGGGATGAACCGGGGGCATGTCAGATTTTTTTGGCGAATTCTGCCCCCCCCCCCCTTCATTGTGTTATTGGAATCCACTGCAGGTCTTAATGTGGGCAAATTGAATAAGCTGGCTATAGGGGAATTAGTGGGGAGAGTTGTTTCCGGTAGGAGGAGGATTATCCCTAATGGGGCTAACCAATTAAAAATTTTTTGTAAAGATTGGAAGGATGCGAATGCTTTGGTAGGATCGGAGATGATGAAGGAAAGGGGGTATAAAGTTTTTATACCGGCGTCGCTCTACAGCAGAAAATTTTTTATCAGGGAGGTGGACATCTCGTGGGATGCTAATATTATTTACCATAAATTGGATCCCGATGTACAGGGATTGGTATTGGAAATCCGTAGGAGGACGATTGAGCGGCAAGGGCCTGGGGAAGAACCTCTAGTTAAAACCCCGACTGATGTCGTTGAGATGGTTATCGTTTCCTCTTCCCTTCCTAATACGATTTTTATCGCTGACACGGGCTTTAACGTTACCCCGGTTATCTCACTCCCTGTGAGATGTTTTAAATGTCAGCGCTTTCGACACACAATCAAGCAATGTAGGAGTACGAGGCCGGTCTGCGAATTCTGTGCGGAGTTCCACCTTACCGAGAGATGTGAAAATAGGGTGAGGGCTTCATTGTGCTCTAATTGTGGGGGGATGCGAGGTTGAGAGAGATTTTACGCCACCCTGTTCCCCAGATCTCCGATCTCTCGGGCCCCCAGGCAAGATGAGGGCATGGAGGAGTAAAGTGGCGAGGTGTCTCTTAAACATATCCCCCCTCGTTTGCATATGTAATGCCGATTTTATTTTGATTTTTTCTGTGTTTGTTTTTTCTTTAATTTTAGATGTCTGATAATCATGATGGCTTTTGTATCTCTCCACTGGGTGTAAAATAAGTACGGCTGATCCCGTCCCTTTATTTTTGTTGGATATTTATATTTTTTTTCTTTATTTGTTGTTGTCCACCGCTGCCGGTCGACTGATGTGATGGCTGCTTCTGGTCTCAGGTTTGCTCTGTGGAATGCTCACAGCTTAGTGAACAAAAGGGAGGATGTTGTTGAAATTTTGTTTGATAGGAATCTGGATGTGCTCTGGGTCAGTGAGACTTGGCTCTCTCCTGGTTCTAGATTTGATGTTTTCGGATATAATGTGTTCAGGGCTGATCGTGGTGGTGAGAGGGGTGGAGGGGTGCTTATCTTGACTAGGGAGGGCCTAGTTGTTGATCCATTAATCCTTCCTGGAGTAGAAGAGAAGCTCGACATAGTGGCGGTCTCTATAGGTACCAAATTTGGTAGACTGCCTGTAATACTCGCCTATTGTCATCCCAACCTGGTCCTGGATACTGATCGATGGTCGGAAATTTTGAATTTGGTACAATGTGATTCTGTTCCAATCCTTTGTGGGGATTTCAACGCTCACCACGAGAGCTGGGGAGCGGTCAGCTCAAATACAAGAGGCAAAGACTTAGCGAGAGCAACTTCGGATGGAGACTTCGTGGTATTGAACGATAGTGTTCCCACTTTTAGGCCCAAGAATAAGGACTCGCATTCCAATTTGGACTTGATTTTTGTGTTGGCGGAAGCATTCCATTTGTTCTCATGTGAGGTCACGGAGTATAATCATGGCTCTGACCATGCTTTGGTGGTATTTTCGGTGGCCTGTGAGCCCAAGTTTTGTAGGCCATCTTCTATCCGATACAATACGGAAAAGGTGGACTGGGGAGAATTTAGGCAGACTGTCGAGAGGAGGGCTATTCAGCTGTCTGAGGATCTGTCGGCGGGTGTGTCAGCGGTTAAGGTTTACGATGAGTTTATCTCTGGCATCTTGGACACTATTCGGGACCTGGGAGGATTTCTTCCCGTTGCAAATTCCAATCGTTCCAGGGTTCGCCCTTTATGGTGGAATGCAGAGTGTGATCAGGCTGTGGCTAAGAGAAAGCACTTTACCAGGATCTACTGGGAGGACCAGACTGATGAGAATTTTATGGCTGCGAGAGGTGTGGACCAGGAGGTCAGATGGTTCTTCAGGGACAGGAAAAGAGAATCGTTTCGAGAAATGTGCAACCAACTTAATCCATCGACGGGCCTGTCTAAGGCATGGTCGTTGGTTAGATCTCTGCTCAGTGGACCCAGGGGGGTCCAACCCAGGAAGGTGCCGTCTGAGTCCAACCCTGAACTTAGGAAATTACAGGCTGAAATAATTAATGTTGATGTCCCTCCGACCAAGATTCCCATTCTGGAGGTGAACGACTTAGACGAAGAAATGGAGGCTCCTTTTTCATTTAGCGAATATGTCAGTGCTTTACAGTCCGGAAAGGCGAAATCAGCTCCCGACATGGACTTTATTTTGCTGGAGTGGCTAAGGGCACTTCCTTTGCGGGCTCATGCTCTTCTGCTTGAAATTTTTAACACATTTTATGAAGGGGCATTGTATCCAGAGTCCTGGAGAAAAACCAGGGTGATTTTTATTCCCAAACCAGGGGGAAAGGGCTTTAGGCCAATATCTTTGACATCAGTGGTGGCCAAACTCATGGAGAGATTGGTTCAGCGTAGGCTGGAAAATTTTGTTGAGTTTAGAAATGTCCTCCCTAGATTTCAGTATGGTTTCAGGAAGCAGATCTCATCTGTCGATTGTGTTGCTGCTGTTACTACAGACATTTTGCAGGAATTCTCTAGGGGTCAGGTTACCTTGTCGCTGGCTATTGACATCAAGGGCGCATTTAATAATGTCCTGCCCCTGAAATTGCACCATAAACTGAAGAGAATAGGGGTTTCTGCAAATATAATCAATTTTGTGTCATTTATCACGGAAGAAAGGCTGATTCATTTTTCTAATGATATGGAGGGGTGCGTCTGTGGTGTGGGGGTGCCGCAGGGGGGTGTTCTTTCTCCTCTGTTGTTTTCAATCTATTTGGCGGATATTGCTGAAGTTTTGCCGGTTGATTTCAGGGCTACGCAATATGCGGATGACCTTTTCGTGTATGGAAGAGGGAATAATCTGGAAGAGGCCAGGGTGCTTCTTCAGAGTGCCATCGACCCTATCTCTGATTGGCTTGGAGATCTGGGGCTTACTATTGCTCCTGCTAAGTGCGGAATGTGCTATTTTTCGCCGAGAAAGCTTGAGGTTGCTGGGGTGTTTCTGGTGGTATATGGAAGAGAGATTAACTGTTCTTCGGAAGTAAAGTATTTGGGAATTACTTTGGACTCGCTCCTGTCTTGGATACCTCACATCAAGGCTAACGTAGCGAGAGCCACCAGGGCGATTGGTGTTCTTAGGGTGATAGCAAAGGTTAGCTGGGGCGCAGGACCGGAGTTGGCATTGAGAGTGTACAGGGGGTTGGTAAGGGCCCATCTGGAATGGGGCTGTCAGCTTTTTGGAGGGGCTAATAAGAGTCTGTTGGATATGCTGGACAGGGCGCAGAACCCTGTTTAAAAAGTTTGATAGAAATGGAAAGAAACAAGTTCCTTTCAATTTGAATCCTGTTTCTGAATCCGAAATTTCAAGTAAATTCTATCAGATTCTATCAAATGAGTTAGATAGAAAATCTATCAAAATAAATACATGTCTATCTGAAGAGTGTCCCTTGTTGTCCCACGAAAATTCTAATCAAATCCTATCAAAATGAATTCTTAAAAATTCTTTCCACTTCAATACTATTATTGGATAGTAATTCTATAAATTTCTATTGAATGTAATAATTAAAACTTCCTTCCACTTCTATTCGATGTTTTGAAGAAAATTCTATCAAATCCTATCAAAACTGTATTTCGAATTTTGTTTCCAATCCAATACGATTACTTGATGGAAATTCTATCAAATCCTATCAAACTTGATTCTTGAAAATTCTTTCCATTCCAATACAATTATTGGATAGTAATCCTATTAATTCCTTTCGAATATAATAATTAAAACTTCTGTCCACTTCTATTAAATGTTTTGAAAAAAATCCTATAAAATCCTATCAAAACTTTATTTCGAAATTTATTTCCAACCCAATACGATTGCTTGATGGAAATTCTATCAAATCCGTGAGTCAGGACGGTAATTTTTGGAAATTTTTGCGGTAATTTATAAAAATAAGTAACCCTACCGGAATCTGTGGTATTAGTGGGGTATTAGTTAATACCCTCTTAATACCCTCTTAATACCCTACTGAAAAATCCTATATAGGATCCTACATAGGATCCTATATAGAATCCATATGGATTCCTATGAGAATCCACGTAGGATCCTGAATAGGATCCTATATAGGTATTGTCCTATAGGAATCCATGTGGATTCTCATAGGAATCTATGCGGATTCCTATAGGTCGCCTATAGGACAGGTCCTATATAGGATCCTATGTGGACTCTCCTATAGGAATACATGTAGGATCTCGTATAGGATCCTGCATAGGCATCCCAAAAAATTTTTGTACACCCTCCTACATATGATCCTACGTAGGTTCCCATATAGGATCCTATATGGGAACCCATATAAGATCCTACATGGGTACCCCCAAAAAATTTTTTTGTACCCCTTCCTCATGCGCAGTCGTCTTTTACGTATTCTACAATACTTACGCCTGCGCAGTAAATATTTATCGTCCTTATAATGGTGCCTAATGTATATTTGAATAAAGTTGTTAAAAAAAAACAATTAATTCTGTGTACATAATTTTTTTTTTCGGCGCCCATAAAAGATCCTATATAGAATCCTATATGGGAACCTACGTAGGATCCTATGTAGGGGGGTGTACAAAAATTTTTTGGGACGCCTATGTAGGATCCTATATGAGATCCTACATGTATTCCTATAGGAGAGTCCACATATGATCCTATATAGGACGTGTCCTATAGGCGACCTATAGGAATCCACATAGATTCCTATGAGAATCCACATGGATTCCTATAGGACAATACCTATATAGGATCCTATATAGGATCCTACGTGGATTCTCATAGGAATCCATATGAATTCTATATAGGATCCTATGTAGGATCCTATATAGGATTTTTCAGTAGGATACCATTTTAAAGTTGTGTTTAAATGACTTAAAATCAGTTTTAAGGACTTTTGAAAACAACATTTGGGGTCACTTTTTTCAAAATTTGTATTCACTTAAAAAATTTCAAAGTCCAAATCGAAAAATTTTTGTTTTCGAAACATTTTTTTCCAAAACAAAAATTTTTCGATTTGGACTTTGAAATTTTTTGATTGAATAAAAATTTTGAAAAAAGTGACCCCAAATGTTTTTTTAAAAGTCCTTCAAACTGATTTTAAGTCATTTAAACACAACTTTAAAATGGTATTAAGAGGGTATTAAGAGGGTATTAACTAAGACCACAGGTTCCGGTAGGGAAGGAACAAACCACGACTTCAAAATTTGATGTTGGTCATTTATAGAAATTTTGTCGATAATTTACCGATATTTTAATAATTTATGAATATGTATAAGCAACTATAACCAAAATTTAAATTTTTTATTTTGGTAATTTATGATTACAACTTTACTTTATTCAACTTTTATTATAAATAATTTTTAAATTTATTATAAAATATGCAAAGGCCGGTAGATGACGATGGGAACGAATTTGTGATGCCCAGAACAAATTTAAAATCTGAAATTGAAAAGAAATAAATAAATTAATTCAAAAATTGAGTACTCTCTTTATGGATCAACTTCAGGAAGTTTATTGTTACTTATAAGTAGGACTATACTTGAGCAGTACTTTTCACAACTTGATAAACCCATATTTTAACAGAAATGAGATATATAATATGATTTCCATACATTTTGGACTCAAGAAACATGATTATTTACCTTTTGGTTTAGAATTTCACAAAATTTCTCAATTTGTTATCGAAACTGCATAAATCCCTGCTAAATCTGTGACAATTTGACCATACTTTAACAAATGTTGATAAGTCCTAAAAAATACATTAGAATTAAAATTTCTCAAAGAGCAAGTATAATATTATATTTATGAATGTACAAAATTATATCTAATAAAAATAGAAGATTGTCTGGAAGATTTTTTAGTAGTTCAGAAACATTTTAACGTATTATATTTGCGCTATTAAATTATTTCAATATTTGAAAATCAGGTATGCTGAAACAAAACTGAATAAATCCATTTTTGTTTTTTAAAGAACAGGAATAATAAATAATATAAATTTTCTTGGTATACTGATTATTTATATACTCGATCGCTTCAATGCTAAATAATTTTCAACTTTTTTTTATCACTTCTGGTTGTAAAGATACAATGTTTGTTGCTTTTGTGAAAAACTATTTGCTCGCCCTTGCACGGAGCGAGCATACTTTGAGAACAAAAAGTGTTCCCATAATATCCCCAAAGTGTTCCCGTTTTGTCTTAATGCAAAAAATATAAATAAATATGAGTAAAATTGTCTGGGAAGCAATTGTTATGATGGGACTTATTATTTTTGTTGATGTGAATAAGAAAAAACAGTGGGTTAATTGTTAATTAAGAAAGAAAAGTAAAAAATGTTGAAGTTTACTGTTTACGGGTTTTTCTACACCAGTTCGTGTCGACCAATCAGAGATGACCATCTGTTTCATCGCGCGAAATTGAAATTCGTCTTTTTGATTTGAACAATTTATAAGTGTAAATAAATTGAAATGTTCAATAATATTGATGAAGATAATAATTATTGTTTAAAAAACTGAGTTTGAAATTATGTTTAATAATTGATGAGTAGGGATCCCTCGGAATTAAACAATTGTCAGTAATAATTATGAAAAGTCTGTAGATAATTACTTTTCCCACGTAATTGAAAAAATAAATATAATTATTTTCATTTTTCCACATAATTAACGCAATAAATGTAATTTTTTACTTTTGTTTAGAAATAAAAAGTTATAATTACCTTTGTTGAGAAATTAATTTATTGGATATATTCTCAAAATTATCTTTTTCTTTATTAGAAAAAAGCAATTGATTATGTATTTATTTTGTTTACTTATTTAAAAGTTTTAATCTATTTAAAGTACATTACATCCTATGCTGAATATTTATAAACCTGGATAATATTCAGTAGGGGCAAGAACGCAACCCGACTTACAGAGAAGATCAGAAAAAAGAGATTCAACAGGGGCTGATATTCAATTTTTGTTTAAAGTGGTAACATTATTCGAAAATGTTAAGTATAATAATTTCTTGCATTAAAATAACATTTAAACATTCGGATGAGAAAATTGTTAAGAAGAAAATAAATTTTCTTGGGTTTTAAAGGTAAAATTATAAGATGGTAAAAATATATTGATTCAATATTATAATAAATATTTATTTATTACATCTGATATTACATCTGATATAGTTTCCGCACTTGTACTACTCTATTATTTCTATTCAAACTACATTGACTAATTTTTCCAGAAGTTTGAAAAAAATTAACATGCAAATTAAGTAAGTACATTTTTATTCACAGGCTCGATTAACCTTAAACTTGAAAACGTTCTCTGAATTGCAGAAGATCAAGGCAGTAATTTGTTTTATTTACGGAATGAATGTCAGAGAATGACAATGATGTTATTAGAATCAATCCACTGACTTTCGACTAAAGGCTGTTGCGACCAAATTTTTTAAAAATCTAGTTTTAAAATAAAAAACTCAAAAATTTCCTACATTCAGTAAGCATATCATTATGGTATAAATTTTATTTCTTTTTCGGAATTTATAACTTCTTTTTGTAACCTTCTTGAGGTTTTGAATTTAATATTAATATAAACTATTAAAAAATATTAAATAGTGTATTTTAAAAAATTACAATAACTCATAAAATATTTGTAAATTACTTATAAACGATGTAATGAAAATTATCAATCTTCAATTAACAGTAATATATTTTAGTTAATATTAATTTACATTGTTTATGTGTACGTATTTAATAAAGATAGCTGTCTTAGTCATATGAAATTCAGCAAAAATTACCTATTATCTAGTTTTAAAAAACTGTTTACCAAGTTTTTAGCTGGATATAAACTTTGTTTGTAAGCATATTATTGGTATAATATAAATCGCTGAGTTAATTTAAATATTATAATCAGATGTAATAAATAAATATTTATTATAATATTGAATCAATATATTTTTACCATCTTATAATTTTACCTTAAAAACCCATGAAAATTTATTTTGTTTTTGACAATTTTCTCATCCGAATGTTTAAATGTTATTTTAACGCAAGAAATTATTATACTTAACATTTTCGAATTAATTTTACCACTTTAAACAAAAATTGAATATCAGCCCCTGTTGAATCTCTTTTTTCTGATCTTCTCTTTAAGTCGGGTTGCGTTCTTGCCCCTATTGAATTTTGTCCAGGTTTATAAATATTCAGCATAGGATGTAATGTACTTTAAATAGATTAAAACTTTTAAATAAATAAACAAAATAAATACATAATTAATTGCTTTTTTCTAATAAAAAAAAGATAATTAACTTAGTTTTTTAAACAATAATTATTATATTCATCAATATTATTTAACATTTCAATTTATTTACACTTATAAATTGTTCAAATCGAAAAGACGAATTTCAATTTCGCGCGATGAAACAGATGGTCATCTCTAATTGGTCGACACGAACTGGTGTAGAAAAACCCGTTAACAGTAAACTTCAACATTTTTTACTTTTCTTTCTTAATTAACAATTAACCCACTGTTTTTTCTTATTCACATCAACAAAAATAATAAGTCCCATCAAAACAATTGCTTCCCAGACAATTTTACTCATATTTATTTATATTTTTTGCATTAAGACAAAACGGGAACACTTTGGGGATATTATGGGAACACTTTTTGTTCCCAAAGTGTGCTCGCTCCGTGCGAGGGGATCTTCACTTATATGTTAAAAAATCATATTTGCATTAATAAAATAAAGGATAACGGAAATAAATTGAAGCCTTTTAAGCCCCTTTTGACGCATAATTATATTATATACAAAAGTAACTTTTACTTTTTTTTTAAACATATAACTTACCGTTTTATGTTAAAATCATAATATATACAAATTATTTGTGATTATTATTTCAAAACATGGGGAAAGTGAAGTAGTGCGTTACTCGAAGAATCACCCTTATATATTCTAAAAACAAATAATAATAATAATAATAACACTAATAATAAACAAAATTTTATTTTCTGTTTGGATGTACATAAATGAACTTAATTTAAAACACATGTGCACTTTGAATTAAAGGAAGTCACTAGATCACTTAGATTTTGCAAGAACATAATTTTAATTAAAATTCAAGAAAAATTTTTACTTTATTTGTGATAAAAAATTTAAAACATATACGACGTTAACTGTTCGAAACTCGAAAAGAAACTGACAATATGCCGTTAGCGACAGAGCATAAAGGAAAAGGTCCTGTGGAGATTTTGAGCCACATGTTTTCTTTCGAAGTTCAGTTAGAAATATGACACTCATCATAACCGGTTTCCAGCTCGTTGCGCTTGTGGAAAAAATAAAGTCTAATAAAAGAAATAATATTTTAAGGAAAAGTACAATTTTCATCTTTAGATGAACTAAAAAATAAAACAATTATATTAATTTTTAAACAGTTATATAAACGTCTGGTTTTATTATGTATAAAATAAAAGTCTCGTAAAGTCATGAATTCGTCTTTTTGAACTTAGAAATTAAAATATTTAAGTGCGCTTTGGTAGAAGGGCATATAATTTTTTAGTTATAAATAAATTTTGATAAACTACAATTTGCATGTAAATAAAAAATACGTTTTATTTCTAGATAAAACTTTTTCTATTTTAAATATTAAAAGATAACTTTTTAAGGAACTAAGTTTCAATTTATACTGAGAAAAAAAACTTCTGAATCTATAGTATATATTTTATTAAAGTTTAAAGAAGCACGACTTTTTTAATTTAATTTTTAAAACAGGAAAAATAATGGCGCGCACCATAGCAATAAAGGTACGTTACAAAAAGTTGGAATATTTTTGTAGAAAGATCCTGGCAGAAAATTTGGAGCTGAGCCAGTGCTTACGGCCGGCAATATACTGGCCCGGTAATAAGATTGGGCACATACTGTTACCGATATTTTGGTACCGGGCCGGGTATCAATAAATGACTAGCAAAGTACAGACCTGATCGTAGATTTTGCGGATCACCAGTGCTGGTTTATCGGTATAATACCGGCAGAAAATTTGGTACCGGCCCAGTACTATAAATTTAAAATCTGCCGCTTTGTCAGAACGGAGCCATGCCGGCAGTCTAAATTGATACCGGCCCAGGCAATTTAAAATCCGCTGGTTTCTAAACGCGAAGATATGCCGGCAGAATAAACTTGCACCGGCTCGGTACTAAATTCTACTAAATTCTACATTTCATTTACAGTGCTGGATAGAATTTGATAGAATTTTAGTTGAAAACATTTGATAGTAAAATATTAGATTTTCCAGATGATAGATTATTTCTATCATTTCAATCCAAACCTTTGATTGTAAAACATTACGTTTTACATCAGATAGAAATTAATAGAATTGTAATCCGAAACATTTGATAAAAAAGTATTAAAATTTCGATCTGATAGGTGTTGATTGAGATTGAGTCCAAAATTTTCGATAGAAAACTATTACAATTACAGTTGATAGAGTTTAATAAAATTTTACTCCAAAACATTTAATTGCAATGGATTAGATTTTGCAGATAATACATTATGATACAATTTTAATCCAAAAGCTTTGATTGTAAAATATCAAATTTTCCATCAGATAAAAATTGATAGAATTTCAATCCGAAAAATTTGATATAAAATATTAGAATTTCGATCTGATAGGAGTTGATTGAGTTTAAGTCCAAAAACTTTGGTAGGAAACTATTAGAACTACAGTGGATAGAATTAGATAGAATTTTAGTTCGAAACATTTGATAGTAAAATATTAGATTTTCAAAATGATAGATGATGATAGAATTTCAATCCAAACATTTGATTGTAAAACATTACATTTTCCAACTGATAGAATTTGATAGAATTTTAGTTCGAAACATTTGATAGTAAAATATTAGATTTTCAAAATGATAGATGATGATAGAATTTCAATCCAAACATTTGATTGTAAAACATTACATTTTCCAACTGATAGAATTTGATAGAATTTTAGTTCGAAACATTTGATAGTAAAATATTAGATTTTCAAAATGATAGATGATGATAGAATTTCAATCCAAACATTTGATTGTAAAACATTACATTTTCCAACTGATAGAATTTGATAGAATTTTAGTTCGAAACATTTGATAGTAAAATATTAGATTTTCAAAATGATAGATGATGATAGAATTTCAATCCAAACATTTGATTGTAAAACATTACATTTTCCAACTGATAGAATTTGATAGAATTTTAGTTCGAAACATTTGATAGTAAAATATTAGATTTTCAAAATGATAGATGATGATAGAATTTCAATCCAAACATTTGATTGTAAAACATTACATTTTCCAACTGATAGAATTTGATAGAATTTTAGTTCGAAACATTTGATAGTAAAATATTAGATTTTCAAAATGATAGATGATGATAGAATTTCAATCCAAACATTTGATTGTAAAACATTACATTTTCCAACTGATAGAATTTGATAGAATTTTAGTTCGAAACATTTGATAGTAAAATATTAGATTTTCAAAATGATAGATGATGATAGAATTTCAATCCAAACATTTGATTGTAAAACATTACATTTTCCGACGGATAGAATTTGATAGAATTCTAATCCGAAACATTTGATAAAAAAGTATTAGAATTTCGATCTGATAGAAGTTGATTGAGTTTGAGTCAAAAAACTTTGATAGGGAACTATAAGAACTACAGTGGATTAATTTTCATAAAATTTTAATCCAGGACATTTGATTGCAACGGATTAGATTTTGCAGATGATAGAATATGATAGAATTTTAATCCAAGATCTTTGATTCTAAAATATTAAATTTTTAAGCAGATAGAATTTGATAGAATTTCAGTCCAAACTAATGATTGAAAAGTATTATAATTTCGTCTATCATTAATTTTGATAGAAATGGTATCCAAAACTGTTATAGATATTTATTAATTTTTATATTTTTGTTAGAAGTGGAAAGGATTTTTTATATTTGATTAAATTTGATTCAAATTTCTGTATTTCAGTAATAGGAATCCTATCAGTTCCTATCCATTTTTATAATTTCTTTAAGCAGGGAACTCTGCCCTTAGAACTGCTCTCGGGGTTATGAGAACAGTACCGATTGCAGTCTTGCTGTCAGAAGCAGATGAGCCCCCTCTGTCTTTGAGGCGGTCTCTTTTGACGGGAAGATTTTTGGTCCGCAACTTTGGTTGGAGGAACAACCCACTGATACCCAGGTTGATGCTTCTTTCGGAGAAGGCGAGGGGCGGACTTCGTAGGGCCTCTGTTTTGAAGTTTAGTTTGCTCCGTAAATATGAGGAGATGTGTCCGATGCTGGAGGTCTCTCATAGAACTGAGAGGCAGGGTGATTTTGATTTTCCATGGCGATGTATCATTGGTAAACGTCGTGTTTTCCTTGACTTGTTCCAGGAGGAACACAGAGCGGAGTTGTCCCCCCGGGACACCCTTGATCGGATATTGTCAGAGAAATTTGCAGAGTACACGTGCATTTATGTTGACGGTTCGTCGGACACAAACCACTATACTCGCAGTGGGTGCGCCTTGTTTGTTCCGAGCACAGATTTCCGTTTTGGACTTGCTCTGCAGGAGTACATCTCTTCGTACTCGGCTGAGGCGTTTGCAATATTGACAGCCATCAAACACGCTAGAAATGCGCGCTTGTCTAGAGCATTAATCCTATCGGATGCCAAGCAGGTACTTAGGGATATCTCCGTGAACTTTGGTCCCCCTTGTCGTTCCCAAATGACGCATAGAATTATTTTTGCTATGTACAAGGCGATGGAGGAGGGGACGGAGGTATCACTTATGTGGATCCCCGGACACAGAGGGATTAATGGGAACGAGGTTGCCGATGGAGTTGCTCGTTTTGCGTCTGGTTTGCCCTTTAAGGTGAAATATGGACTCCCCGCAGTTGATCTACGTAAGGTCACCGATAATGAGTTTCGGAGAGCATTTAAAAATGGGTGGCCCCACTTTGGCAAGGACCCGAAAGGGTTAAGCTATTTTCGGAATGTGAGTCTTGAGACCCGTAGGCCATGGTTCATGGGGGTTGAGGCTTCTAGAGCGGTTAAGAATCTGATATCTCGTCTCCGGACGGGGCATGTTATTACCACTGAGCATTTTGAGAAGCTGCTTTGGACTACAGATCTGACCTGTCCATGTGGGGTGGAGGACAGGACCTTGAGGCATCTTTTTACGGAGTGTCCGATACTGTCACCGGGACGTCCGGAATTCTATAGTTTTTTGGTTTACAGGGCTGGGATTCAGGATCCCGATCTGTTCGATCCGATGGCTATGTCCCTCGATCCTTCGGCGGAGTTTATCAAGGCATTAGCCATCTTTATGGGCAAGGCCTCGAGCAGAATTATCATTTAAGTTCTATTTTATTTAATCATTTTTGTGGAGATTGCTTTGCTCCGTAGGAATGGTTTTAGCGGGGTGTGTAGTTGAGTGAATGTACGCTCCGAATTTTAATTTTATTTAACTCAATTATATTTATAAGGAGCAGGGCAGGAGATTTCTAATTTTCTTTTACTTTTTCTTTTCCTGGACCAGTCTTTTTTTTTCTCTGCTTTGCTTTTGGTTTTCCTTTTTTTTGGATACGTTGCTCCATTTTTTTCTTTTTTTCGGTTATGTTTTTAGAAGTGAGGGTTCGCTTCTTTCTTTTGGTGCCTGTAGTTATGCTTGTTTTTTTATTTTTTATTTTTTCGTAGCGCTATTATCTTCCAGCTCTGCGAGGGTGATGGTTGGGACGCTTTTCCCCCTGGATGAATTGAATAGTTTGGGGCTGCGGCGACCAACTCCATCTCCTCAAGGAGTGCGTGGAATGTTGGGTTTATTTTAGCTATTTTTTCTTTTTTTTTTGTTCTCAACTAGTAGAGAGGCTGCATCTTTGTTTTTTTTTAAGGGTGGTCCAGTGCTTCCTGCCACTTCAGTTACTCAGCAAGTAACGTAAACACTAACCACTAGTTCCTGACTGGACATAAATTGCAAATTATGAGTTTGAGTAACCAATTAACAGATATACTTTTTATACGTTTTAACAAAAAGTAAGGCTGGGCTCACAGGTTCCTGCTACCCAGATACACACATTTAGAGGTCACAGAGTTATGGCCATAGGTTCTGCTGTAGGCCAATAAAAGAAAGAAGAAGAAGAAGAAATAACAGAGTAGTAGACTTGAATTTTGTTGATATAAAAAAGAGCTAAATATTACTTTTTAATCATTTTTCCAAATTTCAAAAATAACATTTAGCACTGTTTTAAAAGCAACAAAACTAACGTTCCACCACTTTTGCCGCACTCTATTATTTCTAATAAATCAACATATTACATAATTAATTTGGTCTTTTAAAAATGAAAAACGTCAATATTGTTATAATTTTGAATAACTACCCAAGCAGCACGTAATATTACATGAATATCACAGTGACATCATATTGTGAGATTCGTAATATTACGGGGTGATATTACAGTGATATTGACGTGATATGGAAATGTCCGCGTCAAGGTAATATTACAAGTAATATTACAGTGATATTGATGTAATATTACAAGTAATATTACGATGATATTGAGGTAATATTACAATTATTTATTTCAATATTTATTTAACATTAAATAAAATACTTAAAAAAAATTTGGCTCACACGGGGTTCGAACACGCAACGTTCGACACAACGTGAATACGCCTTGTACCTCTCGGCCATCTAGCTCTTGGAATATAGTTCAGAAAGTGTTCTTCATATTGTACCAAAGAGAATTTAAGGTACTATATGAAGAACACTTTCTGAACTATATTCCAAGAGCTAGATGGCCGAGAGGTACAAGGCGTATTGACGTCGTGTCGAACCTTGCGTGTTCGACCCCAGTGTGAGCCAAATTTTTTTTAAATATTTTATTTAATGTTAAATAAATATTGAAATAAATAATTGTAATATTACCTTAATATCATCGTAATATTACCTTAATATCACTGTAATATTACCGTAATATTACTTGTAATATTACATCAATATCACTGTAATATTACTTGTAATATTACCTTGAGGCGGACATTTCAATATCACGTCAATATCACTGTAATATCACCCCGTAATATTACGAATCTCACAATATGATGTCACTGTGATATTCATGTAATATTACGTGCTGCTTGGGTAAGGCATATCCTCCAACGTATGTTCCATGGATTTAGAATTTGCTAATAAATTTTCTGTGGAATACTAGGGTAACTGCCCCAGTCGTTGGCACTGCTCTAGTCGTTGGCACCTTTCTTACTTTTCTTTAATTAACAAGAAAAATAAAATACATCCCTGTCGAAAGAAAAACACTGAAAAATCACTGAGACAGAACCACTGAAATCCCAGTTGTTTTTAAGTGGTTTCTCAGTTGTGATTTGGGACGATTCGCCACTGAAAATAAATATTGTGAGGGTTGATTTATGACAGTTGGCCTGGAAGTCCCAAACCGTTTTATGGCCTTTACCCTCATAAAATGGAAGGATAACCTTTCTTTTTTACAATTTTAAATAATTTAAATTATTTATTCCAATATTATATTTGTTGTTTAAGATTTTAGCCACTTATATAAATATATGTTATTACTATGAACATAATACATACTTCTATTCAAAAATCCAAAAATGACATCAGTTTTTTAATATCTGCTACCGTTTATGAGATACGATATTATTCATTTAAATTTAGGATTTTTGGGGAAATTTTTATATGTACGTAATTGTTAGAACTTACAGATTCTAAATTTAAAAGAAACAATTTTCTATCATTAAAATTTAAACAATTTTATTTGTTAAGAAACAAATTTGGGTGAAGTTCCGAAAGCGGGGTACCTCCGATTTTTTTGACACTACGTATACTTACGTATTTTGATGCGCTGATTACGAATATGATAATGAAAATTGGCGCAAATTTGATTTTCATGGTAAAAACAAAGAAAAAAAACCCATAAAAATTCGGTTTTTTGCAATTATTTCAATTAATATTGAAAATTTTGAAAAATTTTTTCAACAAAAGTTGTAGGTCTTCCAAAAATACATATTTTGTGTCGAGTGCATTTTTTACTAAAACCAATTAGTTTACGATATAATTGCAAAAAACATAAATTAACCTAAATGTGACGAAATACCCACATTATATCAATATTAAATGGTAATTCTTTACAAGTCTTACTTTGACAGCTGTAAATATTATCCGGGTTGTGCAGAGATGGGTAAATGTAGAAAACTCGAGGTTTTCTACGTATAATACATGGTTTTCTACATTATGTAAAATACGTATTATTCTGACTTACGACTTTGGTCCATTATATATATAATATATAATATATAATAGGACCAAAATACGGGGGGTTGGGGTGCCACTAACAGTGGCACCCCAACCCCCTGGTAATTTGGTCCTTGCGCGGCCGCAGGCCGCGCAACATGTGGTCTTCATGTCGTGTAGTATATAATACGGGGGGTTGGAGGTTACCCCCTCCCCCACCCCTCTGACGGGGCTAGGGGCGAAGCCCCTAGCCTTTATTGTTATTATTATTATTGATTTTCAGTTTTTTGCATTAATGTCATAATGTCCGCTCTTTCTGGTGAACCAGCAACTTCACCAACGATTTTCTCCCAAACTATTAGAGATATAAAAAAAATCAAATAACTTAAAATATGTATTTTTGGAATGCCTACAACTTTTGTTAAAAAAATTTTTCAAAATTTTTAATATTAATTGAAATAATTGCAAAAAACCGAATTTTTATGGGTTTTTTATGGTTTTTACCATAAAAATCAAATTTGCGCCAATTTTCATTATCATATTCGTAATCAGCGCATCAAAATACGTAAGTATACGTAGTGTCAAAAAAATCGGAGGTACCTCGCTTTCGGAACTATATCCACAAATTTTTCACAGGTCAATTTTTAATATATTCAAGGCCTCGTAGAAGGGTCCAGAGAGATCATAAAACTTGAAGACTCCTGAATTTAATTAAAAATCGGGAACTAAAATTTCTCTAATTTCGCATTAATAAATTTAAAAATTAAATATTAAAATTCTACGTGTTCTAACGATAAAGAATATCTAAAAATTTCCTCAAAAAAGTTATTTTTCATAATAATAAAAATAGCTTTGGAAATTTACTTTCCTTCAATTTTAATAGTTTTTAGAATTTTTTTTTATATTCCTAATCGTGAAAATAAGTAGATTTCATATTTTTATTTTTGAAATTTTAATTTTTGAAATTGCAAAAGTTTTTAATCATAAAAATTTTGGGTTACGGGAACCATAAAAGGAAAAAAAATTACAATCAGGAATCGGTGTTTGACCTGAATTTCCAGGTCAAATTGCTTGTAAATTTTTTTCGTTAAAGAGTCGAAGTTTACTCCCCTACAAAACTACTTGGCATTTAAAACTATTGTACTATTGTTACCCCAACTCCAAAAAAATTCTATCTGAAGATATGCAGGTCAGACCACTGAAAAATCACTGGGCCAGTGGTTTTTTCAGTGGATTTTGAGTGGTTTACTTTCGACAGGGATAACTTGTTGTGCATAAGTTTATCAGATTCTGCAACATTTTTTACATAAATTAAGTATATAACTTATTAAATGCATTTACATACTTAGTTTTAAAAAATTAAATTGAATATCATTCTCAGAGTGTCAAGAATTTTACAGCTTTTCTAAAGAAAATCTTAAGAAAGCTAGAATTTTAAAACTCAATTTACCATTATTATAAGTTACTAAATTCACTTCTTCCTTCGCGAATATGAAATAGGAATGTTTAAATATTGATAATATAAGACGTCAAGTCATGCAAATTATTTATTTATTTATTTTAGGGAGGGTGCCAATGAAATTGTTCACAAAAGACAATTTCACTAGTTATTGGCACCCCAGTGCCAACGACTAGACAAGCAATTTTTAATCACGTCCTAGTCGTTGGCACTCCTTATTTCCACTTGTTACTGAAATATATTTTAATATTAATGGACATTATTTGAAATAACACTGAAAAAATATAATCCATTTAATAAAACATAAGTGAATTTAATGTTTAAATGAAATATTTATATGTCACTAACTTTTGCCTGTTAGTATGCACCAACCTAAAAAAGTAAAATATTTACATTGAAAAGTACGTTTTATTAATTCCAAAATAGATGAATGTCATTAAAATAAGCATTTATCAATTGTATTGTTACAAAAAAATGCATAAAATTTTCGATTCTTGTAAAATTAATTTTATTAACAGACATAAATAAACTGCAGAGAGGCAGAGTTTTAAAAGTTTCATTTTTCAAGACTGGCTGCCCTGAACCGACTGTGGTTATTGGTCGAAATACGCGCGTGTATTTGAAATACTTTTTAAACATTTATTATTTATAATTCATTTTAGAATATATATTTATGCTACATTTTCATTAAATATATTTTGAAAGCTTATTTGTCTTGAAATAAACCTATTCAAGTACAAAATGTTTACTTGGGAATAATTTATTTCGAAATTGATAGCATGCGCATTTGCTTTTGTAGATTTTTCCTATACTTTATTTAAGATTTTCTTAAAAATAATCTTTATAACACTAGATGCTAAACAGCATATCTCCACAAGGGCTCATGCTAACTTTAAACATTTTTTTAATAAAAAGAATCTTATAACCCTGCCGATAGGAAATACCTAAAAAATGACTGGCTAAAATGACTAAATGAATTCAGTCATTTTTGAGGTACGAATTGAATGATTCCGTGCTTAAAAAATGTCCAACGAAAAAGGGATCAAAAAGGTTAATTTATGGCTATTTATGACCGTAAAATCTAAACCCTGAAGAATTTTATTATGCTTTTACCCTCTCATAAAATGAAAGGTTCTTTTACAGTCCTTTTTTTAATTCTAAATTATTTATATTATTTATTGCAAAATTATACTCGTTTTTCAATAATTTAGTTATTTATATGTTTCTATGAATAAGATATATTCTTTTGAAACTAAATTCAAAAATGATGTCAGATTTTTAATATCTTCTACTGTTTACGAGTTACGCTATTATTCTTTTAATTGTAAAGCTTTTACCAAAAATTTTACATCTCTGTAATTGTCAGAAATTACAGATTCTAAATTTAAAAAAACCGAAGTTCTAACTTAAAAATTACAAAAATTTTATTTATTAAGAAATAAATATTTTTTACCAGTACATTTTTCGCATTTGAGATGTCGAAAAAGGGACGAGCTATGTCGTAAAACTTTCAAACATCTGGAATGGATTAAAAATCAGAAATAAAAATTTCTCTCAATTTTGTAATTATAAATTTATAAATTGAGAATTTGCATTCTACGTCTTTCAACGATTATGTGTATCTAATTTTTTCCCGATAATGTTATTTTTTATAAAAAATAACAATATTTATAATAATTGATTGTCATTTAATTTTATTCATTTTGATAAAATTTTTAGATATTTATAATAGTGAAAAACGAAAGATTTATAATTTTTTAATTTACAATTTCAAATTTGCAAATTGCAAAATTTTTGAGTCATAAAACTTTTGGGTTACCGAAGCCATAAATGAAAAAAATATCCTGCCCTGCCGATAGGATATACCTAAAATATATCCAAAATATGCCTGGTACGACATTTTTTAGTCATTTTTACTCTAATAATGCCAGGTACCACTTTTTGCTCCGAGTAGGTAGTCCCTTTAAATTTCGGAAGTACTTATTTAAGTTTTAAAAGGATCATAAATACGTTGAACTGGAATATATGAATGCTTACCAGGATATTTTTTTCATTTATAGCTTCGGTACCCAAAAGTTTTATGACTCAAAAATTTTGCAATTTGCAAATTTGAAATTGTAAATTGAAAAATTATAAATCTTTCGTTTTTCACGATTATAAATATCTAAAAATTTTCTCAAAATGAATAAAATTAAATGACAATCAATTATTAGAAATATTGTTATTTTTTATAAAAAATAACATTATCGGAAAAAAAATTAGATACACATAATCGTTGAAAGCCCTACAGAAAAACGGAACCTCACTTTTCACATAGCTTTCTACGTGCCGTACTATGTGTAAGTGGTGGTGAGAAGGGACGTGAAACGCCATGTGAAAAGGGACGTGCAGAACTACCTCCCTTTTTGAAATTGCTTTTCACGTACAAAACGATGTCCAGAACGATGTGAAAAATAAGGTTGAGAGCTACATAAAAAACCATTCAAATTTAAATTATATTATTTTATGATTTCTACCTTATTGAAACAAACGATTTTTATGTTTGTTTGAAAATGATGTAACTGTCATATTTTTATAATTTTTAAATTATTAAACAGTATAATACATTTTTTATGTAAATAATATTTAATTTAAATATTTTATTCTCAACATAATGTATTATAATAGAAAAAATAAGGACGGGATAAGGTGTGTAATAAATCCACTATAAATTAATAATAATAAAATCGGTATCACTAATCATTAATTTTTAAAAAATGTTTTTTATTAAATTCTTCTTATCACGCCAATTCTGAAACATTCAAAAGTGTTTAAAAGAATTAGATTTTTATTATAATGTGAATTAAAACATTGCTTACTCTCTAAATCTGAATTAGTGATTTTCCAATAATGAATTAGACAAAAATCGGTCACTATTAAATAGTGAATATTTTACTAATCTTTAGTAGAAAATTACTAATTTGAAAGTGAAATATCTACTTTTTGAAACAGTGAATTTAGTAGAAAACTACTAATTATTAGTAGACAAATACTAATTTAAAAGTGAAATATCTACCAATTGAAAAAGTGAATTTCACTGTTTCAATTAATAGATATTTCACTTTAAAATTAGTAATTTTACTAAATTACTAATTATTAGTAGAAAATTGAAACAGTGAAATTCATTTTTTCAATTAGCAGATATTTCTCTTTCAAATTAGTAATTTTCTACTAATAATTAGTAAGGTAACGGTACCTATACTCGATCAGCACCTATAGTCGATCAGTGATGATTTAATTGGACACAATTAATTAATAGTTTTATTACATTGGTAAAATCAATATTATTAAACTATTAATTAATTTTGTCCAATTAATTTATCACTGATCAACTATAGGAACTGATCGAGTATATGTACTGTTACCTTAGCTTCCTACTAAAGATTAGTAAAATATCACTATTTAATAGTGACTGATTTTTTTCTAATTCATTAATTAAAAATCACTAATTCAGATTAAGAGAGTACACGGGGAAAAGAGAATTGTTAACTCAACAGCGATCTCTAGTTGGATTAACAGGCTTGGGCCTTGTTGCATAGAGTCTGTGATTTTGATGCCGACCCTTGCTGTTGAATTAACTATTGAGGTGTCTGTTAGGCGTCCCCTGTTAAACCAATCGGGAAAGTCTGTTGGCCCAACAAGGAAAGAATGTTACTTTAACAGACTTTCCCGATTGGTTCAACAGGGGATGCCTAACAGACACCTCAATAGTTAATTCAACAGCAAGGGTCGGCATCAAAATAACAGACTCTGTGCAACAGGGCCCATGCCTATTAATCCAACTAGAGATCGCTGTTGAGTTAACAAATCTCTTTTCCCCGTGTAGTTCAATGAGAATAAATTAGACTATATCACTCACCTACCACAGTCTTTAATTGCGCGAAAACCTTAATTATTTTATTTATTCTATAATAGAATTCTTCAATATGTTTTGACGTCTACTCTCCTAGAATTTTGAAAGGAAACTGAGGAAATTATTTCTTTCTTGTCCCTTACTTGACAAACATGTGTTGAGTCGCTAGCTGAGAGCAAAACGGTTTTCTAACGGTTTTTAAGCAGGGGACAAGAAAGAAATAGTTTCCTCAGTTTCCTTTCAAAATTCTAGGAGAGTAGACGTCAAAACATATTGAAGAATTCTATTATAGATTAAATAAAATAATTAAGGTTTTCGCGCAATTAAAGACTGTGGTAGGTGAGTGATATAGTCTAATTTATTCTCATTGAACTACTCTCTTAATCTGAATTAGTGATTTTTCATTAATGAATTAGAAAAAAATCAGTCACTATTAAATAGTGATATTTTACTAATCTTTAGTAGGAAGCTAAGGTAACAGTACATATACTCGATCAGTTCCTATAGTTGATCAGTGATAAATTAATTGGACAAAATTAATTAATAGTTTAATAATATTGATTTTACCATTGTAATAAAACTATTAACTAATTGTGTCCAATTAAATCATCACTGATCGACTTTAGGTGCTAATCGAGTATAGGTACCGTTACCTTACTAATTATTAGTAGAAAATTACTAATTTGAAAGAGAAATATCTGCTAATTGAAAAAATAAATTTCACTGTTTCAATTTTCTACTAATAATTAGTAATTTAGTAAAATTACTAATTTTAAAGTGAAATATCTATTAATTGAAACAGTGAAATTCACTTTTTCAATTGGTAGATATTTCACTTTTAAATTAGTATTTGTCTACTAATAATTAGTAGTTTTCTACTAAATTCACTGTTTCAAAAAGTAGATATTTCACATTCAAATTAGTAATTTTCTACTAATAATTAGTAGTTTTCTACTAAAGATTAGTAAAATATTCACTATTTAATAGTGACCGATTTTTGTCTAATTCATTATTGGAAAATCACTAATTCAGATTTAGAGAATAAGCAATGTTTTAATTCACATTATAATAAAAATCTAATTCTTTTAAACACTTTTGAATGTTTCAGAATTGGCGTGATAAGAAGAATTTAATAAAAAACATTTTTTAAAAATTAATGATTAGTGATACCGATTTTATTATTATTAATTTATAGTGGATTTATTACACACCTTATCCCGTCCTTATTTTTTCTATTATAATACATTATGTTGAGAATAAAATATTTAAATTAAATATTATTTACATAAAAAATGTATTATACTGTTTAATAATTTAAAAAATATAAAAATATGACAGTCCCTGTAATAAGAGGGTTATTGAGCAAGCGTTTTGGCTAGTTGAGCAAGCCCTCTGCTCAATTGTCCTAACGAAATATGGACAATTGGGCTGGTTGCTCATTCACCCAATGCATTGAGTCCAATAATCCACTAGGTATTTCGAGCTTAAAACTGGAGAAAAAGCGACTTAATATTGATAAAACACTAAGAAACGTTAAATTAAGCATAAATACACAAAATTAGATAATAAAAATACGTATATTAAGAATAAATAACATTTTCGAAAAGACGTGATTTATTGACACTCAGAGAGCAGAACACCTGACTAGCAGAATAGACGTAGCCAATCAAAATCTTTCTACCGCGAGAGACTAAATTGTGATTGGCTACGTCTATTCTGCTAGTCAGGTGTTCTGCTCCCTGGTGTGTCAATAAATCACGACTTTTCTGAAATGTTATTTATTCTTAATATACGTATTTTTATTATCTAATTTTGTGTATTTATGCTTAATTTAACGTTTCTTAGTGTTTTATCAATATTAAGTCACTTTTTCTCCAGTTTTAAGCTCGAAATACCTTGTGGATTATCGGACTCAATGCATTGGGTGAATGAGCAACCAGCCCAATTGTCCATATTTCGTTAGGACAATTGAGCAGAGGGCTTGCTCAACTAGCCAAAACGCTTGCTCAATAACCCTCTTATTACAGGGGTTACATCATTTTTAAACAAACATAAAAATCGTTTGTTTCCATAAGGTAGAAATCATAGAATAATATAATTTAAATTTGAATGGTTTTTTATGTAGCTCTCAACCTTATTTTCCACATCATTCTGGACATCGTTTTGTACGTGAAAAGCAATTTCAAAAAGGGAGGTAGTTCTGCACGTCCCTTTTCACATGACGTTTCACGTCCCTTCTCACTACCACTTACACATAGTACGGCACGTAGAAAGCTATGTGAAAAGTGAGGTCCCGTTTTTCTGTAGGGAGACGTAGAATGCAAATTCTCAATTTATAAATTTATAATTACAAAATTAGAGAAATTTTTATTTCTGATTTTTAATCCATTCCAGATGTTTGGAAGTTTTACAACATAGCTCGTCCCTTTTTCGAAATCTCAAATGCGAAAAATGTACTGGTAAAAAATATTTATTTCTTAATAAATAAAATTTTTCTAATTTTTAAGTTAGAACTTCGGTTTTTTTAAATTTAGAATCTGTAATTTCTGACAATTACAGAGATGTAAAATTTTTGGTAAAAGCCTTACAATTAAAAGAATAGTAGCGTAACTCGTAAACAGTAGAGCCCTATCGATAGAAAGTGACTAGAAAATGACTGAAAAATGTCTAGTCAGTCATTTTTCAGTCATTTTTATTTTTAAATATATGGAAAATAATCTATTTAATAATAAATTTGTTGAATACTATTTAATGTGCTCTTAGCATTATATTGGCTTCATATATTTAGAATAAACAATGAAAATTGTTAATTTTTTTATTAATTTTTTAAATTTTTTGTTAAATATTTTTTTTATTGTTTTAATGTTATAAACCATTTCTGAAGTGCGCTTGAACACTTTTATAAAGAATCACGAAGCTCGGTGGCATTTAAAATGGTCTAAAAGCAATTTTAAAAAGAAAAAATCATTCGACATTTTCTAGGTACTAAATCATTCAAATCGTACCTAAAAAATGACTGAATCCATTCAGTCATTTTGGCCAGTCATTTTTTAGGTATTCTCTATCGGCAGGGAGGATATTAAAAATCTGACATCATTTTTGAATTTTGTTTCAAAAGAATATATCTTATTCATATAAACACCCTGTAATAAGAGGGTTATTGAGTAAGCGTTTTGGCTAGTTGAGCAAGCCCTCTGCTCAATTGTCCTAACGAAATATGGACAATTGGGCTGGTTGCTCATTCACCCAATGCATTGAGTCCAATAATCCACAAGGTATTTCGAGCTTAAAACTGGAGAAAAAGCGACTTAATATTGATAAAACACTAAGAAACGTTAAATTAAGCATAAATACACAAAATTAGATAATATAAATACGTATATTAAGAATAAATAACATTTTCGAAAAGACGTGATTTATTGACACTCAGAGAGCAGAACACCTGACTAGCAGAATAGACGTAGCCAATCAAAATCTTTCTACCGCGAGAGACTAAATTGTGATTGGCTACGTCTATTCTGCTAGTCAGGTGTTCTGCTCCCTGAGTGTCAATAAATCACGTCTTTTCGAAAATGTTATTTATTCTTAATATACGTATTTATATTATCTAATTTTGTGTATTTATGCTTAATTTAACGTTTCTTAGTGTTTTATCAATATTAAGTCGCTTTTTCTCCAGTTTTAAGCTCGAAATACCTTGTGGATTATTGGACTCAATGCATTGGGTGAATGAGCAACCAGCCCAATTGTCCATATTTCGTTAGGACAATTGAGCAGAGGGCTTGCTCAACTAGCCAAAACGCTTGCTCAATAACCCTCTTATTACAGGGCATATAAATAACTAAATTATTGAAAATCGAGTATAATTTTGCAATAAATAATATAAATAATTTAGAATTAAAAAAAGGACTGTAAAAGAACCTTTCATTTTATGAGAGGGTAAAAGCATAATAAAATTCTTCAGGGTTTAGAATTTACGGTCATAAATAGCCATAAATTAACCTTTTTGATCCCTTTTTCGTTGGACATTTTCTAAGCACGGAATCATTCAAATCGTACTTTAAAAATGACTGAATTCATTTAGTCATTTTAGCCAGTCATTTTTTAGGTATTTCCTATCGGCAGGGTGGTAGGCATTCATATATTCCAGTTCAACACATTTATGATCCTATTAAAACTTAAATAAGTACTTCCGAAATTTAAAGGGACTACTTACTCGGAGCAAAAAGTGGTACCTGGCATTTTTAGAGTAAAAATGACTAAAAAATATCGTACCAGGCATATTTCGGATATATTTTAGGTATATCCTATCGGCAGGGAAGGCATAATGAAACTTTGGAAGAACATTTCTGTTGAACTTAGCACTTGATTTACAAAATTTAAGCAAAATCAACTCATTTTCATTTTGAAGTCTTGAAGGATATATATTTTTATGCCAACGACTGGGTCCTAGGTGCAAAATGACTAGTGCTGCAAAATGGCGGCAGTGCCACCCTACCGATGGAAAACGCATTGAAATGGCCCAAAAAACTCAGTGATTTTCGCCAGTGAGTTTTCAGTGAGTTTGTATCGGTAGGGCAACGACTGGGGCTTTGCGTTAGCACACAATTATTTGATAATTTCAAAGTCTTCGTGCTTTTTCATTAAAAAGTAGTAATTTTATTGTATTCTGCATTAAATTTTGAATACATATATCATTATACGTATTTTATTATATTATTTTTTCTATGGTAATTTAATTCTTAAAGTCAAAATTTGGCTTAAGGTGCCAACGACTGGGGCAGTTACCCTATATATTTTTTCAGAATTATATTATTATTATTGCTAGCCAGTACTAAAACCATGAAGCATACGTAGAAGGATGGGCCCAAGTTATTCAAAATCATGACAATGTTAAACCTGAAAAACTTGAAAATTAATTTAATTTAATATTATGAATAATTTATTCATGTAATTTATGTTTTATTTCTTGCTACTAGAGAATGCTAATGCTAAGCAGCTGCAGTTGAGTCTTTAGTATCAAAAGCGGCGGTCAAAGACGTGGTTTTGGTGCTTTTTGATTTTTCCGAACAATTAGAGGACCTTTCGACGTGCCGATCACAAATCCATTATTCAAATGCGCTTAATTGGATTAAAAATAGGTTTTATAGAAAATAAACAGAAAATAGTCTCTTTTCATTTTTTATAACATATATTAGCAGCACTTATTAAATCTAGAACCTAAAGTTAGGCTGTCTGTATGATTTGAAATAAATTCAACCATGTGTCGTTGAACCATCCGATCGCTGATGGATAATAGATGTTATTTTGTTTGTATTAAACCTGGAATTGTATTAATGAATTATTTCTGAAACCTCATTACTTTATTACAATATTTAATTCATTGAAGTATAAAATAACAACCTTATTTTTGTTAAAGTAATATTTTATTGTTTTTAAAAAAATTTTGTATTTTGTAAAGGTTTTTTTTTATTGTCCTGTAATTTTAATTTTATTATTTTGTAGCAAATAATGCTTATTTTTAGTAATATTAAAGATATGACTTCCAAAAATTTATTTAAATACATTTTTATACTTAGTAAATTTTAGAAAAATAAAATTTTTTTATCAATTTGATATATTATTTGCATTTTTCAAGTTCTTATAATGAAAATCCTTGATTTATGACAACGCTGTTAAATATATTTAGTTTCGTCTGTCCATAAGGGTTGATGACAAATCTCTTGACCTGTAAACATTCTAGAAAAAAAAGAAAGGAAAAATTCTAAAACATTCATAAATTTTAAATAATATTTTTAAATTATTTGCAATTTAAATATAAAATTTCAATCATTTATGACAGTAACTACTTATTTTGCATCATTTTTTTTTATGTTTGCACATATTTAGAAATGATTGTAAAGAAATAATAAAAATGCAATTATTATCTTCTTTAAAAAAGATGTCATTCACCTCTTTTGACTTTTTTTTTATTTCCTACAAATAAGTAAAAATAGAATCATTTCATTCTGTGTTCCAATAAATTTAAATCACCTTAATTTAAGTCATGATGATGTAATTGAAAAAGGCTTCAAAAGTGTCCGGGAATTTAGTATAGAATAAAAATATGGGAAGTTTGTAAAAAGTACCAGAAATTCGTTGATAAATCTTGAAAATTTTAATTTTAATATTGTGCTTTTTTATAAAATTTGAATAATTAGACAAATAGAAATGATCAAACTACTATCTACAAATTTTGGAAAGGAAACAAGTAAAAAAACAGTATAAAAATTTATTATCTTAAAGTAATAATAAAATTATAAAATAATAAAATAATAAAATGTATTATCTTAATTTAAAAAAATTGCAAACATCGACTTACTCATATTTTAATTTATTCAAAGCTCCAGATTTCAATGTAAAAATCTGATTTTAATGTTGACGTTTTTCACTTTTAAAAGACGAAATTAATTATGTAATGTTGATTTATTAGAAATAATAGAGTGCGGCAAAAGTGGTGGAACTTTAATTTTGTTGCTTTTAAAACAGGGCTAAATATTGTTTTTGAAATTTGGAAAAATGATTAAAAAGTAATATTTAGCTCTTTTTTATATCAACAAAATTCAAGTCCACACCACTCTGCTATTTCTAATAAATGAGCATTAAGTAATTTACTTTGTGTTTTAAAAGTAAGAAACGTCAACGTTGCAGGTGACAGCAGTTTTGTTCAGACTAAAAAAACGTTTTTTTTTCTTCTTTTGCTATTGATTTTTTTTTATTGTTAGACATTTTTTTTATTTTTCTTTGTAGTTTTTGTAAGTTTTTGGTAATTTTAAACTGATTATTAATTTCATTATTTCAGCTGTCAACAACTGTCATTTCACGGTAGTAGTAGTAAACCATAGAGAAATCGACAAAGATAGTAAAAATTAACCTATTGCGCATGCGCATACGTGTGGAGGCAAGCAGGCACATGCCCAGGGATGGGTAAAAGTACTTTCTTCGAGGTTTTCTACGTATAATACGTAGAAAACGTATTATACGCAGAAAATTGCAGAAAACCTAGTTTTATACATGGCAATTTCTAACACATTTAAAAATAATTTTAATCAAATAAATATATTTAAATTTTTCAATATTGTATGCAACTAATCTTTAATTATTCATATTATTAAAAAAATGATGCACTAATTCATATTTTAAATTTTAATTTCGAATACAAAAAACTCTTTAATTTGATGGTTATGTTGCTCCTTCAAATTTTTATCAACAATTCAACATTAAAATGTTTGTTGCCACTGGTTAATTAACTTTAATAACAAATAAATTGTTATATTTTCCAACATTTATGTATAACTTATCGCTATTAAAAATTTATTTATCACAAAATTTGAAAATCCTGCATGTCGTAAGTCAAGATGTATAATACACGAAGTATGTAGAAAACTGTCGATGTATAAAACATAGTATTATACGTGTAGAAAACCATGTATTAATGCATCATGTATTATACATCCACATCCCTGCACATGCCTACCTGCCTCGGTTCCGCCTTACAAAAATGGTTCCTACACTTGCTTATGCCTACATGCTTGTCCATGCCATCAAGTGGCGCGTAGGAGCTTCCGTACTACGGAAGCCCCTAAGTGCCACCTATTGGGAACATAGAACATCGGTTTGCGCGCGCGTCGTTTTGTCGTTTTGGTGGGAACGCACGTGTGGTTCGCACGTTCTTTGGTTCAAGGCCACGTTATTTTATATTTTTGCCTCTTATTAATATTGTACTGTGGCCAGCTACTTCTTTCAATTTTTAATAGAAATTTATATATGATATTGTAAATGGTGTTTTAAATGGATTTATTTAATTGAGAGAGACTCATTTTGTTTTTTAAGGTAAGTTGATATTTTTTATATATCCACTTGTGCTTATATTTTAAGGTTATGAAATACTTTTGTTTTGATTGTTTGATTTATGTAAAAAATATTTAAGCATTATTTATTTATAAATTTATTTCCTTTCTGTGCATTATATTCCTTTCTAAAGCATTAAAATGAATTTAACATTGAACACAAGCAATAAATAATGCTTAAGGCCGTTGGAGACACAGAGTCCGCAGAGAATCTGTAGGGGGGAGCAGTGGTTCTCAAAGACTGTCCCCATGCGTTTTGAAGACTTAGGAATTTTTCGCGACAAAGTCCAACACTTTTCCCACAAAAGAACATCGTACTGCAAATTCTATTGAAATAAAGATTCAGAAAAATACTTACTTTTGATAAATCAAGTATTTCCTGAGCTTTAGTGTCTCGAGGAAATTCGTGTGATGAAAACAACCTCCAATGATGTTGCATGTTTGGCAATTTTTTCCAATAAAACCAGACACTTTTTCCGAAAATGAAAATCGTAGTGAAAATTTAAATTTAATTAGCACTTTTTCACTTATTTTGTTTTTGGCATATGAGTTTTTAAATCGCGTCAGTCTCTCGAGGAAATACAAAATCACTTGACACTTCACTCACTGATTCCCACTTTGACAATTTTTTTCGGCAAAATCCGACACTTTTTCCACAAATGGTCATCGTAGTGAAAATTTAAATTTAATTAGCACTTTTTCACTTATTTTGTTTTTGGCATTTGAGTTTTTAAACCGCGTCAATCTCTCGAGGAAATACAAAATCACTTGACACTTCACTCACTGATTCCCACTTTGACAATTTTTTTCGGCAAAATCCGACACTTTTTCCGCAAATGGTCATCGTAGTGAAAATTTAAATTTAATTAGCACTTTTTCACTTCTTTTGTTTTTGGTATTTGAGTTTTTAAACCGCGTCAATCTCTCGAGAAAAGTAAATTTTTTTCAATTTCATCAATGAAAATGTCAAACAATGTAGCAGAATATAGTTTGTTGTGCGCTGTTCTGATACGGCATTTTCGGGTACTATAATTCACACGGCGCCGCCTTTGAACCTATACATATTATGATTCGGACTTTGACAATTTTTTCCGTCAAAACCCGACACTTTTTCCGAAAATGAAAATCGTACTGCAAATTTAATTTTAACTAGCACTTTTTCACTTATTTTGTTTTTGGCATTTGAGTTTTTAAATTGCGTCAGTCTCTCGAGGAAATACAAAATCACTTGACACTTCACGCATTGATTCGGACTTTGACAATTTTTTTCCGTCAAAACCCGACACTTTTTCCGCAAATGGTCATCGTAGTGTAAATTAAAATTTAATTAGCACTTTTTCACTTTTTTTGTTTTTGGTATTTGAGTTTTTAAATCGCGTCAATCTCTCGAGAAAAGTAAATTTTTTTCAATTTCATCAATGAAAATGTCAAACAATGTAGCAGAATATAGTTTGTCGTGCGCTGTTCTGATACGGCATTTTCGGGTACTATAATTCACACGGCGCCGCCTTTGAAATTATAGACAGGCGTACATTATATTCATTATATTAATCAACCTATTTATAAAATTCAATGTTTAGATATTAATTGTAAAAATTTAATATAAAAAATTAATGTCAAGTTCCAAACATAATTTTGCTAACTTTGTACAAAAAATAAAAGTTGTTTGTTAATTCAAGTGTAATTAGCTCTATTGAAAAGACGCATTTAAAATAATTTAAACCATTCAAATGCAACAAGTACATTATTTATTGTAAATCATGCATTAATAATTTCTAAACAATTTAAATATTTTTTAAAATCTAAGAGTTGAAGGAAAAACAGTAGAGCTTATTTAGTTTATCAGAAGAATGCAACCCGACTTACAGAGAAGATGGGAAATAGATATTGTATAGGAAATGAAATAAGTGTTTCTTTTAATTTTTTAAAATTAAATAAACAGAGCATTCGATAAATATTTTATACATAACGTAAAAATTAAAGAAATAATTAAAACGCAAGAAAGGACTAAAAAAATAGTGTAATATAAAAAAAATTAAATGAACAGGAAGAAAATGGAGAAATGTTTTTTTCTTAATCTAACAAACTGTAAAAAATGTAAAAAGTAAAAAAGAATAAGTGTTTGTAAAAAAACTCTCAAGAAATAGACAAGATGTGAAAAGAAATTGAATAAATTTACAAAAAAATAAGTGTATTTACTTTTAAAAGTATAGAAATAATTATTAAAATTAACGTAATAAAAAGTTTAATGAATGTATAAATAAGAAAACTGTGTAATATAATATTAAATAATTTTTATAAAAAGAAGAAAATTAAAGAAAATCCTAAAAAGAACAGAGACAAATACCAAAAAAAAAAAAATATCAAAAATACCTAAACGGAGAAAAAATTTTAAAAATGTTGTAAAAATAATAAATTATAATATAAAAATGAAAGTAAAATCTCTTAAAAATCTTGTAAGAATATTACCAAAGGAAGGATTATTGTGAATATGGAAATTAATTAATATTATTGAATTAAGATGCATTGAAATTTAAATTAATTTAAATTTAAAAGTTGGTACAAATTGGAATATGAGTTCATTGACGTTTGGAATTTATATAACTTTTAATGACTTGAAGATATACAAATCTAATATTATTTTTTGATAACTTGATACCAAAAATTTGTAAATTGTAGGTATTTTGATCATCTGTATTAATACAATTTTTTAAATTTTATAACGAATAAAATATTGAAATTTTCAAGATATATCCACAAATTTCTGTTTTTTTTATGATTTGCGATACTTTACATGCAATATTGGACATCCGGAGAATTGAAAAGTTTTTTTTTCATTTAAATCAATAACAGCCCTGTTTATAGATTACATTTATTTTATTTATTTCAAGCAATCTATACATATATCTTTGATGAATAATTTGATCTCTGTTTCCGAACTTCTATGTAAGTCGAGTTGCCTTCTTTCTCTGCACTAAATAAACCATAAGGATTTATGATGTAACTCTTAGTATTTGAGAAATAATTTAGCAAAAAAAAAGATAAAATTTTTTCCTACATAAATTTTAATTTGTTAATTTTAAATTATGCAATTCTTTATTACAATATTAAATATAATAAACAAATTAATAATGTTCTAAAACAAGTATTAAAGTAAATTTCTTATTTCTTCAAAATAAAAGAGAGAATTTTTGTTACATAATATAAATATTATATAATTTTTTTTTAATATATTGAATGTTTTAAAAATAAAATAAATTAGTTCAAAAATGATATTAGATTAAACTACATATCTTTTAATAATAAAATGTAAGAAACTACTTGGTAAATAAATTACATTTACTTATTTAATTTTAAATCATACATTTTTTAAACCACGTTTTTTTTTCTTATAAAAAAAGAGACATACATTTGTCTGTGTAGCATAAATTACATACAATTTATTGACAACATTTTCAGAAAAAGCTGTCTCAAATTCGACCAATTCAGATGAAAATTCTAAACATGACAGTTAAATTTCAAAAATATTTGTTAACATGCCCAAGTTATTAAATATTTAACAAAAAAGATCTATAAAAACGATTTAGCTTTCAAGAAAGTGCAACATATGCAGTTTACAAAATTTTTTCCACGACATTTGTAGAAAAATTTAATTTTTCTTCCGTCAATAAGCACAAAGTTTCTTATTTCTGATCTAAATTTGTTAAATATTTGATAACATGCACAAGTTATTGAATATTTAACAAAATAGACCAATAAGAACGATTTACCTATCGTGAAAGTGAAAAATTCACATTTTACAAAACTTTTTCCACGACATTTGTAGAAAAATTTAATTTTTGCTTCGGTCAATAAGCACAAAGTTTCTTATTTCTGATCTAAATATGTTAAATATTCGATAACATGACCAAGTTATTAAATATTTAACAAATTAGATCTATAAAAAAGTTTTATCTTACGAGAAAGTGCAAAATTCGCAGTTTACAAAATTTTTACATTCTCATCCTAAATGAGAAGGTATTAAATTTGTGCGATTTTGAACTTTTGCTAAAACCTACATTTCTCGACGTTTTGAGAACGCCTGATTTCAAAAAAATGGGTTTTACGAAAGTGTCTGTCTGTATGTCTGTCTGTCTGTCTGTGTAAAAATTTTTGAAATCCATTAACTTGAGTAAAAATTCATCTATCAATTTGAAATTTGGTATGCGTTTTAAGTGATCAAAAATACAGATCAAGTACGTTAGCCAGCTATTTTGGACCAAAAATGTCAAAAATAAAACATTTTCAAACTTCAAAAAAAAAAAAAAATTAAAAAAAAATTTTTCTCTATTTTTTTTCTTAAAGTACAAGAAAAAACAAACAAATTTCATTTATAAAAGTTTTTGATATAATGCAAACCCAAAAAGATATGAATTTTTTAAGTTTTACAATTGTGTAAAAGTCTTGTTTGAGGAGAAGAGGGGGGGGGGGGGGGAAGTGTAAATCGGTTAGCAAACTGTTGACGCATTCTCATCTTACTAAACTCAAGTAGAAATTAACAAGAAAATAACTATTTAACTGCTAAAAACCTTTAAAATCCTCAAAATACACGTTATATATGCAAAAAATAGAACATAATATGGGAAAATCATATACAGAAACACTATTATTTTTCAAAAAAATAAAAAAACTCCCGGTTTTTTCTTCCTATTTACTTTCATTGATCACGACTAATAAAACTGCATCAAAAAAAATTAAGTTTTTTTAAAAATTTTGGAAATTTTGAATAAATTCATTTTTACATTCTCATCCTAAATGAGAAGGTATTAAATTTGTGCGATTTTGAACTTTTGCTACAACCTACATTTCTCGACGTTTTGAGACCTCCTGATTCCAAAAAAATGGGTTTTACGAAAGTGTCTGTCTGTATGTCTGTCTGTCTGTCTGTGTAAAAATTTTTGAAATCCATTAACTTGAGTAAAAATTCATCTATCTATTTGAAAATTGGTATGCGTTTTAAGTGACCAAAAATACAGATCGAGTTCGTTCGCCAGCTATTTTGGACCAAAAATGTCAAAAATAAAACATTTTCAAACTTCAAAAAAAAAAAAAAAATTAAAAAAAAATTTTACTCTATTTTTTTTTTTAAAGTACAAGAAAAAACAAACAAATTTCATTTATAAAAGTTTTTGATATAATGCAAACCCAAAAACACTATTATTTTTCAAAAAAATAAAAAAACTCCCGGTTTTTTCTTTCTATTTACTTTCATTGATCACAACTAATAAAACTGCATCAAAAAATATTGACTTTTTTAAAAAATTTTGGGAAATTTTAAATAAATTTATTTTTACATTCTCATCCTAAAAGAGAAGGTATTAAATTTGTGCGATTTTGAACTTTTGCTAAAACCTACATTTCTCGACGTTTTGAGACCTCCTGATTCCAAAAAAATGGGTTTTACGAAAGTGTCTGTCTGTATGTCTGTCTGTCTGTCTGTGTAAAAATTTTTGAAATCCATTAACTTGAGTAAAAATTCATCTATCAATTTGAAATTTGGTATGCGTTTTAAGTGACCAAAAATACAGATCAAGTACGTTAGCCAGCTATTTTGGACCAAAAATGTCAAAAATAAAACATTTTCAAACTTCAAAAAAAAAAAAAAATTAAAAAAAAATTTTTCTCTATTTTTTTTCTTAAAGTACAAGAAAAAACAAACAAATTTCATTTATAAAAGTTTTTGATATAATGCAAACCCAAAAAGATATGAATTTTTTAAGTTTTACAATTGTGTAAAAGTCTTGTTTGAGGAGAAGAGGGGGGGGGGGGGGGGGGGGAAGTGTAAATCGGTTAGCAAACTGTTGACGCATTCTCATCTTACTAAACTCAAGTAGAAATTAACAAGAAAATAACTATTTAACTGCTAAAAACCTTTAAAATCCTCAAAATACACGTTATATATGCAAAAAATAGAACATAATATGGGAAAATCATATACAGAAACACTATTATTTTTCAAAAAAATAAAAAAACTCCCGGTTTTTTCTTCCTATTTACTTTCATTGATCACGACTAATAAAACTGCATCAAAAAAAATTAAGTTTTTTTAAAAATTTTGGAAATTTTGAATAAATTCATTTTTACATTCTCATCCTAAATGAGAAGGTATTAAATTTGTGCGATTTTGAACTTTTGCTACAACCTACATTTCTCGACGTTTTGAGACCTCCTGATTCCAAAAAAATGGGTTTTACGAAAGTGTCTGTCTGTATGTCTGTCTGTCTGTCTGTGTAAAAATTTTTGAAATCCATTAACTTGAGTAAAAATTCATCTATCTATTTGAAAATTGGTATGCGTTTTAAGTGACCAAAAATACAGATCGAGTTCGTTCGCCAGCTATTTTGGACCAAAAATGTCAAAAATAAAACATTTTCAAACTTCAAAAAAAAAAAAAAAATTAAAAAAAAATTTTACTCTATTTTTTTTTTTAAAGTACAAGAAAAAACAAACAAATTTCATTTATAAAAGTTTTTGATATAATGCAAACCCAAAAACACTATTATTTTTCAAAAAAATAAAAAAACTCCCGGTTTTTTCTTTCTATTTACTTTCATTGATCACAACTAATAAAACTGCATCAAAAAATATTGACTTTTTTAAAAAATTTTGGGAAATTTTAAATAAATTTATTTTTACATTCTCATCCTAAAAGAGAAGGTATTAAATTTGTGCGATTTTGAACTTTTGCTAAAACCTACATTTCTCGACGTTTTGAGACCTCCTGATTCCAAAAAAATGGGTTGTACGAAAGTGTCTGTCTGTATGTCTGTCTGTCTGTCTGTCTGTGTAAAAATTTTTGAAATCCATTAACTTGAGTAAAAATTCATCTATCAATTTGAAATTTGGTATGCGTTTTAAGTGACCAAAAATACAGATCGAGTTCGTTCGCCAGCTATTTTGGACCAAAAATGTCAAAAATAAAACATTTTCAAACTTGAAAAAAAAAAATTAAAAAAAAAATTTTGTCTATTTTTTTTCTTAAAGTACAAGAAAAAACAAACAAATTTCATTTATAAAAGTTTTTGATATAATGCAAACCCAAAAAGATATGAATTTTTTAAGTTTTACAATTGTGTAAAAGTCTTGTTTGAGGAGATGAGGGGGGGGGGGGAAGTGTAAATCGGTTAGCAAACTGTTGACGCATTCTCATCTTACTAAACTCAAGTAGAAATTAACAAGAAACTAACTATTTAACTGCTAAAAACCTTTAAAATCCTTAAAATACACGTTATATATGCAAAAAATAGAACATAATATGGGAAAATCATATACAGAAACACTATTATTTTTCAAAAAAATAAAAAAACTCCCGGTTTTTTCTTCCTATTTACTTTCATTGATCACGACTCATAAAACTGCATCAAAAAAAATTAAGTTTTTTTAAAAATTTTGGAAATTTTGAATAAATTCATTTTTACATTCTCATCCTAAATGAGAAGGTATTAAATTTGTGCGATTTTGAACTTTTGCTAAAACCTACATTTCTCGACGTTTTGAGACCTCCTGATTCCAAAAAAATGGGTTTTACGAAAGTGTCTGTCTGTATGTCTGTCTGTCTGTCTGTCTGTCTGTGGAAAAATTTTTGAAATCCATTAAGTTGAGTAAAAATTCATCTATCAATTTGAAATTTGGTATGCGTTTTAAGTGACCAAAAATACAGATCGAGTTCGTTCACCAGCTATTTTGGACCAAAAATGTCAAAAATAAAACATTTTCAAACTTCAAAAAAAAAAAAATTAAAAAAAAATTTTACTCTATTTTTTTTTTAAAGTACAAGAAAAAACAAACAAATTTCATTTATAAAAGTTTTTGATATAATGCAAACCTAAAAACACTATTATTTTTCAAAAAAATAAAAAAACTCCCGGTTTTTTCTTCCTATTTAATTTCATTGATCACAACTAATAAAACTGCATCAAAAAATATTGACTTTTTTAAAAAATTTTGGGAAATTTTGAATAAATTTATTTTTACATTCTCATCCTAAATGAGAAGGTATTAAATTTGTGCGATTTTGAACTTTTGCTAAAACCTACATTTCTCGACGTTTTGAGACCTCCTGATTTCAAAAAAATGTGTTTTACGAAAGTGTCTGTCTGTATGTCTGTCTGTCTGTCTGTCTGTCTGTCTGTGTAAAAATTTTTGAAATCCATTAACTTGAGTAAAAATTCATCTATCAATTTGAAATTTGGTATGCGTTTTAAGTGACCAAAAATACAGATCGAGTTCGTTCGCCAGCTATTTTGGACCAAAAATGTCAAAAATAAAACATTTTTAAACTTCAAAAAAAAAAAAAAATTAAAAAAAATTTTTTTCTATTTTTTTTTTTAAAGTACAAGAAAAAACAAACAAATTTCATTTATAAAAGTTTTTGATATAGTGCAAACCCAAAAAGATATGAATTTTTTAAGTTTTACAATTGTGTAAAAGTCTTGTTTGAGGAGAAAAGGGGGGGGGAAGTGTAAATCGGTTAGCAAACTGTTGACGCATATTCATCTTACTAAACTCAAGTAGAAATTAACAAGAAACTAACTATTTAACTGCTAAAAACCTTTAAAATCCTCAAAATACACGTTATATATGCAAAAAATAGAACATAATATGGGAAAATCATATACAGAAACACTATTATTTTTAAAAAAAATAAAAAAACTCCCGGTTTTTTCTTCCTATTTACTTTCATTGATCACAACTAATAAAACTGCATCAAAAAACATTGACTTTTTTAAAAAATTTTGGAAATTTTGAATAAATTCATTTTTACATTCTCATCCTAAATGAGAAGGTATTAAATTTGTGCGAGTTTGAACTTTTGCTAAAACCTACATTTCTCGACGTTTTGAGACCTCCTGATTCCAAAAAAATGGGTTTTACGAAAGTGTCTGTCTGTATGTCTGTCTGTCTGTCTGTGTAAAAATTTTTGAAATTCATTAACTTGAGTAAAAATTCATCTATCAATTTGAAATTTGGTATGCGTTTTAAGTGACCAAAAATACAGATCGAGTTCGTTAGCCAGCTATTTTGGACCAAAAATGTCAAAATTAAAACATTTTCAAACTTCAAAAAAAAAAAAAAATTAAAAAAAAATTTTTCTCTATTTTTTTTCTTAAAGTACAAGAAAAAACAAACAATTTTCTTTTATAAAAGTTTTTGATATAATGCAAACCCAAAAAGATATGAATTTTTTAAGTTTTACAATTGTGTAAAAGTCTTGTTTGAGGAGAAGAGGGGGGGGGGGGGAAGTGTAAATCGGTTAGCAAACTGTTGACGCATTCTCATCTTACCAAACTCAAGTAGAAATTAACAAGAAACTAACTATTTAACTGCTAAAAACCTTTAAAATCCTCAAAATACACGTTACATTTGCAAAAAATAGAACATAATATGGGAAAATCATATACAGAAACACTATTATTTTTCAAAAAAATAAAAAAACTCCCGGTTTTTTCTTCCTATTTACTTTCATTGATCACAACTAATAAAACTGCATAAAAAAATATTAAGTTTTTTAAAAAATTTTGGAAATTTTGAATAAATTCATTTTTACATTCTCATCCTAAATGAGAAGGTATTAAATTTGTGCGAGTTTGAACTTTTGCTAAAACCTACATTTCTCGACGTTTTGAGACCTCCTGATTCCAAAAAAATGGGTTTTACGAAAGTGTCTGTCTGTATGTCTGTCTGTCTGTCTGTGTAAAAATTTTTGAAATCCATTAACTTGAGTAAAAATTCATCTATCAATTTGAAATTTGGTATGCGTTTTAAGTGACCAAAAATACAGATCAAGTTCGTTAGCCAGCTATTTTGGACCAAAAATTTCAAAAATAAAACACATTTTTAAACTTCAAAAAAAAAAAAAATTAAAAAAAAATTTTTTTCTATTTTTTTTCTTAAAGTACAAGAAAAAACAAACAAATTTCATTTATAAAAGTTTTTGATATAATGCAAACCCAAAAAGATATGAATTTTTTAAGTTTTACAATTGTGTAAAAGTCTTGTTTGAGGAGAAGAGGGGGGGGGGGGGAAGTGTAAATCGGTTAGCAAACTGTTGACGCATTCTCATCTTACTAAACTCAAGTAGAAATTAACAAGAAACTAACTATTTAACTGCTAAAAACCTTTAAAATCCTCAAAATACACGTTATATATGCAAAAAATAGAACATAATATGGGAAAATCATATACAGAAACACTATTATTTTTCAAAAAAATAAAAAAACTCCCGGTTTTTTCTTTCTATTTACTTTCATTGATCACAACTAATAAAACTGCATCAAAAAATATTGACTTTTTTAAAAAATTTTGGAAATTTTGAATAAATTCATTTTTACATTCTCATCCTAAATGAGAAGGTATTAAATTTGTGCGATTTTGAACTTTTGCTAAAACCTACATTTCTCGACGTTTTGAGACCTCCTGATTCCAAAAAAATGGGTTTTACGAAAGTGTCTGGCTGTATGTCTGTCTGTCTGTCTGTCTGTCCGTGTAAAAATTTTTGAAATCCATTACCTTGAGTAAAAATTCATCTATCAATTTGAAATTTGGTATGCGTTTTAAGTGACCAAAAATACAGATCGAGTTCGTTAGCCAGCTATTTTGGACCAAAAATGTCAAAAATAAAACATTTTCAAACTTCAAAAAAAAAAAAAAATTAAAAAAAAATTTTTCTCTATTTTTTTTCTTAAAGTACAAGAAAAAACAAACAATTTTCTTTTATAAAAGTTTTTGATATAATGCAAACCCAAAAAGATATGAATTTTTTAAGTTTTACAATTGTGTAAAAGTCTTGTTTGAGGAGAAGAGGGGGGGGGGGGGGAAGTGTAAATCGGTTAGCAAACTGTTGACGCATTCTCATCTTACTAAACTCAAGTAGAAATTAACAAGAAACTAACTATTTAACTGCTAAAAATCTTTAAAATCCTCAAAATACACGTTACATTTGCAAAAAATAGAACATAATATGGGAAAATCATATACAGAAACACTATTATTTTTCAAAAAAATAAAAAAACTCCCGGTTTTTTCTTCCTATTTACTTTCATTGATCACAACTAATAAAACTGCATAAAAAAATATTAAGTTTTTTAAAAAATTTTGGAAATTTTGAATAAATTCATTTTTACATTCTCATCCTAAATGAGAAGGTATTAAATTTGTGCGATTTTGAACTTTTGCTAAAACCTACATTTCTCGACGTTTTGAGACCTCCTGATTCCAAAAAAATGGGTTTTACGAAAGTGTCTGTCTGTATGTCTGTATGTCTGTCTGTCTGTCTGTCCGTGTAAAAATTTTTGAAATCCATTAACTTGAGTAAAAATTCATCTATCAATTTGAAATTTGGTATGCGTTTTAAGTGACCAAAAATACAGATCGAGTTCGTTAGCCAGCTATTTTGGACCAAAAATTTCAAAATAAAACACATTTTTAAACTTCAAAAAAAAAAAAAAATTAAAAAAAAAATTTTTTTCTATTTTTTTTCTTAAAGTACAAGAAAAAACAAACAAATTTCATTGATAAAAGTTTTGATATAATGCAAACCCAAAAAGATATGAATTTTTTAAGTTTTACAATTGTGTAAAAGTCTTGTTTGAGGAGAAGAGGGGGGGGGGGGGGGGGAAGTGTAAATCGGTTAGCAAACTGTTGACGCATTCTCATCTTACTAAACTCAAGTAGAAATTAACAAGAAACTAACTATTTAACTGCTAAAAACCTTTAAAATCCTCAAAATACACGTTATATATGCAAAAAATAGAACATAATATGGGAAAATCATATACAGAAACACTATTATTTTTCAAAAAAATAAAAAAACTCCCGGTTTTTTCTTTCCTATTTACTTTCATTGATCACAACTAATAAAACTGCATCAAAAAATATTGACTTTTTTAAAAAAATTTTGGAAATTTTGAATAAATTCATTTTTACATTCTCATCCTAAATGAGAAGGTACTAAATTTGTGCGATTTTGAACTTTTGCTAAAACCTACATTTCTCGACGTTTTGAGACCTCCTGATTCCAAAAAATGGGTTTTACGAAAGTGTCTGTCTGTATGTCTGTCTGTCTGTCTGTCTGTCTGTGTAAAAATTTTTTGAAATCCATTAACTTTAGTAAAAATTCATCTATCAATTTGAAATTTGGTATGCTTTTTAAGTGACCAAAAATACAGATCGATTTCGTTAGCCAGCTATTTTGGACCAAAAATGTCAAAAATAAAACATTTTCAAATTGAAAAAAAAAAAAAAAATTAAAAATAAAATTTTTGTCTATTTTTTTTCTTAAAGTACAAGAAAAAAACAAACAAATTTCATTGATAAAAGTTTTTGATATAATGCAAACCCAAAAAGATATGAATTTTTTAAGTTTTACAATTGTGTAAAAGTCTTGTTTGAGGAGAAGAGGGGGGGGGGGGGAAGTGTAAATCGGTTAGCAAACTGTTGACGCATTCTCATCTTACTAAACTCAAGTAGAAATTAACAAGAAACTAACTATTTAAACTGCTAAAAAACCTTTAAAATCCTCAAAATACACGTTATATATGCAAAAAAATAGAACATAATATGGGAAAATCATATACAGAAACACTATTATTTTTCAAAAAAATAAAAAAACTCCCGGTTTTTTCTTCCTATTTACTTTCATTGATCACAACTAATAAAACTGCATCAAAAAATATTGACTTTTTTAAAAAATTTTGGAAATTTTGAATAAATTCATTTTTACATTCTCATCCTAAATGAGAAGGTATTAAATTTGTGCAATTTTGAACTTTTGCTAAAACCTACATTTCTCGACGTTTTTGAGACCTCCTGATTCCAAAAAAATGGGTTTTACGAAAGTGTCTGTCTGTCTGTCTGTCTGTCTGTCTGTGTAAAAATTTTTGAAATCCATTAACTTGAGTAAAAATTCATCTATCAATTTGAAATTTGGTATGCGTTTTAAGTGACCAAAAATACAGATCGAGTTCGTTAGCCAGCTATTTTGGACCAAAAATGTCAAAAATAAAACATTTTCAAACTTCAAAAAAAAAAAAAAAAAATTAAAAAAAATTTTTTTTCTATTTTTTTTCTTAAAGTACAAGAAAAAACAAACAAATTTCATTGATAAAAGTTTTTGATATAATGCAAACCCAAAAAGATATGAATTTTTTAAGTTTTACAATTGTGTAAAAGTCTTGTTTGAGGAGAAGAGGGGGGGGGGGGAAGTGTAAATCGGTTAGCAAACTGTTGACGCATTCTCATCTTACTAAACTCAAGTAGAAATTAACAAGAAACTAACTATTTAACTGCTAAAAACCTTTAAAATCCTCAAAATACACGTTATATATGCCAAAAATAGAACATAATATGGGAAAATCATATACAGAAACACTATTATTTTTCAAAAAAATAAAAAAACTCCCGGTTTTTTCTTCCTATTTACTTTTATTGATCACAACTAATAGAACTGCATCAAAAAATATTGACTTTTTAAAAAATTTTGGAAATTTTGAATAAATTCATTTTTACATTCTCATCCTAAATGAGAAGGTATTAAATTTGTGCGATTTTGAACTTTTGCTAAAACCTACATTTCTCGACGTTTTGAGACCTCCTGATTCCAAAAAAATGGGTTTTACGAAAGTGTCTGTCTGTATGTCTGTCTGTCTGTCTGTCTGTGTAAAAATTTTTGAAATCCATTAACTTGAGTAAAAATTCATCTATCAATTTGAAATTTGGTATGCGTTTTAAGTGACCAAAAATACAGATCGAGTTCGTTAGCCAGCTATTTTGGACCAAAAATGTCAAAAATAAAACATTTTCAAACTTCAAAAAAAAAAAAAAATTAAAAAAAAATTTTTTTCTACTTTTTTTCTTAAAGTACAAGAAAAAACAAACAAATTTCATTGATAAAAGTTTTTGATATAATGCAAACCCAAAAAGATATGAATTTTTTAAGTTTTACAATTGTGTAAAAGTCTTGTTTGAGGAGAAGAGGGGGGGGGGGGGGGAGTGTAAATCGGTTAGCAAACTGTTGACGCATTCTCATCTTACTAAACTCAAGTAGAAATTAACAAGAAACTAACTATTTAACTGCTAAAAACCTTTAAAATCCTCAAAATACACGTTATATATGCAAAAAATAGAACATAATATGGGAAAATCATATACAGAAACACTATTATTTTTCAAAAAAATAAAAAAACTCCCGGTTTTTTCTTCCTATTTACTTTCATTGATCACAACCAATAAAACTGCATCAAAAAATATTGACTTTTTTAAAAAATTTTGGAAATTTTGAATAAATTCATTTTTACATTCTCATCCTAAATGAGAAGGTATTAAATTTGTGCGATTTTGAACTTTTGCTAAAACCTACATTTCTCGACGTTTTGAGACCTCCTGATTCCAAAAAAATGGGTTTTACGAAAGTGTCTGTCTGTATGTCTGTCTGTCTGTCTGTCTGTCTGTGTAAAAATTTTTGAAATCCATTAACTTGAGTAAAAATTCATCTATCAATTTGAAAATTGGTATGCGTTTTAAGTGACCAAAAATACAGATCGAGTTCGTTAGCCAGCTATTTTGGACCAAAAATGTCAAAAATAAAACATTTTCAAACTTCAAAAAAAAAAAAAAATTAAAAAAAATTTTTTTTCTATTTTTTTTCTTAAAGTACAAGAAAAAACAAACAAATTTCATTGATAAAAGTTTTTGATATAATGCAAACCCAAAAAGATATGAATTTTTTAAGTTTTACAATTGTGTAAAAGTCTTGTTTGAGGAGAAGAGGGGGGGGGGAAGTGTAAATCGGTTAGCAAACTGTTGACGCATTCTCATCTTACTAAACTCAAGTAGAAATTAACAAGAAACTAACTATTTAACTGCTAAAAACCTTTAAAATCCTCAAAATACACGTTATATATGCAAAAAATAGAACATAATATGGGAAAATCATATACAGAAACACTATTATTTTTCAAAAAAATAAAAAAACTCCCGGTTTTTTCTTCCTATTTACTTTCATTGATCACAACTAATAAAACTGCATCAAAAAATATTGACTTTTTTAAAAAATTTTGGAAATTTTGAATAAATTCATTTTTACATTCTCATCCTAAATGAGAAGGTATTAAATTTGTGCGATTTTGAACTTTTGCTAAAACCTACATTTCTCGACGTTTTGAGACCTCCTGATTCCAAAAAAATGGGTTTTACGAAAGTGTCTGTCTGTATGTCTGTCTGTCTGTCTGTCTGTCTGTGTAAAAATTTTTGAAATCCATTAACTTGAGTAAAAATTCATCTATCAATTTGAAATTTGGTATGCGTTTTAAGTGACCAAAAATACAGATCGAGTTCGTTAGCCAGCTATTTTGGACCAAAAATGTCAAAAATAAAACATTTTCAAACTTCAAAAAAAAAAAAAAAAATTTTTTCTATTTTTTTTCTTAAAGTACAAGAAAAAACAAACAAATTTCATTGATAAAAGTTTTTGATATAATGCAAACCCAAAAAGATATGAATTTTTTAAGTTTTACAATTGTGTAAAAGTCTTGTTTGAGGAGAAGAGGGGGGGGGGAAGTGTAAATCGGTTAGCAAACTGTTGACGCATTCTCATCTTACTAAACTCAAGTAGAAATTAACAAGAAACTAACTATTTAACTGCTAAAAACCTTTAAAATCCTCAAAATACACGTTATATATGCCAAAAATAGAACATAATATGGGAAAATCATATACAGAAACACTATTATTTTTCAAAAAAATAAAAAAACTCCCGGTTTTTTCTTCCTATTTACTTTCATTGATCACAACTAATAAAACTGCATCAAAAAATATTGACTTTTTTAAAAATTTTGGAAATTTTGAATAAATTCATTTTTACATTCTCATCCTAAATGAGAAGGTATTAAATTTGTGCGATTTTGAACTTTTGCTAAAACCTACATTTCTCGACGTTTTGAGACCTCCTGATTCCAAAAAATGGGTTTTACGAAAGTGTCTGTCTGTCTGTCTGTCTGTCTGTCTGTGTAAAAATTTTGAAATCCATTAACTTGAGTAAAAATTCATCTATCAATTTGAAATTTGGTATGCGTTTTAAGTGACCAAAAATACAGATCGAGTTCGTTAGCCAGCTATTTTGGACCAAAAATGTCAAAATAAAACATTTCAAACTTCAAAAAAAAAAAAAAAAATTTTTTTCTATTTTTTTTCTTAAGTACAAGAAAAAACAAACAAATTTCATTTATAAAAGTTTTTGATATAATGCAAACCCAAAAAGATATGAATTTTTTAAGTTTTACAATTGTGTAAAAGTCTTGTTTGAGGAGAAGAGGGGGGGGGGGAAGTGTAAATCGGTTAGCAAACTGTTGACGCATTCTCATCTTACTAAACTCAAGTAGAAATTAACAAGAAACTAACTATTTAACTGCTAAAAACCTTTAAAATCCTCAAAATACACGTTATATATGCCAAAAATAGAACATAATATGGGAAAATCATATACAGAAACACTATTATTTTTCAAAAAAATAAAAAAACTCCCGGTTTTTTCTTCCTATTTACTTTCATTGATCACAACTAATAAAACTGCATCAAAAAATATTGACTTTTTTAAAAATTTTGGAAATTTTGAATAAATTCATTTTTACATTCTCATCCTAAATGAGAAGGTATTAAATTTGTGCGATTTTGAACTTTTGCTAAAACCTACATTTCTCGACGTTTTGAGACCTCCTGATTCCAAAAAATGGGTTTTACGAAAGTGTCTGTCTGTATGTCTGTCTGTCTGTCTGTCTGTCTGTGTAAAAATTTTTGAAATCCATTAACTTGAGTAAAAATTCATCTATCAATTTGAAATTTGGTATGCGTTTTAAGTGTCCAAAAATACAGATCGAGTTCGTTAGCCAGCTATTTTGGACCAAAAATGTCAAAAATAAAACATTTTCAAACTTCAAAAAAAAAAAAAAATTAAAAAAAATTTTTTTCTATTTTTTTTCTTAAAGTACAAGAAAAAACAAAAAATTTCATTTATAAAAGTTTTTGATATAATGCAAACCCAAAAAGATATGAATTTTTTAAGTTTTACAATTGTGTAAAAGTCTTGTTTGAGGAGAAGAGGGGGGGGGGGGAAGTGTAAATCGGTTAGCAAACTGTTGACGCATTCTCATCTTACTAAACTTAAGTAGAAATTAACAAGAAACTAACTATTTAACTGCTAAAAACCTTTAAAATCCTCAAAATACACGTTATATATGCCAAAAATAGAACATAATATGGGAAAATCATATACAGAAACACTATTATTTTCAAAAAAATAAAAAACTCCCGGTTTTTTCTTCCTATTTACTTTCATTGATCACAACTAATAAAACTGCATCAAAAAATATTGACTTTTTAAAAAATTTTGGAAATTTTGAATAAATTCATTTTTACATTCTCATCCTAAATGAGAAGGTATTAAATTTGTGCGATTTTGAACTTTTGCTAAAACCTACATTTCTCGACGTTTTGAGACCTCCTGATTCCAAAAAAATGGGTTTTACGAAAGTGTCTGTCTGTATGTCTGTCTGTCTGTCTGTCTGTCTGTGTAAAATTTTTGAAATCCATTAACTTGAGTAAAAATTCATCTATCAATTTGAAATTTGGTATGCGTTTTAAGTGTCCAAAAATACAGATCGAGTTCGTTAGCCAGCTATTTTGGACCAAAAATGTCAAAATAAAACATTTTCAAACTTCAAAAAAAAAAAAAAATTAAAAAAAATTTTTTTCTATTTTTTTTCTTAAAGTACAAGAAAAAACAAACAAATTTCATTTATAAAAGTTTTTGATATAATGCAAACCCAAAAAGATATGAATTTTTTAAGTTTTACAATTGTGTAAAAGTCTTGTTTGAGGAGAAGAGGGGGGGGGGGGGGGGGGGAAGTGTAAATCGGTTAGCAAACTGTTGACGCATTCTCATCTTACTAAACTCAAGTAGAAATTAACAAGAAACTAACTATTTAACTGCTAAAAACCTTTAAAATCCTCAAAATACACGTTATATATGCCAAAAATAGAACATAATATGGGAAAAAAATAGAACATAATATGGGAAAATCATATACAGAAACACTATTATTTTTCAAAAAAATAAAAAAACTCCCGGTTTTTTCTTCCTATTTACTTTCATTGATCACAACTAATAAAACTGCATCAAAAAATATTGACTTTTTTAAAAAATTTTGGAAATTTTGAATAAATTCATTTTTACATTCTCATCCTAAATGAGAAGGTATTAAATTTGTGCGATTTAGAACTTTTGCTAAAACGTACATTTCTCGACGTTTTGAGACCTCCTGATTCCAAAAAAATGGGTTTTACGAAAGTGTCTGTCTGTATGTCTGTCTGTCTGTCTGTCTGTCTGTCTGTGTAAAAATTTTTGAAATCCATTAACTTGAGTAAAAATTCATCTATCAATTTGAAATTTGGTATGCGTTTTAAGTGACCAAAAATACAGATCGAGTTCGTTAGCCAGCTATTTTGGACCAAAAATGTCAAAAATAAAACATTTTCAAACTTCAAAAAAAAAAACAAAATTAAAAAAAAAATTTTTTCTATTTTTTTTCTTAAAGTACAAGAAAAAACAAACAAATTTCATTTGATAAAAGTTTTTGATATAATGCAAACCCAAAAAGATATGAATTTTTTAAGTTTTACAATTGTGTAAAAGTCTTGTTTGAGGAGAAGAGGGGGGGGGGGGGGGGGGAAGTGTAAATCGGTTAGCAAACTGTTGACGCATTCTCATCTTACTAAACTCAAGTAGAAATTAACAAGAAACTAACTATTTAACTGCTAAAAACCTTTAAAATCCTCAAAATACACGTTATATATGCAAAAAATAGAACATAATATGGGAAAATCATATACAGAAACACTATTATTTTTCAAAAAAATAAAAAAACTCCCGGTTTTTTCTTCCTATTTACTTTCATTGATCACAACTAATAAAACTGCATCAAAAAATATTGACTTTTTTAAAAAATTTTGGAAATTTTGAATAAATTCATTTTTACATTCTCATCCTAAATGAGAAGGTATTAAATTTGTGCGATTTTGAACTTTTGCTAAAACCTACATTTCTCGACGTTTTGAGACCTCCTGATTCCAAAAAAATGGGTTTTACGAAAGTGTCTGTCTGTATGTCTGTCTGTCTGTCTGTCTGTGTAAAAATTTTTGAAATCCATTAACTTGAGTAAAAATTCATCTATCAATTTGAAATTTGGTATGCGTTTTAAGTGACCAAAAATACAGATCGAGTTCGTTAGCCAGCTATTTTGGACCAAAAATGTCAAAAATAAAACATTTTCAAACTTCAAAAAAAAAAAAAAAATTAAAAAAAAATTTTTTTCTATTTTTTTTCTTAAAGTACAAGAAAAAACAAACAAATTTCATTTATAAAAGTTTTTGATATAATGCAAACCCAAAAAGATATGAATTTTTTAAATTTTACAATTGTGTAAAAGTCTTGTTTGAGGAGAAGAGGGGGGGGGGAAGTGTAAATCGGTTAGCAAACTGTTGACGCATTCTCATCTTACTAAACTCAAGTAGAAATTAACAAGAAACTAACTATTTAACTGCTAAAAACCTTTAAAATCCTCAAAATACACGTTATATATGCAAAAAATAGAACATAATATGGGAAAATCATATACAGAAACACTATTATTTTTCAAAAAAATAAAAAAACTCCCGGTTTTTTCTTCCTATTTACTTTCATTGATCACAACTAATAAAACTGCATCAAAAAATATTGACTTTTTTAAAAAATTTTGGAAATTTTGAATAAATTCATTTTTACATTCTCATCCTAAATGAGAAGGTATTAAATTTGTGCGATTTTGAACTTTTGCTAAAACCTACATTTCTCGACGTTTTGAGACCTCCTGATTCCAAAAAAATGGGTTTTACGAAAGTGTCTGTCTGTATGTCTGTCTGTCTGTCTGTCTGTCTGTGTAAAAATTTTTGAAATCCATTAACTTGAGTAAAAATTCATCTATCAATTTGAAATTTGGTATGCGTTTTAAGTGACCAAAAATACAGATCGAGTTCGTTAGCCAGCTATTTCGGACCAAAAATGTCAAAAATAAAACATTTTCAAACTTCAAAAAAAAAAAAAAAAATTAAAAAAAAATTTTTTTCTATTTTTTTTCTTAAAGTACAAGAAAAAACAAACAAATTTCATTTATAAAAGTTTTTGATATAATGCAAACCCAAAAAGATATGAATTTTTTAAGTTTTACAATTGTGTAAAAGTCTTGTTTGAGGAGAAGAGGGGGGGGGGAAGTGTAAATCGGTTAGCAAACTGTTGACGCATTCTCATCTTACTAAACTCAAGTAGAAATTAACAAGAAACTAACTATTTAACTGCTAAAAACCTTTAAAATCCTCAAAATACACGTTATATATGCCAAAAATAGAACATAATATGGGAAAATCATATACAGAAACACTATTATTTTTCAAAAAAATAAAAAAACTCCCGGTTTTTTCTTCCTATTTACTTTCATTGATCACAACTAATAAAACTGCATCAAAAAATATTGACTTTTTTAAAAAATTTTGGAAATTTTGAATAAATTCATTTTTACATTCTCATCCTAAATGAGAAGGTATTAAATTTGTGCGATTTTGAACTTTTGCTAAAACCTACATTTCTCGACGTTTTGAGACCTCCTGATTCCAAAAAAATGGGTTTTACGAAAGTGTCTGTCTGTATGTCTGTCTGTCTGTCTGTCTGTCTGTGTAAAAATTTTTGAAATCCATTAACTTGAGTAAAAATTCATCTATCAATTTGAAATTTGGTATGCGTTTTAAGTGTCCAAAAATACAGATCGAGTTCGTTAGCCAGCTATTTTGGACCAAAAATGTCAAAAATAAAACATTTTCAAACTTCAAAAAAAAAAAAAAAATTAAAAAAAAATTTTTTTCTATTTTTTTTCTTAAAGTACAAGAAAAAACAAACAAATTTCATTTATAAAAGTTTTTGATATAATGCAAACCCAAAAAGATATGAATTTTTTAAGTTTTACAATTGTGTAAAAGTCTTGTTTGAGGAGAAGAGGGGGGGGGGGAGTGTAAATCGGTTAGCAAACTGTTGACGCATTCTCATCTTACTAAACTCAAGTAGAAATTAACAAGAAACTAACTATTTAACTGATAAAAACCTTTAAAATCCTCAAAATACACGTTATATATGCCAAAAATAGAACATAATATGGGAAAATCATATACAGAAACACTATTATTTTTCAAAAAAATAAAAAAACTCCCGGTTTTTTCTTCCTATTTACTTTCATTGATCACAACTAATAAAACTGCATCAAAAAATATTGACTTTTTTAAAAAATTTTGGAAATTTTGAATAAATTCATTTTTACATTCTCATCCTAAATGAGAAGGTATTAAATTTGTGCGATTTTGAACTTTTGCTAAAACCTACATTTCTCGACGTTTTGAGACCTCCTGATTCCAAAAAAATGGGTTTTACGAAAGTGTCTGTCTGTATGTCTGTCTGTCTGTCTGTCTGTCTGTGTAAAAATTTTTGAAATCCATTAACTTGAGTAAAAATTCATCTATCAATTTGAAATTTGGTATGCGTTTTAAGTGTCCAAAAATACAGATCGAGTTCGTTAGCCAGCTATTTTGGACCAAAAATGTCAAAAATAAAACATTTTCAAACTTCAAAAAAAAAAAAAAAATTAAAAAAAAATGTTTTTCTATTTTTTTTCTTAAAGTACAAGAAAAAACAAACAAATTTCATTTATAAAAGTTTTTGATATAATGCAAACCCAAAAAGATATGAATTTTTTAAGTTTTACAATTGTGTAAAAGTCTTGTTTGAGGAGAAGAGGGGGGGGGAAGTGTAAATCGGTTAGCAAACTGTTGACGCATTCTCATCTTACTAAACTCAAGTAGAAATTAACAAGAAACTAACTATTTAACTGCTAAAAACCTTTAAAATCCTCAAAATACACGTTATATATGCCAAAAATAGAACATAATATGGGAAAATCATATACAGAAACACTATTATTTTTCAAAAAAATAAAAAAACTCCCGGTTTTTTCTTCCTATTTACTTTCATTGATCACAACTAATAAAACTGCATCAAAAAATATTGACTTTTTTAAAAAATTTTGGAAATTTTGAATAAATTCATTTTTACATTCTCATCCTAAATGAGAAGGTATTAAATTTGTGCGATTTTGAACTTTTGCTAAAACCTACATTTCTCGACGTTTTGAGACCTCCTGATTCCAAAAAAATGGGTTTTACGAAAGTGTCTGTCTGTATGTCTGTCTGTCTGTCTGTCTGTCTGTGTAAAAATTTTTGAAATCCATTAACTTGAGTAAAAATTCATCTATCAATTTGAAATTTGGTATGCGTTTTAAGTGTCCAAAAATACAGATCGAGTTCGTTAGCCAGCTATTTTGGACCAAAAATGTCAAAAATAAAACATTTTCAAACTTCAAAAAAAAAAAAAAAATTAAAAAAAAATTTTTTTCTATTTTTTTTCTTAAAGTACAAGAAAAAAACAAACAAATTTCATTTATAAAAGTTTTTGATATAATGCAAACCCAAAAAGATATGAATTTTTTAAGTTTTACAATTGTGTAAAAGTCTTGTTTGAGGAGAAGAGGGGGGGGGGAGTGTAAATCGGTTAGCAAACTGTTGACGCATTCTCATCTTACTAAACTCAAGTAGAAATTAACAAGAAACTAACTATTTAACTGCTAAAAACCTTTAAAATCCTCAAAATACACGTTATATATGCCAAAAATAGAACATAATATGGGAAAATCATATACAGAAACACTATTATTTTTCAAAAAAATAAAAAAACTCGCGGTTTTTTCTTCCTATTTACTTTCATTGATCACAACTAATAAAACTGCATCAAAAAATATTGACTTTTTTAAAAAATTTTGGAAATTTTGAATAAATTCATTTTTACATTCTCATCCTAAATGAGAAGGTATTAAATTTGTGCGATTTTGAACTTTGGTTAAAACCTACATTTCTCGACGTTTTGAGACCTCCTGATTCCAAAAAAATGGGTTTTACGAAAGTGTCTGTCTGTATGTCTGTCTGTCTGTCTGTCTGTGTAAAAATTTTTGAAATCCATTAACTTGAGTAAAAATTCATCTATCAATTTGAAATTTGGTATGCGTTTTAAGTGACCAAAAATACAGATCGAGTTCGTTAGCCAGCTATTTTGGACCAAAAATGTCAAAAATAAAACATTTTCAAACTTCAAAAAAAAAAAAAAAATTAAAAAAAAATGTTTTTCTATTTTTTTTCTTAAAGTACAAGAAAAAACAAACAAATTTCATTTATAAAAGTTTTTGATATAATGCAAACCCAAAAAGATATGAATTTTTTAAGTTTTACAATTGTGTAAAAGTCTTGTTTGAGGAGAAGAGGGGGGGGGGGGAAGTGTAAATCGGTTAGCAAACTGTTGACGCATTCTCATCTTACTAAACTCAAGTAGAAATTAACAAGAAACTAACTATTTAACTGCTAAAAACCTTTAAAATCCTCAAAATACACGTTATATATGCCAAAAATAGAACATAATATGGGAAAATCATATACAGAAACACTATTATTTTTCAAAAAAATAAAAAAACTCCCGGTTTTTTCTTCCTATTTACTTTCATTGATCACAACTAATAAAACTGCATCAAAAAATATTGACTTTTTTAAAAAATTTTGGAAATTTTGAATAAATTCATTTTTACATTCTCATCCTAAATGAGAAGGTATTAAATTTGTGCGATTTTGAACTTTTGCTAAAACCTACATTTCTCGACGTTTTGAGACCTCCTGATTCCAAAAAAATGGGTTTTACGAAAGTGTCTGTCTGTATGTCTGTCTGTCTGTCTGTCTGTCTGTGTAAAAATTTTTGAAATCCATTAACTTGAGTAAAAATTCATCTATCAATTTGAAATTTGGTATGCGTTTTAAGTGTCCAAAAATACAGATCGAGTTCGTTAGCCAGCTATTTTGGACCAAAAATGTCAAAAATAAAACATTTTCAAACTTCAAAAAAAAAAAAAAAATTAAAAAAAAATTTTTTTCTATTTTTTTTCTTAAAGTACAAGAAAAAACAAACAAATTTCATTTATAAAAGTTTTTGATATAATGCAAACCCAAAAAGATATGAATTTTTTAAGTTTTACAATTGTGTAAAAGTCTTGTTTGAGGAGAAGAGGGGGGGGGGGGGAGTGTAAATCGGTTAGCAAACTGTTGACGCATTCTCATCTTACTAAACTCAAGTAGAAATTAACAAGAAACTAACTATTTAACTGCTAAAAACCTTTAAAATCCTCAAAATACACGTTATATATGCCAAAAATAGAACATAATATGGGAAAATCATATACAGAAACACTATTATTTTTCAAAAAAATAAAAAAACTCCCGGTTTTTTCTTCCTATTTACTTTCATTGATCACAACTAATAAAACTGCATCAAAAAATATTGACTTTTTTAAAAAATTTTGGAAATTTTGAATAAATTCATTTTTACATTCTCATCCTAAATGAGAAGGTATTAAATTTGTGCGATTTTGAACTTTTGCTAAAACCTACATTTCTCGACGTTTTGAGACCTCCTGATTCCAAAAAAATGGGTTTTACGAAAGTGTCTGTCTGTATGTCTGTCTGTCTGTCTGTCTGTCTGTGTAAAAATTTTTGAAATCCATTAACTTGAGTAAAAATTCATCTATCAATTTGAAATTTGGTATGCGTTTTAAGTGTCCAAAAATACAGATCGAGTTCGTTAGCCAGCTATTTTGGACCAAAAATGTCAAAAATAAAACATTTTCAAACTTCAAAAAAAAAAAAAAAATTAAAAAAAAATTTTTTTCTATTTTTTTTCTTAAAGTACAAGAAAAAACAAACAAATTTCATTTATAAAAGTTTTTGATATAATGCAAACCCAAAAAGATATGAATTTTTTAAGTTTTACAATTGTGTAAAAGTCTTGTTTGAGGAGAAGAGGGGGGGGGGGGGAGTGTAAATCGGTTAGCAAACTGTTGACGCATTCTCATCTTACTAAACTCAAGTAGAAATTAACAAGAAACTAACTATTTAACTGCTAAAAACCTTTAAAATCCTCAAAATACACGTTATATATGCCAAAAATAGAACATAATATGGGAAAATCATATACAGAAACACTATTATTTTTCAAAAAAATAAAAAAACTCCCGGTTTTTTCTTCCTATTTACTTTCATTGATCACAACTAATAAAACTGCATCAAAAAATATTGACTTTTTTAAAAAATTTTGGAAATTTTGAATAAATTCATTTTTACATTCTCATCCTAAATGAGAAGGTATTAAATTTGTGCGATTTTGAACTTTTGCTAAAACCTACATTTCTCGACGTTTTGAGACCTCCTGATTCCAAAAAAATGGGTTTTACGAAAGTGTCTGTCTGTATGTCTGTCTGTCTGTCTGTCTGTCTGTGTAAAAATTTTTGAAATCCATTAACTTGAGTAAAAATTCATCTATCAATTTGAAATTTGGTATGCGTTTTAAGTGACCAAAAATACAGATCGAGTTCGTTAGCCAGCTATTTTGGACCAAAAATGTCAAAAATAAAACATTTTCAAACTTCAAAAAAAAAAAAAAAATTAAAAAAAAATTTTTTTCTATTTTTTTTCTTAAAGTACAAGAAAAAACAAACAAATTTCATTTATAAAAGTTTTTGATATAATGCAAACCCAAAAAGATATGAATTTTTTAAATTTTACAATTGTGTAAAAGTCTTGTTTGAGGAGAAGAGGGGGGGGGGGGGGGGAAGTGTAAATCGGTTAGCAAACTGTTGACGCATTCTCATCTTACTAAACTCAAGTAGAAATTAACAAGAAACTAACTATTTAACTGCTAAAAACCTTTAAAATCCTCAAAATACACGTTATATATGCAAAAAATAGAACATAATATGGGAAAATCATATACAGAAACACTATTATTTTTCAAAAAAAAAAAAAACTCCCGGTTTTTTCTTCCTATTTACTTTCATTGATCACAACTAATAAAACTGCATCAAAAAATATTGACTTTTTTAAAAAATTTTGGAAATTTTGAATAAATTCATTTTTACATTCTCATCCTAAATGAGAAGGTATTAAATTTGTGCGATTTTGAACTTTTGCTAAAACCTACATTTCTCGACGTTTTGAGACCTCCTGATTCCAAAAAAATGGGTTTTACGAAAGTGTCTGTCTGTATGTCTGTCTGTCTGTCTGTCTGTCTGTGTAAAAATTTTTGAAATCCATTAACTTGAGTAAAAATTCATCTATCAATTTGAAATTTGGTATGCGTTTTAAGTGTCCAAAAATACAGATCGAGTTCGTTAGCCAGCTATTTTGGACCAAAAATGTCAAAAATAAAACATTTTCAAACTTCAAAAAAAAAAAAAAAAATTAAAAAAAAATTTTTTTCTATTTTTTTTCTTAAAGTACAAGAAAAAACAAACAAATTTCATTTATAAAAGTTTTTGATATAATGCAAACCCAAAAAGATATGAATTTTTTAAGTTTTACAATTGTGTAAAAGTCTTGTTTGAGGAGAAGAGGGGGGGGGGGGAGTGTAAATCGGTTAGCAAACTGTTGACGCATTCTCATCTTACTAAACTCAAGTAGAAATTAACAAGAAACTAACTATTTAACTGCTAAAAACCTTTAAAATCCTCAAAATACACGTTATATATGCCAAAAATAGAACATAATATGGGAAAATCATATACAGAAACACTATTATTTTTCAAAAAAATAAAAAAACTCCCGGTTTTTTCTTCCTATTTACTTTCATTGATCACAACTAATAAAACTGCATCAAAAAATATTGACTTTTTTAAAAAATTTTGGAAATTTTGAATAAATTCATTTTTACATTCTCATCCTAAATGAGAAGGTATTAAATTTGTGCGATTTTGAACTTTTGCTAAAACCTACATTTCTCGACGTTTTGAGACCTCCTGATTCCAAAAAAATGGGTTTTACGAAAGTGTCTGTCTGTATGTCTGTCTGTCTGTCTGTCTGTCTGTGTAAAAATTTTTGAAATCCATTAACTTGAGTAAAAATTCATCTATCAATTTGAAATTTAGTATGCGTTTTAAGTGACCAAAAATACAGATCGAGTTCGTTAGCCAGCTATTTTGGACCAAAAATGTCAAAAATAAAACATTTTCAAACTTCAAAAAAAAAAAAAAAAATTATAAAAAAATTTTTTTCTATTTTTTTTCTTAAAGTACAAGAAAAAACAAACAAATTTCATTGATAAAAGTTTTTGATATAATGCAAACCCAAAAAGATATGAATTTTTTAAATTTTACAATTGTGTAAAAGTCTTGTTTGAGGAGAAGAGGGGGGGGGGGGAAGTGTAAATCGGTTAGCAAACTGTTGACGCATTCTCATCTTACTAAACTCAAGTAGAAATTAACAAGAAACTAACTATTTAACTGCTAAAAACCTTTAAAATCCTCAAAATACACGTTATATATGCCAAAAGTAGAACATAATATGGGAAAATCATATACAGAAACACTATTATTTTTCAAAAAAATAAAAAAACTCCCGGTTTTTTCTTCCTATTTACTTTCATTGATCACAACTAATAAAACTGCATCAAAAAATATTGACTTTTTTAAAAAATTTTGGAAATTTTGAATAAATTCATTTTTACATTCTCATCCTAAATGAGAAGGTATTAAATTTGTGCGATTTTGAACTTTTGCTAAAACCTACATTTCTCGACGTTTTGAGACCTCCTGATTCCAAAAAAATGGGTTTTACGAAAGTGTCTGTCTGTATGTCTGTCTGTCTGTCTGTCTGTCTGTGTAAAAATTTTTGAAATCCATTAACTTGAGTAAAAATTCATCTATCAATTTGAAATTTGGTATGCGTTTTAAGTGACCAAAAATACAGATCGAGTTCGTTAGCCAGCTATTTTGGACCAAAAATGTCAAAAATAAAACATTTTCAAACTTCAAAAAAAAAAAAAAATTAAAAAAAAATTTTTTTCTATTTTTTTTCTTAAAGTACAAGAAAAAACAAACAAATTTCATTTATAAAAGTTTTTGATATAATGCAAACCCAAAAAGATATGAATTTTTTAAATTTTACAATTGTGTAAAAGTCTTGTTTGAGGAGAAGAGGGGGGGGGGGAAGTGTAAATCGGTTAGCAAACTGTTGACGCATTCTCATCTTACTAAACTCAAGTAGAAATTAACAAGAAACTAACTATTTAACTGCTAAAAACCTTTAAAATCCTCAAAATACACGTTATATATGCCAAAAATAGAACATAATATGGGAAAATCATATACAGAAACACTATTATTTTTCAAAAAAATAAAAAAACTCCCGGTTTTTTCTTCCTATTTACTTTCATTGATCACAACTAATAAAACTGCATCAAAAAATATTGACTTTTTTAAAAAATTTTGGAAATTTTGAATAAATTCATTTTTACATTCTCATCCTAAATGAGAAGGTATTAAATTTGTGCGATTTTGAACTTTTGCTAAAACCTACATTTCTCGACGTTTTGAGACCTCCTGATTCCAAAAAAATGGGTTTTACGAAAGTGTCTGTCTGTATGTCTGTCTGTCTGTCTGTCTGTCTGTGTAAAAATTTTTGAAATCCATTAACTTGAGTAAAAATTCATCTATCAATTTGAAATTTGGTATGCGTTTTAAGTGACCAAAAATACAGATCGAGTTCGTTAGCCAGCTATTTTGGACCAAAAATGTCAAAAATAAAACATTTTCAAACTTCAAAAAAAAAAAAAAAATTAAAAAAAAATTTTTTTCTATTTTTTTTCTTAAAGTACAAGAAAAAACAAACAAATTTCATTTATAAAAGTTTTTGATATAATGCAAACCCAAAAAGATATGAATTTTTTAAATTTTACAATTGTGTAAAAGTCTTGTTTGAGGAGAAGAGGGGGGGGGGGGGGAAGTGTAAATCGGTTAGCAAACTGTTGACGCATTCTCATCTTACTAAACTCAAGTAGAAATTAACAAGAAACTAACTATTTAACTGCTAAAAACCTTTAAAATCCTCAAAATACACGTTATATATGCCAAAAATAGAACATAATATGGGAAAATCATATACAGAAACACTATTATTTTTCAAAAAAATAAAAAAACTCCCGGTTTTTTCTTCCTATTTACTTTCATTGATCACAACTAATAAAACTGCATCAAAAAATATTGACTTTTTTAAAAATTTTGGAAATTTTGAATAAATTCATTTTTACATTCTCATCCTAAATGAGAAGGTATTAAATTTGTGCGATTTTGAACTTTTGCTAAAACCTACATTTCTCGACGTTTTGAGACCTCCTGATTCCAAAAAAATGGGTTTTACGAAAGTGTCTGTCTGTATGTCTGTCTGTCTGTCTGTCTGTCTGTGTAAAAATTTTTGAAATCCATTAACTTGAGTAAAAATTCATCTATCAATTTGAAATTTGGTATGCGTTTTAAGTGACCAAAAATACAGATCGAGTTCGTTAGCCAGCTATTTTGGACCAAAAATGTCAAAAATAAAACATTTTCAAACTTCAAAAAAAAAAAAAAAATTAAAAAAAAATTTTTTTCTATTTTTTTTCTTAAAGTACAAGAAAAAACAAACAAATTTCATTTATAAAAGTTTTTGATATAATGCAAACCCAAAAAGATATGAATTTTTTAAGTTTTACAATTGTGTAAAAGTCTTGTTTGAGGAGAAGAGGGGGGGGGGGAGTGTAAATCGGTTAGCAAACTGTTGACGCATTCTCATCTTACTAAACTCAAGTAGAAATTAACAAGAAACTAACTATTTAACTGCTAAAAACCTTTAAAATCCTCAAAATACACGTTATATATGCCAAAAATAGAACATAATATGGGAAAATCATATACAGAAACACTATTATTTTTCAAAAAAATAAAAAAACTCCCGGTTTTTTCTTCCTATTTACTTTCATTGATCACAACTAATAAAACTGCATCAAAAAATATTGACTTTTTTAAAAAATTTTGGAAATTTTGAATAAATTCATTTTTACATTCTCATCCTAAATGAGAAGGTATTAAATTTGTGCGATTTTGAACTTTTGCTAAAACCTACATTTCTCGACGTTTTGAGACCTCCTGATTCCAAAAAAATGGGTTTTACGAAAGTGTCTGTCTGTATGTCTGTCTGTCTGTCTGTCTGTCTGTGTAAAAATTTTTGAAATCCATTAACTTGAGTAAAAATTCATCTATCAATTTGAAATTTGGTATGCGTTTTAAGTGACCAAAAATACAGATCGAGTTCGTTAGCCAGCTATTTTGGACCAAAAATGTCAAAAATAAAACATTTTCAAACTTCAAAAAAAAAAAAAAAATTAAAAAAAAATTTTTTTCTATTTTTTTTCTTAAAGTACAAGAAAAAACAAACAAATTTCATTTATAAAAGTTTTTGATATAATGCAAACCCAAAAAGATATGAATTTTTTAAATTTTACAATTGTGTAAAAGTCTTGTTTGAGGAGAAGAGGGGGGGGGGGAAGTGTAAATCGGTTAGCAAACTGTTGACGCATTCTTATCTTACTAAACTCAAGTAGAAATTAACAAGAAACTAACTATTTAACTGCTAAAAACCTTTAAAATCCTCAAAATACACGTTATATATGCCAAAAATAGAACATAATATGGGAAAATCATATACAGAAACACTATTATTTTTCAAAAAAATAAAAAAACTCCCGGTTTTTTCTTCCTATTTACTTTCATTGATCACAACTAATAAAACTGCATCAAAAAATATTGACTTTTTTAAAAAATTTTGGAAATTTTGAATAAATTCATTTTTACATTCTCATCCTAAATGAGAAGGTATTAAATTTGTGCGATTTTGAACTTTTGCTAAAACCTACATTTCTCGACGTTTTGAGACCTCCTGATTCCAAAAAAATGGGTTTTACGAAAGTGTCTGTCTGTATGTCTGTCTGTCTGTCTGTCTGTCTGTGTAAAAATTTTTGAAATCCATTAACTTGAGTAAAAATTCATCTATCAATTTGAAATTTGGTATGCGTTTTAAGTGACCAAAAATACAGATCGAGTTCGTTAGCCAGCTATTTTGGACCAAAAATGTCAAAAATAAAACATTTTCAAACTTCAAAAAAAAAAAAAAAATTAAAAAAAAATTTTTTTCTATTTTTTTTCTTAAAGTACAAGAAAAAACAAACAAATTTCATTTATAAAAGTTTTTGATATAATGCAAACCCAAAAAGATATGAATTTTTTAAATTTTACAATTGTGTAAAAGTCTTGTTTGAGGAGAAGAGGGGGGGGGGGGGGGAAGTGTAAATCGGTTAGCAAACTGTTGACGCATTCTCATCTTACTAAACTCAAGTAGAAATTAACAAGAAACTAACTATTTAACTGCTAAAAACCTTTAAAATCCTCAAAATACACGTTATATATGCCAAAAATAGAACATAATATGGGAAAATCATATACAGAAACACTATTATTTTTCAAAAAATAAAAAAACTCCCGGTTTTTTCTTCCTATTTACTTTCATTGATCACAACTAATAAAACTGCATCAAAAAATATTGACTTTTTTAAAAAATTTTGGAAATTTTGAATAAATTCATTTTTACATTCTCATCCTAAATGAGAAGGTATTAAATTTGTGCGATTTTGAACTTTTGCTAAAACCTACATTTCTCGACGTTTTGAGACCTCCTGATTCCAAAAAAATGGGGTTTTACGAAAGTGTCTGTCTGTATGTCTGTCTGTCTGTCTGTCTGTCTGTGTAAAAATTTTTGAAATCCATTAACTTGAGTAAAAATTCATCTATCAATTTGAAATTTGGTATGCGTTTTAAGTGACCAAAAATACAGATCGAGTTCGTTAGCCAGCTATTTTGGACCAAAATGTCAAAAATAAAACATTTTCAAACTTCAAAAAAAAAAAAAAATTAAAAAAAAATTTTTTTCTATTTTTTTCTTAAAGTACAAGAAAAAACAAACAAATTTCATTTATAAAGTTTTTGATATAATGCAAACCCAAAAAGATATGAATTTTTAAGTTTTACAATTGTGTAAAAGTCTTGTTTGAGGAGAAGAGGGGGGGGGGGAGTGTAAATCGGTTAGCAAACTGTTGACGCATTCTCATCTTACTAAACTCAAGTAGAAATTAACAAGAAACTAACTATTTAACTGCTAAAAACCTTTAAAATCCTCAAAATACACGTTATATATGCCAAAAATAGAACATAATATGGGAAAATCATATACAGAAACACTATTATTTTTCAAAAAATAAAAAAACTCCGGTTTTTTCTTCCTATTTACTTTCATTGATCACAACTAATAAAACTGCATCAAAAAATATTGACTTTTTTAAAAATTTTGGAAATTTTGAATAAATTCATTTTTACATTCTCATCCTAAATGAGAAGGTATTAAATTTGTGCGATTTTGGATTTTGAACTTTTGCTAAAACCTACATTTCTCGACGTTTTGAGACCTCCTGATTCCAAAAAAATGGGTTTTACGAAAGTGTCTGTCTGTATGTCTGTCTGTCTGTCTGTCTGTCTGTGTAAAAATTTTTGAAATCCATTAACTTGAGTAAAAATTCATCTATCAATTTGAAATTTGGTATGCGTTTTAAGTGACCAAAAATACAGATCGAGTTCGTTAGCCAGCTATTTTGGACCAAAAATGTCAAAAATAAAACATTTTCAAACTTCAAAAAAAAAAAAAAAATTAAAAAAAAATGTTTTTCTATTTTTTTTCTTAAAGTACAAGAAAAAACAAACAAATTTCATTTATAAAAGTTTTTGATATAATGCAAACCCAAAAAGATATGAATTTTTTAAGTTTTACAATTGTGTAAAAGTCTTGTTTGAGGAGAAGAGGGGGGGGGGGAGTGTAAATCGGTTAGCAAACTGTTGACGCATTCTCATCTTACTAAACTCAAGTAGAAATTAACAAGAAACTAACTATTTAACTGCTAAAAACCTTTAAAATCCTCAAAATACACGTTATATATGCCAAAAATAGAACATAATATGGGAAAATCATATACAGAAACACTATTATTTTTCAAAAAAATAAAAAAACTCCCGGTTTTTTCTTCCTATTTACTTTCATTGATCACAACTAATAAAACTGCATCAAAAAATATTGACTTTTTTAAAAAATTTTGGAAATTTTGAATAAATTCATTTTTACATTCTCATCCTAAATGAGAAGGTATTAAATTTGTGCGATTTTGAACTTTTGCTAAAACCTACATTTCTCGACGTTTTGAGACCTCCTGATTCCAAAAAAATGGGTTTTACGAAAGTGTCTGTCTGTATGTCTGTCTGTCTGTCTGTCTGTCTGTGTAAAAATTTTTGAAATCCATTAACTTGAGTAAAAATTCATCTATCAATTTGAAATTTGGTATGCGTTTTAAGTGTCCAAAAATACAGATCGAGTTCGTTAGCCAGCTATTTTGGACCAAAAATGTCAAAAATAAAACATTTTCAAACTTCAAAAAAAAAAAAAAAATTAAAAAAAAATTTTTTTCTATTTTTTTTCTTAAAGTACAAGAAAAAACAAACAAATTTCATTTATAAAAGTTTTTGATATAATGCAAACCCAAAAAGATATGAATTTTTTAAGTTTTACAATTGTGTAAAAGTCTTGTTTGAGGAGAAGAGGGGGGGGGGGGGAGTGTAAATCGGTTAGCAAACTGTTGACGCATTCTCATCTTACTAAACTCAAGTAGAAATTAACAAGAAACTAACTATTTAACTGCTAAAAACCTTTAAAATCCTCAAAATACACGTTATATATGCCAAAAATAGAACATAATATGGGAAAATCATATACAGAAACACTATTATTTTTCAAAAAAATAAAAAAACTCCCGGTTTTTTCTTCCTATTTACTTTCATTGATCACAACTAATAAAACTGCATCAAAAAATATTGACTTTTTTAAAAAATTTTGGAAATTTTGAATAAATTCATTTTTACATTCTCATCCTAAATGAGAAGGTATTAAATTTGTGCGATTTTGAACTTTTGCTAAAACCTACATTTCTCGACGTTTTGAGACCTCCTGATTCCAAAAAAATGGGTTTTACGAAAGTGTCTGTCTGTATGTCTGTCTGTCTGTCTGTCTGTCTGTGTAAAAATTTTTGAAATCCATTAACTTGAGTAAAAATTCATCTATCAATTTGAAATTTGGTATGCGTTTTAAGTGTCCAAAAATACAGATCGAGTTCGTTAGCCAGCTATTTTGGACCAAAAATGTCAAAAATAAAACATTTTCAAACTTCAAAAAAAAAAAAAAAATTAAAAAAAAATTTTTTTCTATTTTTTTTCTTAAAGTACAAGAAAAAACAAACAAATTTCATTTATAAAAGTTTTTGATATAATGCAAACCCAAAAAGATATGAATTTTTTAAGTTTTACAATTGTGTAAAAGTCTTGTTTGAGGAGAAGAGGGGGGGGGGGGAGTGTAAATCGGTTAGCAAACTGTTGACGCATTCTCATCTTACTAAACTCAAGTAGAAATTAACAAGAAACTAACTATTTAACTGCTAAAAACCTTTAAAATCCTCAAAATACACGTTATATATGCCAAAAATAGAACATAATATGGGAAAATCATATACAGAAACACTATTATTTTTCAAAAAAATAAAAAAACTCCCGGTTTTTTCTTCCTATTTACTTTCATTGATCACAACTAATAAAACTGCATCAAAAAATATTGACTTTTTTAAAAAATTTTGGAAATTTTGAATAAATTCATTTTTACATTCTCATCCTAAATGAGAAGGTATTAAAGGACCACGCACAAAATGTACGTAAAGTGGCTCCCGGTCAAAATGGCTAATATTAGGATAAATTATACTTTGAGAGTTGCTAAAAAAATATTTCATCAGACCAAAGCAAAAAAACCATTTCCCCCCCCCCCCATAAGGGGATATTCAGGACTAGGATATTCAAGTCATAGCAAAATTGCTAAGTTTTACTAGCCCAACGATTTCTTCACGTTTAAGTCTCGCCAGAAAAATGTCTCTGGTTCACAAAAAAGAGATGACCAATGATGACCAACTACAATCCACCCCTTCCAAACAACCCCTATTGGGTTATAACAAAAATATCATCATAACATAGATTCTGTTGCCCCAAGATTTTTTTTTGCACTTAGAACTGAGCTGGAAAATGTCCCTGGTAAACAAAAGAGTGATGACCAATGATGACCAACTACAATCCACCCCTTCCAAACAACCCCTATTGGGTTATAACAAAAATATCATCATAACATAGATTCTGTAGCCCCAAGATTTTTTTTTGCACTTAGAACTGAGCTGGAAAATGTCCCTGGTAAACAAAAGAGTGATGACCAATGATGACCAACTACAATCCACCCCTTCCAAACAACCCCTATTGGGTTATTACAAAAATATCATCATAACATAGATTCTGTTGCCCCAAGATTTTTTTTTGCACTTAGATCTGAGCTGGAAAATGTCCCTGGTGAACAAAAGAGTGATAACAAATGATGACCAACTACAATCCACCCCTTCCAAACAACCCCTATTGGGTTATTACAAAAATATCATCATAACATAGATTCTGTTGCCCCAAGATTTTTTTTGCACTTAGATCTGAGCTGGAAAATGTCCCTGGTAAACAAAAGAGTGATGAACAATGATGACCAACTACAATCCACCCCTTCCAAACAACCCCTATTGGGTTATTACAAAAATATCATCATAACATAGATTCTGTTGCCCCAAGATTTTTTTTTGCACTTAGAACTGAGCTGGAAAATGTCCCTGGTGAACAAAAGAGTGATGACCAATGATGACCAACTACAATCCACCCCTTCCAAACAACCCCTATTGGGTTATTACAAAAATATCATCATAACATAGATTCTGTTGCCCCAAGATTTTTTTTTGCACTTAGATCTGAGCTGGAAAATGTCTCTGGTTCACAAAAAAGAGATGACCAATGATGACCAACTACAATCCACCCCTTCCAAACAACCCCTATTGGGTTATAACAAAAATATCATCATAACATAGATTCTGTTGCCCCAAGATTTTTTTTTGCACTTAGAACTGAGCTGGAAAATGTCCCTGGTAAACAAAAGAGTGATGACCAATGATGACCAACTACAATCCACCCCTTCCAAACAACCCCTATTGGGTTATAACAAAAATATCATCATAACATAGATTCTGTAGCCCCAAGATTTTTTTTTGCACTTAGAACTGAGCTGGAAAATGTCCCTGGTAAACAAAAGAGTGATGACCAATGATGACCAACTACAATCCACCCCTTCCAAACAACCCCTATTGGGTTATTACAAAAATATCATCATAACATAGATTCTGTTGCCCCAAGATTTTTTTTTGCACTTAGATCTGAGCTGGAAAATGTCCCTGGTGAACAAAAGAGTGATAACCAATGATGACCAACTACAATCCACCCCTTCCAAACAACCCCTATTGGGTTATTACAAAAATATCATCATAACATAGATTCTGTTGCCCCAAGATTTTTTTTGCACTTAGATCTGAGCTGGAAAATGTCCCTGGTGAACAAAAGAGTGATGACCAATGATGACCAACTACAATCCACCCCTTCCAAACAACCCCTATTGGGTTATTACAAAAATATCATCATAACATAGATTCTGTTGCCCCAAGATTTTTTTTTGCACTTAGATCTGAGCTGGAAAATGTCTCTGGTTCACAAAAAAGAGATGACCAATGATGACCAACTACAATCCACCCCTTCCAAACAACCCCTATTGGGTTATTACAAAAATATCATCATAACATAGATTCTGTTGCCCCAAGATTTTTTTTTGCACTTAGAACTGAGCTGGAAAATGTCCCTGGTGAACAAAAGAGTGATGACCAATGATGACCAACTACAATCCACCCCTTCCAAACAACCCCTATTGGGTTATTACAAAAATATCATCATAACATAGATTCTGTTGCCCCAAGATTTTTTTTTGCACTTAGATCTGAGCTGGAAAATGTCTCTGGTTCACAAAAAAGAGATGACCAATGATGACCAACTACAATCCACCCCTTCCAAACAACCCCTATTGGGTTATAACAAAAATATCATCATAACATAGATTCTGTTGCCCCAAGATTTTTTTTTGCACTTAGAACTGAGCTGGAAAATGTCCCTGGTAAACAAAAGAGTGATGACCAATGATGACCAACTACAATCCACCCCTTCCAAACAACCCCTATTGGGTTATAACAAAAATATCATCATAACATAGATTCTGTAGCCCCAAGATTTTTTTTTGCACTTAGAACTGAGCTGGAAAATGTCCCTGGTAAACAAAAGAGTGATGACCAATGATGACCAACTACAATCCACCCCTTCCAAACAACCCCTATTGGGTTATTACAAAAATATCATCATAACATAGATTCTGTTGCCCCAAGATTTTTTTTTGCACTTAGATCTGAGCTGGAAAATGTCCCTGGTGAACAAAAGAGTGATAACCAATGATGACCAACTACAATCCACCCCTTCCAAACAACCCCTATTGGGTTATTACAAAAATATCATCATAACATAGATTCTGTTGCCCCAAGATTTTTTTTGCACTTAGATCTGAGCTGGAAAATGTCCCTGGTGAACAAAAGAGTGATGACCAATGATGACCAACTACAATCCACCCCTTCCAAACAACCCCTATTGGGTTATTACAAAAATATCATCATAACATAGATTCTGTTGCCCCAAGATTTTTTTTGCACTTAGATCTGAGCTGGAAAATGTCCCTGGTGAACAAAAGAGTGATGACCAATGATGACCAACTACAATCCACCCCTTCCAAACAACCCCTATTGGGTTATAACAAAAATATCATCATAACATAGATTCTGTTGCCCCAAGATTTTTTTTTGCACTTAGAACTGAGCTGGAAAATGTCCCTGGTAAACAAAAGAGTGATGACCAATGATGACCAACTACAATCCACCCCTTCCAAACAACCCCTATTGGGTTATAACAAAAATATCATCATAACATAGATTCTGTAGCCCCAAGATTTTTTTTTGCACTTAGAACTGAGCTGGAAAATGTCCCTGGTAAACAAAAGAGTGATGACCAATGATGACCAACTACAATCCACCCCTTCCAAACAACCCCTATTGGGTTATTACAAAAATATCATCATAACATAGATTCTGTTGCCCCAAGATTTTTTTTTGCACTTAGATCTGAGCTGGAAAATGTCCCTGGTGAACAAAAGAGTGATAACCAATGATGACCAACTACAATCCACCCCTTCCAAACAACCCCTATTGGGTTATTACAAAAATATCATCATAACATAGATTCTGTTGCCCCAAGATTTTTTTTGCACTTAGATCTGAGCTGGAAAATGTCCCTGGTGAACAAAAGAGAGATGACCAATGATGACCAACTACAATCCACCCCTTCCAAACAACCCCTATTGGGTTATTACAAAAATATCATCATAACATAGATTCTGTTGCCCCAAGATTTTTTTTGCACTTAGATCTGAGCTGGAAAATGTCCCTGGTGAACAAAAGAGTGATGACCAATGATGACCAACTACAATCCACCCCTTCCAAACAACCCCTATTGGGTTATAACAAAAATATCATCATAACATAGATTCTGTAGCCCCAAGATTTTTTTTTGCACTTAGAACTGAGCTGGAAAATGTCCCTGGTAAACAAAAGAGTGATGACCAATGATGACCAACTACAATCCACCCCTTCCAAACAACCCCTATTGGGTTATAACAAAAATATCATCATAACATAGATTCTGTAGCCCCAAGATTTTTTTTTGCACTTAGAACTGAGCTGGAAAATGTCCCTGGTAAACAAAAGAGTGATGACCAATGATGACCAACTACAATCCACCCCTTCCAAACAACCCCTATTGGGTTATTACAAAAATATCATCATAACATAGATTCTGTTGCCCCAAGATTTTTTTTTGCACTTAGATCTGAGCTGGAAAATGTCCCTGGTGAACAAAAGAGTGATAACAAATGATGACCAACTACAATCCACCCCTTCCAAACAACCCCTATTGGGTTATTACAAAAATATCATCATAACATAGATTCTGTTGCCCCAAGATTTTTTTTGCACTTAGATCTGAGCTGGAAAATGTCCCTGGTAAACAAAAGAGTGATGACCAATGATGACCAACTACAATCCACCCCTTCCAAACAACCCCTATTGGGTTATTACAAAAATATCATCATAACATAGATTCTGTTGCCCCAAGATTTTTTTTTGCACTTAGAACTGAGCTGGAAAATGTCCCTGGTAAACAAAAGAGTGATGACCAATGATGACCAACTACAATCCACCCCTTCCAAACAACCCCTATTGGGTTATTACAAAAATATCATCATAACATAGATTCTGTTGCCCCAAGATTTTTTTTTGCACTTAGATCTGAGCTGGAAAATGTCTCTGGTTCACAAAAAAGAGATGACCAATGATGACCAACTACAATCCACCCCTTCCAAACAACCCCTATTGGGTTATAACAAAAATATCATCATAACATAGATTCTGTTGCCCCAAGATTTTTTTTTGCACTTAGAACTGAGCTGGAAAATGTCCCTGGTAAACAAAAGAGTGATGACCAATGATGACCAACTACAATCCACCCCTTCCAAACAACCCCTATTGGGTTATAACAAAAATATCATCATAACATAGATTCTGTAGCCCCAAGATTTTTTTTTGCACTTAGAACTGAGCTGGAAAATGTCCCTGGTAAACAAAAGAGTGATGACCAATGATGACCAACTACAATCCACCCCTTCCAAACAACCCCTATTGGGTTATTACAAAAATATCATCATAACATAGATTCTGTTGCCCCAAGATTTTTTTTTGCACTTAGAACTGAGCTGGAAAATGTCCCTGGTAAACAAAAGAGTGATGACCAATGATGACCAACTACAATCCACCCCTTCCAAACAACCCCTATTGGGTTATAACAAAAATATCATCATAACATAGATTCTGTAGCCCCAAGATTTTTTTTTGCACTTAGAACTGAGCTGGAAAATGTCCCTGGTAAACAAAAGAGTGATGACCAATGATGACCAACTACAATCCACCCCTTCCAAACAACCCCTATTGGGTTATTACAAAAATATCATCATAACATAGATTCTGTTGCCCCAAGATTTTTTTTTGCACTTAGATCTGAGCTGGAAAATGTCCCTGGTGAACAAAAGAGTGATAACCAATGATGACCAACTACAATCCACCCCTTCCAAACAACCCCTATTGGGTTATTACAAAAATATCATCATAACATAGATTCAGTTGCCCCAAGATTTTTTTTGCACTTAGATCTGAGCTGGAAAATGTCCCTGGTGAACAAAAGAGTGATGACCAATGATGACCAACTACAATCCACCCCTTCCAAACAACCCCTATTGGGTTATTACAAAAATATCATCATAACATAGATTCTGTTGCCCCAAGATTTTTTTTGCACTTAGATCTGAGCTGGAAAATGTCCCTGGTGAACAAAAGAGTGATGACCAATGATGACCAACTACAATCCACCCCTTCCAAACAACCCCTATTGGGTTATAACAAAAATATCATCATAACATAGATTCTGTAGCCCCAAGATTTTTTTTTGCACTTAGAACTGAGCTGGAAAATGTCCCTGGTAAACAAAAGAGTGATGACCAATGATGACCAACTACAATCCACCCCTTCCAAACAACCCCTATTGGGTTATAACAAAAATATCATCATAACATAGATTCTGTAGCCCCAAGATTTTTTTTTGCACTTAGAACTGAGCTGGAAAATGTCCCTGGTAAACAAAAGAGTGATGACCAATGATGACCAACTACAATCCACCCCTTCCAAACAACCCCTATTGGGTTATTACAAAAATATCATCATAACATAGATTCTGTTGCCCCAAGATTTTTTTTTGCACTTAGATCTGAGCTGGAAAATGTCCCTGGTGAACAAAAGAGTGATAACAAATGATGACCAACTACAATCCACCCCTTCCAAACAACCCCTATTGGGTTATTACAAAAATATCATCATAACATAGATTCTGTTGCCCCAAGATTTTTTTTGCACTTAGATCTGAGCTGGAAAATGTCCCTGGTAAACAAAAGAGTGATGACCAATGATGACCAACTACAATCCACCCCTTCCAAACAACCCCTATTGGGTTATTACAAAAATATCATCATAACATAGATTCTGTTGCCCCAAGATTTTTTTTTGCACTTAGAACTGAGCTGGAAAATGTCCCTGGTAAACAAAAGAGTGATGACCAATGATGACCAACTACAATCCACCCCTTCCAAACAACCCCTATTGGGTTATTACAAAAATATCATCATAACATAGATTCTGTTGCCCCAAGATTTTTTTTTGCACTTAGATCTGAGCTGGAAAATGTCTCTGGTTCACAAAAAAGAGATGACCAATGATGACCAACTACAATCCACCCCTTCCAAACAACCCCTATTGGGTTATAACAAAAATATCATCATAACATAGATTCTGTTGCCCCAAGATTTTTTTTTGCACTTAGAACTGAGCTGGAAAATGTCCCTGGTAAACAAAAGAGTGATGACCAATGATGACCAACTACAATCCACCCCTTCCAAACAACCCCTATTGGGTTATAACAAAAATATCATCATAACATAGATTCTGTAGCCCCAAGATTTTTTTTTGCACTTAGAACTGAGCTGGAAAATGTCCCTGGTAAACAAAAGAGTGATGACCAATGATGACCAACTACAATCCACCCCTTCCAAACAACCCCTATTGGGTTATTACAAAAATATCATCATAACATAGATTCTGTTGCCCCAAGATTTTTTTTGCACTTAGATCTGAGCTGGAAAATGTCCCTGGTGAACAAAAGAGTGATGACCAATGATGACCAACTACAATCCACCCCTTCCAAACAACCCCTATTGGGTTATTACAAAAATATCATCATAACATAGATTCTGTTGCCCCAAGATTTTTTTTGCACTTAGATCTGAGCTGGAAAATGTCCCTGGTGAACAAAAGAGTGATGACCAATGATGACCAACTACAATCCACCCCTTCCAAACAACCCCTATTGGGTTATAACAAAAATATCATCATAACATAGATTCTGTTGCCCCAAGATTTTTTTTTGCACTTAGAACTGAGCTGGAAAATGTCCCTGGTAAACAAAAGAGTGATGACCAATGATGACCAACTACAATCCACCCCTTCCAAACAACCCCTATTGGGTTATAACAAAAATATCATCATAACATAGATTCTGTAGCCCCAAGATTTTTTTTTGCACTTAGAACTGAGCTGGAAAATGTCCCTGGTAAACAAAAGAGTGATGACCAATGATGACCAACTACAATCCACCCCTTCCAAACAACCCCTATTGGGTTATTACAAAAATATCATCATAACATAGATTCTGTTGCCCCAAGATTTTTTTTTGCACTTAGATCTGAGCTGGAAAATGTCCCTGGTGAACAAAAGAGTGATAACAAATGATGACCAACTACAATCCACCCCTTCCAAACAACCCCTATTGGGTTATTACAAAAATATCATCATAACATAGATTCTGTTGCCCCAAGATTTTTTTTGCACTTAGATCTGAGCTGGAAAATGTCCCTGGTAAACAAAAGAGTGATGACCAATGATGACCAACTACAATTCACCCCTTCCAAACAACCCCTATTGGGTTATTACAAAAATATCATCATAACATAGATTCTGTTGCCCCAAGATTTTTTTTTGCACTTAGAACTGAGCTGGAAAATGTCCCTGGTAAACAAAAGAGTGATGACCAATGATGACCAACTACAATCCACCCCTTCCAAACAACCCCTATTGGGTTATTACAAAAATATCATCATAACATAGATTCTGTTGCCCCAAGATTTTTTTTTGCACTTAGATCTGAGCTGGAAAATGTCTCTGGTTCACAAAAAAGAGATGACCAATGATGACCAACTACAATCCACCCCTTCCAAACAACCCCTATTGGGTTATAACAAAAATATCATCATAACATAGATTCTGTTGCCCCAAGATTTTTTTTTGCACTTAGAACTGAGCTGGAAAATGTCCCTGGTAAACAAAAGAGTGATGACCAATGATGACCAACTACAATCCACCCCTTCCAAACAACCCCTATTGGGTTATAACAAAAATATCATCATAACATAGATTCTGTAGCCCCAAGATTTTTTTTTGCACTTAGAACTGAGCTGGAAAATGTCCCTGGTAAACAAAAGAGTGATGACCAATGATGACCAACTACAATCCACCCCTTCCAAACAACCCCTATTGGGTTATTACAAAAATATCATCATAACATAGATTCTGTTGCCCCAAGATTTTTTTTTGCACTTAGAACTGAGCTGGAAAATGTCCCTGGTAAACAAAAGAGTGATGACCAATGATGACCAACTACAATCCACCCCTTCCAAACAACCCCTATTGGGTTATAACAAAAATATCATCATAACATAGATTCTGTAGCCCCAAGATTTTTTTTTGCACTTAGAACTGAGCTGGAAAATGTCCCTGGTAAACAAAAGAGTGATGACCAATGATGACCAACTACAATCCACCCCTTCCAAACAACCCCTATTGGGTTATTACAAAAATATCATCATAACATAGATTCTGTTGCCCCAAGATTTTTTTTTGCACTTAGATCTGAGCTGGAAAATGTCCCTGGTGAACAAAAGAGTGATAACCAATGATGACCAACTACAATCCACCCCTTCCAAACAACCCCTATTGGGTTATTACAAAAATATCATCATAACATAGATTCAGTTGCCCCAAGATTTTTTTTGCACTTAGATCTGAGCTGGAAAATGTCCCTGGTGAACAAAAGAGTGATGACCAATGATGACCAACTACAATCCACCCCTTCCAAACAACCCCTATTGGGTTATTACAAAAATATCATCATAACATAGATTCTGTTGCCCCAAGATTTTTTTTGCACTTAGATCTGAGCTGGAAAATGTCCCTGGTGAACAAAAGAGTGATGACCAATGATGACCAACTACAATCCACCCCTTCCAAACAACCCCTATTGGGTTATAACAAAAATATCATCATAACATAGATTCTGTAGCCCCAAGATTTTTTTTTGCACTTAGAACTGAGCTGGAAAATGTCCCTGGTAAACAAAAGAGTGATGACCAATGATGACCAACTACAATCCACCCCTTCCAAACAACCCCTATTGGGTTATAACAAAAATATCATCATAACATAGATTCTGTAGCCCCAAGATTTTTTTTTGCACTTAGAACTGAGCTGGAAAATGTCCCTGGTAAACAAAAGAGTGATGACCAATGATGACCAACTACAATCCACCCCTTCCAAACAACCCCTATTGGGTTATTACAAAAATATCATCATAACATAGATTCTGTTGCCCCAAGATTTTTTTTTGCACTTAGATCTGAGCTGGAAAATGTCCCTGGTGAACAAAAGAGTGATAACAAATGATGACCAACTACAATCCACCCCTTCCAAACAACCCCTATTGGGTTATTACAAAAATATCATCATAACATAGATTCTGTTGCCCCAAGATTTTTTTTGCACTTAGATCTGAGCTGGAAAATGTCCCTGGTAAACAAAAGAGTGATGACCAATGATGACCAACTACAATCCACCCCTTCCAAACAACCCCTATTGGGTTATTACAAAAATATCATCATAACATAGATTCTGTTGCCCCAAGATTTTTTTTTGCACTTAGAACTGAGCTGGAAAATGTCCCTGGTAAACAAAAGAGTGATGACCAATGATGACCAACTACAATCCACCCCTTCCAAACAACCCCTATTGGGTTATTACAAAAATATCATCATAACATAGATTCTGTTGCCCCAAGATTTTTTTTTGCACTTAGATCTGAGCTGGAAAATGTCTCTGGTTCACAAAAAAGAGATGACCAATGATGACCAACTACAATCCACCCCTTCCAAACAACCCCTATTGGGTTATAACAAAAATATCATCATAACATAGATTCTGTTGCCCCAAGATTTTTTTTTGCACTTAGAACTGAGCTGGAAAATGTCCCTGGTAAACAAAAGAGTGATGACCAATGATGACCAACTACAATCCACCCCTTCCAAACAACCCCTATTGGGTTATAACAAAAATATCATCATAACATAGATTCTGTAGCCCCAAGATTTTTTTTTGCACTTAGAACTGAGCTGGAAAATGTCCCTGGTAAACAAAAGAGTGATGACCAATGATGACCAACTACAATCCACCCCTTCCAAACAACCCCTATTGGGTTATTACAAAAATATCATCATAACATAGATTCTGTTGCCCCAAGATTTTTTTTTGCACTTAGATCTGAGCTGGAAAATGTCCCTGGTGAACAAAAGAGTGATAACCAATGATGACCAACTACAATCCACCCCTTCCAAACAACCCCTATTGGGTTATTACAAAAATATCATCATAACATAGATTCTGTTGCCCCAAGATTTTTTTTGCACTTAGATCTGAGCTGGAAAATGTCCCTGGTGAACAAAAGAGTGATGACCAATGATGACCAACTACAATCCACCCCTTCCAAACAACCCCTATTGGGTTATTACAAAAATATCATCATAACATAGATTCTGTTGCCCCAAGATTTTTTTTGCACTTAGATCTGAGCTGGAAAATGTCCCTGGTGAACAAAAGAGTGATGACCAATGATGACCAACTACAATCCACCCCTTCCAAACAACCCCTATTGGGTTATAACAAAAATATCATCATAACATAGATTCTGTTGCCCCAAGATTTTTTTTTGCACTTAGAACTGAGCTGGAAAATGTCCCTGGTAAACAAAAGAGTGATGACCAATGATGACCAACTACAATCCACCCCTTCCAAACAACCCCTATTGGGTTATAACAAAAATATCATCATAACATAGATTCTGTAGCCCCAAGATTTTTTTTTGCACTTAGAACTGAGCTGGAAAATGTCCCTGGTAAACAAAAGAGTGATGACCAATGATGACCAACTACAATCCACCCCTTCCAAACAACCCCTATTGGGTTATTACAAAAATATCATCATAACATAGATTCTGTTGCCCCAAGATTTTTTTTTGCACTTAGATCTGAGCTGGAAAATGTCCCTGGTGAACAAAAGAGTGATAACCAATGATGACCAACTACAATCCACCCCTTCCAAACAACCCCTATTGGGTTATTACAAAAATATCATCATAACATAGATTCAGTTGCCCCAAGATTTTTTTTGCACTTAGATCTGAGCTGGAAAATGTCCCTGGTGAACAAAAGAGTGATGACCAATGATGACCAACTACAATCCACCCCTTCCAAACAACCCCTATTGGGTTATTACAAAAATATCATCATAACATAGATTCTGTTGCCCCAAGATTTTTTTTGCACTTAGATCTGAGCTGGAAAATGTCCCTGGTGAACAAAAGAGTGATGACCAATGATGACCAACTACAATCCACCCCTTCCAAACAACCCCTATTGGGTTATAACAAAAATATCATCATAACATAGATTCTGTAGCCCCAAGATTTTTTTTTGCACTTAGAACTGAGCTGGAAAATGTCCCTGGTAAACAAAAGAGTGATGACCAATGATGACCAACTACAATCCACCCCTTCCAAACAACCCCTATTGGGTTATAACAAAAATATCATCATAACATAGATTCTGTAGCCCCAAGATTTTTTTTTGCACTTAGAACTGAGCTGGAAAATGTCCCTGGTAAACAAAAGAGTGATGACCAATGATGACCAACTACAATCCACCCCTTCCAAACAACCCCTATTGGGTTATTACAAAAATATCATCATAACATAGATTCTGTTGCCCCAAGATTTTTTTTTGCACTTAGATCTGAGCTGGAAAATGTCCCTGGTGAACAAAAGAGTGATAACAAATGATGACCAACTACAATCCACCCCTTCCAAACAACCCCTATTGGGTTATTACAAAAATATCATCATAACATAGATTCTGTTGCCCCAAGATTTTTTTTGCACTTAGATCTGAGCTGGAAAATGTCCCTGGTAAACAAAAGAGTGATGACCAATGATGACCAACTACAATCCACCCCTTCCAAACAACCCCTATTGGGTTATTACAAAAATATCATCATAACATAGATTCTGTTGCCCCAAGATTTTTTTTTGCACTTAGAACTGAGCTGGAAAATGTCCCTGGTAAACAAAAGAGTGATGACCAATGATGACCAACTACAATCCACCCCTTCCAAACAACCCCTATTGGGTTATTACAAAAATATCATCATAACATAGATTCTGTTGCCCCAAGATTTTTTTTTGCACTTAGATCTGAGCTGGAAAATGTCTCTGGTTCACAAAAAAGAGATGACCAATGATGACCAACTACAATCCACCCCTTCCAAACAACCCCTATTGGGTTATAACAAAAATATCATCATAACATAGATTCTGTTGCCCCAAGATTTTTTTTTGCACTTAGAACTGAGCTGGAAAATGTCCCTGGTAAACAAAAGAGTGATGACCAATGATGACCAACTACAATCCACCCCTTCCAAACAACCCCTATTGGGTTATAACAAAAATATCATCATAACATAGATTCTGTAGCCCCAAGATTTTTTTTTGCACTTAGAACTGAGCTGGAAAATGTCCCTGGTAAACAAAAGAGTGATGACCAATGATGACCAACTACAATCCACCCCTTCCAAACAACCCCTATTGGGTTATTACAAAAATATCATCATAACATAGATTCTGTTGCCCCAAGATTTTTTTTGCACTTAGATCTGAGCTGGAAAATGTCCCTGGTGAACAAAAGAGTGATGACCAATGATGACCAACTACAATCCACCCCTTCCAAACAACCCCTATTGGGTTATTACAAAAATATCATCATAACATAGATTCTGTTGCCCCAAGATTTTTTTTGCACTTAGATCTGAGCTGGAAAATGTCCCTGGTGAACAAAAGAGTGATGACCAATGATGACCAACTACAATCCACCCCTTCCAAACAACCCCTATTGGGTTATAACAAAAATATCATCATAACATAGATTCTGTTGCCCCAAGATTTTTTTTTGCACTTAGAACTGAGCTGGAAAATGTCCCTGGTAAACAAAAGAGTGATGACCAATGATGACCAACTACAATCCACCCCTTCCAAACAACCCCTATTGGGTTATAACAAAAATATCATCATAACATAGATTCTGTAGCCCCAAGATTTTTTTTTGCACTTAGAACTGAGCTGGAAAATGTCCCTGGTAAACAAAAGAGTGATGACCAATGATGACCAACTACAATCCACCCCTTCCAAACAACCCCTATTGGGTTATTACAAAAATATCATCATAACATAGATTCTGTTGCCCCAAGATTTTTTTTTGCACTTAGATCTGAGCTGGAAAATGTCCCTGGTGAACAAAAGAGTGATAACAAATGATGACCAACTACAATCCACCCCTTCCAAACAACCCCTATTGGGTTATTACAAAAATATCATCATAACATAGATTCTGTTGCCCCAAGATTTTTTTTGCACTTAGATCTGAGCTGGAAAATGTCCCTGGTAAACAAAAGAGTGATGACCAATGATGACCAACTACAATTCACCCCTTCCAAACAACCCCTATTGGGTTATTACAAAAATATCATCATAACATAGATTCTGTTGCCCCAAGATTTTTTTTTGCACTTAGAACTGAGCTGGAAAATGTCCCTGGTAAACAAAAGAGTGATGACCAATGATGACCAACTACAATCCACCCCTTCCAAACAACCCCTATTGGGTTATTACAAAAATATCATCATAACATAGATTCTGTTGCCCCAAGATTTTTTTTTGCACTTAGATCTGAGCTGGAAAATGTCTCTGGTTCACAAAAAAGAGATGACCAATGATGACCAACTACAATCCACCCCTTCCAAACAACCCCTATTGGGTTATAACAAAAATATCATCATAACATAGATTCTGTTGCCCCAAGATTTTTTTTTGCACTTAGAACTGAGCTGGAAAATGTCCCTGGTAAACAAAAGAGTGATGACCAATGATGACCAACTACAATCCACCCCTTCCAAACAACCCCTATTGGGTTATAACAAAAATATCATCATAACATAGATTCTGTAGCCCCAAGATTTTTTTTTGCACTTAGAACTGAGCTGGAAAATGTCCCTGGTAAACAAAAGAGTGATGACCAATGATGACCAACTACAATCCACCCCTTCCAAACAACCCCTATTGGGTTATTACAAAAATATCATCATAACATAGATTCTGTTGCCCCAAGATTTTTTTTTGCACTTAGAACTGAGCTGGAAAATGTCCCTGGTAAACAAAAGAGTGATGACCAATGATGACCAACTACAATCCACCCCTTCCAAACAACCCCTATTGGGTTATAACAAAAATATCATCATAACATAGATTCTGTAGCCCCAAGATTTTTTTTTGCACTTAGAACTGAGCTGGAAAATGTCCCTGGTAAACAAAAGAGTGATGACCAATGATGACCAACTACAATCCACCCCTTCCAAACAACCCCTATTGGGTTATTACAAAAATATCATCATAACATAGATTCTGTTGCCCCAAGATTTTTTTTTGCACTTAGATCTGAGCTGGAAAATGTCCCTGGTGAACAAAAGAGTGATAACCAATGATGACCAACTACAATCCACCCCTTCCAAACAACCCCTATTGGGTTATTACAAAAATATCATCATAACATAGATTCAGTTGCCCCAAGATTTTTTTTGCACTTAGATCTGAGCTGGAAAATGTCCCTGGTGAACAAAAGAGTGATGACCAATGATGACCAACTACAATCCACCCCTTCCAAACAACCCCTATTGGGTTATTACAAAAATATCATCATAACATAGATTCTGTTGCCCCAAGATTTTTTTTGCACTTAGATCTGAGCTGGAAAATGTCCCTGGTGAACAAAAGAGTGATGACCAATGATGACCAACTACAATCCACCCCTTCCAAACAACCCCTATTGGGTTATAACAAAAATATCATCATAACATAGATTCTGTAGCCCCAAGATTTTTTTTTGCACTTAGAACTGAGCTGGAAAATGTCCCTGGTAAACAAAAGAGTGATGACCAATGATGACCAACTACAATCCACCCCTTCCAAACAACCCCTATTGGGTTATAACAAAAATATCATCATAACATAGATTCTGTAGCCCCAAGATTTTTTTTTGCACTTAGAACTGAGCTGGAAAATGTCCCTGGTAAACAAAAGAGTGATGACCAATGATGACCAACTACAATCCACCCCTTCCAAACAACCCCTATTGGGTTATTACAAAAATATCATCATAACATAGATTCTGTTGCCCCAAGATTTTTTTTTGCACTTAGATCTGAGCTGGAAAATGTCCCTGGTGAACAAAAGAGTGATAACAAATGATGACCAACTACAATCCACCCCTTCCAAACAACCCCTATTGGGTTATTACAAAAATATCATCATAACATAGATTCTGTTGCCCCAAGATTTTTTTTGCACTTAGATCTGAGCTGGAAAATGTCCCTGGTAAACAAAAGAGTGATGACCAATGATGACCAACTACAATCCACCCCTTCCAAACAACCCCTATTGGGTTATTACAAAAATATCATCATAACATAGATTCTGTTGCCCCAAGATTTTTTTTTGCACTTAGAACTGAGCTGGAAAATGTCCCTGGTAAACAAAAGAGTGATGACCAATGATGACCAACTACAATCCACCCCTTCCAAACAACCCCTATTGGGTTATTACAAAAATATCATCATAACATAGATTCTGTTGCCCCAAGATTTTTTTTTGCACTTAGATCTGAGCTGGAAAATGTCTCTGGTTCACAAAAAAGAGATGACCAATGATGACCAACTACAATCCACCCCTTCCAAACAACCCCTATTGGGTTATAACAAAAATATCATCATAACATAGATTCTGTTGCCCCAAGATTTTTTTTTGCACTTAGAACTGAGCTGGAAAATGTCCCTGGTAAACAAAAGAGTGATGACCAATGATGACCAACTACAATCCACCCCTTCCAAACAACCCCTATTGGGTTATAACAAAAATATCATCATAACATAGATTCTGTAGCCCCAAGATTTTTTTTTGCACTTAGAACTGAGCTGGAAAATGTCCCTGGTAAACAAAAGAGTGATGACCAATGATGACCAACTACAATCCACCCCTTCCAAACAACCCCTATTGGGTTATTACAAAAATATCATCATAACATAGATTCTGTTGCCCCAAGATTTTTTTTTGCACTTAGATCTGAGCTGGAAAATGTCCCTGGTGAACAAAAGAGTGATAACCAATGATGACCAACTACAATCCACCCCTTCCAAACAACCCCTATTGGGTTATTACAAAAATATCATCATAACATAGATTCTGTTGCCCCAAGATTTTTTTTGCACTTAGATCTGAGCTGGAAAATGTCCCTGGTGAACAAAAGAGTGATGACCAATGATGACCAACTACAATCCACCCCTTCCAAACAACCCCTATTGGGTTATTACAAAAATATCATCATAACATAGATTCTGTTGCCCCAAGATTTTTTTTGCACTTAGATCTGAGCTGGAAAATGTCCCTGGTGAACAAAAGAGTGATGACCAATGATGACCAACTACAATCCACCCCTTCCAAACAACCCCTATTGGGTTATAACAAAAATATCATCATAACATAGATTCTGTTGCCCCAAGATTTTTTTTTGCACTTAGAACTGAGCTGGAAAATGTCCCTGGTAAACAAAAGAGTGATGACCAATGATGACCAACTACAATCCACCCCTTCCAAACAACCCCTATTGGGTTATAACAAAAATATCATCATAACATAGATTCTGTAGCCCCAAGATTTTTTTTTGCACTTAGAACTGAGCTGGAAAATGTCCCTGGTAAACAAAAGAGTGATGACCAATGATGACCAACTACAATCCACCCCTTCCAAACAACCCCTATTGGGTTATTACAAAAATATCATCATAACATAGATTCTGTTGCCCCAAGATTTTTTTTTGCACTTAGATCTGAGCTGGAAAATGTCCCTGGTGAACAAAAGAGTGATAACCAATGATGACCAACTACAATCCACCCCTTCCAAACAACCCCTATTGGGTTATTACAAAAATATCATCATAACATAGATTCTGTTGCCCCAAGATTTTTTTTGCACTTAGATCTGAGCTGGAAAATGTCCCTGGTGAACAAAAGAGTGATGACCAATGATGACCAACTACAATCCACCCCTTCCAAACAACCCCTATTGGGTTATTACAAAAATATCATCATAACATAGATTCTGTTGCCCCAAGATTTTTTTTTGCACTTAGATCTGAGCTGGAAAATGTCTCTGGTTCACAAAAAAGAGATGACCAATGATGACCAACTACAATCCACCCCTTCCAAACAACCCCTATTGGGTTATAACAAAAATATCATCATAACATAGATTCTGTTGCCCCAAGATTTTTTTTTGCACTTAGAACTGAGCTGGAAAATGTCCCTGGTAAACAAAAGAGTGATGACCAATGATGACCAACTACAATCCACCCCTTCCAAACAACCCCTATTGGGTTATAACAAAAATATCATCATAACATAGATTCTGTAGCCCCAAGATTTTTTTTTGCACTTAGAACTGAGCTGGAAAATGTCCCTGGTAAACAAAAGAGTGATGACCAATGATGACCAACTACAATCCACCCCTTCGAAACAACCCCTATTGGGTTATTACAAAAATATCATCATAACATAGATTCTGTTGCCCCAAGATTTTTTTTTGCACTTAGATCTGAGCTGGAAAATGTCCCTGGTGAACAAAAGAGTGATAACCAATGATGACCAACTACAATCCACCCCTTCCAAACAACCCCTATTGGGTTATTACAAAAATATCATCATAACATAGATTCTGTTGCCCCAAGATTTTTTTTGCACTTAGATCTGAGCTGGAAAATGTCCCTGGTGAACAAAAGAGTGATGACCAATGATGACCAACTACAATCCACCCCTTCCAAACAACCCCTATTGGGTTATTACAAAAATATCATCATAACATAGATTCTGTTGCCCCAAGATTTTTTTTGCACTTAGATCTGAGCTGGAAAATGTCCCTGGTGAACAAAAGAGTGATGACCAATGATGACCAACTACAATCCACCCCTTCCAAACAACCCCTATTGGGTTATAACAAAAATATCATCATAACATAGATTCTGTTGCCCCAAGATTTTTTTTTGCACTTAGAACTGAGCTGGAAAATGTCCCTGGTAAACAAAAGAGTGATGACCAATGATGACCAACTACAATCCACCCCTTCCAAACAACCCCTATTGGGTTATTACAAAAATATCATCATAACATAGATTCTGTTGCCCCAAGATTTTTTTTGCACTTAGATCTGAGCTGGAAAATGTCCCTGGTGAACAAAAGAGTAATGACCAATGATGACCAACTACAATCCACCCCTTCCAAACAACCCCTATTGGGTTATAACAAAAATATCATCATAACATAGATTCTGTTACCCCAAGATTTTTTTTTGCACTTATATCTGAGCTGGAAAATGTCCCTGGTGAACAAAAGAGTGATAACCAATGATGACCAACTACAATCCACCCCTTCCAAACAACCCCTATTGGGTTATTACAAAAATATCATCATAACATAGATTCTGTTGCCCCAAGATTTTTTTTGCACTTAGATCTGAGCTGGAAAATGTCCCTGGTAAACAAAAGAGTGATGACCAATGATGACCAACTACAATCCACCCCTTCCAAACAACCCCTATTGGGTTATTACAAAAATATCATCATAACATAGATTCTGTTGCCCCAAGATTTTTTTTTGCACTTAGATCTGAGCTGGAAAATGTCCCTGGTGAACAAAAGAGTGATAACCAATGATGACCAACTACAATCCACCCCTTCCAAACAACCCCTATTGGGTTATTACAAAAATATCATCATAACATAGATTCTGTTGCCCCAAGATTTTTTTTTGCACTTAGATCTGAGCTGAAAAATGTCCCTGGTGAACAAAAGAGTGATAACCAATGATGACCAACTACAATCCACCCCTTCCAAACAACCCCTATTGGGTTATTACAAAAATATCATCATAACATAGATTCTGTTGCCCCAAGATTTTTTTTGCATTTAGATCTGAGCTGGAAAATGTCCCTGGTGAACAAAAGAGTGATGACCAATGATGACCAACTACAATCCACCCCTTCCAAACAACCCCTATTGGGTTATAACAAAAATATCATCATAACATAGATTCTGTTGCCCCAAGATTTTTTTTTGCACTTAGAACTGAGCTGGAAAATGTCCCTGGTAAACAAAAGAGTGATGACCAATGATGACCAACTACAATCCACCCCTTCCAAACAACCTCTATTGGGTTATTACAAAAATATCATCATAACATAGATTCTGTTGCCCCAAGATTTTTTTTTGCACTTAGATCTGAGCTGGAAAATGTCCCTGGTAAACAAAAGAGTGATGACCAATGATGACCAACTACAATCCACCCCTTCCAAACAACCCCTATTGGGTTATTACAAAAATATCATCATAACATAGATTCTGTTGCCCCAAGATTTTTTTTTGCACTTAGATCTGAGCTGGAAAATGTCCCTGGTGAACAAAAGAGTGATAACCAATGATGACCAACTACAATCCACCCCTTCCAAACAACCCTTATTGGGTTATTACAAAAATATTATCATAACATAGATTCTGTTGCCCCAAGATTTTTTTTTACACTTAGATCTGAGCTGGAAAATGTCCCTGGTAAACAAAAGAGTGATGACCACTGATTACCAGCTACAATCAAACCCCCTTAATCATCCCCTATTAGGTTATTGCAAAAATCTCACCACAGCATAAATTCTGTTGCCCCAGATTTTTTTTGCATTAAGGTCTAAGCAGAAAAATGTCTTAAGTGCACAAGCGAGTGATGACCACTGATGACCAGCTGCAATCAACCCCTTCTAATCATCCCTTATTAGATAATTGGAAAAATATCACCATAGCATAGATCCTGTTTCCCCAAGAGTTTTTTTGCACTTAGGTCTAAACTGGAAAATGTCCCTGGTGCACTGGCGAGTGATGAGCAGCTGCAATCAACCCCTTCTAATCATCCCTTATTAGATAATTGGAAAAGTATCACCATTGCATAGATTCTGTTCCCCCAGATTTTTTTCGCACGTAGGTCTAAGCAGAAAAATGTCTTAAGTGCACAAGAGAGTGATGACCACTGATGACCAGCTGCAATCAACCCCTTCTAATCATCCCTTATTAGATAATTAGAAAATATCACCAAAGCATAGATTCTGTTGCCCCAGATTTTTTTTGCACGTAGGTCTAAGCAGAAAAATGTCTTAAGTGCACAAGAGAGTGATGACTACTGATGACCAGCTGCAATGAACCCCTCTAATCATCCTTTATTAGATAATTGGAAAAATATCACCATAGCATAGATTCTGTTGCCCCGGATTTTTTTTTTGCACTTAGGTCTAAGCAGAAAAATGTCTTTAGTGCACAAGAGAGTAATTAAATTGGCCAGTTCTTCAGTATTTTGTAGTTCAAAAGCTCGCAAACGAAAAACTTATATAGCAAAACCCTTAAAAATCAATACATTTTCAGATAAATGACAATGAAGTTAAAAAAAATAGAAAAATTCACGTCCAACTACAAGACCAATTAACGCATGTCATAAATGTTAGTCTTTAAACTTTTTTTTTAAGTTTAACAAATAAAAGACACAAAAGGACAAAGATACACTTTCTAGACATCAGCAGAAAAAAACCCTAATATGATCATCCCTTCAAATTACCCCTTAGCGATATTTTCAACCCTTATAAGTTTTACTGCCTTTCACGAACTTAGTATTTATTTTAGAGGCAGATTAACATCAAGATGTTTTTCAAAAAATAATTCAAATAATTTCATTTGAATACCAAACATAATCAACCCTTCAAACTCACCCCCAATCAGGGGCGTAGCCAGGGGAGGGGGTAGGGGGTTCCAAACCCCACAAAATCGAAAGATTCTATTGAAAAAAAGGTTTTTGGACGCAAAATTCTTTCAACCCCTCACCCAAAGTGTAAAAAAATTTTAAAACCACCCTCAAATTTTTTTCTAGCTACACCCCAGCCCCCAATCGATATTTTTAACCCTAATGGCTTTTAATGGCTTTGATAAAAATTATAATTTTTTTTAAGTTTTAGCAAGACTAAGATAATTTTTTTTTAAATCCAAAAAACATTTTATTGATTTCTAATCATAATCAACCCTTCAAACTCAACCCAAATCGATATTTTTAACCCAAATGGCTTTTAATAGCTTTGATAAAAATTATAATTTTTTTAAAGCTTTAGCAAGACTGAGATAATTTTTTTAGAGATCCAAGAAACATTTTATTCGATTTCTAATCATAATCAACCCTTTAAAACCACCCCTAATCGATATTTTTAACACTAATAGCATTTAATGACTTTGATAAAAATTATAATTTCTTTCAAGCCAGAGGAAGACTAAGATAATTTTTTTAGAGAACCAAGAAAAATTTTATTCGATTTCTAAACATAATCAACAATTCAAACTCACATAGACTATCAACGCTTGACATATCTTAATATTCCTAATACAACCTACCAACAGAAAAGAAAAATATAAAAGCCAGCAAGTGAGCCACAAGTGTTTGAACGCAAAAGTACATGCGCAGTACTCACGTAGAAGCAAATCCACACCAGACTCGAGAGTTGAAAAAATCTTGGTGCTAGAGAATCTGTGCCCAATACGAATGGCTTGATTATCGAAATGTGATTCGGCTAAACAGGGTCAATTGTTGATGATCATCATTAATCATCACTTTTGGGTGATCCACAATGATGATCCATACCAGACCAGAGTGCTACAAAAATCTTTGGGCAAGTGAATCTCAGCCAAAGGTGTATCGCTCATTTATCTCAACATGGGTTGGCTGAATTGGGATAATTTTTGCGATCATCATTGATCATAACTCTAGGATGAACCACAATGATGATCCGTACCAGACCAGAGTGTTAAAAAAATCTTTGGGCAAGTGAATCTCAGCCAAAGTGGTATAGCTTATTTATCTCAATATAGGGTGGCTGGAAGGGGATAATTGTTGATAATTATCATTAATCATCACTCTAGGATGATTTACAATGATGATTCGTTTCAGACCAGATTGTTCAAAAAATCTTTGGTCAAGTGAATCTCAGCCAAAGTGGAATCGCTCATTTATCTAAATATAGGTTGGCTGGTAAGGGCCAATTGTTGATGATTATCATTGATCATCACTCTTGGATGATCCACAGAGATGATCCGTATCAGACCAGAGTGTGAAAAAAATTGTTAGGCAAGTGGATCTCAGCCAAAGTGGTATCGCTCATTTATCTCAATATGGGTTAGCTGGAAAAGGATAATTCTTGATGATCCTCATTGATCATCCTTCTAGAATGATCCACAACGATGACCCATACCAGACCAGAGTGTTAAAAAATTCTTCGGGCAAGTGGATCTCAGATAAAGTGGTATCGCTCATTTATCTCAAAATGGGTTGGCTGTAAAGGGATGATTGTTGATGATCATCATTGATCATCACATAAGGATGATCAACAATAATAATCCGTACCCGACCAGAGTGCTAAAAAAATCTTTGGGCAAGTGGATCTCAGCCAAAGTGGTATCGCTCATTTATCTCAATATGGGTTGGCTGGAATGGGATAATTGTTGATAATCCTCATTGATCATCACTCTAGGATGATCCACAATGATGACCCATTCCAGACCAGAGTGTTAAAAAAATCTATGGGCAAGTGAATCTCAGCCAAAGTTGTATCGCTCATTTATCTTAATATGGGTTGGCTGAAAAGGGATAATTGTTGACGATCATCATTGATCATCACTCTAGGATGATTTACAATGATTATCTGAACCAGACCAGAGTGTTAAAAAAATCATGGGCAAGTGGATCTCCGCCAAAGTGGTATCGCTCATTTATCTCAATATGAGGTTGCTGGAAAGGGATAATTGTTGATGATCATCATTGATCATCACTCTAGGATGATCCACAATGATGATCCGTACCAGACCAGAGTGTTTAAAAAAATCTTTGGACAAGTGGATCTCAGTCAAAGTGGTATCGCTCATTTATCTCAATATGGCTTTGCTGGAATGGAATAATTGTTGATGATCCTCATTGATCATCACTCTAGGATGATCCACAATGATGACCCATTCCAGACCAGAGTGTTAAAAAAATCTATGGGCAAGTGAATCTCAGCCAAAATTGTATCGCTCATTTATCTCAAGATGGGTTGGCTGGAATGGGATAATTGTTGACGATCATCATTGATCGTCACTTTAGGATGATTCACAATAATGATCCGTACCAGACCAGAGTTTTAAAAAAATCTTTAGGCAAGTGAATCTCAGCCAAAGTGGTATCGCTCATTTATATCAATATGGGTTGGCTACAATGGGATAATTGTTGACGATCATCATTCATCATCAAAAAAAATTTGATACCTAGATATTCTAACCAAATGTCAGATGTCTGCCATAACCCAATATAAGATGATTAGAAGGGGTTGATTGCAGCTGGTCATCAGTGGTCATCACAATGTTGTGCATTGAAAACATTTTTCTACTCAGACCAAAGTGCAAAAAAAAATTTGTACCACTTTGGCTGAGATCCACTTGCCCAAAGATATGTTTAACACTCTAATCTGGTATGGACCATTATTGTGGATCAGCCTAGAGTGATGATCAATGATGATCATCAACAAATATCCCTTTCCAGCACACCCATATTGAGATAAATGAGCGATACCACTTTGGCTGAGTTCCACTTGCCCAAAGATTTTTTTAACACTCTGGTCTGGTACGGATAATCATTGTGGATCATCCTAGAGTGATGATCAATGAGGATCATCAACAATTATTCCATTCCAGCAAAGCCATATTGAGATAAATGAGCGATACCACTTTGACTGAGATCCACTTGCCCAAAGATTTTTTTAAACACTCTGGTCTGGTACGGATCATCATTGTGGATCATCCTAGAGTGATGATAAATGATGATCGTCAACAATTATCCCATTGTAGCCAACCCATATTGATATAAATGAGCGAAACCACTTTGGCTGAGATTCACTTGCCTAAAGATTTTTTTAAAACTCTGGTCTGGTACGGATCATTATTGTGAATCAGCCTAAAGTGACGATCATTGATGATCGTCAACAATTATCCCATTCCAGCCAACCCATCTTGAGATAAATGAGCGATACAACTTTGGCTGAGATTCACTTGCCCACAGATTTTTTTAACACTCTGGTCTGTAATGGGTCATCATTGTGGATCATCCTAGAGTGATGATCAATGAGGATCATCAACAATTATTCCATTCCAGCAAAGCCATATTGAGATAAATGAGCGATACCACTTTGACAGAGATCCACTTGCCCAAAGATTTTTTTAAACACTCTGGTCTGGTACGGATCATCATTGTGGATCATCCTAGAGTGATGATCAATGATGATCATCAACAATTATCCCTTTCCAGCAACCCCATATTGAGATAAATGAGCGATACCACTTTGGCGGAGATCCACTTGCCCAATGATTTTTTTAACACTCTGGTCTGGTTCAGATAATCATTGTAAATCATCCTAGAGTGATGATCAATGATGATCGTCAACAATTATCCCTTTTCAGCCAACCCATATTAAGATAAATGAGCGATACAACTTTGGCTGAGATTCACTTGCCCATAGATTTTTTTAACACTCTGGTCTGGAATGGGTCATCATTGTGGATCATCCTAGAGTGATGATCAATGAGGATCATCAACAATTATCTTATTCCAGCTAACCCATATTGAGATAAATGAGCGATACCACTTTGGCTGAGATCCACTTGCCCAAAGATTTTTTTAGCACTCTGGTCGGGTACGGATCATTATTGTTGATCATCCTTATGTGATGATCAATGATGATCGTCAACAATTATTCCATTCCAGCCAACCCTATTGAGATAAATAAGCGATACCACTTTGGCTGAGATCCACTTGCCGAAAGATTTTTTTAACACTCTGGTCTGGTACGGATCACCATTGTGGATCATCCTAGAGTGATGATTAATGATAATCATCAACAATTATCCCTTTCCAGATACTTCATATTGAGATAAATAAGCGATACCACTTTGTCTGAGATCCACTTGCGCGAAGAATTTTTTAACACTCTGGTCTGGTATGGGTCATCATCGTGGATCATCCTAGAGTGATGATCAATGAGGATCATCAACAATTATCCCTTTCCAGCCAACCCATATTGAGATAAAAGAGCGATTCCACTTTGGCTGAGATCCAATTGCCAACGATTTTTTTAACACTCTGGTCTGGTATGGATCATCATTGTGGATCATCCTAGAGTGATGATCAATGATGATCATCAACAATTTTCCCTTTCCAGTCAACCCGTATTAAGATAAATGAGCGATACCACTTTTGCTGAGTTCCACTTGCCAAACGAATTTTTTAACATTCTGGTCTGGTACGGATCATTATTGTGAATCATCTTTAAGTGATGTTCAATGATGATCGTCAACAATTATTTCATTCCAGCTAAGCCATATTGAGATAAATGAACGATACCACTTTGGCTGAGATCCACTTGCCCAAAGATTTTTTGAACACTCTGGTCTAGTACGGATCATTATTGTGGATCATCCTAGAGTGATGATCAATGATGATCATCAACAATTATCCCTTTCCTGCCAACCCATATTGAGATAAATGAGCGATTCCACTTTGGCTGAGATCCACTTGCCAATGATTTTTTTAACACTCTGGTCTGGTATGGACCATCAATGTGGATCATCCTATAGTGATGATCAATGATGATCATTAACAATTTTCCCTTTACAGCCAACCCATTTTAAGATAAATGAGCGATACCACTTTGTCTGAGATCGACTTGCCCGAAGAATTTTTTAACACTCTGGTCTAATACGGATCATCATTGTGGATCATCCTTGAGTGATGGACAATGATGATCGTCAACAATTATCCCTTTCCAGCCACACCATATTGAGGTAAATGAGAGTTACCACTTTGGCTGCGATTCACTTGCCCAAAGATTTTTATAACACTCTGGTCTGGTATGAGTCATCATTGTGGACCATCCTAGAGTGATAATCAATGATGATCACCAACAATTATCCCATTCCGGCTAACCCATATTGAGATGAATGAGCGATAACATTTTGGCTGAGATCCACTTGCCCAAAATTTTTTTTAACACTCTGGTTTGGTTTGGATCATCATTAGGGATAATCCTAGAGTGATGGTCAATGATGATCATCAACAATTATCTCTTTCCAGCCATGCTATATTGAAATACATAAGCGACACCACTTTGGCTGACATTCACTTGCCTAAAAATTTTTTTAACATTCTAATCTGGTATAGATCATCACTGTAAATCAGCCTAGAGTGATGATGAGTGATGACCATCATCAACTATTTCTTTCCAGCCAACCCATATTGAGATAAATGAGCGATTCCACTTTGGCTGATATTCATTTGTTTAAACATTTTTTTAACACTCTGATCTGGTACGGATTATCATTGTGGATATTCCTAGAGTGATGATCAATGATGATTGTCATTAATTATCGCATTCCAGCCAACCCATATTGAGACAAATGAGCGATACCAATTTGGCTGATATTCATTTGTTTAAACATTTTTTTAACACTCTGATCTGGTACGGATTATCATTGTGGATATTCCTAGAGTGATGATCAATGATGATCGTCAACAATTATCCTAATTCAGCCAACCCGTATTGAGATAAATGAGCGATACCCCTTTAGCTGAGATTCACTTGCACAAAGATTTTTTAACATTCTAATCTGGTATAGATCATCATTGTGGTTCATTCTAGAGTAATGATCAATGATGATCGTCAACAATTATCCCAATTCAGCCAACCCATATTGAGATAAATGAGCGATACAGCTTTTGCTGAGATTCACTTGTCCAAAGATTTCTTTAAAACTCTGGTCTGGTATAGGTAATCACTGTGAATCAGCCTAGAGTGATGACCAATGATGATCATCAATAATTATCCTTTTCCAGCCATCCCGTATTGAAATACATGAGCGACACCACTTTGGTTGACATTCACTAGCCTAAAATTTTTTTAACATTCTAATCTGGTATAGATTATCACTGTTAATCATCCTAGAGTGATGATCAGTAATGATCATCAACAATCATCCCTTTACAGCCAACCCATTTTGAGATAAATGAGCGATACCACTTTATCTGAGATCCACTTGCTCAACGAATTTTTTAACACTCTGGTCTGGTATGGGTCATCATTGTGGATCATTCTAGAGTGATGATCAATGATGATAATCAAAAATTATCCCTTTTCAGCCACCCCCATATTAAGATAAATAAGCTATACCACTTTGGCTGAGATCCACTTGCCGAAAGATTTTTTTAACACTCTGGTCTGGTATAGGTCATCACTGTGAATCAGCCTAGAGTGATGATCAACGATGATCATCAACAACTATCCCTTTCCAGCCAACCCATATTTAGATAAATGAGCGATTTCACTTTGGCTGAGATTCACTTGACCAAAGATTTTTTGAACAATCTGGTCTGAAACGAATCATCATTGTAAATCATCCTAGAGTGATGATTAATGATAATTATCAACAATTATCCCCTTCCAGCCACCCTATATTGAGATAAATAAGCTATACCACTTTGGCTGAGATTCACTTGCCCAAAGATTTTTTTAACACTCTGGTCTGGTATAGGTCATCACTGTGAATCAGCCTAGAGTGATGATCAACGATGATCATCAACAACTATCCCTTTCCAGCCAACCCATATTTAGATAAATGAGCGATTCCACTTTGGCTGAGATTCACTTGACCAAAGATTTTTTGAACAATCTGGTCTGAAACGAATCATCATTGTAAATCATCCTAGAGTGATGATTAATGATAATTATCAACAATTATCCCCTTCCAGCCACCCTATATTGAGATAAATAAGCTATACCACTTTGGCTGAGATTCACTTGCCCAAAGATTTTTTTAACACTCTGGTCTGGTACGGATCATCATTGTGGTTCATCCTAGAGTTATGATCAATGATGATCGCAAAAATTATCCCAATTCAGCCAACCCATGTTGAGATAAATGAGCGATACACCTTTGGCTGAGATTCACTTGCCCAAAGATTTTTGTAGCACTCTGGTCTGGTATGGATCATCATTGTGGATCACCCAAAAGTGATGATTAATGATGATCATCAACAATTGACCCTGTTTAGCCGAATCACATTTCGATAATCAAGCCATTCGTATTGGGCACAGATTCTCTAGCACCAAGATTTTTTCAACTCTCGAGTCTGGTGTGGATTTGCTTCTACGTGAGTACTGCGCATGTACTTTTGCGTTCAAACACTTGTGGCTCACTTGCTGGCTTTTATATTTTTCTTTTCTGTTGGTAGGTTGTATTAGGAATATTAAGATATGTCAAGCGTTGATAGTCTATGTGAGTTTGAATTGTTGATTATGTTTAGAAATCGAATAAAATTTTTCTTGGTTCTCTAAAAAAATTATCTTAGTCTTCCTCAGGCTTGAAAGAAATTATAATTTTTATCAAAGTCATTAAATGCTATTAGTGTTAAAAATATCGATTAGGGGTGGTTTTAAAGGGTTGATTATGATTAGAAATCGAATAAAATGTTTCTTGGATCTCTAAAAAAATTATCTCAGTCTTGCTAAAGCTTTAAAAAAATTATAATTTTTATCAAAGCTATTAAAAGCCATTTGGGTTAAAAATATCGATTTGGGTTGAGTTTGAAGGGTTGATTATGATTAGAAATCAATAAAATGTTTTTTGGATTTAAAAAAAAATTATCTTAGTCTTGCTAAAACTTAAAAAAAATTATAATTTTTATCAAAGCCATTAAAAGCCATTAGGGTTAAAAATATCGATTGGGGGCTGGGGTGTAGCTAGAAAAAAATTTGAGGGTGGTTTTAAAATTTTTTTACACTTTGGGGGAGGGGTTGAAAGAATTTTGCGTCCAAAAACCTTTTTTTCAATAGAATCTTTCGATTTTGTGGGGTTTGGAACCCCCTACCCCCTCCCCTGGCTACGCCCCTGATTGGGGGTGAGTTTGAAGGGTTGATTATGTTTGGTATTCAAATGAAATTATTTGAATTATTTTTTGAAAAACATCTTGATGTTAATCTGCCTCTAAAATAAATACTAAGTTCGTGAAAGGCAGTAAAACTTATAAGGGTTGAAAATATCGCTAAGGGGTAATTTGAAGGGATGATCATATTAGGGTTTTTTTCTGCTGATGTCTAGAAAGTGTATCTTTGTCCTTTTGTGTCTTTTATTTGTTAAACTTAAAAAAAAAGTTTAAAGACTAACATTTATGACATGCGTTAATTGGTCTTGTAGTTGGACGTGAATTTTTCTATTTTTTTTAACTTCATTGTCATTTATCTGAAAATGTATTGATTTTTAAGGGTTTTGCTATATAAGTTTTTCGTTTGCGAGCTTTTGAACTACAAAATACTGAAGAACTGGCCAATTTAATCACTCTCTTGTGCACTAAAGACATTTTTCTGCTTAGACCTAAGTGCAAAAAAAAAATCCGGGGCAACAGAATCTATGCTATGGTGATATTTTTCCAATTATCTAATAAAGGATGATTAGAAGGGGTTGATTGCAGCTGGTCATCAGTGGTCATCACTCTCTTGTGCACTTAAGACATTTTTCTGCTTAGACCTACGTGCGAAAAAAATCTGGGGGAACAGAATCTATGCAATGGTGATACTTTTCCAATTATCTAATAAGGGATGATTAGAAGGGGTTGATTGCAGCTGCTCATCACTCGCCAGTGCACCAGGGACATTTTCCAGTTTAGACCTAAGTGCAAAAAAACTCTTGGGGAAACAGGATCTATGCTATCGTGATATTTTTCCAATTATCTAATAAGGGATGATTAGAAGGGGTTGATTGCAGCTGGTCATCAGTGGTCATCACTCGCTTGTGCACTTAAGACATTTTTCTGCTTAGACCTTAATGCAAAAAAAATCTGGGGCAACAGAATTTATGCTGTGGTGAGATTTTTGCAATAACCTAATAGGGGATGATTAAGGGGGTTTGATTGTAGCTGGTAATCAGTGGTCATCACTCTTTTGTTTACCAGGGACATTTTCCAGCTCAGATCTAAGTGCAAAAAAAAATCTTGGGGCAACAGAATCTATGTTATGATGATATTTTTGTTATAACCCAATAGGGGTTGTTTGGAAGGGGTGGATTGTAGTTGGTAATCAGTGGTCATCACTCTTTTGTTTACCGGGGACATTTTCCAGCTCAGATCTAAGTGCAAAAAAAAATCTTGGGGCAACAGAATCTATGTTATGATGATATTTTTGTTATAACCCAATAGGGGTTGTTTGGAAGGGGTGGATTGTAGTTGGTCATCATTGGTCATCACTCTTTTGTTCACCAGGGACATTTTCCAGCTCAGATCTAAGTGCAAAAAAAATCTTGGGGCAACAGAATCTATGTTATGATGATATTTTTGTAATAACCCAATAGGGGTTGTTTGGAAGGGGTGGATTATAGTTGGTCATCATTGGTCATCACTCTTTTGTTTACCAGGGACATTTTCCAGCTCAGTTCTAAGTGCAAAAAAAAATCTTGGGGCAACAGAATCTATGTTATGATGATATTTTTGTTATAACCCAATAGGGGTTGTTTGGAAGGGGTGGATTGTAGTTGGTCATCATTGGTCATCACTCTTTTGTTCACCAGGGACATTTTCCAGCTCAGATCTAAGTGCAAAAAAAATCTTGGGGCAACAGAATCTATGTTATGATGATATTTTTGTTATAACCCAATAGGGGTTGTTTGGAAGGGGTGGATTGTAGTTGGTAATCAGTGGTCATCACTCTTTTGTTTACCGGGGACATTTTCCAGCTCAGATCTAAGTGCAAAAAAAAATCTTGGGGCAACAGAATCTATGTTATGATGATATTTTTGTTATAACCCAATAGGGGTTGTTTGGAAGGGGTGGATTGTAGTTGGTCATCATTGGTCATCACTCTTTTGTTCACCAGGGACATTTTCCAGCTCAGATCTAAGTGCAAAAAAAATCTTGGGGCAACAGAATCTATGTTATGATGATATTTTTGTAATAACCCAATAGGGGTTGTTTGGAAGGGGTGGATTGTAGTTGGTCATCATTGGTTATCACTCTTTTGTTCACCAGGAACATTTTCCAGCTCAGATCTAAGTGCAAAAAAAAATCTTGGGGCAACAGAATCTATGTTATGATGATATTTTTGTAATAACCCAATAGGGGTTGTTTGGAAGGGGTGGATTGTAGTTGGTCATCATTGGTCATCACTCTTTTGTTTACCAGGGACATTTTCCAGCTCAGTTCTAAATGCAAAAAAAAATCTTGGGGCAACAGAATCTATGTTATGATGATATTTTTGTTATAACCCAATAGGGGTTGTTTGGAAGGGGTGGATTGTAGTTGGTCATCATTGGTCATCACTCTTTTGTTCACCAGGGACATTTTCCAGCTCAGTTCTAAGTGCAAAAAAAAATCTTGGGGCAACAGAATCTATGTTATGATGATATTTTTGTTATAACCCAATAGGGGTTGTTTGGAAGGGGTGGATTGTAGTTGGTCATCATTGGTCATCACTCTTTTGTTTACCAGGGACATTTTCCAGCTCAGTTCTAAGTGCAAAAAAAAATCTTGGGGCAACAGAATCTATGTTATGATGATATTTTTGTAATAACCCAATAGGGGTTGTTTGGAAGGGGTGGATTGTAGTTGGTCATCATTGGTTATCACTCTTTTGTTCACCAGGAACATTTTCCAGCTCAGATCTAAGTGCAAAAAAAAATCTTGGGGCAACAGAATCTATGTTATGATGATATTTTTGTAATAACCCAATAGGGGTTGTTTGGAAGGGGTGGATTGTAGTTGGTCATCATTGGTCATCACTCTTTTGTTTACCAGGGACATTTTCCAGCTCAGTTCTAAATGCAAAAAAAAATCTTGGGGCAACAGAATCTATGTTATGATGATATTTTTGTTATAACCCAATAGGGGTTGTTTGGAAGGGGTGGATTGTAGTTGGTCATCATTGGTCATCACTCTTTTGTTCACCAGGGACATTTTCCAGCTCAGTTCTAAGTGCAAAAAAAAATCTTGGGGCAACAGAATCTATGTTATGATGATATTTTTGTAATAACCCAATAGGGGTTGTTTGGAAGGGGTGGATTGTAGTTGGTCATCATTGGTTATCACTCTTTTGTTCACCAGGAACATTTTCCAGCTCAGATCTAAGTGCAAAAAAAAATCTTGGGGCAACAGAATCTATGTTATGATGATATTTTTGTAATAACCCAATAGGGGTTGTTTGGAAGGGGTGGATTGTAGTTGGTCATCATTGGTCATCACTCTTTTGTTTACCAGGGACATTTTCCAGCTCAGTTCTAAATGCAAAAAAAAATCTTGGGGCAACAGAATCTATGTTATGATGATATTTTTGTTATAACCCAATAGGGGTTGTTTGGAAGGGGTGGATTGTAGTTGGTCATCATTGGTCATCACTCTTTTGTTCACCAGGGACATTTTCCAGCTCAGTTCTAAGTGCAAAAAAAAATCTTGGGGCAACAGAATCTATGTTATGATGATATTTTTGTTATAACCCAATAGGGGTTGTTTGGAAGGGGTGGATTGTAGTTGGTCATCATTGGTCATCACTCTTTTGTTTACCAGGGACATTTTCCAGCTCAGTTCTAAGTGCAAAAAAAAATCTTGGGGCAACAGAATCTATGTTATGATGATATTTTTGTTATAACCCAATAGGGGTTGTTTGGAAGGGGTGGATTGTAGTTGGTCATCATTGGTCATCACTTTTTTGTGAACCAGAGACATTTTTTTGGCGAGACTTAAACGTGAAGAAATCGTTGGGCTAGTAAAACTTAGCAATTTTGCTATGACTTGAATATCCTAGTCCTGAATATCCCCTTATGGGGGGGGGGGGGAAATGGTTTTTTTGCTTTGGTCTGATGAAATATTTTTTTAGCAACTCTCAAAGTATAATTTATCCTAATATTAGCCATTTTTACCGGGAGCCACTTTACGTACATTTTGTGCGTGGTCCTTTGTGCGATTTTGAACTTTTGCTAAAACCTACATTTCTCGACGTTTTGAGACCTCCTGATTCCAAAAAAATGGGTTTTACGAAAGTGTCTGTCTGTATGTCTGTCTGTCTGTCTGTCTGTCTGTGTAAAAATTTTTGAAATCCATTAACTTGTGTAAAAATTCATCTATCAATTTGAAATTTGGTATGCGTTTTAAGTGACCAAAAATACAGATCGAGTTCGTTAGCCAGCTATTTTGGACCAAAAATGTCAAAAATAAAACATTTTCAAACTTCAAAAAAAAAAAAAAATTAAAAAAAAATGTTTTTCTATTTTTTTTCTTAAAGTACAAGAAAAAACAAACAAATTTCATTTATAAAAGTTTTTGATATAATGCAAACCCAAAAAGATATGAATTTTTTAAGTTTTACAATTGTGTAAAAGTCTAGTTTGAGGAGAAGAGGGGGGGGGGGGGGAGTGTAAATCGGTTAGCAAACTGTTGACGCATTCTCATCTTACTAAACTCAAGTAGAAATTAACAAGAAACTAACTATTTAACTGCTAAAAACCTTTAAAATCCTCAAAATACACGTTATATATGCCAAAAATAGAACATAATATGGGAAAATCATATACAGAAACACTATTATTTTTCAAAAAAATAAAAAAACTCCCGGTTTTTTCTTCCTATTTACTTTCATTGATCACAACTAATAAAACTGCATCAAAAAATATTGACTTTTTTAAAAAATTTTGGAAATTTTGAATAAATTCATTTTTACATTCTCATCCTAAATGAGAAGGTATTAAATTTGTGCGATTTTGAACTTTTGCTAAAACCTACATTTCTCGACGTTTTGAGACCTCCTGATTCCAAAAAAATGGGTTTTACGAAAGTGTCTGTCTGTATGTCTGTCTGTCTGTCTGTCTGTCTGTGTAAAAATTTTTGAAATCCATTAACTTGAGTAAAAATTCATCTTTCAATTTGAAATTTGGTATGCGTTTTAAGTGTCCAAAAATACAGATCGAGTTTGTTAGCCAGCTATTTTGGACCAAAAATGTCAAAAATAAAACATTTTCAAACTTCAAAAAAAAAAAAAAATTAAAAAAAAATGTTTTTCTATTTTTTTTCTTAAAGTACAAGAAAAAACAAACAAATTTCATTTATAAAAGTTTTTGATATAATGCAAACCCAAAAAGATATGAATTTTTTAAGTTTTACAATTGTGTAAAAGTCTTGTTTGAGGAGAAGAGGGGGGGGGGAGTGTAAATCGGTTAGCAAACTGTTGACGCATTCTCATCTTACTAAACTCAAGTAGAAATTAACAAGAAACTAACTATTTAACTGCTAAAAACCTTTAAAATCCTCAAAATACACGTTATATATGCCAAAAATAGAACATAATATGGGAAAATCATATACAGAAACACTATTATTTTTCAAAAAAATAAAAAAACTCCCGGTTTTTTCTTCCTATTTACTTTCATTGATCACAACTAATAAAACTGCATCAAAAAATATTGACTTTTTTAAAAATTTTGGAAATTTTGAATAAATTCATTTTTACATTCTCATCCTAAATGAGAAGGTATTAAATTTGTGCGATTTTGAACTTTTGCTAAAACCTACATTTCTCGACGTTTTGAGACCTCCTGATTCCAAAAAAATGGGTTTTACGAAAGTGTCTGTCTGTATGTCTGTCTGTCTGTCTGTCTGTCTGTGTAAAAATTTTTGAAATCCATTAACTTGAGTAAAAATTCATCTATCAATTTGAAATTTGGTATGCGTTTTAAGTGTCCAAAAATACAGATCGAGTTCGTTTTAGCCAGCTATTTTGGACCAAAAATGTCAAAAATAAAACATTTTCAAACTTCAAAAAAAAAAAAAAAATTAAAAAAAAATGTTTTTCTATTTTTTTTCTTAAAGTACAAGAAAAAACAAACAAATTTCATTTATAAAAGTTTTTGATATAATGCAAACCCAAAAAGATATGAATTTTTTAAGTTTTACAATTGTGTAAAAGTCTTGTTTGAGGAGAAGAGGGGGGGGGGGGGGGGAGTGTAAATCGGTTAGCAAACTGTTGACGCATTCTCATCTTACTAAACTCAAGTAGAAATTAACAAGAAACTAACTATTTAACTGCTAAAAACCTTTAAAATCCTCAAAATACACGTTATATATGCCAAAAATAGAACATAATATGGGAAAATCATATACAGAAACACTATTATTTTTCAAAAAAATAAAAAAACTCCCGGTTTTTTCTTCCTATTTACTTTCATTGATCACAACTAATAAAACTGCATCAAAAAATATTGACTTTTTTAAAAAATTTTGGAAATTTTGAATAAATTCATTTTTACATTCTCATCCTAAATGAGAAGGTATTAAATTTGTGCGATTTTGAACTTTTGCTAAAACCTACATTTCTCGACGTTTTGAGACCTCCTGATTCCAAAAAAATGGGTTTTACGAAAGTGTCTGTCTGTATGTCTGTCTGTCTGTCTGTCTGTCTGTGTAAAAATTTTTGAAATCCATTAACTTGAGTAAAAATTCATCTATCAATTTGAAATTTGGTATGCGTTTTAAGTGTCCAAAAATACAGATCGAGTTCGTTAGCCAGCTATTTTGGACCAAAAATGTCAAAAATAAAACATTTTCAAACTTCAAAAAAAAAAAAAAAATTAAAAAAAAATGTTTTTCTATTTTTTTTCTTAAAGTACAAGAAAAAACAAACAAATTTCATTTATAAAAGTTTTTGATATAATGCAAACCCAAAAAGATATGAATTTTTTAAGTTTTACAATTGTGTAAAAGTCTTGTTTGAGGAGAAGAGGGGGGGGGGGGGGGGGAGTGTAAATCGGTTAGCAAACTGTTGACGCATTCTCATCTTACTAAACTCAAGTAGAAATTAACAAGAAACTAACTATTTAACTGCTAAAAACCTTTAAAATCCTCAAAATACACGTTATATATGCCAAAAATAGAACATAATATGGGAAAATCATATACAGAAACACTATTATTTTTCAAAAAAATAAAAAAACTCCCGGTTTTTTCTTCCTATTTACTTTCATTGATCACAACTAATAAAACTGCATCAAAAAATATTGACTTTTTTAAAAAATTTTGGAAATTTTGAATAAATTCATTTTTACATTCTCATCCTAAATGAGAAGGTATTAAATTTGTGCGATTTTGAACTTTTGCTAAAACCTACATTTCTCGACGTTTTGAGACCTCCTGATTCCAAAAAAATGGGTTTTACGAAAGTGTCTGTCTGTATGTCTGTCTGTCTGTCTGTCTGTCTGTGTAAAAATTTTTGAAATCCATTAACTTGAGTAAAAATTCATCTATCAATTTGAAATTTGGTATGCGTTTTAAGTGTCCAAAAATACAGATCGAGTTTGTTAGCCAGCTATTTTGGACCAAAAATGTCAAAAATAAAACATTTTCAAACTTCAAAAAAAAAAAAAAAATTAAAAAAAAATGTTTTTCTATTTTTTTTCTTAAAGTACAAGAAAAAACAAACAAATTTCATTTATAAAAGTTTTTGATATAATGCAAACCCAAAAAGATATGAATTTTTTAAGTTTTACAATTGTGTAAAAGTCTTGTTTGAGGAGAAGAGGGGGGGGGGGGAGTGTAAATCGGTTAGCAAACTGTTGACGCATTCTCATCTTACTAAACTCAAGTAGAAATTAACAAGAAACTAACTATTTAACTGCTAAAAACCTTTAAAATCCTCAAAATACACGTTATATATGCCAAAAATAGAACATAATATGGGAAAATCATATACAGAAACACTATTATTTTTCAAAAAAATAAAAAAACTCCCGGTTTTTTCTTCCTATTTACTTTCATTGATCACAACTAATAAAACTGCATCAAAAAATATTGACTTTTTTAAAAAATTTTGGAAATTTTGAATAAATTCATTTTTACATTCTCATCCTAAATGAGAAGGTATTAAATTTGTGCGATTTTGAACTTTTGCTAAAACCTACATTTCTCGACGTTTTGAGACCTCCTGATTCCAAAAAAATGGGTTTTACGAAAGTGTCTGTCTGTATGTCTGTCTGTCTGTCTGTCTGTCTGTGTAAAAATTTTTGAAATCCATTAACTTGAGTAAAAATTCATCTATCAATTTGAAATTTGGTATGCGTTTTAAGTGTCCAAAAATACAGATCGAGTTCGTTAGCCAGCTATTTTGGACCAAAAATGTCAAAAATAAAACATTTTCAAACTTCAAAAAAAAAAAAAAAATTAAAAAAAAATGTTTTTCTATTTTTTTTCTTAAAGTACAAGAAAAAACAAACAAATTTCATTTATAAAAGTTTTTGATATAATGCAAACCCAAAAAGATATGAATTTTTTAAGTTTTACAATTGTGTAAAAGTCTTGTTTGAGGAGAAGAGGGGGGGGGGGGGGGAGTGTAAATCGGTTAGCAAACTGTTGACGCATTCTCATCTTACTAAACTCAAGTAGAAATTAACAAGAAACTAACTATTTAACTGCTAAAAACCTTTAAAATCCTCAAAATACACGTTATATATGCCAAAAATAGAACATAATATGGGAAAATCATATACAGAAACACTATTATTTTTCAAAAAAATAAAAAAACTCCCGGTTTTTTCTTCCTATTTACTTTCATTGATCACAACTAATAAAACTGCATCAAAAAATATTGACTTTTTTAAAAAATTTTGGAAATTTTGAATAAATTCATTTTTACATTCTCATCCTAAATGAGAAGGTATTAAATTTGTGCGATTTTGAACTTTTGCTAAAACCTACATTTCTCGACGTTTTGAGACCTCCTGATTCCAAAAAAATGGGTTTTACGAAAGTGTCTGTCTGTATGTCTGTCTGTCTGTCTGTCTGTCTGTGTAAAAATTTTTGAAATCCATTAACTTGAGTAAAAATTCATCTATCAATTTGAAATTTGGTATGCGTTTTAAGTGTCCAAAAATACAGATCGAGTTCGTTAGCCAGCTATTTTGGACCAAAAATGTCAAAAATAAAACATTTTCAAACTTCAAAAAAAAAAAAAAAATTAAAAAAAAATTTTTTTCTATTTTTTTTCTTAAAGTACAAGAAAAAACAAACAAATTTCATTTATAAAAGTTTTTGATATAATGCAAACCCAAAAAGATATGAATTTTTTAAGTTTTACAATTGTGTAAAAGTCTTGTTTGAGGAGAAGAGGGGGGGGGGGGAGTGTAAATCGGTTAGCAAACTGTTGACGCATTCTCATCTTACTAAACTCAAGTAGAAATTAACAAGAAACTAACTATTTAACTGCTAAAAACCTTTAAAATCCTCAAAATACACGTTATATATGCCAAAAATAGAACATAATATGGGAAAATCATATACAGAAACACTATTATTTTTCAAAAAAATAAAAAAACTCCCGGTTTTTTCTTCCTATTTACTTTCATTGATCACAACTAATAAAACTGCATCAAAAAATATTGACTTTTTTAAAAAATTTTGGAAATTTTGAATAAATTCATTTTTACATTCTCATCCTAAATGAGAAGGTATTAAATTTGTGCGATTTTGAACTTTTGCTAAAACCTACATTTCTCGACGTTTTGAGACCTCCTGATTCCAAAAAAATGGGTTTTACGAAAGTGTCTGTCTGTATGTCTGTCTGTCTGTCTGTCTGTCTGTGTAAAAATTTTTGAAATCCATTAACTTGAGTAAAAATTCATCTATCAATTTGAAATTTGGTATGCGTTTTAAGTGTCCAAAAATACAGATCGAGTTCGTTAGCCAGCTATTTTGGACCAAAAATGTCAAAAATAAAACATTTTCAAACTTCAAAAAAAAAAAAAAAATTAAAAAAAAATGTTTTTCTATTTTTTTTCTTAAAGTACAAGAAAAAACAAACAAATTTCATTTATAAAAGTTTTTGATATAATGCAAACCCAAAAAGATATGAATTTTTTAAGTTTTACAATTGTGTAAAAGTCTTGTTTGAGGAGAAGAGGGGGGGGGGGGGGGAGTGTAAATCGGTTAGCAAACTGTTGACGCATTCTCATCTTACTAAACTCAAGTAGAAATTAACAAGAAACTAACTATTTAACTGCTAAAAACCTTTAAAATCCTCAAAATACACGTTATATATGCCAAAAATAGAACATAATATGGGAAAATCATATACAGAAACACTATTATTTTTCAAAAAAATAAAAAAACTCCCGGTTTTTTCTTCCTATTTACTTTCATTGATCACAACTAATAAAACTGCATCAAAAAATATTGACTTTTTTAAAAAATTTTGGAAATTTTGAATAAATTCATTTTTACATTCTCATCCTAAATGAGAAGGTATTAAATTTGTGCGATTTTGAACTTTTGCTAAAACCTACATTTCTCGACGTTTTGAGACCTCCTGATTCCAAAAAAATGGGTTTTACGAAAGTGTCTGTCTGTATGTCTGTCTGTCTGTCTGTCTGTCTGTGTAAAAATTTTTGAAATCCATTAACTTGAGTAAAAATTCATCTATCAATTTGAAATTTGGTATGCGTTTTAAGTGTCCAAAAATACAGATCGAGTTCGTTAGCCAGCTATTTTGGACCAAAAATGTCAAAAATAAAACATTTTCAAACTTCAAAAAAAAAAAAAAAATTAAAAAAAAATTTTTTTCTATTTTTTTTCTTAAAGTACAAGAAAAAACAAACAAATTTCATTTATAAAAGTTTTTGATATAATGCAAACCCAAAAAGATATGAATTTTTTAAGTTTTACAATTGTGTAAAAGTCTTGTTTGAGGAGAAGAGGGGGGGGGGGAGTGTAAATCGGTTAGCAAACTGTTGACGCATTCTCATCTTACTAAACTCAAGTAGAAATTAACAAGAAACTAACTATTTAACTGCTAAAAACCTTTAAAATCCTCAAAATACACGTTATATATGCCAAAAATAGAACATAATATGGGAAAATCATATACAGAAACACTATTATTTTTCAAAAAAATAAAAAAACTCCCGGTTTTTTCTTCCTATTTACTTTCATTGATCACAACTAATAAAACTGCATCAAAAAATATTGACTTTTTTAAAAATTTTGGAAATTTTGAATAAATTCATTTTTACATTCTCATCCTAAATGAGAAGGTATTAAATTTGTGCGATTTTTAACTTTTGCTAAAACCTACATTTCTCGACGTTTTGAGACCTCCTGATTCCAAAAAGATATTTTTTTTTTTATATAAGTGCCACATTCGTCTTGGTTGAATGGAAAATTTGAAATTCGCCTCTCAGCCTTTAGAAACAGTTTTAATATTTTGAAATTTAAATATTTGAGTAAATTGAAGTTCTTTTAAATGTAAAACATTTGTGAATAAGTAATATTATGTGGTTATTAGTAATATATTAAGAATAAATTTTAAGTAATGAATATTTTAAGATCACATTTTTGGCATAAAAGAAATAATGAGACAGGCACACAATAGAAATACACACTAGTGTATTTCTATCTGATTTTTTGTGCTGAATCCAAATCTGAAGTCAGAAGTTTTAGATTGACAAAATTTTTTGGGTTAAACTTAAAAACTGTTGATAAACACGAATTAGAGCAAATTTCAAAAAAAAAATTCGCTTAGACACTACAATAGTGTATTTCTTTTTGATTTTGGGTGCTGAATTCGAATTTGAAGTCAGAAGTTTTGGATTGGCAAAATTTTTTGAAAATACCTCAAAAATTTGCTCAATAACAGGAATTTGATTCCATTAAATGGAAATAAACGAATTGAATTATTCCAATGTATTTTTTCCTTCTGCATCTTAATCTAAAGTGAGAATTGTCTCTATTTGGGTATCAATAGATTCGTTGAAAAGAACTGCATGTGCACTGCAAAAACATGGTATCTTAAATTGAACAAAAATGTCTTAAATTAAGACATTTTTGGTGTCTAAGACTCGAAAAATGTCTTATTTTAAGACATTTTTGAACAATTTAAGACACCTATTTTGCAGTGTAATAGTTATAGTTTAAATCATTTTTTAAAATTATTTACAAAAAAAAAAATTCTAAGAGTAACGGATTCCTCTCATTTTGATGCAATTTGACCTCTTCTATATGGTCACTAAATTATCCCTTTCTATTTGAGAGGATTTTCCTTTTCTTTCTTCTTTTGTCAAATTTACAAATTTCACATATTATTGTAAAATTCATAATTTGTCACAAACTTGATATTTTTTTACATAAAAAATTTACCCGTTTTAAAATTAGAGTATATAATTTTCCGAATATATCTCAAGTATCAGAATTTTTTATTATTTTTTAATTTTTTATACTATTAAATTAGGTTGAAGTTAAACAAAAGAGTGGCTATGTGTCAAAAATCCTTTTGCTCTCGCAAAATTCTCTTACAAATTGAGTAATAATAGAAGAGGAATATTCCTCTGCTAACGAGATAATTTTTTTTTGTGTTTGTTGTAAAAAATTATTAGTAAAATCTTAGAAACTCCAGAAAATGAAAGAATACTTGATAAAAACTTAAGCAAAGTGCTTTGCGTAGTCCAAAAATCGTACAAGGCTTCGAGCTCGGGTATAAGATCAGAAGAAAAAACTTAGGCAAAGTTACTCGCGTGTTATTTGTATCAAAAACGTGGTCAAAGCTGAGCGCTGTATACGAAATAAAAACTACGCAAACGCCATGCTTGCATTTAGAAAAACTCGCATTTCCCTTTTTTTCATATAATTTGTTTAAACAATGAACTTTTGATTTCATAATTAAATAGAAAATTATCATTTTATACACAATGTGAATTTAAATTCAACAATTTTTTAATTTTTATCCGGGTACTTAATGCTAACAATTTTTCTTGATTTTCTCAGTTCTACCAAAATGTCATTTCCCTAAGTTTTTCCTTAGTACGGCAGGGTACTATCTCGGCGATTTCATTTTCCTATTTTTGCTTATATTCGTGTTCTTGAGCACTTCACTGCGAAAAGAGGCGTCTTACGGTAAGACACTTTCGGTGTCTTAGACGGCAAAGATGTCTTGTGTGAAGACGTTTTTCACGTCTTAGACACCAAAACCGTCTTACCGTAAGACGTTAACAAGACACCTTTTTTTGCAGTGTTGGATCTAAACTCAACAAATCAAGCCAATCTGAAAATTCTACCTCCACATTAGGTACACTGAAAAAAATGTTTAGTCATATGAACAAAAATTTTGTTGGCTTAACCAAATTTTTTATGACTAAACATTTTTTTCAGTGTATTAGTGCGAAAAATTACATAGCAATACACTAGTGTAGTGTCTTGTCTATGACACTTTTTTTGGGTGCTTTTGTAATTTATTATACTGCACGCAAATAAAGTGTCTATATTATTTTAAAAATAAAAAAAATACATAGTAATAATTTGAGGAAAAAAAGCGTGTTTAAAGTATTAATACTTACTGACATATTGTGTTAACGTACAATTTCTGTTTGTTAGACATTGCTCTTAATTGTATTCTAAATTTGAGTTTAATACTATATTGATTTGAAGACTAGTCTTACTCAATCATGGAATTGTATCGAGGCAGAAGTCAACTAATATCAATAAGTTCAAACAGAAATTGTAGTGTTTTTTAATGACATTTAGGTGCAACAACCCTTTGCTTTGAAGATTTAAGTAACTGAGATTTTTCTTTTCTCTCCAGTAAATCGCAAATATTCCGGAAAGTATTAGTATCGAGCGCGAAGCGCGAGTGCCGTGATGAGAATGTATTCCTTAAAGGCGTAGAACTTTAAGACAAAAAAAGTTTTACATTTTAAGTGAAAACCCAATTTAGAATAGCGCTAAACAGGCCAGATTAAACTGGCTCATGTCGTAGGGAGAGTATTTAATTTCGATAACGACAAGCATGCATTACATGGTCGAAGCGTGCAGCCTGACGAGAAGATTAATAATGATCGGAGTGCGAAGCACGACGTTCATTCCAAATACGGAGCGCGTAGCGCGACGATTACTAAAACTTCGGAGCGCGAAGCGCGACGACGACCCTCGCGCGCCCCGAGGCGCGCTGAAACTAGCGAGCGAAGCGAGCCCTGCGCGCGAAGCGCGCGATGAGAATGTGACGGAGCGCGAAGCGCGATGTCAGATTTTTTCCAAGACATTTGTAGAAAAATTTAATTTTTCTCCCGTCAATAAGCACAAAGTTGCTTATTTCTGATCCAAATTTGTTAAATATTTGATAACATGCAACAAGTTATTAAATATTTAACAAATTAGATCTATAAAAACGTTTTAGCTTACGAGAAAGTGGAAAATTCTCAGTTTAAAAATTTTTTCACGATATTTGCAGAAAAATTTAATTTTTCTTTCGTCAATAAGCACAAACTTTCTTTTTTCTGATCTAAATTTGTTAAATATTTGATAACATGCACAAGTTATTGAATATTTAACACACTAGACCAATAAGAACGATTTACCTATCGTGAAAGTGAAAAATTCACATTTTACAAAACTTTTTCCACGACATTTGTAGAAAAATTTAATTTTTGCTTCGGTCAATAAGCACAAAGTTTCTTATTTCTGATCTAAATTTCTTAATTATTCGATAACATGACCAAGTTATTGAATATTTAAAAAATTAGATCTATAAAAACGTTTTAGCTTACGAGAAAGTGGAAAATTCGCAGTTTACAAAATTCTTTACACGATATTTGTAGAAAAATTTAATTTTTGTTTCAGTCAATAAGCACAAAGTTTCTTATTTCTGATCTAAATTTGTTAAATATTTGATAACATGCACAAGTTATTGAATATTTAACAAAATAGATCTATAAAAACGTTTTAGCTTACGAGAAAGTGGAAAATTCGCAGTTTACAAAATTTTTTACACGATATTTGTAGAAAAATTTAATTTTTGCTTCGGTCAACAAGCACAAAGTTTCTTATTTCTGATCTAAATTTGTTAAATATTCGATAACATGCCCAAGTTATTGAATATTTAACAAAATAGACCAATAAGAACGATTTACCTATCGTGAAAGTAAAATTCACATTTTACAAAACTTTTTCCACGACATTTGTAGAAAAGTTTAATTTTTGCTTCGGTCAGTAAGCACAAAGTTTCTTATTTCTGATCTAAATTTGTTAAATATTCGATAACTTGTGCATGTTATCAAATATTTAACAAATTTAGATCAGAAATAAGAAACTTTGTGCTTATTGACTGAAGCAAAAATTAAATTTTTCTACAAATATCGTGAAAAAATTTTTTAAACTGCGAATTTTCCACTTTCTCGTAAGCTAAAACGTTTTTATAGATCTAATTTGTTAAATATTTAATAACTTGTGCATGTTATCAAATATTTAACAAATTTGGATCAGAAATAAGCAACTTTGTGCTTATTGACGGGAGAAAAATTAAATTTTTCTACAAATGTCTTGGAAAAAATTTTGTAAACTGCGAATTTTGCACTTTCTCGTAAGATAAAACGTTTTTATAGATCTAATTTGTTAAATATTTAATAACTTGGTCATATTTAATAACTTGGTCATGTTATCGAATATTTAACATATTTAGATCAGAAATAAGAAACTTTGTGCTTATTGACCGAAGCAAAAATTAAATTTTTCTACAAATGTCGTGGAAAAAGTTTTGTAAAATGTGAATTTTTCACTTTCACGATAGGTAAATCGTTCTTATTGGTCTATTTTGTTAAATATTCAATAACTTGTGCATGTTATCAAATATTTAACAAATTTAGATCAGAAATAAGAAACTTTGTGCTTATTGACGGAAGAAAAATTAAATTTTTCTACAAATGTCGTGGAAAAAATTTTGTAAACTGCGTATGTTGCACTTTCTTGAAAGCTAAATCGTTTTTATAGATCTTTTTTGTTAAATATTTAATAACTTGGGCATGTTAACAAATATTTTTGAAATTTAACTGTCATGTTTAGAATTTTCATCTGAATTGGTCGAATTTGAGACAGCTTTTTCTGAAAATTTTGTCAATAAATTGTATGTATTTTATGCTACACAGACAAATGTATGTCTCTTTTTTTATAAGAAAAAAAAACGTGGTTTAAAAAATGTATGATTTAAAATGAAATAAGTAAATGTAATTTATTTACCAAGTAGTTTCTTACATTTTATTTTTAAAAGATATGTAGTTTAATCTAATATCATTTTTGAACTAATTTATTTTATTTTTAAAACATTCAATATATTAAAAAAAATTATATAATATTTATATTATGTAACAAAAATTCTCTCTTTTATTTTGAAGAAATAAGAAATTTACTTTAACACTTGTTTTAGAACATTATTAATTTGTTTATTATATTTAATATTGTAATAAAGAATTGCATAATTTAAAATTAACAAATTAAAATTTATGTAGGAAAAAATTTTATCTTTTTTTTTGCTAAATTATTTCTCAAATACTAAGAGTTACATCATAAATCCTTATGGTTTATTTAGTGCAGAGAAAGAAGGCAACCCGACTTACATAGAAGTTCGGAAACAGAGATCAAATTATTCATCAAAGATATATGTATAGATTGCTTGAAATAAATAAAATAAATGTAATCTATAAACAGGGCTGTTATTGATTTAAATAAAAAAAAACTTTTCAATTCTCCGGATGTCCAATATTGCATGTAAAGTATCGCAAATCATAAAAAAAACAGAAATTTGTGGATAAATCTTGAAAATTTCAATATTTTATTCGTTATAAAATTTAAAAAATTGTATTAACCCATTAACGCCCAGACGGACGAAAAATTTCTGTTGACTTTGAGGACCTCCCTTTTAAAAAAAATGCCTACAAAAAAATTAGCACTTATCATTTTTAACGTAAAATTTACTCCTCTTTTAGATTCTGAAGTTAAAATTTGTTTATAACAAATCGTTAAAAAGTTATAAACAATTTTTTGCAAAAAAACACGATTTTTTGAGAAAAAATTTTCATTTTAGACATATTTTCACCGGAAAAAAGCAAGTAGATGCTCTCAAAAGCTCAAAATATCGCGTCCATGGACCCCCAGCTATAAGACCCTGAAGCAAAAAAATTTTTTTTTCAAAATGGCGGACGCCAATATGGCGGCTAAAACTAAAAAAATGGCTCAGATATGAAACAGGGTGCTCCAACTTTTTCATGTGACTGAAATCGCCTAAAACTCTTTATACGGGGGTTTTTGGGGTCGCTGATTACGAATATGATGTCAGTTTTTAAAAATTCAAAATGGCGGATCCAATATGACGGACGAATTTTTAAAAAAATTTTGGATTCACTAGAAACTCTTCACTCAGGGGTTTTTAGGGTCGCTGATTACGAATATGATGTCAGTTTTTAAAAATTCAAAATGGCGGATCCAATATGGCGGACGAATTTTTAAAAAAATTTTGGATTCACTTGAAACTCTCCACTCAGGGGTTTTTGGGGTCGCTGATTACGAATATGATGTCAGTTTTTAAAAATTCAAAATGGCGGATCCAATATGGCGGACGAATTTTTAAAAAAATTTTGGATTCACTTGAAACTCTCCACTCAGGGATTTTTGGGGTCGCTGATTACGAATATGATGTCAGTTTTTAAAAATTCAAAATGGCGGATCCAATATGGCGGACGAATTTTTAAAAAAATTTTGGATTCACTTGAAACTCTCCACTCAGGGGTTTTTGGGGTCGCTGATTACGAATATGATGTCAGTTTTTAAAAATTCAAAATGGCGGATCCAATATGGCGGACGAGTTTTGTAAAAAATTATTGGATTTACTTGAAACTCTCTATTCGGGGGTTTTTTGGGTCGCTAATTGCAAATCTGATGGCAATTCTTGAAAATACAAAATAGCAGAGTCAAATTGTTTGAATTTCAATAAGTATTATACAATGAATAAGAATTTTTTGGTCCCTTTGCCGTCGAATAATTCGCCGTTGCCCGACTCTTACCGCGAGGAGGTGGACAATAAAGAGTCTTTTTTTTTTCGTTTTTTATTTTATTTTTTTTTGTTTTTTTCGTTTTTTATTTTATTTTTTTTTGTTTTTTTTTTGTTTTAATATTTTTTACATTTTTACATTTTAGGTGTGAAAATCCTGAAAGCAGGAAACGCATAAATATGCATCACACTCCACGCACTTTCGTTGCGTTCTACAGGTGCACTTGGAGAAATTAGAGCAGTTTTTCTTTTGTTCAACTCTTTGAACTTTGTGGTTTTTGATGGATTCAGATTTTTTTAGATATGCTTCTGCAATCTGTAGAGCCATGTCTTTAGTACCTATTTTTTTTTCTTGGACAACTAAGTTTCTTAGAACAGTTGCATTTGCAATTGATGCTTGAACGAGTCTCATAAGTATAACCCAAGTCCATTTCTTCGACCTTATGCATGGCATCAAATTGCTGCAATGTGCGTCGTGCAAGTCTACTCCGCCCATAAACTTGTTGTAGGTTGTAAAAGCATTAGGAAATGCTATATCAACTTTGCTCTTTGTCTCCGAAGAATATCTTTTGACTGAACTAATTGGTGTAACACCTATCAGTGTTGACAGTATAGACACTACTTTCGAATCTTTTACTGTGACATAATTGACACCACTGCATTTGTCATGCTTGGCAATAAATGTCTCTCTTGGATCCTTTTCCGTAATCGGATTTTTTACTTGAATTCGATTAGCTCTGACTGTCCCTGTTGCCCGCAAACCAACTTTCTTCAGATGAACCAGTAAATCTGGACTTGTAAAAAAGTTGTCAAAATATACGTGATATTTCACTACATTTCTGGGCACAACTGAAGAAAGAAGGTTTTGGAGAAGACCAACGACAATGCAGCTACCTAAAGCACATTTATTTAGCTTTTCTTCATTGCCAAAAAAAAAACTTTTTGAATTCTTGCCACAATAAATGTCACAATCGAATAAAAATCCTTCGGAACTACAAAGAGCCCACATTTTGATACCGAAACGGACAGGCTTGTTTCTTATAAACTGTTTCAAAATAGTTCTTCCCCGAAACTTTACCATCATTTCGTCAACTGACAAAGCTGATGAAAAATACCCAAACTGCCTCGCATTTTTCTTAAAAATCTCCAAAGGACCTCTCACTCGCCAAGCTCTATCATCAGCATTTTCATCTTCAGGTTTGGATAGCTTTAGCTTGGACTTGATATCTTCAAACTTGTTGCGACTCATAGCTCCAGCTACAGCTTCACAACCTAGAAGATGATTCTGAGACCAATAATCTCGTTGAGATTTCCTTTCGTTGAAAATAGACAAAATAATTATTCCAAGAAATTTGTCTAATTCAGTCAACGAAATTTGACAATCATTCAGACGTGTTGCGTCTAATATGAATTCTTTTAGCTCCTTGGAAAAGAAAAATTCAAATAGTTCAGTTGACGAGGATGACCGAATTTTTTTTGCAACGCTATCAGGTATAAAAGTTTCATTTTTATACTGAGGATCATACTTCTGTTCACCATCAACCCATTCAAAAATATGATCTGGCTCCAACTTCGATTGATTTGAAGTATAATTTTCTCGAATCGTCTGGTATGAATTTTGCGGTAAATCGGCACATTCATTTTTAAGCGAATTTTCTAGCTCTTCATGAATAGCATCATCATCTGAATCAGATTCACAATCAGATTCGCCAGAATCATTCGAGTTTGGTAGCATTAGCACATCTAGGTGTTCGTCATGTTCTTCAACTTCGAAACTCTCGGCGTCATTTACAACTTTCTGCCGTTTCGACTTACGCTTTGTTGACATTTTTAAAATCGACCCAGTAATAAAAGAATGCTGGCGCAGTGCAGACAACCAGTGGTGCACGTGAATGTTGGCACAATGACGACAACTAGTGCTGCAAACGAATGCTGGCACAGTTACGACAACCTGAGCTGCACGCAAATGCTGACACAGTAACAATAACAAGAGCTGCAAGCAACGCTGGCACAGTAACGACAACCAGTGGTGGAAGCAAATGCTTCGGCAGTAACAATAACCAGAGCTGCAAGCAATGCTGGCACAGTAACAATAACCAGAGCTGCAAGCAACGCTGACACAGTAACGACAACCAGTGGTTGAAGCAAATGCTGGCGCAGTAACAATAATCAGAGCTGCAAGCAACGCTGGCACAGTAACAATAACCAGAGCTGCAAGCAACGCTGACACAGTAACGACCCTTACAAAAAAAGAGTATTAGAATGAGTATTGAATAATGAGTACTGCAGTGAGTATTGCAATGAGTATTGCAATGAGTACTGCAATGAGTATTGATAATTCCAGTACTTTTTTCGCCAAACATTGTTGAAAATATAATATGTTGCGCACTAAGTTTCTACGGCTCCTACGTCTGCGCACTACTTTTTTTGTTGTAAACTAAATATACAGAAATACATGGAACGCAAAATCACAATTTCATTATAATTTTAAAAAAAATTGTTTACTGTACTTAAAAAATACATGTGGCGAAAAAAGTACTGGAATTTCCAATACTCATTGCAGTACTCATTGCAGTACTCATGCAGTACTCATTGCAATACTCATTGCAATACTCACTGCAGTACTCATTATTCAATACTCATTCTAATACTCCTTTTTTGTAAGGGGACAACCAGTGGTAGAAGCAAATGCTGGCGCAGTAACAATAATCAGAGCTGCAAGCAACGCTGGCACAGTAAGGACAACCAGTGGTGGAAGCAAATGCTGGCTCAGTAACAATAGCCAGAGCTGCAAGCAAATTCTGGCACAATGCCAACAAGCAGTACAGCAGTAATAACTGCATGCCATTGCATTTTCTGCAAAACTAGTAATGCGCCGACTTCGAAATGCCAGATCTTAGCGGAAACAACAAGCGCAAAACCGTCTTAGTTGTGAGCATAGTTAAAAGTTATACAGCACCACAGCAAATAAATCAGCGTCAAATAAACAAAAATAACCAAAAAAAATAATAAGACTTAAAAAATTTGCCAACTCCATTTTGAATTTTTAAAAACTGACATCATATTCGTAATCAGCGACCCCAAAAACCCCTGAGTGGAGAGTTTCAAGTGAATCCAAAATTTTTTTAAAAATTCGTCCGCCATATTGGATCCGCCATTTTAAATTTTTAAAAACTGACATCATATTCGTAATCAGCGACCCCAAAAACCCCTGAGTGAAGAGTTTCAAGTGAATCCAAAATTTTTTTAAAAATTCGTCCGCCATATTGGATCTGCCATTTTGAATTTTTAAAAACTGACATCATATTCGTAATCAGCGACCCCAAAAACCCCTGAGTGGAGAGTTTCAAGTGAATCCAAAATTTTTTTAAAAATTCGTCCGCCATATTGGATCAGCCATTTTGAATTTTTAAAAACTGACATCATATTCGTAATCAGCGACCCCAAAAACCCCCGTATAAAGAGTTTTAGGCGATTTCAGTCACATGAAAAAGTTGGAGCACCCTGTTTCATATCTGAGCCATTTTTTTAGTTTTAGCCGCCATATTGGCGTCCGCCATTTTGAAAAAAAAATTTTTTTGCTTCAGGGTCTTATAGCTGGGGGTCCATGGACGCGATATTTTGAGCTTTTGAGAGCATCTACTTGCTTTTTTCCGGTGAAAATATGTCTAAAATGAAAATTTTTTCTCAAAAAATCGTGTTTTTTTGCAAAAAATTGTTTATAACTTTTTAACGATTTGTTATAAACAAATTTTAACTTCAGAATCTAAAAGAGGAGTAAATTTTACGTTAAAAATGATAGGTGCTAATTTTTTTGTAGGCATTTTTTTTAAAAGGGAGGTCCTCAAAGTCAACAGAAATTTTTCGTCCGTCTGGGCGTTAATGGGTTAATACAGATGATCAAAATACCTACAATTTACAAATTTTTGGTATCAAGTTATCAAAAAATAATATTAGATTTGTATATCTTCAAGTCATTAAAAGTTATATAAATTCCAAACGTCAATGAACTCATATTCCAATTTGTACCAACTTTTAAATTTAAATTAATTTAAATTTCAATGCATCTTAATTCAATAATATTAATTAATTTCCATATTCACAATAATCCTTCCTTTGGTAATATTCTTACAAGATTTTTAAGAGATTTTACTTTCATTTTTATATTATAATTTATTATTTTTACAACATTTTTAAAATTTTTTCTCCGTTTAGGTATTTTTGATATTTTGTTTTTTGGTATTTGACTCTGTTCTTTTTAGGATTTTCTTTAATTTTCTTCTTTTTATAAAAATTATTTAATATTATATTACACAGTTTTCTTATTTATACATTCATTAAACTTTTTATTACGTTAATTTTAATAATTATTTCTATACTTTTAAAAGTAAATACACTTATTTTTTTGTAAATTTATTCAATTTCTTTTCACATCTTGTCTATTTCTTGAGAGTTTTTTTACAAACTTACCCTGGCAATTAGGCGAAAATTGAAGGAAAATCGAATTCTCTCCCCGTTCGCTCCCCGTTCGATTTTCGCTCAATCCAACGCAAAACAACAATATAAAATGACTTAAAAGTTATTGCAAATGAATAATGGATGCCTCCTCTATTAGTTTGCACTTGCACAATCTTCAAAAATTGGCAAATTAATAATAAAAAAAGTGAAAATAAGTAAGTTGTTTAAGCCAACTAACCTGCAAAGATTGACAACCAATCAGAGAGGGTCACGTGCTTTTCCGCACGAAAATCCGCACTCTTGTTGACTTAAAGAATATATAAGAACAAAAATCAAAAGTTTAAATAAAAATGATCAATTATTTATTTATTATCACTATTGAAAGAATAATTATTTCATTTCTTAAAAACGAAATGTTACAATTAAATAAATTAAATTTAAAAGTTAACTAATAAAATCAAAAAAAAAATTAAATTAAAATATTTATCTACCACCAAATTAACAATTAAAAAAAATAAACTTCAATTACACAAAAAATAAAATTGAGATATTAAGATAATAAAAATTAAAATGTAGGACAGGTAGTAGCAGACAGGGGCACAAAAATTAATTTGCACGAAAAAATCTAATAAAGATCTAAAATAGTTGTTCATACACAGAAATATACAATTTAATTATTTAAATTAATAACAAAAATTATCAAACGCTGAAAACCACCCTAAATAATAGCACTCGGAAAAAATTAAAAAGAAAAATATCAATTTGCGCAAAAAATTCTAAAAAATATCTAAAATGGAAAAACATACTGTGAAATATTAATTTTGTCCGTACTTTTTTTTATAATTATGCCTCACCAGAAAAATTTGGCAAAATACACTAAAAAATTTTCAGACAAATATAAATTATTTTCCATATTTCTAGATCTAATTTTAAACTATTTTATCTAGTAACGAACAAAATTGAACAAAAATTGAAAAACTGCGCGTTACTTTCAACTAGTCAAAAAATGAAAATTCAATCAATTTATGCCTCGCCAGAAAAATTTGGCAAAATACACAAAAAAATTTTCAGACAAATATTAATTATTTTTTATATTTCTAGATCTAATTTCAAACTTTTTCATTTATTACCGAACAAAATTGAAAAAAATTAAAGAACTGCCCGTTACTTTCAAATCGTGATAAAATGTAAATTTAATCAATTTTTGCCTCAGCAGAAAAATTTGGCAAAATACACAAAAAAATTTTGAGACAAATATTAATTATTTTCCATATTTCTAGATCTAATTTTAAACCTTTTTATCTATAACCGAACAGAATTGAACAAAAATTGAAAAACTGCGCGTTACTTCCAAATCGAAAAAAATGAAAATTTAATCAATTTTTGCCTCGCCAGAAAAATTTAGCAAAATACACAAAAAAATTTTGAGACAAATATTAATTATTTTCCATATTTCTAGATCTAATTTCAAACTTTTTATTTACAACCGAACAAAATTAAACAAAAATTGAAAAACTGCGCGTTACTTACAAATCGTGAAAAAATAAAAATTTTATCAATTTTTGCCTCGTAAGAAAAATTTGGCAAAATACACAAAAAAATTTTCAGACAAATATTAATTATTTTCCATATTTCTAGATCTAATTTCAAACTTTTTTATCTATTACCGAACAAAATTGAACAAAAATTAAAAAACTGTCCGTTACTTTCAACTAGTCAAAAAATGAAAATTCAATGAATTTTTGCCTCGCCAGAAAAATTTGGCAAAATACACAACAAAATTTTCAGACAAATATCAATTATTTTTTATATTTCTAGATGTAATTTCAAACTTTTTTATCTATAACCGAACAAAATTGAACAAAAATTGAAAAACTGCGCGTTACTTTCAACTAGTCAAAAAATGAAAATTCAATCAATTTATGCCTCGCCAGAAAAATTTGGCAAAATACACAAAAAAATTTTCAGACAAATATTAATTATTTTTTATATTTCTAGATCTAATTTCAAACTTTTTCATTTATTACCGAACAAAATTGAAAAAAATTAAAGAACTGCCCGTTACTTTCAAATCGTGATAAAATGTAAATTTAATCAATTTTTGCCTCAGCAGAAAAATTTGGCAAAATACACAAAAAAATTTTGAGACAAATATTAATTATTTTCCATATTTCTAGATCTAATTTTAAACCTTTTTATCTATAACCGAACAGAATTGAACAAAAATTGAAAAACTGCGCGTTACTTCCAAATCGAAAAAAATGAAAATTTAATCAATTTTTGCCTCGCCAGAAAAATTTAGCAAAATACACAAAAAAATTTTGAGACAAATATTAATTATTTTCCATATTTCTAGATCTAATTTCAAACTTTTTATTTACAACCGAACAAAATTAAACAAAAATTGAAAAACTGCGCGTTACTTACAAATCGTGAAAAAATAAAAATTTTATCAATTTTTGCCTCGTAAGAAAAATTTGGCAAAATACACAAAAAAATTTTCAGACAAATATTAATTATTTTCCATATTTCTAGATCTAATTTCAAACTTTTTTATCTATTACCGAACAAAATTGAACAAAAATTAAAAAACTGTCCGTTACTTTCAACTAGTCAAAAAATGAAAATTCAATGAATTTTTGCCTCGCCAGAAAAATTTGGCAAAATACACAACAAAATTTTCAGACAAATATCAATTATTTTTTATATTTCTAGATGTAATTTCAAACTTTTTTATCTATAACCGAACAAAATTGAACAAAAATTAAAGAACTGCGCGTTACTTTCAACTTGTCAAAAAATGAAAATTCAATCAATTTTTGCCTCGCCAGAAAAATTTGGCAAAATACACAACAAAATTTTCAGACAAATATCAATTATTTTTTATATTTCTATAGCTAATTACAAACTTTTTTATCTATAACCGAACAAAATTGAAAAAAATTAAAGAACTGCGCGTTACTTCCAAATCGTAAAAAAATGAAAATTCAATCAATTTTTGCCCTCGCCAGAAAAATTTGGCAAAATACACAAAAAAAATTTGAGAGAAATATTAATTATTTTCCATATTTCTAGATCTAATTTCAAACTTTTTTATCTAGTAACGAACAAAATTGAACAAAAATTGAAAAACTGCGCGTTACTTTCAACTAGTCAAAAAATGAAAATTCAATCAATTTTTGCCTCGCCAGAAAATTTTGGCAAAATACACACAAAAATTTTCAGACAAATATCAATTATTTTTCTTATTTCCAGATCTAATTTGAAACTTTCTCATTTATTACCGAACAAAATTGAACAAAAATTGAAGAACTGCGCGTCACCTTCAACTTGTCAAAAAATGAAAATTTAGTCAATTTTTGCCTCGCCAAATAAATTTGGCAAAATACACAAAAAAATTTTAAGACAAATATTAATTATTTTCCATATTTCTAGATCTAATTTCAAACTTTTTTATCTACAACCCAACAAAATTAAACAAGAATTAAAGAACTGCGCGTTACTTTCAAATAGTCAAAAAATGAAAATTAATCAAATTTTGCCTCGCCAGAAAAATTTGGCAAAATACACAAAAAAATTTTGAGACAAATATTAATTATTTTCCATATTTCTAGATCTAATTTCAAACTTTTTTATCTACAACCGAACAAAATAAAACAAGAATTGAAAAACTGCGCGTTATTTTCAAATCGTGAAAAAATGTAAATTTAATCAATTTTTGCCTCGCAAGAAAAATTTGGCAAAATACACACAAAAATTTTCAGACAAATATCAATTATTTTTCATATTTCTAGACCTAGTTTCAAACTTTTTCATTTATTACCGATGAAAATTAAACAAAAATTGAAGAACTGCGCGTTACTTTCAACTTTTCAAAAAATGAAAATTCAATCAATTTTTGCCCTCGCCAGAAAAATTTGGCAAAATACACAAAAAAATTTTGTAATAAATATTAATTGTTTTCCATATTTCTAGATCTAATTTCAAACTTTTTTATCTATAACCGAACAAAATTAAACAAATATTGAAAAACTGCGCGTCACTTCCAAATCGTAAAAAAATAAAAATTCAATCAATTTTTCCTCGCCAGAAAAATTTGGCAAAATACACAAAAAAATTTTTAAACAAATATTAATTATTTTCCATATTTTTAGATGTAATTTCAAACCTTTTTATCTATAACCGAACAAAATTAAACAATAATTTAAGAACTGTGCGTTACTTCCAAATCGTGAAAAAATGAAAATTTAATCAATTTTTGCCTCGCCCGAAAAATTTGGCAAAATACACAAAAAAAATTTCAGACAAATATCAATTATTTTTCATATTTTTAGATCTAATTTCAAACTTTTTCAATTATTACCAAACAAAAATTAACAAAAATTAAAGAACTGAGCGTTACTTTCAACTTGTCAAAAAATGAAAATACAATCAATTTTTGCCCTCGCCAAAAAAATTTGGCAAAATACACAAAAAAATTTTGAGAAAAATATTAATTATTTTCGATATTTCTAGATCTAATTTCAAACTTTTTTATCTACAACCGAACAAAATTGAACAAAAATTGAAAAACTGAGCGTTACTTCCAAATCGTGAAAAAATGAAAATTTAATCAATTTTTGCCTCGCCAGAAAAATTTAGCAAAATACATAAAAAAAATTTCAGACAAATATCAATTATGTTTCATATTTCAAGATCTAATTTTAAACTTTTTCATTTATTACCGATGAAAATTGAACAAAAATTGAAGAAATGCGCGTTACTTTCAACTTGTCAAAAAATGAAAATTCAATCAATTTTTGCCCTCGCCAGAAAAATTTGGCAAAATACACAAAAAAAATTTGAGACAAATATTAATTATTTTCCATATTTCTAGATCTAATTTCAAACTTTTTTATCTAGTAACGAAGAAAATTGAACAAAAATTGAAAAACTGCGCGTTACTTTCAACTAGTCAAAAAATGAAAATTCAATCAATTTTTGCCTCGCCAGAAAAATTTGGCAAAATACACACAAAAATTTTCAGACAAATATCAATTATTTTTCTTATTTCCAGATCTAATTTGAAACTTTCTCATTTATTACCGAACAAAATTGAACAAAAATTGAAGAACTGCGCGTCACTTTCAACTTGTCAAAAAATGAAAATTCAATCAATTTTTGCCTCGCCAGATAAATTTGGCAAAATACACAAAAAAATTTTAAGACAAATATTAATTATTTTCCATATTTCTAGATCTAATTACAAACTTTTTTATCTATAACCGAACAAAATTTAACAAAAATTGAAGAACTGCGCGTTATTTTCAACATGTCAAAAAATAAAAATTCAATCAATTTTTCCTCGTCAGAAAAATTTGGCAAAATAGACAAAAAAATTTTGAGACAAATATTAATTATTTTCCGTACTTCTAGATCTAATTTCATACTTTTATATCTACAACCGAACAAAATTAAACAAGAATTGAAGAACTGTGCGGTACTTTCAAATAGTCAAAAAATGAAAATTCAATCAATTTTTGCCTCGCCAGAAAAATTTGGCAAAATATACAAAAAAATTTTGAGAAAAATATTAATTATTTTCCATATTTCTAGATCTAATTTCAAACTTTTTTATCTACAACCGAACAAAATTGAACAAAAATTGAAAAACTGCGCGTTACTTCCAAATCGTAAAAAATATAAATTTAATCAATTTTTGCCTCGCCAGAAAAATTTAGCAAAATACACAAAAAAATTTTCAGACGAATATCAATTATTTTTCATATTTCTAGATCTAATTTCAAACTTTTTTATCTATAACCGAACAAAATTGAACAAATATTGAAAAACTTCGCGTTACTTCCAAATCGTAAAAAAATAAAAATTCAATCAATTTTTCCTCGCCAGAAAAATTTGGCAAAATACACAAAAAAATTTTAAAACAAATATTAATTATTTTCCATATTTTTAGATGTAATTTCAAACTTTTTTATCTATAACCGAACAAAATTAAACAAGAATTGAAGAACTGAGCGTTACTTCCAAATCGTGAAAAAATGTAAATTTAATTAATTTTTGCCTCGCCAGAAAAATTTGGCAAAATACACAAAAAAATTTTGAGAAAAATATTAATTATTTTCGATATTTCTAGATCTAATTTCAAACTTTTTTATCTACAACCGAACAAAATTGAACAAAAATTGAAAAACTGCGCGTTTCTTTCAAATCGTGAAAAAATGTAAATTTAATCAATTTTTGCCTTGCCAGAAAAATTTGGCAAAATACACAAAAAAATTTTGAGACAGATATTAATTATTTTCCATATTTCTAGATCTAATTTCAAACTTTTTTATCTACAACCGAACAAAATTGAACAAAAATTTAAAAACTGCGCGTTACTTCCAAATCGTGAAAAAATGAAAATTTAATCAATTTTTCCCTCGCCAGAATAATTTGGCAAAATACACAAAAAAATTTTCAGACAAATATCAATTATTTTTCATATTTCTAGATCTAATTTCAAACTTTTTTATTTATTACTGAACAAAATTGAACAAAAATTGAGGAACTGCGCGTTACTTTCAACTTGTCAAAAAATAAAAATTCAATCAATTTTTGCCTGGCCAGAAAAATTTAGCAAAATACACAAAAAAATTTTGAGACAAATATTTATTTATTTATTTATATACATATTCACGGGCTTCAAGCCCTTTGGTACAAAGGTACTTAACAATAAATTTTAAAACTTAACAAATGGATTGAGTAATACAGAAAAAAAGAAATATGATTAAGCGTTAGGGAGAGCGGAATAATCAAAAATTAAATATAGCGAGCTTTAACATTGGGATAAATCTAGACAAGGATGGGTTGTAGAAGTCAAGTTTGGACTCGTATGTGTTTCCTTCAAGGCAGATTCTATGCATAGGCGAATTATCACCGTAGACTGTTCTGTGAACACTGAGTTTGAACGGCGGTACTCTCTTAAAGGTGGTTTGCAAAACTTTTTTGGGATCTTGCCTTAAGATTAGGATTGGAACCGCAAAATTAACAAGAGTAAGTAGATCAGGACAAATAATGATGCCGTTTACAATTTTGTACAGAAATAGTAAGTCCGCATACAAAAATCTTAATTTAAGCTCTTCCACCTTGAAGTGCGCTCTAAGGTCGCTATAATCGTGATTAAATCTATTTCGCACCATGCCCGTCTTCCAGGCTGCGAAGCGAAGGAAACGATTTTGAATCCGTTCAAGTCTAAGAAGATAAATGTCCTGATAAGGGTGCCAAATGACTGAGGCGAAAAGTAGTAACGGCCTCACCAAAGATAGGTATAATGTTTTAATAGCAAGAATGTTATTGAGCAAATGGGCGTTTCTGGTGACAAAGCCGAGAGTCCTCAGAGATTTACTAGACACAATGGATATGTGTTCCTCGAAGTTAAAATTAGATTGAAGTATCACCCCAAGATCACGAACCCTGTCCACTCTGTTTAGAAGTTCATTACCGATTGAGTAATTAAACGACTTTAAAAGTAGCGAGCGACTGAAAGAAATTACAGAACATTTGTTTATATTCAACAATAAATCGTTGGAGACTGACCAAGAATGTAGTCGATCGATATCTTCTTGAAGACTCAAATGATCGCAGTAAGATCTAATAATTCTGTAAAATTTCAAATCGTCCGCAAAAAGCAGAAAAAAACAGAACTTGAAAACAGAGGCGATGTCATTAATGAAAAGCAAAAATAACAAAGGACCAAGGGTAGATCCCTGGGGTACACCTGAGGTAGCTTGGAATACCTCGGAATAATCATAACCGATTCTGACTGATAAGACTCTATTAGAAAGATAGCTTATGATCCAAGTGATCAAATCTTGGGAAAAACCCATGTCTCTTAGCTTCGTCACCAAAATACCGTGGTTCACTCTATCGAAAGCTTTAGCAAAGTCGGTATATACTGCGTCCACTTGATAACCCTTCTCGATGTTATTAATTACAAAGTTCGAAAGTAAGCACAAGTTAGTTTCAACAGACCTGCCTCTAACAAATCCGTGCTGTTCATCTAAGATTAAACTGGACGCATGAAAATAAAATACGTCCAGTATTAAGCTCTCAAACAACTTCGGGATAGCGCTAAGTATAGTGACAGGTCTGTAGTTAGTGACTTGAGCTTTTGACCCATCTTTGAAAATGGGGATGATAATACCCCTTTTCCACTCAGTGGGGAAAGTGCAAGTTGATAATGACAAGTTAAACAGAATATACAGTGGCTCCAAAAATTGCCTGCAACAAGCCTTTAGAATGAGAGGAGGGATATCATCGGGACCAGCCCCCTTATTGACATCTATCTTCTTTAATTTATCCAAAATAGATTTTTTATCTAGATAAAATTTATGCAAATGAAAAGAGTTTTGTGACATGTTGTCCGAGCTAGACGGCTGAATCGACGAAGAAGTGTACACACTTTCAAAATAAGTAGCAAACATGTTTGCAATATCGATATTAGTATCGGCTGACTGATTATTGTAATGCATAATATTCGGTATACGGTTTTCATTGCGCAAAGTATTTAAGTAGTTCCAAAACTGTTTAGGGTTATTTATAATCGAGCATTCAACCTTAGAAACATAATTGCTGTAACAGATGTTAGAGAGGTTTTTGCAGTCGGCACGTAAGCGAGAAAAAACATCATAATCTCTTGGATTCTTAGTAGGTTTGAATTTAAGATGAGCTAATTTTTTGTGAAAAGTTACTCTCTTGAGTTCGTGAGAAAACCAAGGCGGAAAATTTGTTCTCCGAATAGCTTTGAGAGGAATGAAAAAATCGAAAGCTGTGTAGATGTATGTGTAAAAATTGTCAAGTGCAACGTTAACGTCGGACGACTGCAAGACCGACTCCCAATTTATAGTAGAAAGAAAAGAAATTAAGCCAGCGAGGTTAGTATTTTTAAAATCAAACTTAAATTCACAGTTTGGGGACACATTAAATAATTTGCACTTATCTAAAATTAATATGGTAAGTAAAAGCGGAGGATGATAGTCGTCAACAGGTAGTAATGGATCGACAGGCTGGTCCAGAGAAAAATTAACGAAATTTAAGAAAATTAGATCTAAGAGTGAACCGTGAACATTAAAAAAAGAGTTTACTTGAGTCAAGCTGAGAAATTCGACGGTGTCAGAAAAAGTACTGGCTATTAGAGTTTGTTGACGCGTGGAATCCAGACTAGAAACACAGAGTTGACGACCGTCATCCTCGAAATACCAAGAGATAAACGGTAGGTTGAAATATCCCAGTATGCAAACATTTGCTGATGGGTATGCTGCGGATACCTCCTCGATAAGTTTGCAAAAATCTTGAAAAAGTTCGTGGTCGGAGCTTGGAGGAATATAAAATAAACAAATAATAACAAGAAAAGAATTGAAGCAAAACTTAACCAAAAGATGCTCCAAGTGGACCACACCAGTATCAATGACGGAGCTTTTTAGCACGGACTTTACTGCGAACAGCACACCACCGCCACGTTGGTTGACACTAGACAGAATATTTCTATCGTAGCGATAAACATCATAATTATCAAATCCGAGCTCGGGAGTGACAATTCCGTTATGGAGCCATGTCTCAGTAAAAGCGAAGACATCATAAGAGAAAAGCGGAATTGACTGCCGTAAACAGTGCAGTTTAGTACGAAGGCCACGGACATTGTGGTAGTAAACACTAATAGATGTATTCGTCTTGCTGGTAGGCGTGCGTAAATCCTGTGAATGGACGAGATGCGAAGATGAGTCATGTTGCGAGGATATGTCTACGAAGTTGAGGGGTTGGCGGGCGAAGCGCTGGGCGAGCTGTCCGTGACTGAGAGAGAAGGGATATTCTGTCTCATTGACGAAATGATCTTTGGTTCTCCCTTTGTATATACTATTCGGAGCCCCTTTTCTCCGCTCAAAGTTCTGCTCTTCAGAAGGATGCGTGCACTCTTGAACTCCTCTGCTTGCCTCGGAGTCCTGTCCCAGGACAATGAGAGATTCGGCGGAAATGGATCCGGAAGAACTGCTAGATTCTGTCTTAGTTTCACGAAGGTTGAGATAGTCGACTTGACTGATTGCTCGTCTGGCAGTGTGATACGCAGAGGACGTGTGTGCGTTTGTGGCGTTATCTGTGAATGTTTACCAAGGCGTGAGGCGGAAATAATTTTCGGAGTGTCGCTTGGTATTAATGTTTTCAAAAGTTTCAAAGATAACTCAAAGTCGAGATTGGAATTGATGACTGGGTCAGAATTTGAGTTGGAGGGTATTTTATTGGACGATTCAGACAAATTAAACAATATTAAATTCTGTTTTCTGAGATCCCGATCAGATAATTCACGTAAGCAACTTGACATTATGTCCTCGGAACGTTCTACAGAATTAGATTTGATAGTTTTAATTTCGTCTTTCATACCTCTAACTTCGTCCTCTAGCGTGTCGACACGATTTAGGGCTCCTGAGATCGAGTTCTCGATACTTTCTAGCCTTGCTGTGACAGCGTCCAAAGAAGTTTTTATTGGATTAATTTGAACGTTAATTTGCTTGTTTATTTGCTTGAGCTGCTCGGCTAGTGCTGTTGACAGAGCCGCAGATAGGTCATCCATTGTTAGTGCTTTGGCAGAGGGAGAGGAAGATCTCAATACACCACAACACTTTCTTTTTAATCTGGCGCAACCTGGATGATATGGGGCGTTGCACGATTCACATCGAGAAACCACTTTTTGAATTTCTACATTACAGCCACGGCAAAGTCTGTCTGTGTCGGGAATTGACGGTTTGTTCGTGGGCATTTTATAGGTTAGGAACACTAAACCAGAGAGAATAAGTAACCCGAGTGCAGCTACACTGGGAGATATATATAAACTTGTTAAGTGAAAAATCCGAACCAGGTTTAATCGACTTAAAACACAAGCACTATTCACAAAATAACTTAAAAAGCCAAAAAAGTATGAGCCACAAACAGAGCACGTTTACTCGAACCTAACGCATGCGCGTGATAAATAAAATAAATATTAAATATTAAATATTATTAAATATTAATTATTTTCCATATTTCTAGATCTAATTTCAAACTTTTTCATCTATAACCGAACAAAATTGAACAAAAATTAAAGAACTGCGCGTTACTTTGAAATCATGAAAAAATGAAAATTTAATCAATTTTTGCCTCGCCAGAAAAATTTGGAAAAATACACAAAAAATTTTTCAGACAAATATCTCTTATTTTTCATATATCTAGACCTAATTTCAAACTTTTTCTATTATTACCAAACAAAATTTAACAAAAATTAAAGAACTGCGCGTTACTTTTAACTTGTCAAAAAATGAAAATACAATCAATTTTTGCCCTCGCCAAAAAAATTTGGCAAAATACACAAAAAAATGTTGAAACAAATATTAATTATATTCCATATTTCTAGATCTAATTTCAAACTTTTTTATCTATAACCGAACAAAATTAAACAAAAATTAAAGAACTGCGCGTTACTTTCAAATCGTGAAAAAAAAATTTAATCAATTTTTGCCTCGCCAGAAAAATTTGGCGAAATACACAAAAAAATTTTGAGACAAATATTAATTATTTTCCATATTTCTAGATCTAATTTCAAACTTTTTTCTCTACAACCGAACAAAATTGAACGAAAATTGGAAAACTGCGCGTTACTTCCAAATCGTAAAAAATATAAATTTAATCAATTTTTGCCTCGCCAGAAAAATTTGGCAAAATACACAAAAAAATTTTGAGAAAAATATTAATTATTTTCCATATTTCTAGATCTAATTTCAAACTTTTTTATCTACAACCGAACAAAATTGAACAAAAATTGAAAAACTGCGCGTTACTTCCAAATCGTAAAAAATATAAATTTAATCAATTTTGGCCTCGCCAGAAAAATTTAGCAAAATACACAAAAAAATTTTCAGACGAATATCAATTATTTTTCATATTTCTAGATCTAATTTCAAACTTTTTCATTTATTACCGATGAAAATTGAACAAAAATTGAGGAACTGCGCGTTACTTTCAATTTGTCAAAAAATAAAAATTCGATCAATTTTTGCCTGGCCAGAAAAATTTAGCAAAATACACAAAAAAAATTTGAGACAAATATTAATTATTTTCCATATTTCTAGATCTAATTTCAAACTTTTTTATTTATTACCGAACAAAATTGAACAAAATTTAAAAAACTGCGCGTTACTTCCAAATCGTGAAAAAATGAAAAATTAATCAATTTTTACCTCGCCAGAAAAATTTAGCAAAATACACAAAAAAATTTTCAGACAAATATCAATTATTTTTCATATTTCTAGATCTAATTTCAATCTTTTTCATTTATTACCGATGAAAATTGAACAAAAATTGAAGAACTGCGCGTTACTTTCAACTTGTCAAAAAATGAAAATTCAATCAATTTTTGCCCTCGCCAGAAAAATTTGGCAAAATACACAAAAAAATGTTGAGACAAATATTAATTATTTTCCATATTTCTAGATCTAATTTCAAACTTTTTCATATATTACTGAACAAAATTAAACAAAAATTAAAGAACTGCGCGTTACTTTCAAGTCGTGAAAAAATGAAAATTTTATCAATTTTTGCCTCGCCAGAAAAATTTGGCAAAATACACAAAAAAATTTGCAGACAAATATTAATTATTTTCCATATTTTTAGATAGAATTTTAAACTTTTTTATCTATAACCGAACAGAATTGAACAAAAATTGAAAAACTGCGCGTTACTTCCAAATCGTAAAAAAATGAAAATTTAATCAATTTTTGCCTCGCCAGAAAAATTTGGCAAAATACACACAAAAATTTTCAGACAAATATCAATTATTTTTCTTATTTCTAGATCTAATTTTAAACTTTTTTATCTATTACCGAACAAAATTAAACAAAAATTAAAAAACTGCGCGTTACTTTCAAATCGTGAAAAAATGAAAATTTAATCAATTTTTGCCTCGCCAGAAAAATTTGGCAAAATACACAAAAAAATTTGCAGACAAATATTAATTATTTTCCATATTTTTAGATAGAATTTTAAACTTTTTTATCTATAACCGAACAGAATTGAACAAAAATTGAAAAACTGCTCGTTACTTCCAAATCGTGAAAAAATCAAAATTTAATCAATTTTTGCCTCGCAAGAAAAATTTGGCAAAATACACACAAAAATTTTCAGACAAATATCAATTATTTTTCATATTTCTAGATCTAATTTCATACTTTTCCATTTATTACCGATGAAAATTGAACAAAAATTGAAGAACTGCGCGTTACTTTCAAGTCGTGAAAAAATGAAAATTTAATCAATTTTTGCCTCGCCAGAAAAATTTGGCAAAATACACAAAAAAATTTGCAGACAAATATTAATTATTTTCCATATTCTTAGATAGAATTTTAAACTTTTTTATCTATAACCGAACAGAATTGAACAAAAATTGAAAAACTGCGCGTTACTTCCAAATCGTAAAAAAATGAAAATTTAATCAATTTTTGCCTCGCAAGAAAAATTTGGCAAAATACACACAAAAATTTTCAGACAAATATCAATTATTTTTCTTATTTCTAGATCTAGTTTTAAACTTTCTTATCTATTACCGAACAAAATTAAACAAAAATTAAAAAACTGCTCGTTACTTCCAAATCGTGAAAAAATGAAAATTTAATCAATTTTTGCCTCGCCAGAAAAATTTAGCAAAATACACAAAAAAATTTTCAGACAAATATCAATTATTTTTCATATTTCAAGATCTAATTTCATACTTTTTCATTTATTACCGATGAAAATTGAACAAAAATTGAAGAACTGCGCGTTACTTTCAACTTGTCAAAAAATGAAAATTCAATCAATTTTTGCCCTCGCCAGGAAAATTTGGCAAAATACACAAAAAAATTTGGAGACAAATATTAATTATTTTCCATATTTCTAGATCTAATTACAAACTTTTTTATCTATAACCAAACAAAATTCAACAAAAATTGAAGAACTGCGCGTTATTTTCAACATGTCAAAAAATAAAAATTCAATCAATTTTTCCTCGCCAGAAAAATTTGGCAAAATACACAAAAAAATGTTGAGACAAATATTAATTATATTCCATATTTCTAGATCTAATTTCAAACTTTTTTATCTATTACCGAACAAAATTAAACAAAAATTAAAAAACTGCGCGTTACTTTCAAATCGTGAAAAAATGAAAATTTAATCAATTTTTGCCTCGCCAGAAAAATTTGGCAAAATACAGAAAAAAATTTTCAGACAAATATCAATTATTTTTCATATTTCTAGATCTAATTTCAAATTTTTTTATCTATTACCAAACAAAATTGAACAAAAATTGAAAAACTGCGCGTTACTTTCAACTTGTAAAAAATGAAAAAAATTGATTGAAATTTTATTTTTTGACAAGTTGAAAGTAACGCGCAGTTTTTCAATTTTTGTTCAATTTTGTACAAAAATAAAGAAAAGAGTTTAAAATTAGATCTAGAAATATGAAAAATAATTAATATTTTTCTAAAAATGTTTTTGTGTATTTTGCCAAATTTTTCTGGCGAGGCAAAATTTGAAAAAATTTTCATTTTTTCACGATTTGTAAGTAACGCGCAGTTTTTCAATTTTTGTTTAATTTTATTCGGTTGTAGATAAAAAAGTTTGAAATTAGATCTAGAAATATGAAAAATAATTGATATTTTTCTAAAAATGTTTTTGTGTATTTTGCCAAATATTTCTGGCGAGGCAAAAATTGATTAAATTTTCATTTTTTCACGATTTGAAAGTAACGCGCAGTTTTTCAATTTCTGTTCAATTTTGTTCGGTAATAGATAAAAAAGTTTGAAATTAGATTTAGAAATATTGAAAATAATTAATATTTGTCTGAAAATTTTTTGTGTATTTTGCCAAATTTTTCTGGCGAGTCAAAAATTGATAAAATTTTCATTTTTTCACGATTTGTAAGTAACGCGCAGTTCTTTAATTTTTGTTCAATTTTGTTCAGTAATAAATAAAAAGTTTGAAATTAGATCTAGAAATATGGAAAATAATTGATATTAGCCTGAAAATTTTTTTGTGTATTTTGCCAAATTTTTCTGGCGAGGCAAAAATTGATTAAATTTTCAGTTTTTCACGATTTGAAAGTAACGCGCAGTTTTTCAATTTTTGTTCAATTTTGTTCTGTAATAAATGAAAAAGTTTGAAATTAGATCTAGAAATATGGAAAATAATTGATATTTGTCTGAAAATGTTTTTGTGTATTTTGCCAAATTTTTCTGGCAAGGCGAAAATTGATAAAATTTTCATTTTTTCACGATTTGTAAGTAACGCGCAGTTTTTCAATTTTTGTTTAATTTTGTTCGGTTGTAGATAAAAAAGTTTAAAATCGGATCTAGAAATATGGAAAATAATTAATATTTGTCTGAAAATTTTTTGTGTATTTTGCCAAATTTTTCTGGCGAGGCAAAAATTGATTGAATTTTTATTTTTTGACAAGTTGAAAGTAACGCGCAGTTCCTCAATTTTTGTTCCATTTTGTTCGGTTGTAGATAAAAAAGTTTGAAATTAGATCTAGAAATATGGAAAATAATTAATATTTGTCTCAAAATTTTTTTGTGTATTTTGCCAAATTTTTCTGGCGAGGCAAAAATTGATTAAATTTACATTTTTTCACGATTTGAAAGTAACGCGCAGTTTTTCAATTTTTGTTTAATTTTGTTCGGTTGTAGATAAAAAAGTTTAAAATCGGATCTAGAAATATGGAAAATAATTAATATTTGTCTGAAAATTTTTTGTGTATTTTGCCAAATTTTTCTGGCGAGGCAAAAATTGATTGAATTTTTATTTTTTGACAAGTTGAAAGTAACGCGCAGTTCCTCAATTTTTGTTCCATTTTGTTCGGTTGTAGATAAAAAAGTTTGAAATTAGATCTAGAAATATGGAAAATAATTAATATTTGTCTCAAAATTTTTTTGTGTATTTTGCCAAATTTTTCTGGCGAGGCAAAAATTGATTAAATTTACATTTTTTCACGATTTGAAAGTAACGCGCAGTTCTTCAATTTTTGTTCAATTTTGTTCGGTTATAGATAAAATAGTTTGAAATTAGATCTAGAAATATGGAAAATAATTAATATTTGTCTCAACATTTTTTTGTGTATTTTGCCAAATTTTTCTGACGAGGCAAAAATTGATTGAATTTTCATTTTTTGACTAGTTGAAAGTAACGCGCAGTTTTTCAATTTTTGTTCAATTTTGTTCGTTACTAGATAAAATAGTTTAAAATTAGATCTAGAAATATGGAAAATAATTGATATTTGTCTGAAAATTTTTTAAGTGTATTTTGCCAAATTTTTCTGGCGAGGCATAATTATAAAAAAAAGTGCGGACAAAATTAATATTTCAGAGTATGTTTTTCCATTTTAGATATTTTTTAGAATTTTTTGCGCAAATTGATATTTTTCTTTTTAATTTTTTCCGAGTGCTATTATTTAGGGTGGTTTTCAGCGTTTGATAATTTTTGTTATTAATTTAAATAATTAAATTGTATATTTTTGTGTATGAACAACTATTTTAGATCTTTATTAGATTTTTTCGTGCAAATTAATTTTTGTGCCCCTGTCTGCTACTACCTGTTCGTACATTTTAATTTTTATTATCTTAATATCTCAATTTTATTTTTTGTGTAATTGAAGTTTATTTTTTTTAATTGTTAATTTTGTGGCAGATAAATATTTTAATTTTATTTTTTTTTGGATTTTATTAGTTAACTTTTAAATTTAATTTATTTAATTGTAACATTTCGTTTTTAAGAAATGAAATAATTATTCTTTCAATAGTGATAATAAATAAATAATTGATCATTTTTATTTAAACTTTTGATTTTTGTTCTTATATATTCTTTAAGTCAACAAGAGTGATTTGATTTTCGTGCGGAAAAGCACGTGACCCCCTCTGATTGGTTGTCAATCTTTGCAGGTTAGTTGGCTTAAACAACTTACTTATATTCACTATTTTTATTATTAATTTGCCAATTTTTGAAGATTGTGCAAGTGCAAACTAATAGAGGAGGCATCCATTATTCATTTGCAATAACTTTTAAGTCATTTTATATTGTTGTTTTGCGTTGGATTGAGCGAAAATCGAACGGGGAGCGAACGGGGAGCGAATTCGATTTTCCTTCAATTTTCGCCTAATTGCCAGGGTATAATGAATATAATGTACGCCTGTCTATAATTTCAAAGGCGGCGCCGTGTGAATTATAGTACCCGAAAATGCCGTATCAGAACAGCGCACGACAAACTATATTCTGCTACATTGTTTGACATTTTCATTGATGAAATTGAAAAAAATTTACTTTTCTCGAGAGATTGACGCGGTTTAAAAACTCAAATACCAAAAACAAAAGAAGTGAAAAAGTGCTAATTAAATTTAAATTTTCACTACGATGACCATTTGCGGAAAAAGTGTCGGATTTTGCCGAAAAAAATTGTCAAAGTGGGAATCAGTGAGTGAAGTGTCAAGTGATTTTGTATTTCCTCGAGAGACTGACGCGATTTAAAAACTCATATGCCAAAAACAAAATAAGTGAAAAAGTGCTAATTAAATTTAAATTTTCACTACGATTTTCATTTTCGAAAAAAAGTGTCTGGTTTTATTGGAAAAAATTGACAAACATGGAACATCATTGGAGGTTGTTTTCATCACACGAATTTCCTCGAGACACTAAAGCTCAGGAAATACTTGATTTATCAAAAGTAATTATTTTTCTGAATCTTTATTTCAATAGAATTTGCAGTACGATGTTCTTTTGTGGGAAAAGTGTTGGACTTTGTCGCGAAAAATTCCTAAGTCTTCAAAACGCATGGGGACAGTCTTTGAGAACCACTGCTCCCCCCTACAGATTCTCTGCGGACTCTGTGTCTCCAACGGCCTTAAATATTTTTTACATAAATCAAACAATCAAAACAAAAGTATTTCATAACCTTAAAATATAAGCACAAGTAGATATATAAAAAATATCAACTTACCTTAAAAAACAAAATGAGTCTCTCTCAATTAAATAAATCCATTTAAAACACCATTTACAATATCATATATAAATTTCTATTAAAAATTGAAAGAAGTAGCTGGCCACAGTACAATATTAATAAGAGGCAAAAATATAAAATAACGTGGCCTTGAACCAAAGAACGTGCGAACCACACGTGCGTTCCCACCAAAACGACAAAACGACGCGCGCGCAAACCGATGTTCTATGTTCCCAATAGGTGGCACTTAGGGGCTTCCGTAAGGGACTGAGAGTTCGTGTACCGTGCTTAATGTAGTTCCCTGGAGTTCAGGTTTTATTTAGAAGTACGTATTCTAGTGTTTTGTTTGCTTATGGCCATTTACAACCTGTCAGATTTATTGTCTGCTATTTTTATTTCATAAACCGCAAATATAAATTGTATTCTAATTTGCGAAAAATGAATAAAGCTGTTGAGAAAAATGTTGAAGTAAATTATAAATTTGATCTATTAATGTAGTCAAGAAATATAACATTAGTATATTTAAATATATTGCAATGTGGAAAATTCCATTTTTCTTCAAAATTCCTTGCGTGTGAGAGACACCCTTCTGTAGTTAAATGTGAAAATGATGTAGGTTTCAGTGCGACCCAAATAGCTGTGCACGTTTCTTTAACAATCTTTGATACCAAACTTGGACTCTCGCAGAATTGATATGAAATTGAATGCATAGAATCTCCTGAAGCGAGATAACGTAAACAAATATGCAACCGTGTACGTGCTGCTACCGGTTCCCGAATCGCAAATTGTTTTTCAATGTGTGGTTGTACTTTCTTAAGTAATTTATTAAACAATTTCTTATTCATTCGTAAACAATTAAAATATTTTTCTCTATCTCCTGTCTCCATTTCATAAATAAGATTCTCACTGGCACCTTGAGCACGTCGTCGATCCACTGAGAAAATTGGACGAACCCAAAACCTATTACGTACTTTAGATTCCTGTCGATCCAGTTCTAAATACAAGATGTATAGGTGCATAATATGCTGTTTTTATCAATTATTAGGGACAAATTATAAACCATTATTACTTCTATAAAGCTCGATTATTACGATTTAAAATCAAAACTTTCATCCCTAGCTTGCTTCGATCATAAAGAACTTACTCTAATAAACAAATATATGTGACGCTCCGCGAGAGAAGGGACCTATCGCTGAGAAAGCAAATTTTAAAGAATGGACGGGCAAAGAGGAGGAAGAAAAATAGAGACGCTTAACATGCCCATGTTTAAAGCTTCATAACAAGAAAACTAGATGCAGGAATCAAATTTTTATTTTTGGAACTCAAATAGCAACTCAAAAACTATCAATTACCATGAAAAAATCAAACTAATTAATTGTTAATTTCACGGGACGGTCGTTCAAAGAAAAATCAAAAAATGCGATATACTTAGTATGTCTAGGTTTGAAGCATTATAACAAAAAGTGTAATTACAAAGAAGAATTTTTGAAACATGGAACTGAAAGAACAACCCAAAAATTATCTTTTAGCATAAAAAAATGAAAATTGATTTTTTCGGCGATAGGTCCCTTCTCTCGCGGAGCGTCACATATATATATATTTGAATTTTTTATCACAAGATTCAATTAATCTGATTATTTTAGTCGATAATTGGGAAAAAAATGTTTCCATTTTTTAAATGGATAATGGAAATTCAAAAGTATTAAATGGTTTATATGCGATAAAAAAAGATTTCGCTTTTTTATAAATTATACGTATCTCTTTACTTAGTGCTTTTCCGTGTATGAAAAGGTATTGCAAAAAGTATCATAATATGTGCACTATACGTACGAAAGTGCATTTTCCGTCTTCGTGCAAATTTCTGCACTCGCTTTGCTCGAGCAGCAAACTTTGCACTCGTCGGAAAATAACAGCTTTCGATACTTGGTGCACAATGTACTGTTATGTTTTGTGGTATATATTTAACATTTTTTTAAACCTACGATACTATTCAATCAGTTTCTATCATAATGTAAAATTAATCCATTTCATTTCAAACCTAGAAATTGTAATTCTTTTAAATCCTACGTTATTTCATTCCGATACAATCCATTCCAATTCTAATTGGATTTTAAACGGATTAATTCGGAGTGAAGTAAAACAGGATACAATTAAAAGGATTGAAACTCATAGAATTGAAACGCATTAATTCGGAATGATTAAAAAAAGAATTAATTTTCAAGTGAGAATATCATATATGAAACGTGTAGTAAAGGAGGAGAGGACCTTGTTTTTTTAGATGTAAAAAACTATAGGTTATCTTTATAATCGTTTTATTTTAATTATTGGTTTCTTTTTTAATTTTAAAAATCAAATTTTATTCTTATAGAATACTTTAAACCTAATGAAAACTGAAATTTCATTAGTTTGCTTTCGAAGTTGTTGATTCAAATAACGATTTAAATGATCAATGTGTCAGTCAATTGGCGCATGCGTAAAATGTAAAGATGCGCAGAACTTTAGTGCGCCGGAATTTTCATATGTTCTGTTAGTCGTGTGTAGCACGCCATGGATTGTGTTCCATGTGTATTTTTCTACTAAATACTTTTGTCTTTAATCGCTTAAATAAATACTTAATGTTTATATAATTGTTCCGTGTATCCTTTTTACTTATCCTGAGGTTAAAAAGTAAACAGGTTATGTGCCCAGGACGCGAATTTGGAATCGAATAAGTAATCGGTAGTGAACGAAGCGTGCGCGACAAAAATGGCTACCGCGACTGGAAGCCACAACATCGAAAAGTTGTGTGATTCAAATTATGAATCATAGAAGATTCAAATGCGAAGTGTGCTTATTTGTAATGAGTTGTGGTCTTACACGAATGGAGATACTCCTAAACCCGAAGAAAATGATGCTGCGTGGAAAAATAAAGACCAAAAAGCATTGGCGTTGATTTTTCTTAGTATGGCAAAAACTCAACTTAATCTTGTGAAAAAGTGTGAAACATCAAAAGAAGCTTGGACTAAGTTAGAAGATGCTCATGATATTAAGGGCCCTGTGAGGACGATTTTGTATAAACAGCTGTACAGAATGAAAAAAGAACCGAATCAATCAATGATGCAATACACAACAGAATTTTTGAACAAAGCAGAACAGCTTGGAGATGCTGGTATCGTGATACCAGATGAGCTATTGTCGGTAATGCTGCTCAGCTCCTTACCGGCGGAATATGAAAGTTTCTGCATAGCCATTGAATCACGTGACAATTTACCGACTGTGGAAGCATTAAAATTAAAATTAATTGAACAAGAGGCAAGGCGCGATGATAAACAAAGTATTAAAACGCTAAATGAAAATAGTGATGCTTTAATAGTTAAAGGAAAACAATATTTCGACAAAAATTCATCCGCAAAATCGAAAAACTTTTATAATAAACCTTTTTACAAATTTAAAGGAACCTGTTTTAATTGTGGTAAAAATGGACACCGTGCGAATGAATGTAAATCTAGTAAACAATTTTCTGCCGGAAATAGTGTCGAAGATGCAATGCCTGCGATCGCGTTAAATACTGAACCTCAAAAATTGTCAAATTGGTGCCTAGACAGTGGAGCTACCAAACATATGTGCGTGGACAAACAAAAGTTTTCCGACTTGAACAAAAACAAAACGTGTAGAGTGTATACTGCTGCGGAACATTTTGCTACATCCAAAGGTGCTGGTGATATAATAACAAACGTCAAACTTCGGAATGGATCAACAAATTGCGTTAAATTGTGCGATGTAATGCATGTGCCTGAATTTCGAAACAATTTGATTTCGGTTTCACAAATAACAAAAAATGATTATACGGTGACATTTTATAAAAATCACGCGGAAGTGAAACGCGAAGATGGAAAAATAGTGTTAACAGCAGAACGTAAAAATGAATTGTATCTAGTCGAAGATCAAGAAAAACATAAAGCCTTAACTATCCAGGAGAAATCAGATGACAGCGTAAGACGATGGCACGAAAGGTTTGGTCATCTAAATCTAAGTGATTTAAAAAAATTAAGTAAAAATAACATGGTGACCGGAATTCAAATGAGAGTGACGAATCAAGATTTTGACTGTGAAGTGTGTGACATTGGAAAAATGCATCGTCTCCCTTACAAAAGTTCGTGTACAAAAGAAAGTGATATACTCGGTTTAGTTCATACGGACATATGCGGTCCAATGGACACAACTTCTATTGGTGGAGCGAGATACTTCGCAACATTCATTGATGACAAAACAAGATATGTTGAAGTTGTAATGCTGAAACAACGATCAGATGTACTGGATGCATTTAAGAATTATATGCTGCGTGTTGAAAAAGAGACAGGATGTGTTATCAAGAAAATACGATCAGATAATGCCAAAGAGTATATTTCGAAAGAATTTTCAGAATATTTGAAGTCTCATGGAATCAAAAGGCAACTAAGTGTGGAGTACACCCCTCAGCAGAATGGAGTTGCCGAGCGGGCAAATCGCACATTGGTTGAAATGGCGCGTTGTATGCTTTTACAATCGGGATTACCTAAAAGTCTTTGGGCTGAGGCCATAAATACAGCAAGTTTTGTCAGAAATCGATGTCCGACAAGTACCTTAGATGGAATCACACCATTGGAATCCTGGAGTGGTGAAAAGCCGTATGCAGGTCATATGCGTATATTTGGATCAAAAGCGATTGCTCACGTGAAAGGACCAAAAAGAGGAAAATTCGATCAAACTGGTGAAATTTATACTTTAGTGGGATACTCAAGTGAAGCAAAAGCCTACAGACTGTGGAAAGCCGGAACAAAAACTATTGTTAAAAGACGCGACGTAAAATTTGTTGAAAGCACAAGTGTTCAAAGTGCAAGTGGAAGTGAGTTTCGAGAGCCTCCCCTAGATTTGCTGGCCGAAAAAGAAAAATCATCTGATGTGGTCTTACCTTTGAAAACTCTGTGTGAAACTCCTATCGAGGAATACGAAAATAATGACGAACACGAAGAATCAAACGATTCGGAAGAAGAGTTATTATGGCAAGATGAGACAGAGGAAGAACCAGCTGCTGTTGATGGAACGAAAAGAAATGTAGGTCACCCAAGAATAATAAGAACTGGCCAGAGAGGACGCCCTAGGAAAGCTAACATAGCTGCAAAAAATGTTGAGGTCAAAAATCATCTTGAACCAACAACACTCGATGATTTAAATGATTGCCCTGATCGTGATTTATGACTACAGGCTATGAAATCTGAATACGATTCACTCATAGAAAACGGAACGTGGAAACTTGTGAATCGACCACGAGATAAAAAAGTTCTAACTAATCGATGGATTTTCAAAATTAAACGAAACCAAGATGGCAGTGTAGATCGATATAAAGCAAGACTAGTTGCACGTGGACATGAACAAAGAGCCGGAATTGATTATGAGGAAGTATTTGCACCAGTGGCAAGATACGAAACGATTCGAAGTTTTTTAGCTGCCTCTGTGGAAAATCAAATGCATGTTCATCAGATGGATGTCGTCACAGCTTATATTCAAGGAGATCTGCACGATGAAATTTATATGGAGCAGCCTGAAGGTTTCGAAGTTCATAGAAAAGAAGATGTAGTTTGTTTACTCAAGAAACCATTATATGGATTGAAACAAGCTGGCCGTGAATGGTACATCAAAATTGATAGTTTCTTAAAAAGTGTAGGTTTCAGTAAAACCGAAGTTAATCCATGTGTTTACGTTAGTTCGAAAAGCAAAGATGTCGTCATAATAGTTATTTATGTGGACGACATGCTTATAGCTTCCAGAGACATTCAATTATTAATTAAAACAAAAGAGACGCTGCAAAAGAAATTTAAAATGAAAGATTTAGGTCCTGTGAGTGATATCTTAGGTATGAACATTCAACGGGATGGTCCTTTAGGCCGCATGAAGTTGACACAGCGTAAGTACGTCGAAGATTTGCTGAGAAAATTTGGCATGGAAGATTAAAAATCAGTTGCGACACCTATCGAGTCCAACACGCTGCTGACAAAGGAAATGAAGCCTCAAACCGAAGAAGAAAAATCAGAGATGAAAAATAAACCCTACAGAGAACTCGTTGGAGGAATAATTTATTTATCTAACGCGACTCGACCCGACTTATCTTTTGCTGCAAGTGCTTTAAGTCGTTTTTGTACTGATCCAGGACTGCTCCACTGGAAATTAGCGAAAAGAGTCCTACGTTATCTTCAAGGAACGATGGACTACGGAATAACATATGATAAAACAAATAAAAAACTCTGTGCGTACGTAGACTCTGATTGGGCAGGAGATGTCGATGACCGTAGATCGTGTTCAGGCAACGTTGTGATGCTTGCTGGTGGTCCTATTAGTTGGGGAACGAAGAAGCAGAAGTCCGTGGCCTTATCAACGATGGAAGCCGAATACATGTCCCTTTCGGAGGTTTCAAAGGAAGTGATTTATCTAAGAAGATTGTTCAATCATATGAAATTTTCTGGTTTAGTGTGTGGTCCTACAAAAGTGTATTGTGATAGCCAAAGTGCTATACTATTGTGTAAAAATCATGTTTATCATGGGCGTAGTAAACATATCGATATTCGATATCATTTTTCCCGTGAAGCGTGTCAAAATGGTGAAATTGAAATAGAATATTTGAAAACTGAATTAATGACTGCAGATATTTTGACAAAGTCACTACCCAGAATCAAACACCAAACATGTGTAGATATGTTATGTTTAAAGTAAATTTGAGAAGGTAAATTTTTTTTTAAATTCAATTTCAGAGTAATGTTAAAAATCGAGCACATTGATAGAAGGGGTGTTGATTCAAATAACGATTTAAATGATCAATGTGTCAGTCAATTGGCGCATGCGTAAAATGTAAAGATGCGCAGAACTTTAGTGCGCCGGAATTTTCATATGTTCTGTTAGTCGTGTGTAGCACGCCATGGATTGTGTTCCATGTGTATTTTTCTACTAAATACTTTTGTCTTTAATCGCTTAAATAAATACTTAATGTTTATATAATTGTTCCGTGTATCCTTTTTACTTATCCTGAGGTTAAAAAGTAAACAGAAGTTAATCCTTTTTTATTGTATATTTCCTTTTTAAATAAAAAAACATAACCTAAAACATTCCTTCGTTCTCTTAGATTCTATCGTTTTTGGAGCGTGTCACATATATAAATAATTAGTTACATAAATATATATGTATATTTATACATCGAGAGATAATTTATGCTAAAAATTCGATAATGTTATTAAAAAAATGTTTATGTTTACGATTGTATTTACTTCCTCCATATTAACTTTTATAAATTAACTTTTTATAAGAATGTTTTGTAGAGTGTCATTTATTAGCTATCGGACGTAGTTATTTTTTTTTTTATTAAATTATTAAAAAAATATATAAAACAACACTGTTAAACAAATATTTGAATTTCGTTTCACGCAAACAATTGCGTTTCCTTAAATCGTATGTTTACATGCATGCGTTTTAACGTGCGTTCTGACGTACTTTATTTTTAATAGCGAATTGAATACTAGGAAATCTGCTGGTGCCGAATAAAGAACTACGTTTATTGGTTGACAAATCACGGGACTATTCTGCTTTTCCCTTAAAACGCATGCATGTAAACATAGGACTTCTATTTCCGCAAAAACTATGCGTTGCGCGGGATTATTTAAACCCATCTAAAGACGTTTCACTTACAACATAAAACAATATCTATAAACTGCGACTCTTCATTGTACTCTTTAAGACATTCGTGTTGAGAAATCTTTTTTAAATCTTTGATGAAAAAGCCACAATAACCACATTTTCCTTTAGACTGCAATTAAAAAAATAAACATCAAATTTAATTTTTAAAATATAGATTTAAAAAATTTAGTTATTTATCATTGCATTGCTTTTAGGTTTACAAGTTACAATAAACAGATCCTTAAATAAATGTTGCTCTTATATATTTAAATATACTAATGTTTTATTTCTTGACTACATTAATAGATCGCAAATTTATAATTTACTTCAACATTTTTCTCAACAGCTTTATTCATTTTTTGCAAAATAGAATACAATTTATATTTACGGTTTATGAAATAAAAATAGCAGACAGTAAATCTGACAAGTTGTAAATGGCCATAAGCAAACAAAAAACTAGAATACGTACTTCTAAATAAAACCTGAATTCCAGGGAACTACATAAAGCACGGTACACGAACTCTCAGTCCCTAGGGATACAACGCACAACGCAAAAACGAAGCATTCAACGCAGGTATCTGCTTCGGGTGTAAATTGGACATTTCGTAAAATGGTCGTATCTAATTGCGGCCATGTTGGATTGGAAGTGAATTTACTGTGTGAAAAGCTGCTTAATGATTTAGTTAAAGAGTGCAGTGACTATCAAAGTAAACAAATAGGATAATATATGTAAGTACTTAATTTGTTTATTAATGTTTTAAATAATGTAGGTTGTTAATTAATAAATATAAATCAATAAAATAATTTTTGGAAGTGTGTCAGTTATTTTTGTTAACAAATTGACAGTAAAAGTGTTAAGTTTTAATTTAATAGGTTATGTTATTGTTAGTGATTGTTTATTTTGTTTAAAAGACATGAAGTTTATTTTAGTTCTATTTATTGAGAAGCCATATTAAACTTGTTTATTACAATTTTAATTTTTATAATGTTTTTTTTCCATTTCTATGTGTTGAATAAAGTTGTATGTAAAATAATGTGCTGCTCAAATCAAAATTTCTTAATATTATATTGACTTCATGAATTTATAATTAGTTAGTTTATTGCTTTTTCGTTCTTAATGCTAAAAAATGAAGTTAATTTATAATAAATATTTTTAATTATTAAGTGTCAAACTTGTGTGTCATTTATATCCAAATGTGATTAAATAATTTAGTTTTATTTTGTAAGTTTTCACTAATACTGATGAAAACATTTACTTTGTTAGGCTGACAACTTTTAATACCCTTGAAATTTAACTTTACTTTTTAATTTTCAGATTTTGGTTTCCAAGCACTGCATATGAAGATATTCGAAAGCATTTCAATGCTTCGAATTTACAGAAATTAATTTTCTGTTAACCTTCCAATCAACCAAATCCACAGGTAATTCAATAGTTATATTAATAAATCTATAATAATAATCTGCAAGTTCTTTCATTCCTTAACCATTCATTTATTGGCTGTTCACACCTACAGTTTCGCACATATGTATATATTTTTTGTTTTAAATCAGATATTTTTTAAAAAATGCATTTAAATAGATTAAAATTTAAGTTTATAAATATCAGTTCAAATCAACTTAATTTTATTAATAAGTAAATCTATCATTTTTTCTATAATTTTCTATATGTAATTAATCTCATTAAATTTTATAATTATTCTTCAATTTTGTTTAATTATTTTGTTCTGTTGTCGCGATTATTCTCGACAAATTTCGCATTTTTCTTTCGATTGTTAATTATTTTCGTCATGTCACAATTATTTTAGTCATTTTGTAATTTTTCTTTTAATTATCAATTATTTGCTTTTCATTTTCATTTAATTCTTTAAATTCCAATAGTTTCAGGGTAGAAAAATCGGAAGTAATTGGCAATCCAATGATGATGGTTTTAAAAGACCCGTTAAATCCTCGAGATATCTTAGTAGAATCACGGATCCAGATTTACTTTGTGGAATAATTTTCGTGAATAATGGATTCATAGTGAAAATTATGTTTCATCTTTTAAATGTTTGTTTCAAAAATTGATTTTTAATCAAACTAAACAAAATTTGTATTAAATTGATTGAATTATTATTTTTTAAACGAAGATTTGTTTTTTCCCTGCCGATAGGAAATACCTAAAAAATGACTGGCTAAAATGACTAAATGAATTAAGTCATTTTTGAGGTACGATTTGAATGATTCCGTGCTTAGAAAATGTCCAACGAAAAAGGGATCAAAAGGTTAATTTATGGCTATTTATGACCGTAAATTCTAAACCCTGAAGAATTTTATTATGCTTTTACTCTCTCATAAAATGAAAGGTTCTTTTACAGTCCTTTTTTCAATTCTAAATTATTTATATTATTTATTGCAAAATTATACTTGTTTTTCAATAATTTAGTTATTTATGTTTATATGAATAAGATATATTCCTTGGAAACAAAATTCAAAAATGATATCAGATTTTTAATATCTTCTTCTGTTTACGAGTTTCGCTACTATTCTTTTAATTCTAAGGCTTTTACCGAAAATTTAACATCCCCGTAATTGTCCGAAATTACAGATTCTAAATTTAAAAGAACCGAAGTTCTAACTTAAAAATTGAAAAAAAATTTATTTATTAAGAAATAAATATTTTTTACCAGTAAATTTTTCGTATTTGAGATGTCGAAAAAGGGACGAGCTATGTCGTAAAACTTTCAAACATCTGGAATGAATTAAAAATCAGAAATAAAAATTTCTCTAAATTTGTAATTATAAATTTATAAATTGAGAATTTGCATTCTACGTCTTTCAACGATTATGTGTATCTAATTTTTTTCCCGATAATGTTATTTTTTATAAAAAATAACAATATTTATAATAATTGATTGTCATTTAATTTTATTCATTTTGAGAAAATTTTTAGATATTTATAATCGTGAAAAACCAGAGATTTATAATTTTTTAATATACAATTTCAAATTTGCAAATTGCAAAATTTTTGAGTCATAAAACTTTTGGGTTACCGAAGCCATAAATGAAAAAAATATCCTGGTAGGCATTCACATATTCCAGTTCAACGCATTTATGATCCTATTAAAACTTAAATAAGTACTTCCGAAATTAAAAGGGACTACCTACTCGGAGCAAAAAGTGGTACCTGGCATTGTTAGAGTAAAAATGACTAAAAAATGTCGTACCAGTCATATTTTGGATATATTTTAGGTATATCCTATCGGCAGGGTTTCTAAGAATTAAGCACACATGATGAGGGTCTAAAATTTTTATCGCCATTTTTTACACGAGTGAAAAATCAAACGAGGACGTCAGTTATTCTTGTGATGCGGCAATGGAGCACAAAAAGCAGGAAGAAGTTTTAAAACGTTTTAGAATCCATAAATGCAATTTACTCATAGCAACTTCCATTTTAGAAGAAGGTTTTACAATAATTCGTACTTTATTAGCTTCAAATTAATAATTAGATACGTTTTCCAATTATTTTGTTATATTGTTAAAAAATGGAAAAATATGGTTATAATAATTTTTCGCTTTTAGGAATTGACACTCCAAAATGTAATCTTGTCATGAGATACAAATTTCCAAAAAATTATCAGTCCTACGTTCAGTGCAAAAGTTGAACGAGAGCAGTGGATGCTTTGCATATTCTCCTCGTGTCTCAAATTGAATTCAAGGACTGTGTGTGGCAACTCGCTCAATATCGTTACATTGAAAAAGTATTAAAAACAATTCTTCAAGTTTTAAAAACCACAAAGTGTGAAAAATATTACATTTTAATTTGTTTTTCAGATTTTATTACTCAAGTGTTCAACTAAAGAACCAAACAAGGGAGAGGAACTAAAAGCTGATAAATACACGGATGTTATTCCTAACTATGAACCCTTTGAGGTTAAGAATTCTGCAAAAGTTCCTTTAATTCTGCTATTTCTTTGGTCAACCGGTAAAACCTTTGATCATTTTTTAATAAAGAAAGCCTAAAAAATTTTACTAAATGAAATAATAGACTATTTTTTACTAATTTGGATAATTGTGAATTTTACAGATATTGTGCTAAATTACCGAGCGATACCTTTACGAGACTGACACCAAAATGGAATATGGAATTCATTGAAATTACTGGTAAACCGAGGTACATTTGTTCCTTGCGGCTGCCCATCAATTCTCCCTTGGAATACGTCGGTTCGGTAATTATTTCATAGTATTTAAGAAAAGTAAATTCCCTTCCAAGTATATGTTTGAGAAACGTAAATTCGATCAATGGGATGGTAAAAAAAACATGAACACTTTTTATGTCATTTTTTCAAGTTGCGACGTTTCTATAGTGTGGTTTACTATCCTCTTCAGGTTAATTTTATTGACTAAATAAATAAACACTAAATTAATATAATAAAAACAACTGTCACACACATTAGACTTTAAATAACAACTTAAATAATAATAACTGAGTATTCGTGTAAAATTAAATACATTGCAACTAGTCAAATTTAAAATGTTTGTCAAAATTAAAATACAATAAATAAAAAATAATAATAAATAACAGAGAGAGGACCGACGTTAAAATTTCTGTCATTTCGATACAAGTATCAAGTCAAAACTAAATTTAAAATTAAAATAAGTTAGGAAGAACACCACGTATACTGGAAATATAAGAGGTCAATGAAATCAAAAGTAAACAAGTTTAGAGGGAGACACCTGAAAGTAGTTAGGAATTTAGTTTTATAATAAGAGGGAAATAACTCTCACTCAGAAAACAGATGTCTTCCTATTTATTAATAGTCCAGTCATTATTTAAAATATGTATCATTTCAGAAATTAAGCGTTTATTTAATTCGGTCAGGTTGGCGATCCAGTATAGTGGTATTGTTCCAGTGGAAGTCATGTTTGAACTCCAGTTGATGAGCACGCACGGCAAGTTTAACATTCTTTCTTTTTTTTATGTTCGTTGACACGTTCAATCAATGTGCGTTTCGTCTCACCAATGTAAGTAGCTAGGCATTCTTTACACTTAAATTTATAGACAACATTCGTTTCTTGCCATTTTTCAGATATATCTTTTATCAATTTAACAATGTTTTTTAAATTTTTATTAACAATAGGGATTGTATGAATATTATATGACTTTAGAATTCTAGATAATTTTGGGAAATTTGAATTATTAAACGGTAAACAAATTTTAGGAATTTGTTTTTACGGAAGTGATCTGGCATTATTGAGATCCGAATCATTCTTGTCAAATTTGATTTTCCTTAAACAGGTCTTAATGTATTTGTTGAAAAAATAAGATGGAAAGTCATTGTTAATGAGGATTTGTTTAACTTTATTTAAATTTTCTTTGTAAAACGAATGGTGTGAAAGAAGAATTGCCCTGTCTACCAGATTGTATACAATATTTATTTTTTGTTGGTTGGGATGGTTAGAAAAATAATTAATAAGTCTACCAGAAGAGGATGACTTCTGATATTAATTACTAATCATTTTGTTATTTTGGATATTTAACGTAACATCTAAGAAGTTTATTTGATTATCAATCTGGAGTTTATGAGTAAATTGTAAATTATCGTTATATGAATTAAAAATATTTAGGATCAAATCAATATGGTCTTTATGAATACAAACAATCGTGTCATCAACATATCTATAATAATAAAACAATGGAATACAATTGTATTGGGTTTTTAAAATATTGAGACACTTACATTCCAAATCACACATTACAATATCTGCGAAAAGTGGTGAAATGGGAGAACCCATCGGTGTACCATCAATTTGTTTATAATATTTGTTGTTGAAAATAAAAAACGTATTGTCAAAGAGAAACTTTGTATACATTTTACAATCTCAGAAAATGATATTTCACAATTTGTTAATGATCTTATTCTTCGTTCTAATCCTTCAATAACTAAATTTAAAGGAATTTTAGTAAATAATGAGTTAACATTAAGAGACATTAACACATAGTCATCAGGAATAGTTAAATTCTCAAGTTTCTTCATAAGATCAAAACTGTTATTAATATAAGATTTTGGAGTCCACTTCTGGTAGACATATTAATTATTTTTCTAACCATCCCAACCAACAAAAAATAAATATTGTATACAATCTGGTAGACAGGTCAATTCCCTCTGAACTTGTTTACTTTTGATTTCATTGACCTCTTCCCTACTGACCTGCATATCTTCAGATAGAATTTTTTTTGGAGTTGGGGTAACAATAGTACAATAGTTTTAAATGCCAAGTAGTTTTGTAGGGGAGTAAACTTCGACTCTTTAACGAAAAAAATTTACAAGCAATTTGACCTGGAAATTTAGGTCGAACACCGATTCCTGATTGTAATTTTTTTTCCTTTTATGGTTCCCGTAACCCAAAATTTTTATGATTAAAAACTTTTGCAATTTCAAAAATTAAAATTTCAAAAATAAAAATATGAAATCTACTTATTTTCACGATTAGGAATATAAAAAAAAATTCTAAAAACTATTAAAATTGAAGGAAAGTAAATTTTCAAAGCTATTTTTATTATTATGAAAAATAACTTTTTTGAGGAAATTTTTAGATATTCTTTATCGTTAGAACACGTAGAATTTTAATATTTAATTTTTAACTTTATTAATGCGAAATTAGAGAAATTTTTGTTCCCGATTTTTAATTAAATTCAGGAGTCTTCAAGTTTTATGATCTCTCTGGACCCTTCTACGAGGCCTTGAATATATTAAAAATTGACCTGTGAAAAATTTGTTTCTTAACAAATAAAATTGTTTAAATTTTAATGATAGAAAATTGTTTCTTTTAAATCTAGAATCTGTAAGTTCTAACAATTACGTACATATAAAAATTTCCCCAAAAATCCTAAATTTAAATGAATAATATCGTATCTCATAAACGGTAGCAGATATTAAAAAACTGATGTCATTTTTGGATTTTTGAATAGAAGTATGTATTATGTTCATAGTAATAACATATATTTATATAAGTGGTTAAATTCTTAAACAACAAATATAATATTGGAATAAATAATTTAAATTATTTAAAATTGTAAAAAAGAAAGGTTATCCTTCCATTTTATGAGGGTAAAGGCCATAAAACGGTTTGGGACTTCCAGGCCAACTGTCATAAATCAACCCTCACAATAGATATTTTCAGTGGCGAATTGTCCCAAATCACAACTGAGAAACCACTTAAAAACAACTGGGATTTCAGTGGTTCTGTCTCAGTGATTTTTCAGTGTTTTTCATTCGACAGGGTACATGTGTACGCACAGTGCCGGCCTTAGCAACCTTCGCGTCCCTGTGCGAGAATTAGTATGGCGCCCTTTTTAGTGGTTCTTTCCTTCTTCTTATCAGTTTTAACCTTTTTTTTTTTTTTACTTATCGAATTTTTGTGAACCGCTTCTTTGAAAACCATGGCGCCCCCTAAAACTTAAACGCTTTTGTGCGGCCGCACAGGCGCGCACTACCCTAAAGCCGGCACTGTGTACGCATATAAGATCTCAGGTGACACAGACGAGATCTCGCATAAGATCTTATGTAAAAACGTAAGTAGGAACTCATGTAAGTTATTATATTAAGTTCCGTCATGCGCCGGGTATAACGTTACTCAATATGAAATTAAAACAGCGTTCTTATATGAGTTCTCATCTGCGTACGTATGTAAGAACACAGGTGCGAACACACTTACGAAATCATGTGCGACCACACCTAAGTATTAAATTAAATATATTATTAAAAAAAAATTCTCGCCAACGGGATTCGAGCCCATCTATTTAATTTAACATATTTAATTTAATACTTATGTGTGGTCGCACATGAGTTCGTACGTGTGTTCGCACATGTGTTCGTACATACGTACGCAGATGAGAACACATATAAGAACGCTTTTACAATTTCATATTGAGTAACGTCATACGCGGCGCATGACGGAACTTCATATAAGAACTTACATGCGTTCGTACCTACGTTTTTACATAAGATCTTATGCGAGATCTCGTCTGTGTCACCTGAGATCTTATATGCGTACACATTAGTGTGGTCCAAAAAAGGTCGATTTTTGAAAATTAAAAATACTGTCGCAGTTTTATATTCTGCAAAAAAAATACAAGGCAGAACTCTTTTTTTATAACTTTTTAAATTAATAATTGACTTGTCCCTAGGGTTTGAAAGGTTCTCAGTGCTTCTTCTACTTATCCGTCGTATTTCACTTATGTGTAATAATCTAAATCGTATCCTGGAAAGGGTTTGCGGGTGAAAAAAATACAATAGACCTGCTTCTGAGTAGGTAGAAATGGTCGACTTCAATCCTAGACCCTTTACTTCTCCTTTTCGTCAGTAGCAATGCACAGGCCTATATCAGTTTCGCTCATAATGATGGCTGTAAACCGACGACGGGCGAAAAACCGTAAACTTCAATTCAAGAATGTGTCCCTTTAATATTTATAAATCAATTTTATTTTTTCATGTACTATTGTCAATAGAATAAACTTTTATTTCATGTAAATTTTAAATAAATTAATTTATATTTACTGGTAAAAATTGCCTCTAAAAACTGTCTATTTAATGATTTTTCAGGTTTTTTCTAACTGAATAACAACTATAAATATATCATTTTGGAAATTTTTTTTGTTTCGATAAAATATTTTAATTGTCACCTAACAGTTTACGGAAATACATTGCAATAGGAAATCAACAAAGCCGGAAAAAATAAGATTGAAAATAAATTGCTTGTTTTACGTGTTAATTCCCATAAGAGACAAAAAGTCGCAGGGACAAGCCAATTATTAATTTAAAAAATTATAAAAAAAAGAGTTATGCCTTGTATTTTGTTGCAGAATATAAAGCTGCGACAGTTTTTATAATTTTTAAAAATCGACCTTTTTTGGACCACCCTAGTACACATGTAAGTACATACCTACCTTCTTACGACAGATCACACGCACGTTTTTACAGTAGGGTTATATTTCCAGGATACGTGGTGTTCTTCCTAACTTATTTTAATTTTAAATTTAGTTTTGACTTGATACTTGTATCGAAATGACAGAAATTTTAACGTCGGTCCTCTCTCTGTTATTTATTATTATTTTTTATTTATTGTATTTTAATTTTGACACATTTTAAATTTGACAAGTTGCAACGTATTTAATTTTACACGAATACTCAGGTATTATTATTTAAGTTGTTATTTAAAGTCCAATGTGTGTGTCAGTTGTTTTTATTATATTAATTTAGTGTTTATTTATTTATTCAATAAAATTAACCTGAAGAGGATAGTAAACCACACTATCGAAACGTCGCAACTTGAAAAAATGACATAAAAAGTGTTCATGTTTTTTTACCTTCCCATTGATCGAATTTACGTTTCTAAAGTACTTCATAGTATATTTCATTTAATTGGATTTTTCAAAAAAGTTAAAATATAATTCTAACTAATTAGAGTTCGGTCTTCACATTTTTTTTACTATTAGTCATATCCGATTCCAAATAAAGCGATTTCGCGAAGACAATATTACAAAAAGATGTGATAATTTTACCTCGTTTATTTTATTCTTTATTAAGATTCAGTAAAAGAATGTCAAAAGAATGCAAAGAATTAAAAAATTTTAATTTATCAGGGTGACCACTTGACCGGCAAACCGGTAAATGACACGAGAATTAAAAAATTATCTGTGAAAACCGGGAATTTCTTCGTGGAACTAAGAATCCTGAGAAATTTTATCAAAAATTTTTTTTTCATATATCACAAATCTATAATAATAATAATCCCCAAGTTCTTGCATTCCTTCATCATTCATTTTTTGTCTGTTCACACCTACAGTTTCGCACATATGTATATATTTTTTGTTTTAAATCACATACTTTTTACAAAATACATTTAAATTGATTAAAATTTAAGTTTATAAATATTAGTTCAAATAATTTTAAGTTTATTAATATGTAAATCTATAATGTTTTCTATAATTCTTAACAGTTTTCAATATACAATTATTATTCTCTTTAAATTTTATAACCTGTTCTTTAATTGTTTTTAATTATTTTGTTCTTTTATCGATTATTCTCGTCAGCTTTCGAATGTTAATTATTTTCCTCATTTTTCAATTATTTTTTTTAAATATTTAATTATTTTTAACATTTTGTAATTTTTTTTTCAATTATCAACTATTTTCTTAATATTTCAATTTATATATTTTTTTTAATGACATATATTTGGGGCGCTTCTGTAACCTTTTGCACGTTCCTTGTAAGTCACGTTTTGATTGGACATCTTCGAAAAACACACAATCGACGCGAAACTAAATCGATGCGCGCCACGATAGCCACCCACTGCAACGGATTTATCTCAAAAAGTAAAACTCGAATTGACTTAAACTTTAAGGAAGGCATTTTTAACATGTTAAAGAGTAACTTTATGCAAAAAAAAAAAAATACATTTTTCCATGAGAAACGCCCCTTAAAAGTGATAATATTTTTTAGAATTATTTTCGATTATTTTACTAATGTGTCACTTTAAAAGGTGGATTACCTTTTTTATCATCTAAAATAAGTAGTGCATATCTTCTGAAGCATGTTTCATGGTTTTAGAACTTGATAATAATTGTGTTGTTGATATTGAATACATTTTTCGGATATATTTTCGATTATTTACTTTAGGGGTGGGTTTTGGCGGTAGTTAGCCCTTGTTATTAACTTGAATAGCTAAGGGATGTATGTTTTATTGTTTCATGCTTTAAGAACTTGATAATAATTTTTTGTGGAAATTGATAAATTTTTTCGGATATACATATTTTTGTTAATTGTCTTTAGGGGTGACTTTTGGGGGTAGCAGGGATCACAGTGGTTTCTTCGTTTAATTTTAGGTGGAAAGGGGGATTTCGATTTTCAAAAAAGAGGATTTTCTTTAATAAAAAGGGGATTTTGGAAATGAATAAAAAAGGGTTATATTAATAATTCAAGTTTTCTTTTACAAAATTTTATTGTTTCTTTTTTTCAAAACAGTTTTATTAATTAATTAAGTCTTTTTTTGTTCAATTTGTTTATGAAAATTTAAAAAAAAGAGCACTTTCGGAAATACAAAAATTTATCTTTTAATAGATTGTCTGTTCAACGACGAGTAGATGGTTGTTGCAATTAAATAATTTTTAAAATAATTTTTAACTTCAAATGGTTTTTTAAATCATTTATTTAATAATTAGATTTTAAACAGTAAACATAAAAATCTGTGATGTAAAATGTTCTGATATAATATTAAAGAAAATAAATTGAAAATCTTTCAGCGAAATATGACAAAATCAATTCAAATTATTTTTATTAATCTCTTTTATTCTATTTTTCTATTTTAGGTATGATTCAAAGCAATTACTTTTTGTTTGAAATAAGTAAATATATTTCATAAACAATTTTTTTTCCATCCAATAAAATAAATTTGATGTATTTCAGCAAGAATACATGATACTCGAAACATGTTTTAATTTTATCAAAAATATGGCAGCAAAATTTTTATTACAAAAATATAATTAAATACATTAGATAATATAATCATTTTCATAACATTTATTTCTTTTTTTGGCAAAATGTGACAGAATTAGTTCAAATTATTTTTATTAACCTTTTGTATTATTTTATTTTATGATGCGAAACTAGCAATATTTGTTTAAAACGAGTAAAAAATATTTAATAAAAATTTTTTTTATTTAATAAATTAATTTGCTGTAATTAATTAAGAAAACATGGTAATAAGAATATTATTTAACTTTTTAAAATAATTTTTTTTTAATTCTCTTTTTTTTCATGTTTCCTGTTTAAAATCTAAATTAATTCAATAAATAATATAAAAAAACCATTTCAAGTTAAACATTATTTTTAAACATTTAAATTCAATAACTAATTTCTCATCATTGTACAGACACCCTAAAAAAGGATAAATTTTTGCATTTCCAAAAGTGGAAAAATAGAAACTTTTTTTAAAAAAAAGAAGGTCAAAGAGGAGAAAAATCTTGATTTAGGTGTTTTAGGTGATAAAATCTTGATTTTAGGTGTTTTAGGTGATTTTTCTAAAAAAAAGGGGAAAATAAGGGGAAAAGGGGAAAAAAAGGGGATTAGGTGAAAAAGGGGAGTAACTGTGATCCCTGGGTAGCTAACCCTTGTTATCAACTTGAATAACGGAGGGAGTCCCTTCTAGGTAAGTTCTATTGTTTTAGAACTTGATAATAATTTTTTTGTGGAAATTGATACAATTTTTGGATATATTTTCGATTATTTTCTTTAGAGGTGGCTTTTGGTAGTAGTTGATGCTTGTTGTCAACTTGAATAACTGGGGAAGCCCCACCTTGGGATGCACCCTGGTTTTAGAACTTAATAATAATTTTTTGTGGAAAATGATAAAATTTTTCAGTTTTATTTTAGATTAGGGAAGAGTAGTCTAAGACGGGCACCCTTTAATATCTTTGAAATAAAGAAATTTATTAAACAATTGTGTATGTAGATATGTAGTCGAGATGTATCTAATTAATTTAGAAATATTTTTTTGTACTTTTCAAAAAAATATAAATAATAAGAGGGAAAAATGTTTTTATCAGTTCAAAAGATGAAATATTAACTAGTTTTCAAATTTGAAATTTTCTAAATTAAATGTCATTTGGAATGGAAGTATTAATTTTATCTCAAAGAATATTCTCTAATGTTTAAAAATCTTACATATATTTAATTGATATTTACTTTATATATTCAAAAAACGTAAATTCGTAAATATCTTAAAAATAAGTCTGTCGCCTAAGACGGGCCCAATAATTTATTAAATTTTCGATTAAAGCGGAATCTTCTTTACCCTATGAAAATTTTACAAATTCAAATTTTTATGTATTTGCCGCTTCTGTTTCTAACCTCAAATATCACTTTGAATGTTTAAAAAGAATATTAAACAAAAGCTATTTTTGTGCTGTGAAACAATTAAATTCTGAAATTAAATGTAAAATTGTTTAAGATTTTACAGTTTTTTCAAATAGTTATTATTCTTATGTCATCAAAATCAAATTATATTATATAATAGTCATATTTGTTGTTTGTACTTTACAAAATTTCCTTAGGCCTGTGCGGTATTGAAAATCCATAACCGGTTTTCTGTTTTTAAAAAAACCGGTTTTGAAGTCGGTGTTCGGTTTTAAAACCGAAACCGGGTTTTTTTTAAATACCGGTTTTTTTAAATACCGTTTTTTTAAATACCGGTTTTTTAAAATACCATTTTATTTAAACAGAAAACTGGTTTAACACTCTAAAAATAAGTGTCTTATTTTGTCCTCACTTTTAAGACATTTTAGGATGTCTTAATTTTAAACCATTGAGAAAGTGTCTTAAAAATAACTGTAAGACGCTTTCTAAATGTCTTATGTCTTAAAAAAAATCACTTGTAAGACACCTGTTTTTACAGTGAAGAACCGCCGACATCTTGGCAAAATTTACGCGGTAAAACTGCTTAAAACCAATGGGTTTTCCTGCATGCATCATGGTAAGTAGGTTATTTAGATACGGTATTATCTATACGGTTTACCGCACAGGCCTAAATTTCCTGATATAGGGCATTAAAAAGACATGTATTTTGCTTAAATTACCTTAAACAGTTGTAATTGAAGAATATATATTGTTCAGTAAATAGATTTTGGGGATTTTAAAAAAGGCCCGTCTTACCATACCAGGTAGCCTAAGACGGGCTACATTGAACTTTTTTTTAAATACCAAAATTAATTGTCATTCAAAGAATTATTAAGGTTTTCATTTTATCAATTATTTAGAGAAAATGTTAAAAATAAATATAGGTGTATTATGATTTCATTTTTAATTCACTAACTAAACAATTTTTTGCCAAATATGAATAGGGGCCCGTCTTAGGCGACTTTCCCCTATTTTCTTGAGGAGTGGCTGTTTAGGGCAGTTGGTCCTTGTTGTTTAAATTTATTTTAGATTCTTTTTCTTGTGGGGGACTTTTTATGATAGTTGCGCCTTGATGTAATTTTGACAGGGATTATTCTCTTACGTAGCTTCCATGAAATGAGAACTAAACTTGATTATAATTTTGTTGTGAAACTTGTATTTTTTTCTGAATTAATTTCGATTATTTTACGTAGCAGTGACTTTTAAGGGTACTTGACTCTTTTTATCTTTATGAATAAATGAGGGGTTATCTCCCACGTTTCTTTCAGCGTTTTATTAGAACTGGAATAAAACTTTTTGTTGTATTGGATAATTTTTTAAAATCTTTATTTGTATGTTATAAGATTCTCATAAAATATTATAAATGTAATGTATGACGTTGTAGTAATGTAGATTATAAAATAATATTATTGTTAAATAATTGCGCAAGTTAAAGATCTTTTTGATATTTTCTTTCTATCGTTCAAGTTTTAGTGCGAAATTCGTTTTCGTTTAGGAGGTTCGACATACGTTTTATGTGTTTTGCCGAGACTTGACGTTATTCCCTATCACATGCTACCTTTTGAATACCCCTTTTGATACTAAAAGTAAAAAAATTATTATAAATCGCTGCTTTCAAAATTAATATTTTTGCAGATTCACTACTATTTCTGGACATTGACGGAGGCGTTGATATCAGTACATTAGGAGGAGGTTTACAGACAAATTTTGCCTAACGCAGTGACGTCATTCTCGATCACATGACTATAAGTAAATTAAATTTTTTGTACGAATGAATTTAAAGTGATTACAAAAATTAAAATTGAGTAGAGTCTGTGTTTTAATTTAATACAATTCGGTATCGCATCTTCCTTCAAAAACTGTTTTCGAAGATTCTATTGACGGCTGGCTTTTGGGTGTTCACTGGTATTGTTGTCACGGGAAAATATTTTGATCTGGTCCAAGGAGAATATTTTTTATTACTGAAGTTGATGTCACATTCTTGAAATTAGTCGGCATGGTATCTTCCTTCAATGACATAAAATTCAGATTCCTGGTACAATTCTAAACTAGGTGTGAATTCTGTCCATTTCATGGACACTTCGCTTCCAAGGAAGCAAAACAATTTGCTTCCTCATAGAGGAAGCAATAATTTAATAATATTTTAAATATTTCCATCCATTGCCCTCTCGCTTATCCTGGTTCGACAGTATTAACCCTCAACTGCTAGACTGGGTCTGACAGACCCGGTAGACCTTCACCGCTCTCTCCTATAGCGTTTTGGTGAGGAGGGGAGAGGTTTTTGCTCGGGTCTATTGGACCCAGTGTAGCAGGTAGGTAACAAAAACTGTACACTGCAAAAACAGGTGTCTTAAATTGTTTAAAAATGTCTTAAATTAAGACATTTTTCGTGTCTTAGACACCAAAAGCATCTTAATTTAAGACATTTTTGGCCAATTTAAGACACCATGTTTTTGCAGTGTAATATGTTAAAAATTAAAATTGTCTAAAAATGATTTATTATTATCTTTGAATCATAAATAAATCATAAATAAACCATAAATAAATCACAAAGTTTTCGCAAAAAATTGTATGTTTTGGAAACAATGAAATATTGTATTTTTAATAATGTGGTTTCTCTTTATTTAAGGGGAGTCACCTGAGAAATTTCAACCCATCGAAATATGCTACTTATCGGTGCAAATTTTTTTTCTGGGATTATTTTGGATGTAAAAGAATGACATATTATCAAGATTAAAAAAAAAAAAAATTTTGAATAAAAAATTAAAAAATGTTAAAACCCATACGATATTTTGTTTGAAATCTTAAAAAAGGCATATAAAAAAATTGGCATTAAAAAAATATGAAAAATTGTAGGAGGAGATCGACGCCCCCCGTTGATAACATGTTTATTAAAAAAAAAGAAATTTCAGTAGATAAATTCAACTTTTTAATTTTAATATTTTTATTTAATCATTCCAAATTATATTTAATTATTAATTCAGGTTTTAATATTTTTGACTAAAAAAATATTATTAATTAAAACAATATAAAAAATTTGAGCGGAATTGTACTTTCTAGGTACAAGATTAATAAAAGAACACCTCTTTTACGTATATAGCCTTGTATTTACTTTATAATATAGTATTGAAGATTGAAATTGAATGTTATTGCATATATTTGATTAAATAAACATTATAGTGTACGTTCAGCCCAATTAACATTCTATGGTACACAACTTCACAGACATTTAATTACACAAACAATTGAATACAAATCATATCTTACAAAATTATTAATAAAAATGATTTTCGACTGTTTTTTAAATTAACATTTTATTTCATTGACTTTTTAATAAACATGTTATCAACGGGGGGCGTCGAGATAGATTTTTACAAAAAAAAAAAAAAAAAAAAATCAACAAAAAGAATTTTTTTTTTTCAAAAATTTTTTTTTTTAATTTTGATATTATGGCATTCTTTTACATCCAAAATAGTCCCAGAAAAAAAATTGGCACCCATAGGTAACATATATTTCGATGGGTTAAAATTTCTCAGGTGACTCCACTTAATGAACCAAATTTGATGATTTTCATTTCTCTCAAAAAATATGTTTTTTTCAGCCAATCAAAAAATGGCTTAAACAGACTTAAGGTACATGTTTAAAGCTTTAAAAATCCACTTAGAAATTTTATTTATGTCTATTTTTGGTGTTACTATAGCTATTTGAAAAAAACGACTTTTTAAAAAAGTATCTTTACATTTCTTGAAATATTTAAAAAAATATTAAAGACACATTCAATTAAGCTAGATATTATTTTTCTACAGGTTCTGGCAATAAGTTTTAAAAAAAAGACGTCCCGATATGTTCATTAGGCTCTGAGCAATCAGCGTTTGAAAATCGCTCGGGTCTTGTAGACCCAATCTAGCAGTTACGTTAAATCCCGATAGTCTAGCAGTTGCGGGTTAATATTATTAGTAATAATATTATTATTATTATTATCATTATTTTACTAGGTGAAAATTATGTCCATTTCGTGGATATTTCGTTTTAAAGTTAGCAAACAAATTTGCTTTCTTATAGAAAAAGCAATATATTATGAATATAAAATTTAATTCGAGAAATTCTTTAAAAAAAGGAATTTTAAGTGCAAAAAAATGAAAAAAATCAATTAATTTACGAATTTTTAATCAATTATAAAAGTTATATAGGTCAATCGATTCGTTTTGAGATAAGAAATATGATTTTTTTATTCATTAAGTTGTATTTTTAGCTTGGAAAAAAAGTTTGGCAAAAAACGATTTTTTTCCATGAAAAAGGTGCTCAACAAAATTTGATTGGGTATTTTCAAAAATCCCTGTGTCCAAATTTAGATATTCACGAGCTTAAAAAGTCATCCAAATTTTATTGAAATCCGTTGAAGCGTTCTCGAGATATCCTGGCGACAAAAAACGCTATACACACACACGTACACACACACACACACACACACACACACACACACACACATACATCTAGACATTTGCTTAGGAATGAAAATTTACGCTTTTTAGATGAAAATGAGTCGATTTAGACTATTTTTGGAAAATCGAAAATCTTAACGATCACAAAGCTTCCTCTATGAGGAAGCAAAAATTAAAAGTCTATTAAATTTAATTATTGAGAATGATGTACAAATATTGAAAAAGTAATATTTAAAAAAAATTTGTAAAAAATATGTTATCCAAATTTAACGAAAAAAAATAATAATTGACCAAAAATAGTTATAAACAATATATATTTAATTAAATATAAATAATGTTAGTAAAAAATATTTTCATTTTTGTTAAAATTTAATCAATTTATTACGAAACTCTTCATTCGTCAATGATTAATCACCGGTGGGATTTTTTTTTTGTTTTTTTTTTCTCATGGAAAAATGTATTATTTTTTTTGTGCATAAAGTTACTGCTTACCATGTCAAAAAAGCCTTCCTTAAAGTTTAAGTCAATCCGAGTTTTACTTTTTGAGATAAATCCGTTGCAGTGGGTGGCTATCGTGGCGTGCATCGTTTTAGTTTCGCGTCGATTGTGTGTTTTTCGAAGATGTCCGATCGAAACGTGACTTACAAGGAACGTGCAAAAGGTTACAGAAGCGCCCCAAATATATGTCATTAAAAAAAATAATTTAATTGAAATATTAAGAAAATAGTTGATAATTGAAAGAAAAATTACAAAATGTTAAAAATAATTAAATATTTAAAAAAAATAATTGAGAAATGAGGAAAATAATTTACATTCGAAAGCTGACGAGAATAATCGATAAAAGAACAAAATAATTAAAAACAATTAAAGAACAGGTTATAGAATTTAAAGAGAATAATAATTGTATATTGAAAACTGTTGAGAATTATAGAAAACATTATAGATTTACTTATTAATAAACTTAAAATTATTTGAACTAATATTTATAAACTTAAATTTTAATCAATTTAAATGTATTTTGTAAAAAGTATGTGATTTAAAACAAAAAATATATACATATGTGCGAAACTGTAGGTGTGAACAGACAAAAAATGAATGATGAAGGAATGCAAGAACTTGGGGATTATTATTATTATAGATTTGTGATATATGAAAAAAAAATTTTTGATAAAATTTCTCAGGATTCTTAGATCCACGAAGAAATTCCCGGTTTTCACAGATAATTTTTTAATTCTCGGGTCATTTACCGGTTTGCCGGTCAAGTGGTCACCCTGATAAATTAAAATTTTTTAATTCTTTGCATTCTTTTGACATTCTTTTACTGAATTTTAATAAAGAATAAAATAAACGAGGTAAAATTATCACACCTTTTTGTAATATTGTCTTCGCGAAATCGCTTTATTTGGAATCGGATATGACTAATAGTAAAAAAAATGTGAAGACCGAACTCTAATTAGTTAGAATTATATTTTAACTTTTTTGAAAAATCCAATTAAATGAAATATACTATGAAGTACTTTAGAAACGTAAATTCGATCAATGGGAAGGTAAAAAAACATGAACACTTTTTATGTCATTTTTTCAAGTTGCGACGTTTCGATAGTGTGGTTTACTATCCTCTTCAGGTTAATTTTATTGAATAAATAAATAAACACTAAATTAATATAATAAAAACAACTGACACACACATTGGACTTTAAATAACAACTTAAATAATAATACCTGAGTATTCGTGTAAAATTAAATACATTGCAACTTGTCAATTTTAAAATGTTTGTCAAAATTAAAATACAATAAATAAAAAATAATAATAATAAATAACAGAGAGAGGACCGACGTTAAAATTTCTGTCATTTCGATACAAGTATCAAGTCAAAACTAAATTTAAAATTAAAATAAGTTAGGAAGAACACCACGTATACTGGAAATATAACCCTACTGTAAAAACGTGCGTGTGATCTGTCGTAAGAAGGTAGGTATGTACTTACATGTGTACGCATATAAGATCTCAGGTGACGCAGACGAGATCTCGCATAAGATCTTATGTAAAAACGTAGGTACGAACGCATGTAAGTTCTTATATGAAGTTCCGTCATGCGCCGCGTATGACGTTACTCAATATGAAATTGTAACAGCGTTCTTATATGTGTTCTCATCTGCGTACGTATGTACGAACACATGTGCGAACACACGTACGAACTCATGTGCGACCACACATAAGTATTAAATTAAATATGTTAAATTAAATAGATGGGCTCGAATCCCGTTGGCGAGAATTTTTTTTTAATAATATATTTAATTTAATACTTAGGTGTGGTCGCACATGATTTCGTAAGTGTGTTCGCACCTGTGTTCTTACATACGTACGCAGATGAGAACTCATATAAGAACGCTGTTTTAATTTCATATTGAGTAACGTTATACCCGGCGCATGACGGAACTTAATATAATAACTTACATGAGTTCCTACTTACGTTTTTACATAAGATCTTATGCGAGATCTCGTCTGTGTCACCTGAGATCTTATATGCGTACACAGTGCCGGCTTTAGGGTAGTGCGCGCCTGTGCGGCCGCACAAAAGCGTTTAAGTTTTAGGGGGCGCCATGGTTTTCAAAGAAGCGGTTCACAAAAATTCGATAAGTAAAAAAAAAAAAAGGTTAAAACTGATAAGAAGAAGGAAAGAACCACTAAAAAGGGCGCCATACTAATTCTCGCACAGGGACGCGAAGGTTGCTAAGGCCGGCACTGTGCGTACACATGTAAGTACATACCTACCTTCTTACGACAGATCACACGCACGTTTTTACAGTGGGGAAGAGGTCAATGAAATCAAAAGTAAACAAGTTCAGAGGGAATTGACCTGTCTACCAGATTGTATACAATATTTATTTTTTGTTGGTTGGGATGGTTAGAAAAATAATTAATATGTCTACCAGAAGTGGACTCAAAATCTTATATTAATAACAGTTTTGATCTTATGAAGAAACTTGAGAATTTAACTATTCCTGATGACTATGTGTCAATGTCTCTTGATGTTAACTTCTTATTTACTAAAATTCCTTTAAATTTAGTTATTGAAGGATTAGAACGAAGAATAAGATCATTAACAAATTGTGAAATATCATTTTCTGAGATTGTAAAATGTATACAAAGTTTCTCTTTGACAATACGTTTTTTATTTTCAACAACAAATATTATAAACAAATTGATGGTACACCGATGGGTTCTCACATTTCACCACTTTTCGCAGATATTGTAATGTGTGATTTGGAATGTAAGTGTCTCAATATTTTAAAAACCCAATACAATTGTATTCCATTGTTTTATTATTATAGATATGTTGATTACACGATTGTTTGTATTCATAAAGACCATATTGATTTGATCCCAAATATTTTTAATTCATATAACGATAATTTACAATTTACTCATGAACTCCAGATTGATAATCAAATAAACTTCTTAGATGTTACGTTAAATATCCAAAATAACAAAATGATTAGTAATTAATATCAGAAGTCATCCTCTTCTGGTAGACTTATTAATTATTTTTCTAACCATCCCAACCAACAAAAAATAAATATTGTATACAATCTGGTAGACAGGGCAATTCTTCTTTCACACCATTCGTTTTACAAAGAAAATTTAAATAAAGTTAAACAAATCCTCATTAACAATGACTTTCCATCTTATTTTTTCAACAAATACATTAAGACCTGTTTAAAGAAAATCAAATTTGACAAGAATGATTCGGATCTCAATAATGCCAGATCACTTCTGTAAAAACAAATTCCTAAAATTTGTTTACCGTTTAATAATTCAAATTTCCCAAAATTATCTAAAATTCTAAAGTCATATAATATTCATACAATCCCTATTGTTAATAAAAATTTAAAAACATTGTTAAATTGATAAAAGATATATCTGAAAAATGGCAAGAAACGAATGTTGTCTATAAATTTAAGTGTAAAGAATGCCTAGCTACTTACTTACATTGATCGAATTTACGTTTCTCAAACATATACTTGGAAGGGAATTTACTTTTCTTAAATACTATTAAATAATTACCGAACCGACGTATTCCAAGGGAGAATTGATGGGCAGCCGCAAGGAACAAATGTACCTCGGTTTACCAGTAATTTCAATGAATTCCATATTCCATTTTGGTGTCAGTCTCGTAAAGGTATCGCTCGGTAATTTAGCACAATATCTGTAAAATTCACAATTATCCAAATTAGTAAAAAATAGTCTATTATTTCATTTAGTAAAATTTTTTAGGCTTTCTTTATTAAAAAATGATCAAAGGTTTTACCGGTTGACCAAAGAAATAGCAGAATTAAAGGAACTTTTGCAGAATTCTTAACCTCAAAGGGTTCATAGTTAGGAATAACATCCGTGTATTTATCAGCTTTTAGTTCCTCTCCCTTGTTTGGTTCTTTAGTTGAACACTTGAGTAATAAAATCTGAAAAACAAATTAAAATGTAATATTTTTCACACTTTGTGGTTTTTAAAACTTGAAGAATTGTTTTTAATACTTTTTCAATGTAACGATATTGAGCGAGTTGCCACACACAGTCCTTGAATTCAATTTGAGACACGAGGAGAATATGCAAAGCATCCACTGCTCTCGTTCAACTTTTGCACTGAACGTAGGACTGATAATTTTTTGGAAATTTGTATCTCATGACAAGATTACATTTTGGAGTGTCAATTCCTAAAAGCGAAAAATTATTATTAACATATTTTTCCATTTTTTAACAATATAACAAAATAATTGGAAAACGTATCTAATTATTAATTTGAAGCTAATAAAGTACGAATTATTTTAAAACCTTCTTCTAAAATGGAAGTTGCTATGAGTAAATTGCATTTATGGATTCTAAAACGTTTTAAAACTTCTTCCTGCTTTTTGTGCTCCATTGCCGCATCACAAGAATAACTGACGTCCTCGTTTGATTTTTCACTCGTGTAAAAAATGGCGATAAAAATTTTAGACCCTCATCATGTGTGCTTAATTCTTAGAAAAAAACAAATCTTCGTTTAAAAAATAATAATTCAATCAATTTAATACAAATTTTGTTTAGTTTGATTAAAAATCAATTTTTGAAACAAACATTTAAAAGATGAAACATAATTTTCACTATGAATCCATTATTCACGAAAATTATTCCACAAAGTAAATCTGGATCCGTGATTCTACTAAGATATCTCGAGGATTTAACGGGTCTTTTAAAACCATCATCATTGGATTGCCAATTACTTCCGATTTTTCTACCCTGAAACTATTGGAATTTAAAGAATTAAATGAAAATTAAAAGCAAATAATTGATAATTAAAAGAAAAATTACAAAATGACTAAAATAATTGTGACATGACGAAAATAATTAACAATCGAAAGAAAAATGCGAAATTTGTCGAGAATAATCGCGACAACAGAACAAAATAATTAAACAAAATTGAAGAATAATTATAAAATTTAATGAGATTAATTACATATAGAAAATTATAGAAAAAATGATAGATTTACTTATTAATAAAATTAAGTTGATTTGAACTGATATTTATAAACTTAAATTTTAATCTATTTAAATGCATTTTTTAAAAAATATCTGATTTAAAACAAAAAATATATACATATGTGCGAAACTGTAGGTGTGAACAGCCAATAAATGAATGGTTTAGGAATGAAAGAACTTGCAGATTATTATTATAGATTTATTAATATAACTATTGAATTACCTGTGGATTTGGTTGATTGGAAGGTTAACAGAAAATTAATTTCTGTAAATTCGAAGCATTGAAATGCTTTCGAATATCTTCATATGCAGTGCTTGGAAACCAAAATCTGAAAATTAAAAAGTAAAGTTAAATTTCAAGGGTATTAAAAGTTGTCAGCCTAACAAAGTAAATGTTTTCATCAGTATTAGTGAAAACTTACAAAATAAAACTAAATTATTTAATCACATTTGGATATAAATGACACACAAGTTTGACACTTAATAATTAAAAATATTTATTATAAATTAACTTCATTTTTTAGCATTAAGAACGAAAAAGCAATAAACTAACTAATTATAAATTCATGAAGTCAATATAATATTAAGAAATTTTGATTTGAGCAGCACATTATTTTACATACAACTTTATTCAACACATAGAAATGGAAAAAAAACATTATAAAAATTAAAATTGTAATAAACAAGTTTAATATGGCTTCTCAATAAATAGAACTAAAATAAACTTCATGTCTTTTAAACAAAATAAACAATCACTAACAATAACATAACCTATTAAATTAAAACTTAACACTTTTACTGTCAATTTGTTAACAAAAATAACTGACACACTTCCAAAAATTATTTTATTGATTTATATTTATTAATTAACAACCTACATTATTTAAAACATTAATAAACAAATTAAGTACTTACATATATTATCCTATTTGTTTACTTTGATAGTCACTGCACTCTTTAACTAAATCATTAAGCAGCTTTTCACACAGTAAATTCACTTCCAATCCAACATGGCCGCAATTAGATACGACCATTTTACGAAATGTCCAATTTACACCCGAAGCAGATAGAAATACGGTTAAAGGACCAGAGCCAAGAAGACTAGAAACAGGAGACCCAACATGGAGTGAGACTGAGGGTGCAATTATATGTCTGCGTCGAACGCTGCGTTTTTGCGTTGAATGTTGAGAGTGACAAAGATGTGACTATATTTCTTTCCTCCTCTCTCTCATTATGCAACGCAAAAACGCAGCGTTCGACGCAGACATGTAATTGCGCCCTGATGGTCCAAATTGTGGCAGGATGCTTGGGCGTACTACCCCGAGGCGCGGTAGTTTTCTGCGCATCCCCACCAACTCCCACCATATGCTTAACTACATGAATTCTGGTCGCATGAAAATATGCATCAGTAAAATCGGTGGTGGGAATGCGCAGAAGACGACCGCGCCTCGGGGTAGCACGCCTATGCATACTGCCACGGTTTGGACCATTGCTCCCGATTTTAAGCAGCCGAGTTTGTACTCCTGTTTCTAGTCTTCTTGACCAGAGCATAAGACAGAAAAGGACAGAAAAAGTCTCTGTCCTTTATTATCTCATGCCCTGCTCCCGTAACCGCAGGGATGGGTGCGTATTATACGTGATGTATTATACATGGTTTTCTACAGTATAATACTTACGTATTATACGTGAAAATTTCGAAAATAAGAGGGAGTGGGGGGTTTTCTACGTATAATACGTATTTAACATAATGTAGAAAACCAAGTATTATACGTAGAAAACCTCGAGTTTTCTACATTTGCCCATCCCTGCGTAACCGTATTCATTGTGCGTTGGGTTGGGCTTTACTGTTCTGAATATACGCCTTAAAGAAATCCACTTTCCACCCACTAGTGGCACGAAGTAAACAACGTTCCACAAGTTGGACGAACTCCGTGCCACTACAGTGTAAAAAAAAATACATCAGGAAAATTACGTCCGTATTGTAATGTTACTTTAGAAACTTTCTGTAATATTACTCTTTGGAAAGTACACTGAAAAAAATGATTCGGTAATTTTACCACTATGGAAGTAGGAGCGTTTATTACCAACTTCTATAGTAACAGTTTTACATATTTTACGGATTTTACGCGCAGAGATGGGAATAATACTTTAATCTTATGAAAATTCCTAAGGGCGCAATTACATGTCTGCGTCGAAGGCTGCGTTCTTGCGTTGTATGTTGAGAGAGAGAAAGACAGACATATAGTCACATCTTTGTCACTAGCCTAACGCACAATGAATCGTAATCGCTAATCCTTAATCGTAAGAATGAGAGGAAGTAGGACAGACATATATCTCCGTCCTGCTTTCTCTCATTATTACGATTAAGGATTAGCGATTACGATTCGTTGTGCTTTAGGGTGCCGTCTCATGCTAGGGATTAATGGATAAAAGATTAGAATTGACCAATCAGATAATTGGTCACATTGGAAAGCATTATCTGATTGGTCTATTCTAATCCCTAATCCATTAATCCCTAGCATGAGACGGCACCCTGAGGGCGCAAATACATGTCTGCGTCGAACGCTGCGTTCTTGCGTTGTATGGTGAGAGAGAGAAAGACAGAAATATAGTCACATCTTTGTCACTCTCACCATTCAACGCAAGAACGCAGCGTTCAACGCAGACATGTAATTGCGCCCTTAGGCTAATCTCACCATTAAACGCAAAAACGCAACGTTCGACGCAGGCATGTAATTGCGCCCTAATGCTTTTGTAAAATTACAGAAAAGAAAATTCTCCAGTTATGAAATAAATATAAGTATCAGAAATTTTAATATAAAAATAAATTATGAATTTTATTGTGAAATTATAAAAAAACAATGTAAAATAAATAAATTATGTAATTTCACAAATTTTTGTATTTATCGTTTTAAACTTTGGCACTGCAACTGAACTTAACCTCAATCTTATGAAAGTTCTCAAAAGATTTTGTTATTTTTTTCGTAACAAAAGGGAGAAAAAATGTTTAATTTTTTAAATCAACAGAAGTTGAATTTCTTTTTTCAATCAAATGTCCGTTGACGGTCAAAATGGATACATAACCAATTCGTTTTCAAGATAAATCTTAACAACTAAAATGTGAAACTTGTTTAAGACGTAGCACAATTAGGTTATATTTCTATAATTAATCATTTTGCTAGGAATTTTACATAAGAGGATTATGAATAAATACATCAAACTATAATATTTTACTTCCAGATGATAACATTGAGATTATAAACAGGATTTTTACATGCTTTTGTAACTTTACAGTTACTGGTGAATTTAATACTATGAAGGTAGGTGCTTTTATTACCTACTACCAAAGTAGTACATTCACAACCCTGAATGTACATTTACTGAAAAATGTAATATTACATTACTGAAAGCAGTAAAAATTCAAGTTGATTGGTATTATTGCTACTTTCCAAAGAGTAATATTACAGAAAGTTTCTAAAGTAACATTACAATACGGACGTAATTTTCCTGAAGTATTTTTTACAGTGTAGCAATAAGACCAATCAACTTGAATTTTTACAGCTTTCAGTAATGTAATATTACCTTTTTCAGTAAATGAACATTCAGGGTTGTGAATGTACTACTTTGGTAGTAGATAATAAAAGCACCTACCTTCGTAGTATTATGGCCTATTTACACCTTCGAAAAAAAAAAATGTTTGCATTGGAGGGAAGAGGACAGACTGTATATCTGTCCTCTTTACTCAAATGCAAAAAAATTTTTTTTTCGAAAGTGTAAATAAGCCATGAAATTCACCAGTAACTGTAAAGTTACAAAAGCATGTAAAAATCCTAACTTTACAGTTACTGGTGAATTTCATGGCTTCCCTACTAAAAAATCCGGACTAATTCCGTACGAATTCCAGACAAAACAGTCCGGTCTTATGTGGAATTAATCCGACATGTGTCCGGAAATGATCCGAATTAGTCCGAAATTTGTCTGACACAAAAAATTTGATCTGAAATTAATCCGGAATATTTCGAATCTTGACCGGAAATTGATTTCGAAATTATTTATAATCAAAGTGAAGTCCGTTTTTTATCCGCTCACGTCCGGAAACTGTCCGACACAAAATTTAAAATCCGCTTTAAGTCTGGTTTTAACTGGAATAAGTCCGGCATTCGATTCAGAAATTATTTTTAGTTAGAGAGAAGTCCGTTTTTAGTACGGACACGTTCGGAAACTGTCTGGCACAAAATTCACAATCTCCCTTACGAAACACAACTACAGAAATACTTTTATGAAATACTACAGAAAATACTATAGAAATATTACTGATATACTACAGGATTACCTGTAGTAAACTTGGTGTATGGGATTATTGGGTTTGTGGTATTTTTGTATTATTTTCGCGCTGGCCATAAATAATGGTTTAAAGGTCTAAAAAGGTAAAGCAGGTATTTGTTTTCTTTTTGTAAATACCAATGGAAAAAACAGCTAAATTAAAACTTGTTTTAATAAATTACTTGTTTGGTATAATTAATAATTTTCTAAGAGTAGGTATTTTTATTTTATTCAATGTTTTTAATTTATTAGTAAATAACGAGACAAACAAAACCTTATAATATATTTAAATAACTTTTAATACATTAATATAAACAATTAAACTTTTTTCACCGTATTAAAAGCAACTTAAAAACTTACATTCTAATGTAATTAATTTGGTAAAACTTAAAGCTAATGAAAAATGAGAACGAAAATTCTTTCATTTAGTAGGTCATGACAGCGACCTAATCCTCGCCTGATTTCAAATTTGTCGTTTCTCGATTCTATCATTTTCAAAGGTCGAATTAGTAAAAACATAAAAGTGACACAGGGTTATCTTTTCGTTTATTTATTGCAAATTATATTTATAAATAATTTTTCTAACAAAAAGTAAAAAAAAGCAATAACTCAGTCAATTTATCACCAATTTAGTTAACAAAAAAGCTCAATCGACGTAGAATTAAATACACTTTAAATAATTTAGTACAGAAAAAATTATTCCAAATAAAATTGGTTCGTAAATCATTGCCAAAGTTAAAAAAATTCGAAAAAAATTGACAATTTTCCAACTTTTTACTCTTTTTCTACCGTAAATTTTACTTGAAACATAAAATTTCTATTAAGTATAGTAAGCCTTGTTTTCCAGCTTTAAATTAAAAAAAAAATTTTAAATCAGACCAAAAATGACGAAGTAATAGTATATTTTATACAAAAATTGCAGAAAAACTGTTTTTTAGCTCTAAAATGAAATTTTTGAGGTGGGGGGGGGGGATTTAATACACATTTTTTTAGTTTTTCATGACGAATAACTTAGGCTAGGTCCGATTCAAAGTAATTTTTCTTCGTCATTTCTTGTAACACAGTGTAATAATTTAGAATTAGATTTAATTACTTTGTTCAGGATAACTTATTAATCCTTATGTTAATTAATTAATTCTGTTATTTTCATTAAAATATTAAAGTATTCAATTTTTCTAAAAATTTGATTAAATTAAGGAAACAAATTGATTTCAATATTATTTTTCATCCTTTATGGGTTATCCCATCAGTAAATATCATGTTTTATTGCCGGAAAGGCCCAGAGACCCGTGGTCCAGATTTATGATACCAGATGTTCGTTTTCGGATATTTTCAAGTCGTAAAATTAAAACCCCTTTTTTTGTCGACATTTTCGAATCTTGAAGATTATAAAAGTTTAAAAAATATTCGAAAAAAAATTAAAAGAACGTAAAGGAAATCTATTGTTGATCGTTATTTAAATATAAATAATATATTTCGATTTAATCGTTCGTATTTTACCGCTTATTACCTAGTGACATTAATTAACGTTGTTTTAGCAATTTATCTAGTGAAACATTACGTGTCATTAGGCCGCCGTCACAATTTGTTTAAACAAATATAATAATATAATTAACAATATAATAATGTTAAATTTAATTATTTAAAATATTCTTCACTTTCCAGAATCTTTTTTTTTCTGATAAAAGTTTCAATATTTGTCCAGTTGCTCATAACAATTTGTTTAAACAATTTCTAAAGTAAAATTTAATTATTTAAAACATTCTCCACTTACCTGAATCTTTTTTTCTGATAAAAGTTTTAATATTTGTTTATAATTATAAATGTTTATAATAAATTTCTTAAACAATTAGTTTTTTAAACAATTTATAATTCGTCTTAAAATTTAAAAAAAGAATGAATTTATTTTGTTCTAAAATGTCGGTGTTACGAATTAGTTACTGTAGATTGTTTAAATAATAAAAACTGAATTATTTTATTGAATTAACAAATTAGTTCATTTATCTTGAAATTTAAAAAAAGAAAAAATTTGTTTTCTTTATAATTGTTGATGTTAAGAATTTGTTAATTTAGATTGTTTAAACAATAAAAACTACTTAATTATTTCCTTGAATTAACAAATTAGTTCATTTATCTTGAAATTTCAAAAAAAGAACAAATTTTTTTTCTTTATAAATGTTGATGTTATAAATTTGTTAATTTAGATTGTTTAAACAATAAAAACTAATGAATTATTTCCTTGAATTAACAAATTAGTTCATTTATCTTGAAATTTTAAAAAATAATGGATTTATTTTGTTCGAAAATGTCGGTACTATGAATTTGTTAATTTAGATTGTTCAAATAGTAAAAACTAAATTGTTTACTTAAATTAATAAATTAGTTCATTTATATTGAAATTTAAAAAATCGGGCAAGTACGAGTTACACCCGTACCAAAATCTAGGGTTCCGTACATTTACGAAACAAAGATGTACCTTATTAATAAACTGAAAGCTCTAATTTGGTACACATATGTATTTTTACGTGTAGATTACTGGAAAATTATAGGGATTGACAGTCAAAACGTTGTCAAAAAAAGAAAAACTGCAAATTTTCGAAAAAAAAAGTTTTTTCCTCATAATTTTGAAACTATTTAAGCTACAGGGCTAAAATTTGATACATTTGTATATTTTTATGTACAGCTTATGAAAATTAATTAGAACGTACGAATTATGGAAATACTTCTACCTTCAAGTACATGAAATTTTTGCTTAAGGGTACAGGCTTGTATTTCATATAAATAACATAAAAATCAAGAATTTTTTTTAGGGGGAGGCCCTGAAATTTTTATAGGGTTTTAGGGCTTATAACAGTCTTAATTATAGGTCCTGTGACAGCCGTGATCAAGCCTGGTATAAGATTAAAATTTTTTTTTGTTTTTTTCATAATTTTCCAATTATTTTGAAAAAAAAAGTGATAACAATTTTCAATTGCGTTTTATATCGTTTTTTTAAATTCTGAGTATAAAAATAAAAATTTTATTGGTTTGAGGGGTACTGTAGGACAATTAGGGTGAGCTCTAGCATAGGGGTCTAAACCTCTTTTTGGTGATTTTTTGAATTTTTTTTGTGACCTCATAATATTTAATTTTATTTCTAAACATAATTTTTCCATAATCTGCATGCAAAAATACACGAGTGTACCAAATTTTAGCCCTCTAGCTCAAATAATGGCAAAGTTAGAGAAAAAAAACCTTTTTTTCGAAAATTTGCAGTTTTTCCTTGACAATGCTATGGCCCTCAATTCAGATCATGTTCTCTATATTTTTCTTGTAATATACACGTGAAAATACATATGTGTACCAAATTTCAGACCTCTAGGTCAAATAGTTTAGAAGTTAAGGGGGGTGGGGAATGGTCCATTTTAATGCATTTTTGCAAAAAAAAGTTGTTATTTCCTTGACAACGATATGAACATCACCTTGAATCATGTTCTCTATATTTTTCGTGCAATCTACACGTGAAAATACATAAGTGTACCAAATTTCAGCCCTCTAGGTCAAATAGTTTAGAAGTTAAGGGGGGGGGGGGAATGGTTTTTGGCTACGGACGCACGAGTCTCGCTATAAGGGTTCCGCCAAACACCGAAGGTGTACGGAACCCTAAAAAGAACAAATTTGTTTTCTTTATAAATATTGATGTTATGAATTTGTTAATTCAGATTGTTTGAACAATAAAAACTAAATTGTTTACTTAAAATTACAATCTGATTAATTCGTCTTAAAATTTAAAAAAAGAATGGATTTATTTTGTTCGAAAATGTCGGTACTATGAATTTGTTAATTTAGATTGTTCAAATAGTAAAAACTAAAGTATTTACTTAAATTAATAAATTAGTTCATTTATATTGAAATTTAAAAAAATAACAAATTTGTTTTCTTCATAAATGTTGATGTTATGAATTTGTTAATTTAGATTGTTTAAACAGTAAAAACTAAATTTTTTACTTGCAATGACAATCTGGTTAATTCGTCTTGAAATTTAAAAAAAGAATATATTTATTTCGTTCTAATATGTCGATGTTATGAATTTTTTAATTTAGATTGTTTAAACAATAAAAACTAAATTGTCTATTTGAAATTACATTCTAGTTCATTTTGTCTCGCAATTCAAAAAAAAAAAATTATTTTTTTCAAAAAGTTAGCAAACTAGAGCTTATATATAATTTCAAAATAGCACTTGTACATATGTAATTGTTAATTATTTCATTATTATACCTAATTTTCTTTTTGTTTCGCGTCAGCAGCACGGAACGGAACAAGACTTTTTTTTTCATTTCGTTCCGTTTCCTTGCACAACCCTGCTATAAATTAGTAGTTTGCTACTATGAATTAGCGAAAAGTGAGCCCCGAATTTGACTAAATTTTTAGTAGAAAACTACTAACTTTTTAGTAGAAAAGTACTAATTATTTAGTAGGAAACTACTAATTTCTAGTATAAAACTACTAATTGAAATAGTGGAACTTTACTTTTAAAATAAGTAGATTTTTTTACTATTTTAATTAGTAGTTTTCTAACAAAAATTAGTAATTTTCTACTAAAAATTAGTAGTTTTCTACTAAAACATTAGTAAAATTCATACTATTCAATAGTAGCTCACTTTTCACTAATTCATAGTAGAAAACTACTAATTCAGATTTAGAGAATAAAAAAGTCATAGTTTGCAAGCTATCTGCAAAAAAAATTTCACCTCTTTTTTCAAAATTGTAAAAAAATTTGCCACCCTCGGAGGTCGAAAACTCAAATTAATCGCCTATCGATTAAAAAACAAATTGGTCATGCTCTAATTTTTGCTTTTATTTGTCTTTTGTCACGGCACAGTGACTGGACTATAGGCCCACAGCCCTCAGATACCTGGCGCTATATTGTGGAATCTGTCATTTTTTCATTTATGGCTTTACTCTCAAATCCTCTGAAGGGTTTTAAGTTTACAGCTTGCACATGTTTTTAAAGAAAAATTTCCGGATCTTAATAGAAAAAATAAGTATTGTATTATAGGAGAAAATAAATGTGTTTCTTTTGAATATCTTTGGACCAAGTGTCTAAAACAAATTGGTTAAAGCCTACAGAAATCTTTTTTTCCTGAACTCAATGCACATATTTTAACAAACTTTCACTAAATAAAAATTATGTGTAGTTCATGGTAATTTAAATTTACTTCCACTTTCCACAAACTAAAAATTAGTTTTTATCATGAAAATAAAGTAAGATAAAAATTGTTTTTAACAAATTTAGAAAGGTCTACTTTTACAATTTTCAAATAAAATTATTTTGGATCAACATAATTTGCCAATCACGCATTCCCAATGGGAAATTGCCAATGATCACCATTGGCTAAATAATGGTCCCATGATTGGCGGCCAACAGTTTTTTCTTGGCAAACTATTGGCAACCAATATTGGACCACAGTTGGTCAATCCTTGGGATGATAACGGGTTTGCCAGTCATTGGCAGCCATCATTGGGTCAATATTGGTTGCCAATGATAATGCCAATAAATAAAATTTTTTAAATTAACAATATTAAAATCTATATTTTTATATTGTTAATTTATTTACTGTTTAAAAAAAATTTTTTTTTAATAAATATTTTAATTTATTTATTAATGCATGTCAAGTATTGGTACAATAATTGGCTTTTAATATTGGTCCATCCTTGGTAGCCAATGAATAACCAACAATCTTATTTTTACAACTCTATATGGAAACAGAGTTGTTAATTTAATCTTCAGCCAATATTTGACAATGAAGATTTGAGTGTTGGACACATTAGAAATGTATTTTCAGAGGTACGGGATCAGGCCTTATATAAAAGAGCTGAAGAAACTCGATCGTGAGAGAGGCTGACCGATGCGCGCCCTATGCCAGTTTCCGAAACCACAAACGCGTGAGAATCCTCGGCGCGCAGACGCGGCATAGATGCGGCGGGAAACTTCCACTATTTGAATTTGAATTTTTTATGCATTTAATCAAAAACAAGAAAAGAAATATAATAATACAAAAATTATACAAATTCTTAAATTTGTATAGTTTTCTGATTGTTATTAAAAAGTAATACGCTTAATTATAAAGAAATACTTATAATAAATATCCTCCATAAATAATTGTTCAATTCTTGAAGATTTGAAAAACTCTTAAAGGTGTGTCCTAAGGTTAAAAATTATTGTTCTAAATCTACTTTAATCGATTTTCATGTTATAGAAATTATTTAAATAAATTAACTAGTTTTAAAGAAATCAGAAAGAAATTAAATTGATGAAAAAATAAACATTTAATATTAAAAATAATATTAATAAAAATAATCACATTAAAACTTTGCTTGTAAAATAAACAGAACGAAAAATTTAAAATTAAAAAATTAATGAACAATTACAAAATATTAAAGAAGACTTTAATTTTATTAAAATGTAAACTTAAGTCACATAAATACAAATATTCATGTAAGTATTTAAATTTTAAATTCACCATTTTTTCTGTTTAAATTTAAAGTAAAATTTAACAAATTGTAAAGAATGATAGTTAATAAATATTTAACTTTATTTGTTATTCTTTTCGTTTTTCACATACAAAAAATAATCATTTTTTTTGATAAAACTAAGAAACAAATTCTCTAAATTTGAATACAAATTAAAAATGAAAAAAATTTAATATATGTAAAAAAATTTTAAATTTGAATCATTTAATTAAAAAATTTATTTTAACAAAATGACTTTCTAAATATAACTATCCAGAATATATAAAAAATATGAGCAAAAAAAATCAAAATTGGTTTTTAAAAATAAAAAAATAAACTTTTTAAAGTTCAAAATAAATTACATTTTTTTTAAATTTTGTTATTCTAAAATTAATATTAAACTTGAATAATAATTTTCAATACAATTACTTAAAGTTAGTTTTCAAAAAATTCAATTATCATTAAAATGAATCTTTCCAAATAATAAAACTTAAACAGAAAGAATTAATGGTTTCTTTTAAATTAAAGAAATAATAGAGCATTAAACATAGTTAATTTAATATTTTGAATACTATTAAAAAAAATTTAACTTTAAAAAAATTAATGATATCAAAATTATTATTTTTCGATCGTAATTTAAAAAAAAAATTCATTTTAATTTAGCTTTATTGAACAGTGTTGATTTTTAAATTTTAAAATTTGTGTCTAGGTATTAAGCTTTAAATTAGATTACATCTTATTTTTTTTCATGTCCATATCTTTTATTAAAATTAAATTAAAATTTGTTTTTAAAAATAAAATATAAACATTTTAAAGTTTAAAGTTGAATTGAAAATTTTTTAAAATTCGTTATATTAAAATTATAATATTAATCTTAAATAATAATTTCAAATATAATTACTTAAAGTTAGTTTCCAAAAACTTGAATTAATTTTAAAATTACGAATCTTTACAAATAGTAAAACTTGAACAGAAAAAATTAAAGGTTTCTTTAAAATTAAAGAAATAATAAAGCATTAAACATGGTTAATTTAATGTTTTGAATATTATTAAAAAAAAATTAAGTTTAAAAAATTTAATGACATCAAAAATATTATTTTTTATCTTAATTTTAAAAAAAAATTCATATTAATTCAACTTTATAAAACAGTGTTGATTTTTAAATTTAAAATTTTTAAATTTGAGTCTAGGTATTAAGCTTTAAATTAGTTTACATCTTATTTTCTTTTTTGTCTATATCTTTTATTAAAATTAAATTAAAATTTGTTTTTAAAAATAAAATATAAACATTTTAAAGTTTAAAGTTGAATTGAAAATTTTTTAAAATTCGTTATATTAAAATTAAGATTAATCTTAAATAATAATTTCAAATATAATTACTTAAAGTTAGTTTCCAAAAACTTGAATTAATTTTAAAATTACGAATCTTTACAAATAGTAAAACTTGAACAGAAAAAATTAAAGGTTTTAAATACTATTAAAAAAAATTTAAGTTTAAAAAAATTAATGACATCAGAAATATTATTTTTCGATCTTAATTTAAAAAAAAAAGTTCATATTAATTTAGCTTTATAAAACAGTATTGATTTTTAAATTTAAAATTTTAAAATTTGTGTCTAGGTATTAAGCTTTAAATTAGTTTACATCCTATTTTCTTTTATGTCCATATCTTTTATTAAAATTAAATTAAAATTTGTTTTTAAAAATAAAATATAAACTTTTTAAAGTTTAAAGTTGAATTAAAAATATTTTAAAATTCGTTATATTAAAATTAATATTAATCTTAAATAATATTTTCAAATATAATTACTTAAAGTTAGTTTCCAAAAACTAAAATTAATTTTAAAACGAATCTTTACAAATAGTAAAACTTGAACAGAAAAAATTAAAGGTTTCTTTTAAATTAAAGAAATAATAGAGCATTAAACATGGTTAATTAAAATTTTGGAATAAAATTAAAAAAAAATTAAGTTTAAAAAAATTAATGATATCAAAAATTTAAAAATTTTAAAGTAAACATTTCGAATATTATTAAAAATGTGCTCAGAAAGTAAAAACTTTGTTTAAAATTTTTTAAACTTTTAAGTTAAACTGGAAATAAGATGTGAACTAAATTAAACCTTTCTATACAAATTTAAATTTTAAAACTCAATGCCGTTTTGTAATAGCTAAATTGAAATAAGTTACATTTTTTAATTACGATCGAAAAATAATATTTTTGATATCATTAATTTTTTTAAAGTTAAATTTTTTTTAATAGTATTCAAAATATTAAATTAACTATGTTTAATGCTCTATTATTTCTTTAATTTAAAAGAAACCATTAATTCTTTCTGTTTAAGTTTTATTATTTGGAAAGATTCATTTTAATGATAATTGAATTTTTTGAAAACTAACTTTAAGTAATTGTATTGAAAATTATTATTCAAGTTTAATATTAATTTTAGAATAACAAAATTTAAAAAAAATGTAATTTATTTTGAACTTTAAAAAGTTTATTTTTTTATTTTTAAAAACCAATTTTGATTTTTTTTGCTCATATTTTTTATATATTCTGGATAGTTATATTTAGAAAGTCATTTTGTTAAAATAAATTTTTTAATTAAATGATTCAAATTTAAAATTTTTTTACATATATTAAATTTTTTTCATTTTTAATTTGTATTCAAATTTAGAGAATTTGTTTCTTAGTTTTATCAAAAAAAATGATTATTTTTTGTATGTGAAAAACGAAAAGAATAACAAATAAAGTTAAATATTTATTAACTATCATTCTTTACAATTTGTTAAATTTTACTTTAAATTTAAACAGAAAAAATGGTGAATTTAAAATTTAAATACTTACATGAATATTTGTATTTATGTGACTTAAGTTTACATTTTAATAAAATTAAAGTCTTCTTTAATATTTTGTAATTGTTCATTAATTTTTTAATTTTAAATTTTTCGTTCTGTTTATTTTACAAGCAAAGTTTTAATGTGATTATTTTTATTAATATTATTTTTAATATTAAATGTTTATTTTTTCATCAATTTAATTTCTTTCTGATTTCTTTAAAACTAGTTAATTTATTTAAATAATTTCTATAACATGAAAATCGATTAAAGTAGATTTAGAACAATAATTTTTAACCTTAGGACACACCTTTAAGAGTTTTTCAAATCTTCAAGAATTGAACAATTATTTATGGAAGATATTTATTATAAGTATTTCTTTATAATTAAGCGTATTACTTTTTAATAACAATCAGAAAACTATACAAATTTAAGAATTTGTATAATTTTTGTATTATTATATTTCTTTTCTTGTTTTTGATTAAATGCATAAAAAATTCAAATTCAAATAGTGGAAGTTTCCCGCCGCATCTATGCCGCGTCTGCGCGCCGAGGATTCTCACGCGTTTGTGGTTTCGGAAACTGGCATAGGGCGCGCATCGGTCAGCCTCTCTCACGATCGAGTTTCTTCAGCTCTTTTATATAAGGCCTGATCCCGTACCTCTGAAAATACATTTCTAATGTGTCCAACACTCAAATCTTCATTGTCAAATATTGGCTGAAGATTAAATTAACAACTCTGTTTCCATATAGAGTTGTAAAAATAAGATTGTTGGTTATTCATTGGCTACCAAGGATGGACCAATATTAAAAGCCAATTATTGTACCAATACTTGACATGCATTAATAAATAAATTAAAATATTTATTAAAAAAAAAATTTTTTTAAACAGTAAATAAATTAACAATATAAAAATATAGATTTTAATATTGTTAATTTAAAAAATTTTATTTATTGGCATTATCATTGGCAACCAATATTGACCCAATGATGGCTGCCAATGACTGGCAAACCCGTTATCATCCCAAGGATTGACCAACTGTGGTCCAATATTGGTTTCCATTAATGCGCCAATATTGGCACCATTGGCTCCCAATACTGGTCCATTAATGCGCCAATCGTTAGTTTCCCATTGGGTTGTTGAATATTTTGTGTTTTTTTTTAAATCTAATGAAAAATTGCATTTTTTATCCAATTATTAAACAATTTAAATATTAAGAAAATAATTGAATAATGACATAAATAATTGAAAATTAGTGTAAAAATTAAAAATTTATAGACAATAATTGAAAATTTGAAAAAAAAAATTAGAATTTTGAGGAAAATAATTGAAAGTTGAAGACATTAATTAAAGTTTAAAGAAGGTGTAAGAAATTAATAAATTCGTGACAATAATAAAAATAATGATGAAAATAATTAAAAACAGGTGTAAACAATTTAAAAGTTCATGACAAAGAAAATTGAATAAGATAATAAAATAAATAAGCATTCACATATTACGTAACGTTTTTTACAGAAAATTTTGGCCCCCCCCCCCGCCCCCATGTTACAAGTTATTACATACATTCGCGCCATTTTTTCTGTTGATCGTAACAAACTGCTTGAACCCCCCCCCCCCCCCCTCCTAATATAAATGGCAAAGAGAACAAAAATATGTACAAAATAATTGGAAAATGACAAAAATAATTGAATAATGTCAAAAGTAATTGAAAGTTGAAGAAAATAATTGAAAAATAACAAAAGTGAATTGAAACTTCTGCAGAAAATTTGGATATTCCTGACAATAATTTGAAGATTGAAGAACATGACTGAAATTTTACAAAATTATCGCAATTACAAGAATATAATTAAACAATAACAAAAATGATTGTAATTTGAAAAAAATAATTGATAACTGGTGCATAAAATTAAAAATTTAAAGACAATATTAAAAAAATTGATCGAACAATTAAAATTTCAAGAAATTATTTGAATAATGATATAAATAATTGAAAGCTGATGTATAGATAAAAAATTTATAGAGAATAATCGAAGTTTGAAGAAAATAATTGAAATTTGTTGAAAATAATTCTAAAATTGAAAAAATAGTAGAAGTATGTCGAAAATAATCGTAAAATGACAAAAATACTTGAACAATGACAAAAGTAATTGAAATTCGAAGAAAATTATTGCAAATTAACAAAAGTAGAATAGAAACTTGTGTTGAAAATTTAAATATTCCTAGCAATAATTTAAAGATGGAAAAAAATAATTGAAACAGTAAGAAAATAATTGATAAATGACAGAAGGAAATGAAAACTTGTGTTAAAAGTTAAAATATTTATGATAATAATTTTAAAACTAATAAAAATAATTTATATTTGAAAAATTTAAATTCAAAATCGCAAAGATTAGTACGTATAGGTTAATTTCATGCAAAAACTTAAAATAAACAACCGTCATTCGTTTTCTTTAAAAAAAATTGAGAAAAGCCGTATGTTTAAGAGTTCCTGAAAACACGGAATTCTTACTTTAAGAATTATTCTTGGCACGTATTTAGGAATAAAATATTCTTATATTAAGGATATAATATTTCTAAAATAAGAAGAATATTCTTAAATTAAGAAGCATATTCTTAAGGACATAAGAAAATAGTCTTAATATAAGAATATGCTTCTTACTTCAAAAGTGTGCTCCTTCTATTCAGAATATTTTTTTATTTTGAGAATATTATATCCATAATCCATATATCCATAAGTTTGTTATACTTACATATCGTTGATACCTTCGTTTTAGGTGGTCATTCTTGAACAGTTTGGTAATTTTTAAAATACTAACGCTCATATAAAAAAGTGAACCATTAAGCAAATTTCAACAACAAATATTCACAAACACTAAAGCACTATAAAGAATGTAAAGCGCATATAATTTCACAAGTACCACCGATATTCACCGTTTGGCGTACGGATGCAAACTGTCATCCTTTTTCTTAAAAAGGACTAAAAAATGAGAAGGGATAAGTAGTAACAGTAGTTCCTAAAATCTTTACTAATGGCTCCACTCAATTTTCGGGCTGACAGTTTAGGAGTTTGAACTACTGTTACTACTTATCCCTTCTCATTTTTTAGTCCTTTTTAAGCAAAAGGATGACAGTTTGCATCCGTACGCCAAACGGTGAATATCGGTGGTACTTGTGAAATTATATGCGCTTTACATTCTTTATAGTGCTTTAGTGTTTGTGAATATTTTTTGTTGAAATTTGCTTAATGGTTCACTTTTTTATATGAGCGTTAGTATTTTAAAAAATACCAAACTGTTCAAGAATGACCACCTAAAACGAAGCTATCAACGATATGTAAGTATAACTAACTTATGGTTAATTATTGTCTATAAATTTTTAATTTTTACACTAATTTTCAATTATTTATGTCATTATTCAATTATTTTCTTAATATTTAAATTGTTTCGTCAAGTTTTCAAGTAGTGTCTTCAAATATTTAATTTTTTAAACCAGTCATCAATTATTTTTGTCATTTCTAAATTATTTTTTCAAATTACAATTACTTTGGTCAATATTCAAACAAGTTTGGCATTTTAGAATTATTTTCTTTAAATGTCATTTTCTTTAATCTTTTTATTATTGTCATGAATTTATTAACTTTTGAAGATCAGTTTTTAATTATTTATGTCATTATTCAATCAGTTTCTTCATATTTTAATTATATCGTTAATTTTTCAATTATTTTATACAATTTTTCAATAATAATGTATTAAATTTTTTTTTTCACTCCATTTTTTAAAATATTTCTCATTATACATTAATTTTTTTCTAAATTTCAGCTATTTTTGTCATTTTTCAACTGTTTTCTACACATATAAATTTTTTTGATGTTTTTAAATTTTTTTTTTAAGTTTTAATTATTATCTTGAAAATTCTATTTTTTTTTTCAATTTTTTAACTATTGTCTAAGAAGTGTAATTTTTACACCAACTCTTAATTATTTATGGCATTATTTAATTAGTTTTTTTACATTGTAATTATTTCGTCCATATCTCAATTATTGTACGCAAAATTTAAATTTTTAACACCAGTCTCAATCTTTTGTTTCAAATTTTAATTATTTTTGTCATTTTTCAATTATTTTCTTGCAACTTCAATTATTTTTTGAATTTTTGAATTATTTACTTCAAATTCCAATTATTTTATTTTAATTTTTGTCTTCATTTTTTGATTTTTAATCAATTTTTTAAATAGTTTTGTCATTTACAACTTTTTTTTTAAATTGAATTATTTTTGTAATTATTTATTTATTTTCTTCATATTCCAATTATTTTTGCGATTTTCAAATTATTTTTTATAAATCTAAATGGCTTTTTCTGCTGGCGCCCCCCAATTTAATACCAGTAATATCAAAATCATTATTACTTATTTCCTCACTTTTTTCACTTAAAAACTTATTATTTACTCAGTTTTTTAAAAGTAATTTTTTTCACTATTTTCAATCTGCAAGTCCGCTGGCAGCCCTGCTTGTTGGATAAATATTATTCATCGATTTGTTTTATTTATTATTATAGCTTAATTTCTAAAATGTAATAAAAACTAATCGCGCGCTTGCACGCGTTACATTTTGCAAGTAATTAAATAATTAATAATCAATTTGAAAGAAACAAAATCTAAGTAATAAACATTTTCGAAGTTATTTACTTGTTAACTAAGGTCGTTTAAACAATTTAGAAATGGTTTGTAAATGCATTCTAAACTGTATTATAACTCTAGGCAAAAATTAATTATAATTTCACAAAATGAACGAAATTTAAGTAAAGAAAGCTTTTGAAGTTATTTATTTGTTCAACTAAGATTGTTTATTAAACAAATTAAAATTGTTGGTTAGTAACTAGAACTATTTGAACATAGTTTAAATAAGTTTTGTATATAAAATATATATAATTTACTTTGCATGTAAAGTTTCTTATATAAAAATACCATGAAATCAGTTTCTCAGAAAATAATTTCTTACATTTTTAAAAGTTATTAACATTTTTTTTGAGTTAATAATAAGTGTCTTGATTTTTTAGTACTTAATAGCGTTATAGTACAGACATTTATGAGTATTTTAAGAAAAATAACATTGAAATTAGTTCATTTTTGAGTTGTTGGCAGATGTTTTCTTTTGCTCTGACAAAAAAAATTGTTGTCAGGGAATTTCGTTGTAAAGTTAGTAAAATGTCAGGGAAATGTCAGGGAAATTGATAAACTGAATCTCGTGTCCACCCTGAATTTGCTTTCATTATTAAACTTCTGGATTTTTTGTAGTTTAGTGTTTTTGAGTGTGAAAAATTTTGCAAAATTATTCAGTATAAATTTTTTTATTTAAGGATATTTGACCCTATGGCATAACCTCAAATTAAAAATTACTTTTTATCATGAAAATAAATTAAAACAAACATTGACCTTAATAAATTTAAAAATTTTTACTAATACAATTTTCAAATATAATTATTTTGGATTAAAATATTTTGTCATTAACGCATTATTTACCACTTTGTATTTTTTCTTCAAATCTAATGAAAAATTGCAATTTTTATCTAATTATGTTAAGCAAAGGCTCATTTTGTTCTTTGGGACAATCGATATAAATCTACTCGCTTCTGTTTAAAGTATATAAAAAGAATTAATCAAAAGGAAAAATTCAAGAGGAGCACTTGTATGGGCGTAAGGCCGAAAAACAAGTTTATAATTAATTAAAAAAAAAAAATTATAAATCTACTCTTAAAATTTTATTAATAATGTTTAGTTAAAAAGTAATAAACCAAAAAAATATTATTTTTTATGTTTTGTATATTGTTTCTAAACAATACATTTTTAATGAAATTCTATGATTAGAATTATAGAGAATGTTTCAAAGAATAAAATAAGCCATTATTTCACATAATTGGATAAAAAATGCAATTTTTCATTAGATTTAAAAAAAAACACAAAATATTCAACAATGCGTGATTGGCAAATTATGTTGATCCAAAATAATTTTATTTGAAAATTGTAAAAGTAGACCTTTCTAAATTTGTTAAAAACAATTTTTATCTTACTTTATTTTCATGATAAAAACTAATTTTTAGTTTGTGGAAAGTGGAAGTAAATTTAAATTACCATGAACTACACATAATTTTTATTTAGTGAAAGTTTGTTAAAATATGTGCATTGAGTTCAGGAAAAAAAGATTTCTGTAGGCTTTAACCAATTTGTTTTAGACACTTGGTCCAAAGATATTCAAAAGAAACACATTTATTTTCTCCTATAATACAATACTTATTTTTTCTATTAAGATCCGGAAATTTTTCTTTAAAAACATGTGCAAGCTGTAAACTTAAAACCCTTCAGAGGATTTGAGAGTAAAGCCATAAATGAAAAAATGACAGATTCCACAATATAGCGCCAGGTATCTGAGGGCTGTGGGCCTATAGTCCAGTCACTGTGCCGTGACAAAAGACAAATAAAAGCAAAAATTAGAGCATGACCAATTTGTTTTTTAATCGATAGGCGATTAATTTGAGTTTTCGACCTCCGAGGGTGGCAAATTTTTTTACAATTTTGAAAAAAGAGGTGAAATTTTTTTTGCAGATAGCTTGCAAACTATGACTTTTTTATTCTCTAAATCTGAATTAGTAGTTTTCTACTATGAATTAGTGAAAAGTGAGCTACTATTGAATAGTATGAATTTTACTAATGTTTTAGTAGAAAACTACTAATTTTTAGTAGAAAATTACTAATTTTTGTTAGAAAACTACTAATTAAAATAGTAAAAAAATCTACTTATTTTAAAAGTAAAGTTCCACTATTTCAATTAGTAGTTTTATACTAGAAATTAGTAGTTTCCTACTAAATAATTAGTACTTTTCTACTAAAAAGTTAGTAGTTTTCTACTAAAAATTTAGTCAAATTCGGGGCTCACTTTTCGCTAATTCATAGTAGCAAACTACTAATTTATAGCAGGGTTGTGCACGGAAACGGAACGAAATGAAAAAAAAAGTCTTGTTCCGTTCCGTGCTGCTGACGCGAAACAAAAAGAAAATTAGGTATAATAATGAAATAATTAACAATTACATATGTACAAGTGCTATTTTGAAATTATATATAAGCTCTAGTTTGCTAACTTTTTGAAAAAAATAATTTTTTTTTTTGAATTGCGAGACAAAATGAACTAGAATGTAATTTCAAATAGACAATTTAGTTTTTATTGTTTAAACAATCTAAATTAAAAAATTCATAACATCGACATATTAGAACGAAATAAATATATTCTTTTTTTAAATTTCAAGACGAATTAACCAGATTGTCATTGCAAGTAAAAAATTTAGTTTTTACTGTTTAAACAATCTAAATTAACAAATTCATAACATCAACATTTATGAAGAAAACAAATTTGTTATTTTTTTAAATTTCAATATAAATGAACTAATTTATTAATTTAAGTAAATACTTTAGTTTTTACTATTTGAACAATCTAAATTAACAAATTCATAGTACCGACATTTTCGAACAAAATAAATCCATTCTTTTTTTAAATTTTAAGACGAATTAATCAGATTGTAATTTTAAGTAAACAATTTAGTTTTTATTGTTCAAACAATCTGAATTAACAAATTCATAACATCAATATTTATAAAGAAAACAAATTTGTTCTTTTTAGGGTTCCGTACACCTTCGGTGTTTGGCGGAACCCTTATAGCGAGACTCGTGCGTCCGTAGCCAAAAACCATTCCCCCCCCCCCTTAACTTCTAAACTATTTGACCTAGAGGGCTGAAATTTGGTACACTTATGTATTTTCACCTGTAGATTGCACGAAAAATATAGAGAACATGATTCAAGGTGATGTTCATATCGTTGTCAAGGAAATAACAACTTTTTTTTGCAAAAATGCATTAAAATGGACCATTCCCCACCCCCCTTAACTTCTAAACTATTTGACCTAGAGGTCTGAAATTTGGTACACATATGTATTTTCACGTGTATATTACAAGAAAAATATAGAGAACATGATCTGAATTGAGGGCCATAGCATTGTCAAGGAAAAACTGCAAATTTTCGAAAAAAAGGTTTTTTTTCTCTAACTTTGCCATTATTTGAGCTAGAGGGCTAAAATTTGGTACACTCGTGTATTTTTGCATGCAGATTATGGAAAAATTATGTTTAGAAATAAAATTAAATATTATGAGGTCACAAAAAAAATTCAAAAAATCACCAAAAAGAGGTTTAGACCCCTATGCTAGAGCTCACCCTAATTGTCCTACAGTACCCCTCAAACCAATAAAATTTTTATTTTTATACTCAGAATTTAAAAAAACGATATAAAACGCAATTGAAAATTGTTATCACTTTTTTTTTCAAAATAATTGGAAAATTATGAAAAAAACAAAAAAAAATTTTAATCTTATACCAGGCTTGATCACGGCTGTCACAGGACCTATAATTAAGACTGTTATAAGCCCTAAAACCCTATAAAAATTTCAGGGCCTCCCCCTAAAAAAAATTCTTGATTTTTATGTTATTTATATGAAATACAAGCCTGTACCCTTAAGCAAAAATTTCATGTACTTGAAGGTAGAAGTATTTCCATAATTCGTACGTTCTAATTAATTTTCATAAGCTGTACATAAAAATATACAAATGTATCAAATTTTAGCCCTGTAGCTTAAATAGTTTCAAAATTATGAGGAAAAAACTTTTTTTTTCGAAAATTTGCAGTTTTTCTTTTTTTGACAACGTTTTGACTGTCAATCCCTATAATTTTCCAGTAATCTACACGTAAAAATACATATGTGTACCAAATTAGAGCTTTCAGTTTATTAATAAGGTACATCTTTGTTTCGTAAATGTACGGAACCCTAGATTTTGGTACGGGTGTAACTCGTACTTGCCCGATTTTTTAAATTTCAATATAAATGAACTAATTTATTAATTTAAGTAAACAATTTAGTTTTTACTATTTGAACAATCTAAATTAACAAATTCATAGTACCGACATTTTCGAACAAAATAAATCCATTATTTTTTAAAATTTCAAGATAAATGAACTAATTTGTTAATTCAAGGAAATAATTCATTAGTTTTTATTGTTTAAACAATCTAAATTAACAAATTTATAACATCAACATTTATAAAGAAAAAAAATTTGTTCTTTTTTTGAAATTTCAAGATAAATGAACTAATTTGTTAATTCAAGGAAATAATTAAGTAGTTTTTATTGTTTAAACAATCTAAATTAACAAATTCTTAACATCAACAATTATAAAGAAAACAAATTTTTTCTTTTTTTAAATTTCAAGATAAATGAACTAATTTGTTAATTCAATAAAATAATTCAGTTTTTATTATTTAAACAATCTACAGTAACTAATTCGTAACACCGACATTTTAGAACAAAATAAATTCATTCTTTTTTTAAATTTTAAGACGAATTATAAATTGTTTAAAAAACTAATTGTTTAAGAAATTTATTATAAACATTTATAATTATAAACAAATATTAAAACTTTTATCAGAAAAAAAGATTCAGGTAAGTGGAGAATGTTTTAAATAATTAAATTTTACTTTAGAAATTGTTTAAACAAATTGTTATGAGCAACTGGACAAATATTGAAACTTTTATCAGAAAAAAAAAGATTCTGGAAAGTGAAGAATATTTTAAATAATTAAATTTAACATTATTATATTGTTAATTATATTATTATATTTGTTTAAACAAATTGTGACGGCAGCCTAATGACACGTAATGTTTCACTAGATAAATTGCTAAAACAACGTTAATTAATGTCACTAGGTAATAAGCGGTAAAATACGAACGATTAAATCGAAATATATTATTTATATTTAAATAACGATCAACAATAGATTTCCTTTACGTTCTTTTAATTTTTTTTCGAATATTTTTTAAACTTTTATAATCTTCAAGATTCGAAAATGTCGACAAAAAAAGGGGTTTTAATTTTACGACTTGAAAATATCCGAAAACGAACATCTGGTATCATAAATCTGGACCACGGGTCTCTGGGCCTTTCCGGCAATAAAACATGATATTTACTGATGGGATAACCCATAAAGGATGAAAAATAATATTGAAATCAATTTGTTTCCTTAATTTAATCAAATTTTTAGAAAAATTGAATACTTTAATATTTTAATGAAAATAACAGAATTAATTAATTAACATAAGGATTAATAAGTTATCCTGAACAAAGTAATTAAATCTAATTCTAAATTATTACACTGTGTTACAAGAAATGACGAAGAAAAATTACTTTGAATCGGACCTAGCCTAAGTTATTCGTCATGAAAAACTAAAAAAATGTGTATTAAATCCCCCCCCCCCACCTCAAAAATTTCATTTTAGAGCTAAAAAACAGTTTTTCTGCAATTTTTGTATAAAATATACTATTACTTCGTCATTTTTGGTCTGATTTAAAATTTTTTTTTTAATTTAAAGCTGGAAAACAAGGCTTACTATACTTAATAGAAATTTTATGTTTCAAGTAAAATTTACGGTAGAAAAAGAGTAAAAAGTTGGAAAATTGTCAATTTTTTTCGAATTTTTTTAACTTTGGCAATGATTTACGAACCAATTTTATTTGGAATAATTTTTTCTGTACTAAATTATTTAAAGTGTATTTAATTCTACGTCGATTGAGCTTTTTTGTTAACTAAATTGGTGATAAATTGACTGAGTTATTGCTTTTTTTTACTTTTTGTTAGAAAAATTATTTATAAATATAATTTGCAATAAATAAACGAAAAGATAACCCTGTGTCACTTTTATGTTTTTACTAATTCGACCTTTGAAAATGATAGAATCGAGAAACGACAAATTTGAAATCAGGCGAGGATTAGGTCGCTGTCATGACCTACTAAATGAAAGAATTTTCGTTCTCATTTTTCATTAGCTTTAAGTTTTACCAAATTAATTACATTAGAATGTAAGTTTTTAAGTTGCTTTTAATACGGTGAAAAAAGTTTAATTGTTTATATTAATGTATTAAAAGTTATTTAAATATATTATAAGGTTTTGTTTGTCTCGTTATTTACTAATAAATTAAAAACATTGAATAAAATAAAAATACCTACTCTTAGAAAATTATTAATTATACCAAACAAGTAATTTATTAAAACAAGTTTTAATTTAGCTGTTTTTTCCATTGGTATTTACAAAAAGAAAACAAATACCTGCTTTACCTTTTTAGACCTTTAAACCATTATTTATGGCCAGCGCGAAAATAATACAAAAATACCACAAACCCAATAATCCCATACACCAAGTTTACTACAGGTAATCCTGTAGTATATCAGTAATATTTCTATAGTATTTTCTGTAGTATTTCATAAAAGTATTTCTGTAGTTGAGTTTCGTAAGGGTGCTTTAAGTCTTGTTTTATCTGGAATTAGTCCGGGTGTCAATTCCGAAATTATTTATAGCCTAAGTGAAATTAGATTCTAGTCCGTTAATATCCGGAAGTTGTCCGGCATAAATTTTAAATCCGTTTTAAGTCTATGATTTTATCTGGAATCAGTCCGGAAGTCAATTCCGAAATTATTTATGGTCTAAGTGAAATCCGATTCTAGTCCGTTTACATCCGGCAGTTATCCCGCATAAATTTTAAATCCGTTTTATGTCTGGTTTTATCTGGAATTAGTCCGGCAGTCAATTCCGAAATTATTTATGGTCTAAGTGAAATCCGATTCTAGTCCGGTCACATCCGGCAGTTGTCCGGCATCAATTTTAAATCCGTTTTAAGTCTGGTTTTATCTTGAATTAGTCCGGGAAGTCATAATGCCGAAATTATTTATGGTCTAAGTGAAATCCGATTTTTGTCCGTTCACATCCGGCAGTTGTCCGGCATACATTTTAAATCCGTTTTAAGTCTTGTTTTATCTGGCATTAGTCCGGCAGTCAATTCCGAAATTATTTATGGTCTAAGTGAAATCCGATTCTAGTCCGGTCACATCCGGCAGTTGTCCGGCATAAATTTTAAATCCGTTTTAAGTCTGGTTTTAACTGGAATTAGTCCGGCAGTCGATTCAGAAATTATTTTTAGTTAGAGAGAACTCCGTTTTTAGTACGGACACGTCCGGAAACTGTCCGGCACAAAAATCACAATCCGTTTTAAATCTGGATTTATCTGGAATTAGTCTGGCAGTCCATTTAGAAATTAATGTTAGTGAAAGTTAAGTCCGTTTTAAGACTGGTCAAGTCCGGCAACTGTCTGGCACAAAATTCACAATCTGCTTTAAGTCTGGTTATATCTGTAATTAGTTCGGCTGTCCATTCCGAAATTATTTATAGTCATCCTATTTTCCCTTCCCCGTTCGCTCACCTCCGGATTCCAGTGATTTTGGAGATTCATTGATTTGGAAATTTTCTTAGAACATGCGGAACATTCAATTATATTTTATATGCGACTTTTCTGTTTTTTAATCCCGCCTGAAAGCAGTAAAATATCTGCAAAAGCATTTATTTTCTGTTAGTAGCGAATTGAGCTAATTAAAGGAAATTAAGAATCTGAATTCTTTTTATAATTCGCTAATGTTTATTGGATGGTGACATCTAAAAAGATTTGCAATGGATCTTAGAAAAATAGAAAATTTTATTGCTTTTAATTATAGGAAGTCGGAAAATAGTTGCATTAAAAATAATTCAATTTCTGAATGATTTTCTATTATTTTCTCTTCAAATGAACAATTTAATGAGGTAACCGTTAAAAATAAAATAATAGAAACTAATTCAAAATCTGAATTATTTTTAATGCACTATTTTTCGACCTTCTATTTGAAAGCAATAGAATTGACAATTTATCTGAAATTCATTGCCAACCGTTTTACTTGTCTTCATCGAAGAAATATTTTTGCATTAAAATCAATTAAGATTCTGAATTTTCGTCACTTGAATTGACTCGCTGCATTTTCTAAGAATATCTCCATCTTTTTAACTATTTTTCATTTCGCCCTTTTTACCGGAATACGGAAAAAGTCTGGCATATCTTTTACAATCCAGAAAGAGTCAAGTGAATGGCAAGGAGTCTGGTGAAGTTTGGGTATAATCCAGTACTCGTTTCTAAATCCAGAAAGAGTCCTGTTTAGTGCAAAAATATTCCTGCATTCTTTTTGCGATCCGGAGAAGCCAGATAAATACTGTTTTTATCCGTCACATGTTTTTAAATCTTGATTGTAGTATGATTTATTAAGAAAATAGGAAACACATTTTTTAAAACAATTTTTTCTTGAGGTCGTTTAGCCATGTCGTGATGTGTCGTTGTAATAAAAATGATAATAAATAAAAGTAACATTTGAAAAAAAAAAAACAGATTACAAAAAACGGATTTCAGTTTGACTATTAATAATTTCGGAATTGACTGCCGTACAATTTTCGGATGTGAACGGACGAAAAACGGATTTTAGTTAGACTATAAGTAAATTCCGAAGTAAGTACCGGATAAATTCCAGACTAAACCAGACTTAAAGCGGATTGTGAAATTTGTACCCGACAGTTTCCGGACGTGGCCGGACTAAAAACGGACTTCATTTTAACTAAAAATAATATCTAAATGAATTGTCGGACTAATTCCAGATAAAACCCGACTTAAAATGGATTGTAAAGTTTGTGCCGGATAGTTGCCGAACTTGACCGGTCTAAAAACGGATTTCACACTTGAGCTATAAATAGATTCCGAATCCATTTTTTATTTGCAGTAAAACCCTCACATATTGGATTCCAAGGATCTGAGAATTTTTTTCGATATAAGCAGGAATTCTATTTATTCGGGTAAAAATTCATTATATTTAAATTCAAGGGACCGGCAAAAATATCTGATATAAGCGGGAATCCGATATATAGGGTCCGATATACGTGGGTCCTACTGTATTTTCTATATCTCCCTTGTTACCGTGTAATAAAGTGAACTCTATCCGGATTTAAAAACGAGTGCCCGATTATGTCCGTACTTTGCCGTACTCTTTTAGAATTATAAAAAGAATGCTGGATTATTTTCATACTAAACCAGAGGCTATCCGAATGTGAAAGCGATTGCCGTATTATTTTCATACTAAACCAGACTCTTTCCGGATTTGAAACGTGTGCCGGATTATATCCGTACTGTACCGGACTCTTTCCGGATTGTAATACGAATGTCGGATTATGTTCGTACATACTCCGGGTTCTATTTGAAATTAAGAATTAGTGACGGATTATATCCGTACTTTACCGGACTCTTTCCGGATTTAATCCACAGATTACATGTATGTTTGATTTAACAAGTTGAACCTCAGAGCTCGTATAGCTCAGTCGGTTTAGGTTCTGCGTTGCGTGCGTAACATCCCGTGTTCGATTCCCCTCATGCGTGCGATTTTTCTTCTTTAATATAACTGTTGTATATAATCGTTGTAATAAATGTATGAATATTTGTGTAATGTTAAGTTCCAAACATTGTTTAAAAATGATTTAAACAATTAAAAAAAATTTTTTTTTTGCTTTTCCGACTAATTCCGGATGAAGCCGGACTAAATCCGGATTACAAAAAAAGTTTAACCAGATTAGTTCCGGACTCTACCGGACTACATCCGGATTTAACCAACGATTAGGGCCGTATTTGTTCTGGACTGTACCGGACTACATTCGGATTTAAACAACGCTCCGGACCAGATTTGTTCCGGACTGTACCGGACTATATCCGAATTGTATACGGCCGGATTTATGTCGGATAAGACCGGACTAAATTCCGTGCCAAAAACCTACGTTAAATCGGACACTTTCGGACTAATTCCAGATCCGGAATTAATCCGGACTTGTCCGGAATTTTGTCTGAAATTCGTCCGGAATTCATCCGAATTTTTTAGTAGGGTTATTTACACCTTCGAAAAAAAATTTTTTTTGCATGAGAGTAAAGAGGACAGATACACAGTCTGTCCTCTTCCCTCCAATGCAAACATTTTTTTTTTTCGAAGGTGTAAATAGGCCATAATACTACGAAGGTAGGTGCTTTTATTATCTACTACCAAAGTAGTACATTCACAACCCTGAATGTACATTTACTGAAAAAGCCCTACCGATAGGAAATCACTGGAAAATTATTGGAAGCTCACTGGCCCAGTGAACTACTAGCGCACTAGGGTTTATTGCTACACTCAGGCCAGGTCAAAATTTATTGCTCGTTTTGAGGTAGTCCTTTTAAATTTAGTTTCAAAAGAAATTAAAATTATATTGTCACAAACCATCTGTGGCTCTTTATTGATTATATATTTTCATGTAGATTTCTTAAAAAATATTTTTCTGAAAATTCAATATATATTATGCGAGTATATACCTATATTAAAAATTGTATTAAAAATATAACAATATAATTATTTGCAGAGAATAATATTATTTAAAAAGCTAATTATGATTTAAAATTATTAATTAATTTTGTTGTTTATGAATTATAAGATTAGTTTTTGCAATTGTTATTTTCTATAAAAAATATAAATGTCTATAACATATATTCTAATAATTAATTATTCTTTAAGTATTTTATTGATTATAATTTAAATTTAATAGTATACATTTTTAAATGGATTTTAGAAATTCAGAATAGTGAAATATTAAAGATTTCAATTGTTGTATTGCAGACCTGAAAAAGTAAAATTATATAAATTCCAGATAATAAAATGCCGGGTTGAAAAACATGAACTTAAATGGCAAAAGAATTGGAAATCTACTGTTAAAGCAGGGATCCATTTTAAATCCCCATGTCTATTGTTACCCCAGCTAATAATTTTTGAACCCTAATATTTTATGACTTGAAATATATGCAATTTAATTATTAGAAATTTTTAATTAAAAAATTTCGAATCTGTAATATTTCACGATTCCAAATATCTAAAATTTATTGTGATAATTTTATATTTTAAGAAATTATAAGGTATTTCATAAACCATAAATATTACGTTAAAATTGATATCATTTTTTAAATCAAAGTCAAAGGGATATGCAGTAAACATAATAGAACCATGAAAATAGTTCAAGTTCATTAAAACAAATATAATGTTAAAATAAATAAACATTATTTTTAGCGTAATTATTTTTGTACCCGAAGGTCACAAAAAGTATTTATGTTGGTCATAAACCGCAAAAGGGCCCAAGAAATTATTTTTTCCTCCAGTGGAATTTCCCATTGCCATAAATCAGACATAATAAAAGACCCAATAAGTTTTGAGAGAGTAAATGTTTCAAATACTATCTGAAAGCGCATTGAAATAGCCCAAAAAACTCAGTGATTTTTGCCAGTGAGTTTTCCAGTGAGTTTGTACCGGTAGGGAGGTAATATTACATTACTGAAAGCTGTGTCACGTCCCAGGTTTTCTAGGACTTTTTAATGTTATAAACTTCCTTTATAACTTTATTTATTTGAACAAAATCTCTACTAAAACACCAAAGTGTACCCTGTAAATGGCGGGATATTTGAATATTAACACAATAAAAACAACCAAATAGTTTAACTTTTGACTTTAATGAAATAAGATTCAGAGTTAAATTTACAAGATCGAGGGAAATTCTAGATGTTACTCTCTCGACAATTAGAATGAATCTGCCGAATCTGTCACAAGCGGAGGCGTCGCTGGGCCCGGAGGCCCTTGGTCCATGATGAGTGGAAGGGATGAGCCATCCCCCTTCTTTCTTAAATTTTCTGGTGACTGGTTCGAGCTCTAGCGATATTAATTACAATCTTAATTTCATTCATCATAACCCATACCTTATTAATTTATTCAAAAATATCGCTGTTATAAATAACCTTTTTCGTTTATTTAACAATATCTTAAAACGTACTATTTTGGACAATTGCGTATCCGCATTTATTAATTAGCGTTAAATAATTATTCTTAATAATTTATTAGTATAACAGTAGTAATCCTAATAATTATAAGAAGGTTGCTTTTATGTTTCCTGGTAAATTGTAAATGAGTTTTTATCTATAATATACATAAATAACGTAATACAAAGTTAATATTGCATAATTAATTTAGTACAAAAATAATATTACATAAGTAATCTCTAGTCGAACCTAGCTAAATTAATAGAATTGTGGCGATTGAGAATAATGAATTTCACTATGATTATTTATAATAATAATAATAATTCGTAATTTGCTAATTTCGAGAATTAATTGTACATATTTATTGATTAATTAAATTCGATGTTCTTATTGCAGTTTGTACTTATTAATTACATTTGTGATTGTTATTAAAATTAATATAGCGTACGAATTCTATTGGTGTTTAATCGAAATCAAAATATGTTTTAATGAAAGAAAATTAATTTAGTTTCTAAATTCCCTTTTTTTTATAAATATTATTTTTGGGTTTTTCCCGTAGGAAATTCCCATTTTATTGCTAACGGTCATTTTGGGGTAAAACCCTCGGTCCCCCTTTTTTATGGTATTTTCCGGTCCGGAATTTCCTGGGTTATAAATATTCTTGATGGAAAGGCCACTAAAAGTTCCAAGTAAATCCTTCCTTTATTATTACTTTTTATTTTATTGTCAATTTATTTTAATATACTACGTGACTATTTCCTCGAACCCGAGATTATAAACATTTATTTTAGTTGAAAAAATGTTTTCTTTATAAAGAAAAACTATTGTTTGATTTTAGTTAAAAGAATCAATTTATTCTAATTGATTTGTATTTTGCCGCATAATTTAAGTAGTTACTTTTGGTTTTACTTTTAGTGACTTTCCCTAGTGTAACATACGTGACAGGCCTGCCGTCACACCTCCCCATTTACCCCAAAAAAGTTTGTTGTCCACAATAAACTTTTTTCCTGTTATACGTAAAATAAATCGTTTGTACAATGGTTATAGATTATTGTAGTGAAAACCATTGTTATACCCCGTTTGGGTAATGTGTTGTGTACATAAATATGTTTTTATTCGTTGCGCTTTGTCCTGAGTTGATTTCGATGGTATATGTAACAATTGGTTTGAAGGTTATGTATTCGACATATATGCACTTGTCATCATTTACTGGATTTATTGTTAATTAGCATTGTTATTGAAATGAAGAGAGTATATATTATTTGTCCTTTATTGTGAATTACTATCTTGATGAATTTTATTCTTGTTTATTTTTTTATCATTTTAAAATTGATTTTTTTTTGTTTTTGTTTTTTGTTATACAAGTTAACCAAATTTTATTTCAACATGTGTTTTATTCTTTTATTTAATAACCATGCGACGCATTCATTTGCAGGAAAAGAAATACTTGTTTTCATAATATATGGATCCATAAAATATTTTTGCTACGCTTGTTTGCTATATTTTTAGATGAGTATATAAAAACATTAAATAGTTCATGATAATATAATGGTGAAATGATTATTTTTACTTTGTGAAAAAATGTTTTGTTTTGTATTTTTTAGGTTTATTTAGTGTTCACGCTATGGGTAATAGATTGAAGCATTACTAAATCATAATTAAATAGGCAACCCGTTATTTTGAAAGGAATGGTAGTTATTGACAAAATATTAAAAGTTAGAACAAGATAAATATTTAAGGATGTTTATCCGCTTAAGCGATTTTCACTATATCAGACTATGATAATAATCAATATCTTTGTAATTTAATTTCTTCTTATAATTTGGTTTATAAATAGCATGTTATAGTGAAAATTATAACGTGATCGAAAAATTAATAATACTAACTAAATATTGTTGCAAAAGTTTTTGTTATATTACAGTTTAACCTTTTTAAGTTTTGCGCGCGTTTTGACACTGTTTTTATGTAAAAGTCCCGGCTTTATAATTTATACCCTACTGAAAAATCCTATATAGGATCCTACATAGGATCCTATATAGAATCCATATGGATTCCTATGAGAATCCACGTAGGATCCTATATAGGATCCTATATAGGTATTGTCCTATAGGAATCCACGTGGATTCTCATAGGAATCTATGTGGATTCCTATAGGTCGCCTATAGGACAAGTCCTATATAGGATCATATGTGGACTCTCCTATAAGAATACATGTAGGATCTCATATAGGATCCTGCATAGGCGTCCCAAAAAATTTTTGTACACCCTCCTACATATGATCCTACGTAGGTTCCCATATAGGATCCTATATGGGAACCCATGTAAGATCCTACATGGGTATCCCCAAAAAAATTTTTTGTACCCCTTCCTCATGCGCAGTCGTCTTTTACGTATTCTACAATACTTACGCCTGCGCAGTAAATATTTTTCGTCCTTATAATGGTACTTAATGTATATTTGAATAAAGTTGTTTAAAAAAAAACAATTAATTCTGTGTACATAATTTTTTTTGGGCGCCCATACAAGATCCTATATAGGATCCTATATGGGAACCTACGTAGGATCCTATGTAGGGGGGTTTACAAAAATTTTTTTGGGACGCCTATGTAGGATCCTATATAAGATCCTACATGTATTCCTATAGGAGAGTCCACATAGGATCCTATATAGGACGTGTCCTATAGGCGACCTATAGGAATCCACATAGATTCCTATGAGAATCCACATGGATTCCTATAGGACAATACCTATATAGGATCCTATATAGGATCCTACGTGGATTCTCATAGGAATCCATATGGATTCTATATAGGATCCTATATAGGATTTTTCAGTAGGGTATCTTACAACAGAACGGTAGTGTGCAATAAATTCGTAACCGTACATGTAGAGTAATGCATTGAATATGTCATTGAAATTTTATAAGAAATTCATAGAAAATCGTTTTTTTGGATAGACCCCCTTAATTGAGTTTAGACTTGAAATATATTTTTACTTTGTTAAAGTGCTTTTTTTTTTTTTTTTCCCCCCCAAGTAATTTTGTTAATTAAAATTTTTTTTCATCATTCGTGTGCTAATCGTAGCTGGTCCAAGTGTACTATTTTGCATTTGTCGGTTTGTTTGTTTAAGATTCTTGCGTTGCGAGAACCCACCAATTCCTCAATTTGAATAGGTCCTTCGAAAAATGAGTCTAATTTTTTATCGTTACTAACGTTGATTTTGAGGTTTACCGTGTCTCCTACTTTAAGGCCGTTGGAGACACAGAGCCCGCAGAGAATCTGTAGGGGGGAGCAGTGGTTCTCAAAGACTGTCCCCATGCGTTTTGAAGACTTAGGAATTTTTCGCGACAAAGTCCAACACTTTTCCCACAAAAGAACATCGTACTGCAAATTCTATTGAAATAAAGATTCAGAAAAATACTTACTTTTGATAAATCAAGTATTTCCTGAGCTTTAGTGTCTCGAGGAAATTCGTGTGATGAAAACAACCTCCAATGATGTTCCATGTTTGGCAATTTTTTCCAATAAAACCAGACACTTTTTCCGAAAATGAAAATCGTAGTGAAAATTTAAATTTAATTAGCACTATTTCACTTATTTTGTTTTTGGCATATGAGTTTTTAAATCGCGTCAGTCTCTCGAGGAAATACAAAATCACTTGACACTTCACTCACTGATTCCCACTTTGACAATTTTTTTCGGCAAAATCCGACACTTTTTCCACAAATGGTCATCGTAGTAAAAATTTAAATTTAATTAGCACTTTTTCACTTATTTTGTTTTTGGCATTTGAGTTTTTAAATTGCGTCAGTCTCTCGAGGAAATACAAAATCACTTGACACTTCACTCATTGATTCGGACTTTGACAATTTTTTCCGTCAAAACCCGACACTTTTTCCGCAAATGGTCATCGTAGTGTAAATTTAAATTTAATTAGCACTTTTTCACTTTTTTTGTTTTTGGTATTTGAGTTTTTAAATCGCGTCAATCTCTCGAGAAAAGTAAATTTTTTTCAATTTCATCAATGAAAATGTCAAACAATGTAGCAGAATATAGTTTGTCGTGCGCTGTTCTGATACGGCATTTTCGGGTACTATAATTCACACGGCGCCGCCTTTGAAATTATAGACAGGCGTACATTATATTCATTATATTAATCAACCTATTTATAAAATTCAATGTTTAGATATTAATTGTAAAAATTTAATATAAAAAATTAATGTCAAGTTCCAAACATAATTTTGCTAACTTTGTACAAAAAATAAAAGTTGTTTGTTATTTCAAGTGTAATTAGCTCTATTGAAAAGACGCATTTAAAATAATTTAAACCATTCAAATGCAACAAGTACATTATTTATTGTAAATCATGCATTAATAATTTCTAAACAATTTAAATATTTTTTAAAATCTAAGAGTTGAAGGAAAAACAGTAGAGCTTATTTAGTTTATCAGAAGAATGCAACCCGACTTACAGAGGAGATGGGAAATAGATATTGTATAGGAACTGAAATAAGTGTTTCTTTTAATTTTTTAAAATTAAATAAACAGAGCATTCGATAAATATTTTATACATAACGTAAAAATTAAAGAAATAATTAAAACGCAAGAAAGGACTAAAAAAATAGTGTAATATCAAAAAAATTAAATGAACAGGAAGAAAATGGAGAAATGTTTTTTTCTTAATCTAACAAACTGTAAAAAATGTAAAAAGTAAAAAAGAATAAGTAAGTAAGTTTGTAAAAAAACTCTCAAGAAATAGACAAGATGTGAAAAGAAATTGAATAAATTTACAAAAAAATAAGTGTATTTACTTTTAAAAGTATAGAAATAATTATTAAAATTAACGTAATAAAAAGTTTAATGAATGTATAAATAAGAAAACTGTGTAATATAATATTAAATAATTTTTATAAAAAGAAGAAAATTAAAGAAAATCCTAAAAAGAACAGAGACAAATACCAAAAAAAAAATATCAAAAATACCTAAACGGAGAAAAAATTTTAAAAATGTTGTAAAAATAATAAATTATAATATAAAAATGAAAGTAAAATCTCTTAAAAATCTTGTAAGAATATTACCAAAGGAAGGATTATTGTGAATATGGAAATTAATTAATATTATAGAATTAAGATGCATTGAAATTTAAATTAATTGAAATTTAAAAGTTGGTACAAATTGAAATATGAGTTCACTGACGTTTGGAATTTATATAACTTTTAATGACTTGAAGATATACAAATCTAATATTATTTTTTGATAACTTGATACCAAAAATTTGTAAATTGTAGGTATTTTGATCATCTGTATTAATACAATTTTTTAAATTTTATAACGAATAAAATATTGAAATTTTCAAGATTTATCCACAAATTTCTGTTTTTTTTATGATTTGCGATACTTTACATGCAATATTGGACATCCGGAGAATTGAAAAGTTTTTTTTTTCATTTAAATCAATAACAGCCCTGTTTATAGATTACATTTATTTTATTCATTTCAAGCAATCTATACATATATCTTTGATGAATAATTTGATCTCTGTTTCCGAACTTCTATGTAAGTCGGGTTGCCTTCTTTCTCTGCACTAAATAAACCATAAGGATTTATGATGTAACTCTTAGTATTTGAGAAATAATTTAGCAAAAAAAAAGATAAAATTTTTTCCTACATAAATTTTAATTTGTTAATTTTAAATTATGCAATTCTTTATTACAATATTAAATATAATAAACAAATTAATAATGTTCTAAAACAAATTATTAAAGTAAATTTCGTATTTCTTCAAAATAAAAGAGAGAATTTTTGTTACATAATATAAATATTATATAATTTTTTTTTAATATATTGAATGTTTTAAAAATAAAATAAATTAGTTCAAAAATTATATTAGATTAAACTACATATCTTTTAAATATAAAATGTAAGAAACTACTTGGTAAATAAATTATATTTACTTATTTAATTTTAAATCATACATTTTTTAAACCACGTTTTTTTTCTTATAAAAAAAGAGATATACATTTGTCTGTGTAGCATAAAATACATACAATTTATTGACAACATTTTCAGAAAAAGCTGTCTCAAATTCGACCAATTCAGATGAAAATTCTAAACATGACAGTTAAATTTCAAAAATATTTGTTAACATGCCTAAGTTATTAAATATTTAACAAAAAAGATCTATAAAAACGATTTAGCTTTCAAGAAAGTGCAACATTCGCAGTTTACAAAATTTTTTCCACGACATTTGTAGAAAAATTTAATTTTTCTTCCGTCAATAAGCACAAAGTTTCTTATTTCTGATCTAAATTTGTTAAATATTTGATAACATGCACAAGTTATTGAATATTTAACAAAATAGACCAATAAGAACGATTTACCTATCGTGAAAGTAAAAAAAATTCACATTTTACAAAACTTTTTCAACGACATTTGTAGAAAAATTTAATTTTTGCTTCGGTCAAAAGGCACAAAGTTTCTTATTTCTGATCTAAATATGTTAAATATTCGATAACATGACCAAGTTATTAAATATTTAACAAATTAGATCTATAAAAACGTTTTATCTTACGAGAAAGTGCAAAATTCGCAGTTTACAAAATTTTTTCCAAGACATTTGTAGAAAAATTTAATTTTTCTGCCGTCAATAAGCACAAAGTTGCTTATTTCTGATCCAAATTTGTTAAATATTTGATAACATGCACAAGTTATTAAATATTTAACAAATTAGATCTATAAAAACGTTTTAGCTTACGAAAAAGTAGAAAATTCGCAGTTTACAAAATTCTTTACACGATATTTGTAGAAAAATTTAATTTTTGCTTCGGCCAATAAGCACAAAGTTTCTTATTTCCGATCTAAATTTGTTAAATATTTGATAACATGCACAAGTTATCGAATATATAACAAATTGAGATCGGAAATAAGAAACTTTGTGCTTATTGACCAAAGCAAAAATTAAATTTTTCTACAAATGTCGTGGAAAAAATTTTGTAAACTGCGAATTTTGCACTTTCTCGTAAGCTAAAACGTTTTTATAGCTCTAATTTGTTAAATATTCAATAACTTGGGCATGTTATCGAATATTTAACAAATTTAGATCAGAAATAAGCAACTTTGTGCTTATTGACGGCAGAAAAATTAAATTTTTCTACAAATGTCGTGGAAAAAGTTTTGTAAAATGTGAATTTTTCACTTTCACGATAGGTTAATCGTTCTTATTTGTCTATTTTGTTAAATATTCAATAACTTGTGCATGTTATCAAATATTTAACAAATTTAGATCAGAAAGAAGCAACTTTGTGCTTATTGACGGAAGAAAAATTAAATTTTTCTACAAATGTCGTGGAAAAAATTTTGTAAACTGCCAATTTTGCTCTTTCTCGTAAGATAAAACGTTTTTATAGATCTAATTTGTTATATATTTAATAACTTGGTCATGTTATCAATTATTTAACAAATTTAGATCAGAAATAAGAAACTTTGTGCTTACACTGAAAACTTTTAAGTATTAAAATAATCTGCAACTCGATTGTTTTAAGCCAATTTCAGATTATTTAAATTCCATTTGGTATAAAAAAAAGAGCGTTGCAGATTAATTTAATCCAAAACAATTTTCTGTGTACTGACCGAAGCAAAAATTACACTTTTCTACAAATATCGTGGAAAAAATTTTGTAAACTGCGAATTTTCCACTTTCTCGTAAGCTAAAACGTTTTTATAGATCTAATTTTTTAAATATTTAATAACTTGGTCATGTTATCGAATATTTAACAAATTTCGATCAGAAATAAGAAACTTTGTGCTTATTGACCGAAGCAAAAATTAAATTTTTCTACAAATGTCGTGGAAAAAGTTTTGTAAAATGAGAATTTTTCACTTTCACGATAGGTAAATCGTTCTTATTGGTCTATTTTGTTAAATATTCAATCACTTGTGCATGTTATCAAATATTTAACAAATTTAGATCGGAAATAAGAAACTTTGTGCTTATTAGCCGAAGCAAAAATTAAATTTTTCTACAAATATCGTGGAAAAAATTTTGTAAACTGCGAATTTTCCACTTTCTCGTAAGCTAAAACGTTTTTATAGATCTAATTTTTTAAATATTTAATAACTTGGTCATGTTATCGAATATTTAACAAATTTCGATCAGAAATAAGAAACTTTGTGCTTATTGACCGAAGCAAAAATTAAATTTTTCTACAAATGTCGTGGAAAAAGTTTTGTAAAATGAGAATTTTTCACTTTCACGATAGGTAAATCGTTCTTATTGGTCTATTTTGTTAAATATTCAATCACTTGTGCATGTTATCAAATATTTAACAAATTTAGATCGGAAATAAGAAACTTTGTGCTTATTAGCCGAAGCAAAAATTAAATTTTTCTACAAATATCGTGTAAAGAATTTTGTAAACTGCGAATTTTCCACTTTCTCGTAAGCTAAAACGTTTTTATAGATCTAATTTGTTAAATATTTAATAACTTGTGCATGTTATCAAATATTTAACAAATTTGGATCAGAAATAAGCAACTTTGTGCTTATTGACGGGAGAAAAATTAAATTTTTCTACAAATGTCTTGGAAAAAATTTTGTAAACTGCGAATTTTGCACTTTCTCGTAAGATAAAACGTTTTTATAGATCTAATTTGTTAAATATTTAATAACTTGGTCATGTTATCGAATATTTAACATATTTAGATCAGAAATAAGAAACTTTGTGCTTATTGACCGAAGCAAAAATTAAATTTTTCTACAAATGTCGTGGAAAAAATTTTGTAAACGGCGAATGTTGCACTTTCTTGAAAGCTAAATCGTTTTTATAGATCTTTTTTGTTAAATATTTAATAACTTAGGCATGTTAACAAATATTTTTGAAATTTAACTGTCATGTTTAGAATTTTCATCTGAATTGGTCGAATTTGAGACAGCTTTTTCTGAAAATGTTGTCAATAAATTGTATGTATTTTATGCTACACAGACAAATGTATATCTCTTTTTTTATAAGAAAAAAAACGTGGTTTAAAAAATGTATGATTTAAAATTAAATAAGTAAATATAATTTATTTACCAAGTAGTTTCTTACATTTTATATTTAAAAGATATGTAGTTTAATCTAATATAATTTTTGAACTAATTTATTTTATTTTTAAAACATTCAATATATTAAAAAAAAATTATATAATATTTATATTATGTAACAAAAATTCTCTCTTTTATTTTGAAGAAATACGAAATTTACTTTAATAATTTGTTTTAGAACATTATTAATTTGTTTATTATATTTAATATTGTAATAAAGAATTGCATAATTTAAAATTAACAAATTAAAATTTATGTAGGAAAAAATTTTATCTTTTTTTTTGCTAAATTATTTCTCAAATACTAAGAGTTACATCATAAATCCTTATGGTTTATTTAGTGCAGAGAAAGAAGGCAACCCGACTTACATAGAAGTTCGGAAACAGAGATCAAATTATTCATCAAAGATATATGTATAGATTGCTTGAAATGAATAAAATAAATGTAATCTATAAACAGGGCTGTTATTGATTTAAATGAAAAAAAAAACTTTTCAATTCTCCGGATGTCCAATATTGCATGTAAAGTATCGCAAATCATAAAAAAAACAGAAATTTGTGGATAAATCTTGAAAATTTCAATATTTTATTCGTTATAAAATTTAAAAAATTGTATTAATACAGATGATCAAAATACCTACAATTTACAAATTTTTGGTATCAAGTTATCAAAAAATAATATTAGATTTGTATATCTTCAAGTCATTAAAAGTTATATAAATTCCAAACGTCAGTGAACTCATATTTCAATTTGTACCAACTTTTAAATTTCAATTAATTTAAATTTCAATGCATCTTAATTCTATAATATTAATTAATTTCCATATTCACAATAATCCTTCCTTTGGTAATATTCTTACAAGATTTTTAAGAGATTTTACTTTCATTTTTATATTATAATTTATTATTTTTACAACATTTTTAAAATTTTTTCTCCGTTTAGGTATTTTTGATATTTTTTTTTTGGTATTTGTCTCTGTTCTTTTTAGGATTTTCTTTAATTTTCTTCTTTTTATAAAAATTATTTAATATTATATTACACAGTTTTCTTATTTATACATTCATTAAACTTTTTATTACGTTAATTTTAATAATTATTTCTATACTTTTAAAAGTAAATACACTTATTTTTTTGTAAATTTATTCAATTTCTTTTCACATCTTGTCTATTTCTTGAGAGTTTTTTTACAAACTTACTTACTTATTCTTTTTTACTTTTTACATTTTTTACAGTTTGTTAGATTAAGAAAAAAACATTTCTCCATTTTCTTCCTGTTCATTTAATTTTTTTGATATTACACTATTTTTTTAGTCCTTTCTTGCGTTTTAATTATTTCTTTAATTTTTACGTTATGTATAAAATATTTATCGAATGCTCTGTTTATTTAATTTTAAAAAATTAAAAGAAACACTTATTTCAGTTCCTATACAATATCTATTTCCCATCTCCTCTGTAAGTCGGGTTGCATTCTTCTGATAAACTAAATAAGCTCTACTGTTTTTCCTTCAACTCTTAGATTTTAAAAAATATTTAAATTGTTTAGAAATTATTAATGCATGATTTACAATAAATAATGTACTTGTTGCATTTGAATGGTTTAAATTATTTTAAATGCGTCTTTTCAATAGAGCTAATTACACTTGAAATAACAAACAACTTTTATTTTTTGTACAAAGTTAGCAAAATTATGTTTGGAACTTGACATTAATTTTTTATATTAAATTTTTACAATTAATATCTAAACATTGAATTTTATAAATAGGTTGATTAATATAATGAATATAATGTACGCCTGTCTATAATTTCAAAGGCGGCGCCGTGTGAATTATAGTACCCGAAAATGCCGTATCAGAACAGCGCACGACAAACTATATTCTGCTACATTGTTTGACATTTTCATTGATGAAATTGAAAAAAATTTACTTTTCTCGAGAGATTGACGCGATTTAAAAACTCAAATACCAAAAACAAAAAAAGTGAAAAAGTGCTAATTAAATTTAAATTTACACTACGATGACCATTTGCGGAAAAAGTGTCGGGTTTTGACGGAAAAAATTGTCAAAGTCCGAATCAATGAGTGAAGTGTCAAGTGATTTTGTATTTCCTCGAGAGACTGACGCAATTTAAAAACTCAAATGCCAAAAACAAAATAAGTGAAAAAGTGCTAATTAAATTTAAATTTTTACTACGATGACCATTTGTGGAAAAAGTGTCGGATTTTGCCGAAAAAAATTGTCAAAGTGGGAATCAGTGAGTGAAGTGTCAAGTGATTTTGTATTTCCTCGAGAGACTGACGCGATTTAAAAACTCATATGCCAAAAACAAAATAAGTGAAAAAGTGCTAATTAAATTTAAATTTTCACTACGATTTTCATTTTCGGAAAAAGTGTCTGGTTTTATTGGAAAAAATTGCCAAACATGGAACATCATTGGAGGTTGTTTTCATCACACGAATTTCCTCGAGACACTAAAGCTCAGGAAATACTTGTTTTATCAAAAGTAAGTATTTTTCTGAATCTTTATTTCAATAGAATTTGCAGTACGATGTTCTTTTGTGGGAAAAGTGTTGGACTTTGTCGCGAAAAATTCCTAAGTCTTCAAAACGCATGGGGACAGTCTTTGAGAACCACTGCTCCCCCCTACAGATTCTCTGCGGACTCTGTGTCTCCAACGGCCTTAAATTCGACTCCGCTTGTTCTTCGATCATAATAATTTTTGAACCTTTTTTTCGCTTCCAGAATTCTGTCTCGCGCGAGAGCTTGAGTGTTATCAAGCTTGTGAAAAAGTTCCTGGAGATATTGTACATACGTCGGGTCAACGGACGATGTCGCGAAACTTGACGGAATTATTGCCTCCCTTCCAAAGACTAGGGTGAAAGGTGCAAAACCCGTTGATTCGTGTATTTGTGTGTTGTAGGAAAAAATGGCGTAACGGATCCATTCGTCCCAGCTTTGTGCGTCTCCAAATTGACGTAAATATTCGACCAACGTTTGATGACTACGCTCAAGTGACCCGAGTGACTGCGGATGGTATGCCGTTGATTGAATTTTCTCTATATTGAAAATTTTGCAGAAGGTTGAGAGAACTTTACTGGTGAAGTTTCTGCCCTGATCTGTGTGTATTACCAAGGGACATGAATATCTACATATAAATTCTGCTGCCAGCGCGTGAGCGATAGTGACTGAATCGATTGTTTTTAAGGCTAACGCATCCGCGTATTTTGAGAAATTACACTGTATCGTAAGGATATATCTGTTTCCTCGCGGGGTCACTGGTAACGGCCCGACAATGTCAATTTGTATTTTTTCAAACGGTTGTTTCGGTGTATCCGTGATTCTCATTGGCTGTCGCATACTTGTCCGAATAATTTTATTCCGTTGGCAATTTTTGCATTTTTTTAAAAAGTTTTGTATGTCGCGTTTCATACCCGACCAGTAATAAACCGCTCTAATCCGCCAGTACGTTTTCGAGACTCCCTTGTGACCGCCCGTTGTCGATTTGTGAAATTCTTTTAAAATGTTCGGAATGTCGTTATTTTGGGGAGTGATTATTTCTCCGGAGCAAATCATGACTTTCATGTTGGTATCGGAGAAATGTTGAATAATTAATTTCTCTACTGATATCCATGAAACGTCATCGAGATTGTTACCTTTATTAGAAAGTCTAACAACATTTACCTTTAAAGAATCCATAGCATTTCTGAGTGCCAAAATGCCCTTTGAAAGTATATTCAAGTAAGCTTTATCTGATGATTTTTGTTTTATTATTACGTGAAAAATGTATCGATTGTTTTGAGCGAATACAATTACTTCTCCTAACGTTAGAGTTTCATTTTGTATGGTTGGCGGTTGCAAAATTTGACAGTTAATTAATTCACGACTTATTGGAGATTCTAAATTGCTATCAGCTGATAAGAAATGTACGACATGGCTTTTGCCCATAGATATCTTGTCTTTACTGTGAATAATTGGAGCGTTTGCCAAAACCATAATTGGTTTCGAATTTTGCAATCTGCTTACTAAAGCTTTTTCTCCGCTTTCCCATGATTGTAATTTGGTTCCGCTACTTTGATCAGGAGTAGCTTCGCCATTCACACAACATATACTCAAAATTTGAAAATTTTTATCAGTCTGACACAAGCCATTTACGTTATCATTTTTATTTACCATTTCAACTACTTCCGGAAGTCCACTTTTACCTTTATTTTTACCAATTTCATTTTCCGATTCTGTGATATTGATCTCGATGAAATCGCCAGATTCCAACAAGAGTGAGGCAAGGTGTTTTCCACGGTCCTGGGTGGGAACACTCTGTCTCGAGAAGCATGCCTGTTCACAAACCTGATGCCACCAATTTTTATTGGTGTCATCAACTGATTCCTGAACATCCACGTTCGCGTATATCACAGAACCTTGGGGATCCCCTTCATTGACACATGCATGATTTACCTTATCCGAGGCTACTTCTGAAACATTTGCACCCTGTACGAGTGCTTCGGGAAGGTTTACGCCTATTTTCAAAACGTTACTTTCATTTATTATTCCATCATTCATATTTATATCAGACTTCATGAGAAAGCGTGATTCAACTAATTTTTCAATTTCGAATGAAAAGTTGTCTAAATCAAAATTTGCTGAAACTTGAAAAATTTTCATATCTTTATTTTCGGAATCGTAAGGGTTTCGCGATAAAGCGTCGGCATTTGCGTTTATTGAGCCCGGTTTGTATTTAATATCGTAATCGTATTCGCTCAACTTTATTTTCCACCTTGCTAAACGCGATATCGGATCTTTAATATTGTGAAGCCAAACGAGAGGACGATGGTCTGTAATGAGGGTAAATTGTCTGCCATAAATGTAGGGCCGGAATGTTTTAACGCAGAAAACTATTGCGAGCAATTCCTTCTCTATAGTAGAGTAATTGATTTCCGCTTTTTGTAGGTTTCTGGATGTATAAGCAATCGGCAGATCCTGTCCTATGATACCCTGGCTGAGAACTCCACCTAGAGCATATTGTGAGGCATCGGTGGTAAGGAGGAAAGGTTTCTCAAAATTTGGGTATTGCAATATAGGCTCAGACGATATTTTATTTCGAAGTTCTTCAAAAGCTGCCTGTTGCAAGGTTCCCCATTGGAAAGGAACATCATTTTTAAGGAGGTAAGTAAGGGGTTCAGCAATTCTAGCAAAATCTTTGATAAAACGTCGATAGTAGCCGACGAGTCCGAGAAACTGTTTGATATTCTTTTTGCTTTTAGGTACGGGGAATTGCGTGACAGCAATGATCTTTTGCGGATCTGGTTTCACGCCATTTTCTGAGATGACGTGACCCAGGTATACTATTTCACGACGAAGGAAATAGCACTTGTCCGGTTGAAGAGCGAGACCAGCTGTTTTCAGTTTACCGAGCAGGGCTTTTAATTTACGAGTGTGCTCTTCGATGGAATTTGCGTAGATAATTATGTCGTCCATGTAGACGAATAATTCGGTACCTTGTAATCCGGAGAGTACAAGATCCATGAGCCTCTGAAAGGAATTTGGAGCAGTTTTTAGCCCGAAAGGCATGCGCGTAAATTCGTAGTGGCCAAATGGGCCAGAAAAAGCAGTTTTTTCCCTTGATTTAGGATCTAGGGGAATTTGATAAAAGCCCTTTGCAAGGTCGAAAATGGAGAAGTACTTTGCTCCTCCTAATTGGTCAAGGATGTCTGTAATATTAGCTAGAGGATAGGCATCGCCAACAGTTTTCTCATTCAGCTTCCTGTAATCGATAACCATACGCCACTTTTTATTGCCCTTAGAATCAGGTTTCTTGGGAACAATCCAAAGTGGTGAATTATAAGGGGAGTTAGAATTTTGAATTATTCCTGACTCCTTTAATTCTCGTAATTGGTTACTGATTTCCTCTTTATGTACAAATGGGTAACGATACTGTTTTGTGTGAATTGGAAAATCGTCAACAGTATTAATTTTGTGTTCTAAAACCGTGGTAGCCTGCAATTTGTCCCCGGGTAGGAAAAATTGGTTAGGGAAATCTTTGAAAACGTGAATAATACTTTCCTTTTCTTCCTCATTGAGGTCGTCTAGATGTATGTGATGTAGAAGTGTTACAAAACGTTTAGCGAAAGCAATCTTTTTGTTTCCGTGATTTCTATCGTATTGAAGGCTTCGCGGCAAGCCGGGAGCAACGATACATTCCTCAAGTTGGAGAGGGGGAATTGTTAATTCAACATTGTCGTTTGTAGAATTAATAACGTAAAGCCTCACCGTTTGATTAATGTTCGTTACAACGCTCTCGCCGGCAAAAATGCCTGGGCCCGCTTTTATTCTAGGAATGTAACCCCGGGATAAATTAGATTTTATTATTGGAACTTGGACAAGAATCTTCGTTCTAGCAGGTAATTTGATTGTAGATGCGGGTAATAAAGGTATGTCGTCGTCACCCAAATGTAAACAATCGTCAATTAAATTTAAAACTGCTCCCATTCGGCGTAGGGAGGGTAGTCCCAGAATACCATCATTTTGTATCGGAAAATCGTCATCAACAATTTGAAAGGGTATTTCGTGTCCTTTAATTAATAGTTTAACTTCACCCCGGGTAGTTATCATGTCTTTTCCTATTCCTACTAAATCGAAAATACGTTTTTCGTTGAATTTCACGGAAGTTTTTAAGGCACCTGCTTTTATGATATTTGCGGTCGCTCCTGTGTCTAGCATTAAGTTTAATTTTCCGTTAACGAAAAATGTATTTTCAATTTCTACAGCGGGGGGGTTTTCGTCTCCTCTCCACTGTTTGCAGAAAAGGATTCTGTGATGGGGAAAATTTTCCGGCTTTGGGACGTCAGTTCCCCGGTCTGATCGTTCCCATTCTCGTTTTTTGGCTTATTAAATCTGTTCTTAAGACTCGCGACATGGATTCTTTCTTTTTCGTGTTTCTTTTTAAGGAAGCAATTTTCCTCTTTATGACCCTTCCTGTCGCAGTAAGTGCAGGGGTCGGCCTGTTTAAAATCGGATTTCTGAAGTTGTTTACATTCGCGTCTAATATGTCCGAATTTTTTACACTCGTAACATTGTATTTCATTATTTTTACGTCGCTTAGCGTTTGTGGCCTCTGCCTGAAAATGTGCAACTCGCTTTTGCGGATGAGGTATAATTTTTCCGGTGTTATTAACGTCTCTATTATTTTCATAATTTTGAGGTTGATTATCGGATTGTACCTCACCGTTCGCTCGTTTCCAACATTGCAGAGTAACGTCGATTTGGGTTGCTAGTAAAATAGCTTCATCCAGATCAGAAATTGTTCTGCCATTGAGTTGAAGGAAAATGTCTCTATCCAAACCCCGAATAAAATTACCAATAGCAGTATCTTTGTATGCTTCACATCGCCCGATGCCTTTATCATTAGGCATTTTTTCTAATGTTTTAGAGATAATTTTATTCAAGATTTGGTGAACCCTTCCTCCGTATTCCGGAACAGATTCTCCCGAGTTCCTTTTAATTGTGCCTAATTTTTGCATTAGCTCACCGGCGTCTTCGTAAGTTGAGTAAATTTGTTCCATTGTATTTAAAATTTTCTCAAGTGACATTCCAATTCTGTCCTGTATGTGCTTTCTGGCATCACCCACAATCTTTGTCCTGACTAACATAGTTAGGCATGGCAAATCTTGAGGGTTAACCATCATAACAGCCGCTCTGCAGTGGTCAATAAACATTTTGACAGATAAGTTCTTGCCATCGAAAACCGGGATGATGTTCTCCACAATTTTTGGAATGTTGGTGGGATTCATCGTTCCGGCGATCGAGGCAAGATATCCTGACCTACTAGTAGCAGATGTAGCAGAATTGGAACTTGACGCTACTCCGAAATTTATTGGATTAAAAGGCGTTTGTAGAGCTAAATCGTTATTTGTACTCGATTGAGAGGTATCCCCGATGCTGCTGTTACTTTCGTTATCATTTAAGGGGATTGCATTAGGATTAGAACCTTCCGGTTGTCCGGTTGTTTGAATAAGATTATTGCGCACAAGGGGTTGTCGACCGCGTTTTCTGGTTGCCGGTGGGGCATTATTGATGTCAGTATGTCGGTTAGGTCTCGTATTTGATCTCCTAATTGGCGGCATTTTGTTTTATAATTCCCGAAAGAAAAGAATAAAATATTGAAGTATTTGGTAATATCAACGTTACGAAATAGTGGTTACTAATTAAATGCAAAAATAATTATCACAAGTGAATAATATTAATCGTATGTCAAGAAGTTAGTAGTGACAAGGATTTATGCAGAATACTTCACTTCGATCTCAATAGACAACGGATACTCAATTATTGTTAAATTTTTCAATATTAGTTGCAATGAACGGCAGTAAATAGTAAATATATATTCATAATAAAGCCTACTAAATATTGATTCGCATCATTTCGACATGTATAATTACGAATGATTGTTGAGAGAATATTATCACCAAGAATAAATGCAAATTAAAAATTGTTAAAATAAATGTAATAAGTATTTTATGAATCCGTTCATATGTAAATAAAATTGTTGTGCTAAACGATTATATTTAAAATTTCGAAATTTTCAAATTATGCAAAATTTTAACAGAGAAACGTTTTATTTTCTTTAAATATAATTTTTATAGTAAGAATATAATGTTATCTGTCAATGAATGTTAAAGTGATAATTTCTCTCTTATTATTATTATTTTTATTTTATTTTTTTTTTTTTGCACAGTTTAGCATGATTTTTAAGAAATATGAAACATTTGTTGATTATAGACTTACAGTTGCAGATGACGATTTGTTGTAAAATAAAAATAAAACACACAATCAGACACACACTGCTCGCCAGTCACAGAATATTCTTCAAGAAATCCCTGTAGATTGGATGTTGTAGTTTGTCTCTGGAACTTCCAGGTCCTCAATTTCATCTGGAGTTGACGTCTTTTTGGTTGATATCAGCATACAGGAATTTGAAGTATAAGAACTCGAATTATTTATTTGCCAACGGTTAGTAGGGATTGCTACGTGGTCCTATGATAACCGCTTTCGACCCTTGGCACAATTGACGATGCCACTAAGCTTTCAGGGTAAAAAAACCACGTCAAAAACCCATGAAAGAAGATCGAGGCACTTTTCCACAATGTTCACGAGTTCGAAGAAAATGTCATTGAAAAGAAACAGAATAGCTTCTTATATTTTTGCACAAAAATAACAGTTTGTATTTGCACAAAACAGAATCACTTTTATTATTATTTGAGTTGGTTGTTATTTGAAGTAAGACAAGTGTCTTGTTAATATTCACTTTAGTTTACATGAATTTATTCCAGTTTAAAATTTTTTTTTTTTTGCACTAATCAAAATTGTTATTTAATTTTATTTTTTAAAAAGTCACAACTGGATTCAAATAAACAACTGTATTAATGCCTTTACAGGTGCAAATCCCACCGCTGTCACCAGAAATTGTCGCGTCCCAGGTTTTCTAGGACTTTTTAATGTTATAAACTTCCTTTATAACTTTATTTATTTGAACAAAATCTCTACTAAAACACCAAAGTGTACCCTGTAAATGGCGGGATATTTGAATATTAACACAATAAAAACAACCAAATAGTTTAACTTTTGACTTTAATGAAATAAGATTCAGAGTTAAATTTACAAGATCGAGGGAAATTCTAGATGTTACTCTCTCGACAATTAGAATGAATCTGCCGAATCTGTCACAAGCGGAGGCGTCGCTGGGCCCGGAGGCCCTTGGTCCATGATGAGTGGAAGGGATGAGCCATCCCCCTTCTTTTTTAAATTTTCTGGTGACTGGTTCGAGCTCTAGCGATATTAATTACAATCTTAATTTCATTCATCATAACCCATACCTTATTAATTTATTCAAAAATATCGCTGTTATAAATAACCTTTTTCGTTTATTTAACAATATCTTAAAACGTACTATTTTGGACAATTGCGTATCCGCATTTATTAATTAGCGTTAAATAATTATTCTTAATAATTTATTAGTATAACAGTAGTAATCCTAATAATTATAAGAAGGTTGCTTTTATGTTTCCTGGTAAATTGTAAATGAGTTTTTATCTATAATATACATAAATAACGTAATACAAAGTTAATATTGCATAATTAATTTAGTACAAAAATAATATTACATAAGTAATCTCTAGTCGAACCTAGCTAAATTAATAGAATTGTGGCGATTGAGAATAATGAATTTCACTATGATTATTTATAATAATAATAATAATTCGTAATTTGCTAATTTCGAGAATTAATTGTACATATTTATTGATTAATTAAATTCGATGTTCTTATTGCAGTTTGTACTTATTAATTACATTTGTGATTGTTATTAAAATTAATATAGCGTACGAATTCTATTGGTGTTTAATCGAAATCAAAATATGTTTTAATGAAAGAAAATTAATTTAGTTTCTAAATTCCCTTTTTTTTATAAATATTATTTTTGGGTTTTTCCCGTAGGAAATTCCCATTTTATTGCTAACGGTCATTTTGGGGTAAAACCCTCGGTCCCCCTTTTTTATGGTATTTTCCGGTCCGGAATTTCCTGGGTTATAAATATTCTTGATGGAAAGGCCACTAAAAGTTCCAAGTAAATCCTTCCTTTATTATTACTTTTTATTTTATTGTCAATTTATTTTAATATACTACGTGACTATTTCCTCGAACCCGAGATTATAAACATTTATTTTAGTTGAAAAAATGTTTTCTTTATAAAGAAAAACTATTGTTTGATTTTAGTTAAAAGAATCAATTTATTCTAATTGATTTGTATTTTGCCGCATAATTTAAGTAGTTACTTTTGGTTTTACTTTTAGTGACTTTCCCTAGTGTAACATACGTGACAGGCCTGCCGTCACAGCTGTAAAAATTCAAGTTGATTGGTCTTATTGCTACACTGTAAAAAATACTTCAGGAAAATTACGTCCGTATTGTAATGTTACTTTAGAAACTTTCTGTAATATTACTCTTTGGAAAGTAGCAATAATACCAATCAACTTGAATTTTTACAGCTTTCAGTAATGTAATATTACATTTTTCAGTAAATGTACATTCAGGGTTGTGAATGTACTACTTTGGTAGTAGGTAATAAAAGCACCTACCTTCATAGTATTAAATTCACCAGTAAAGGTACGCTCCCAGCTCAGCGTCTGCCTGCCTGCGCGTGCAACCGACATGAGAGAAAAGAAGACGGAAATATAGTTCTGTCTTTTTCTCTCTCATATCGGTTGCACGCGCAGGCAGGCAGACGTCGAGCTGCGAGCGTACCTTAACTGTAAAGTTACAAAAGCATGTAAAAATCCTGTTTAAGTATAATCTCAATGTTTATTTATGGCTACTGGACCTTCGGGGGCCTAAGGCCAATAACCAACCAACCAACCAATAATCTCAAGTAAAATATTATAGTTTGATGTATTTATTCATAATCCTCTTATGTAAAATTCCTAGCAAAATGATTAATTATAGAAATATAACCTAATTGTGCTACGTCTTAAACATGTTTCACATTTCAGTTGTTAAGATATATCTTGAAAACGAATTGGTTATGTACCCTGCCGATAGGAAATACCTAAAAAATGACTGGTTAAAATGACTAAATGAATTCAGTCATTTTTGAGGTACGATTTGAATGATTCCGTGCTTAGAAAATGTCCATCGAAAAAGGGATCAAAAAGGTTAATTTATGGCTATTTATGACCGTAAATTCTAAACCCTGAAGAATTTTATCATGCTTTTACCCTCTCATAAAATGAAAGGTTCTTTTACAGTCCTTTTTTTAATTCTAAATTATTTATATTATTTATTGCAAAATTATAATCGTTTTTCAATAATTTAGTTATTTATATGTTTATATGAATAAGATATATTCTTTTGAAACAAAATTCAAAAATGATGTCAGATTTTTACAGGCTTGAGTCCGTAAATAGTCTACTTCACTATAGAATTTACTTTTATAGTGAATCAGACTATTTACGGACCCAAGCCTGGATTTTTAATATCTTCTACTGTTTACGAGTTACGCTACTATTCTTTTAATTGTAATGCTTTTACCAAAAATTTTACATCTCTGTAATTGTCAGAAATTACAGATTCTAAATTTAAAAAAACCGAAGTTCTAACTTAAAAGTTAGAAAAATTTTATTTATTAAGAAATAAATATTTTTTACCATTACATTTTTCGCATTTGAGATGTCGAAAAAGGGACGAGCTATGTCGTAAAACTTTTAAACATCTGGAATGGATTAAAAATCAGAAATAAAAATTTCTCTAATTTTGTAATTATAAATTTATAAATTGAGAATTTGCATTCTACGTCTTTCAACGATTATGTGTATCTAATTTTTTTCCCGATAATGTTATTTTTTATAAAAAATAACAATATTTATAATAATTGATTGTCATTTAATTTTATTCATTTTGAGAAAATTTTTAGATATTTATTATCGTGAAAAACGAAAGATTTGTAATTTTTTAATTTACAATTTCAAATTTGCAAATTGCAAAATTTTTTAGTCATAAAACTTTTGGGTTACCGAAGCCATAAATGAAAAAAATATCCAGGGGCCGTATTCTCGAAAGCACGCGAGAATTCTCGCATGCGTAAAATGTCGAATGGTTAATGTCGCATGCGACTTTAAAACTGTATTCTCGACGACCGTTCGAGATAGGTTGTTCGGAAATTTCCGTGTGCGACATTTAGACAGTGTTGCCGTCGTTTCGAAATACTATTATACCAATAAGAATTAAGGTAGAAGAGAAAAGTGATCTTACGGGAAAGAAAACAATTACGTTCTTTAATGCTTGCAGATTGCGGGCATTGAATTTATATAAAAATACCTTACTGATGTAAACAATAATTTTTAAACATTCATAAAATATGTGATTACTCTTCATTAAATCAATAAATATACAAAAACTACGTATACTTATATTTTTATAAAGAATAAAAATAATTACTCAAGGAACATATATATAATCCTTAAATGAAAAAAGCATGTACCACACATGTATTTCTTTTGGCTGTCACCGCTGTCACTCTAACCTAACCTAATATTATAACTTATATATTATTCACGAATTTCATAAGAAATTATTGGTTAAATAAAGAAATGCTGAGTTCCAAAAAATATTTTTGACCAATTTATTCCAATTTCAATTATTTAATCAATCGGAATTTATCTTGTCTACATGATTCTTTTACAAGACAACATAAATATATTTAAAATGTTGAAATTATCGCTTGATTTAAAGCTTTTTTCACTGATACTTATTGAAATAGCTTCATAAAATAATTTAAAAAAATGTTTATATAAAGCTTTTGATTTACAATACTTATGCTTTTGATTTTTAATTTCGGCATTCAGGTTATTTTTAATTTTTTACTTTAGTTCATGCCCGCTAACACTACTTTGCATTATATGCGTTTATTACATGTATGACACACAACCTTATTTCTCACTAGCATTTCGTATTCGACTTTGCATCTCTAGTGGCCACTACCCACTCGAGATGAACCATTCGAAAATTATCGCATACGACATGAAATCTCGCATGCGACACACGTTCGAGAATAGCTTTTTCAATCTCGCATGGCATGTCGCATGCGACATCTAGGGTCATCGATTCGAGAATACGACCCCAGGTAGGCATTCATATATTCCAGTTCAACGCATTTATGATCCTATTAAAACTTAAATAAGTACTTCCGAAATTTAAAGGGACTACCTACTCGGAGCAAAAAGTGGTACCTGGCATTGTTAGAGTAAAAATGACTAAAAAATGTCGTAACAGGCATATTTTGGATATATTTCAGGTATATCCCGGCAAGAAGGCTGGAATAGTAAAGAATTCGAATTTACAGAGTTGCGCCCGAAACTTCAAAAATATTTTTTCTTCTTAATGCCTGAATTTTCCTCGAATTTCATGGTCACGAAATAGAACTCGAAACCTAGCGACGTGAATTTTTCATTATTCCGAAGCGTATATCCTATACCGTAGAACGGGATTCGTTTCAGTCACTTTCAATTTCGAAATATTCCGTCAGATCATCTATAGGTTGGGAAAAACGAGTTCCACTAAAGGAATTCATTAAGTACATTTTGACTCCCTTTGAAATCCTTTGAGAAAAATGTTGTGAACCGAATATTTTCAATTCTTTTTGATCCAATTATTCACTAAGGGCAGTTGATAAATAACTACTTGCATGACTCCCCTCCTCAATCCGCTCGAAACCGGTTATGAGAGTGTCAAATTCCTAACCGAAAATGTGAAGGAAGACATGTGGCTCTAAATTTCCAACAAAAGGACCTACTTTTTCTTTGTATTCTGTCGCTAACGGTCAGTTTCTTTTTGACTTTCGAACAGTTAAGTTCGCGTGAATTTTAAACTTGTTTTCACAAAGTGCTTAAACTTTAATTAAAATTAAGTTTTGATAGTAAAGTTTAATAGTTGTAATATTTTCCATATGCAGTTAATTATATTTATATTCTTAATTATATACTCTAAAAAATGCTCATGTGGGTTTTAAGTTATAAGTTTATTGATATAAACTAAACAATAGCAATAATATGTTGTTTATTATTATTACTCTGTTATTATTATGATAATTATTATTGTGTATTATTATTGATATTATGGATATTATATCATCATCATTACTATATATATATATATATATATATATATATATATATATATATATATATATATATATATTTTTTTTTTTTTTTTTTAACAAAACAAGTTTAGGAGAGGAAAAAATGCATTTACGCACTTGTTCGTGTGGGACTCGACCACGTGCTGTGGTAATACCTCACTAAAACAACCTCTCCCATTCTTGCTTTACATATTCTAATCCACTATTGCTCCATCCGTCCTGGAGGGTAAGCAAAAGCTTGATTCATTTACTAGAGTTGTTATTTTCGTTTCTTACACTGTTGTTCTCACCCATTGCCGCCGATATTCTTAAGCGGTGGTCAAGAACGTTGTTGGATGCTTTTTTAGAGCTACCGAATAGGATCTTATAATGAACAGTGCTGCCGAACCAGATTTAGAGAGTTCAGAAGAACAGCCTTCTGCATGCGAAACGCCAACGCATTAGCCTTGTGCTCGCAGCTAGCAATTTTTTGTAATTGGCTCACAAATGAAGCTCGCATCCCTCCTAAACAACCGAGTACAAGAACAATTAATCTGACCCTGTAGCCTGGATATATTTTACTCAATTCAAACAGAAGGTCTTGATACTTTGTCCGCTTCTCATCCTCCTTTTGAGTGATATTGCTCTCAGCAGGTGCCGAAAACTCTATCACACAAATGACCTTACTTTTATGATCCTGGAGCACTATATCAGGTTTATTGGCGCTGATACGATGAGTGGTGGAAAAAGAAAAATTCCAGTAGATCTTACACTGATCATTTTCCACAACGGACTCCTGATCCCCCTGGGCATACGGCAAGATGGGTTCTTTATCTATACCATATTGGTGTCGAAGGTGATAATACAACACCTTAAGCGCAGCATTGTGTCTTTCTACATATCTGTAACATGCATACTTCGGGCACGCACTTAGAATGTGACTAAGTGTCTCCGGGTATTGCCTGCACGCTCGACAGTTGGTATTGTCGACAGATATATGCATCACTCGACTGCGATACACCAAAGTATTTATCACTCCATCTTGGCAAGCAAATAAAAATCCTTCAGTCTCCGATTTCAAACCAGCAGACTTGAGGAAAGCAAATGACAAAACCCCAGACAGTCCCAACTCTTTTATGAGACTGAAAAACCGTCCATGCACAGGCTTGTCAATATGCTCCTGTAACAGAAGCGCATGTTCTGCTTCCTTAACACATTTTTTAAGCATTAATGGTGTTAAAGATGCTAAACCGTGTTCCATATCCCTGGTTTCAAATGGGAGACTAAGTTTACTTGCAGCTCTTTCTGCCGCTCGATATAAAAACGCCCCAACATTTGCAATTTCATGATGGTGAACAAATTGCATAAGAGGATCTCTACTGTTTATGACTGAGCATGCTGCAGATAAAACAATTCTACGATGAAGACACTCTAAATTTAAAAGACCTCTTCCTCCCCGATCGCGTGGAAGGTAAATGCGAGGTACGGAAGACCTAGGATGATGACTTCGATGTATAGTCATCATCTTGCGAGTTTCTCTATCTAGTTCCTTCAACTCATTCACATTCCACTTAACTGCTCCAAATGTATAGAGTAGTAAAGGAATGGCTAATGTGTTTGTGGCTTGTATCTTATTCTTCCCAGATAGTTCAGAAGCCCAAATTTTTCTGAGAAGACCATGGTATTTCATATGGAGATGATCTTTAAGCCCACACAAATCTTGACTTTCCGATTGAGGAATTCCAAGATATGTGTAAGTTTCCCCAACACCAAGGTGATGAATGGTATTGCCACCAATGAGCTGAATATTCTCAGAGTCGCTCGACATTTCAGCTGTCATTATTATTATTATTATTATTATTATTATTATTATTATTATTATTATTATTATTATTATTATTATTATTATTATTATTATTATTATTATTATTATTATTATTATTATTATTATTATTATTATTATTATTATTATTATTATTATTATTATTATTATTATTATTATTAATAAATCCTATATTTTATATTTCATAATAGCTACACATGTTTTAAAATAGCTACACATTCAAATTGATTATTGTCAAAATGAAGTTTTTTAAATAACTTATTTTATTTCTAATTATAAGTAATATACTATTGTCATATTGTGTCAAACTATTATTATTATTATTATTATTATTATTATTATTATTATTCTTATTGTATAAACAAGCATTTTATAACATATATATTCATTAAGAAAATTGAAAATACAGATATACTTTTTAGTCTGCTAAAAAAACTATTTATTACTGAGAATTTTTAATTAACATTCAATTCCGCTTTAAAAAAGTTCTTACTGTATATATGACCTTAAAGGAATTCAGCTTGAACCACTTCTTTTTCTTTGTTAGGAATTAAAATGTCACCGAAGGTTTGATGAATTCCTCTAAATACCGTTTTAGGTTACTTCTAAAATTGACTAAAAGGAATAAAAGTTTAGTATCATTTGTTCCGCTACGCGAGTGGAAAAAAAGAGGGAAATTCAGGCACTAAGTGGAATTCATTTTTTCAATTCTTTACTGTTCCAGCCTTCTTGCCGGGATCCTATCGGCAGGGTATCCATTTTGACCGTCAACGGACATTTGATTGAAAAAAAAAATTGAACTTCTGTTGATTTAATAAATTAAACATTTTTTCTCCCTTTTGTTACGAAAAAAATAACAAAATCTTTTGAGAACTTTCATAAGGTTGAGGTTAAGTTCAGGTGCACCCTACTGAAAAATCCTATATAGGATCCTACATAGGATCCTATATAGAGTCCATATGGATTCCTATGAGAATCCACGTAGGATCCTATATAGGATCCTATATAGGTATTGTCCTATAGGAATCCATGTAGATTCTCATAGGAATCTATGTGGATTCTTATAGGTCGCCTATAGAACACGTCCTATATAGGAACCTATGTGGACTCTCCTATAGGAATACATGTAGGATCTCATATAGGATCCTACATAGGCGTCCCAAAAAAATTTTTGTACACCCCCCTACATAGGATCCTACGTAGGTTCCCATATAGGATCCTATATAGGATCTTTTATGGGCGCCCAAAAAAAAATTATGTACACAAAATTAATTGTTTTTTTTTAACAACTTTATTCAAATATCCATTAAGCACCATTATAAGGACGAAAAATATTTACTGCGCAGGCGTAAGTATTGTAGAATACGTAAAAGACGACTGCGCATGAGGAAGGGGTACAAAAAATTTTTTTGGGGGTACCCATGTAGGATCTTATATGGGTTCCCATATAGGATCCTATATGGGAACCTACGTAGGATCATATGTAGGAGGGTGTACAAAAAATTTTTTGGACGCCTATGCAGGATCCTATATGAGATCCTACATGTATTCCTATAGGAGAGTCCACATAGGATCCTATATAGGACTTGTCCTATAGGCGACCTATAGGAATCCACATAGATTCCTATGAGAATCCACATGGATTCCTATAGGACAATACCTATATAGGATCCTATATAGGATCCTACGTGGATTCTCATAGGAATCCATATGGATTCTATATAGGATCCTATGTAGGATCCTATATAGGATTTTTCAGTAGGGCAGTGCCAAAGTTTAAAACGATAAATACAAAAATTTGTGAAATTACATAATTTATTTATTTTACATTGCTTTTTTATAATTTCACAATAAAATTCATAATTTATTTTTATATTAGAATTTCTAATACTTATATTTATTTCATAACTGGAGAATTTTCTTTTCTGTAATTTTACAAAAGCATTAGGAATTTTACATAAGATTAAAGTATTATTCCCATCTCTGCGCGTAAAATCCGTAAAATATGTAAAACTGTTACTATAGAAGTTGGTAATAAACGCTCCTACTTCCATAGTGGTAAAAATACCGAATCATTTTTTTCAGTGTGCCTGCGCAGGCAGCCGCCATGAGATAGAGGGAGAGAAAAAATTCAAATTTTCATTGTCTGAACTCTTTACTCTCAGGGTAAAATCCTATGTGTGCAGAAAGCGCAAAACCGAAAGCAGAAAATCATGAGAGTGAGAGAGACACTGATATCTACCTACCTCTCTCACTCTCATCATTTCTGTTTTCGGTTTTGCACTTTCTGCTCACATGGGATTTTACCCTCGCACATTACCATGGTAACTCCGCCCAAGTAGCACGTAATATTACATGAGTATCGCAGTAATATTACATTCAATATTGGTAATATTACTGGTTGATGTTACAGTAATATTACCGTGACATTAAAATGTCCGCGTCAAGGTAATATTACAAGGTAATATTGAGGTAATATTACAAAGTAATATTACAGTAATGTGACAAAGTAATATTACATTAATATTACAGTGACATTGAAGTAATATTACAATTAAATATAATGTAGAAAAAATTTGGAGCGCTGAGGGCGCAATTACATGTCTCCGTCGAACGTTGCGTTTTTGCGTTGAATGGTGAGAGGAACAAGGATGTGACTATATTTCTGTCTCTCTCTCCCCTACTATTCAACGCAAATACGCAGCGTTCGACGAAGACATGTAATTGCGCCCTGAGTCTTGAACCCTTGGAAGCTGACCAAGTCGGTTGGCGCCTTAAACCACTCGGCTACTTAGCTCTTAGAATATATTATAGAAAGTCTGCTTCATATTTTACTACATATTTGTAATATTACTGTAATGTTAACTCAATATTACTTGGTAATATTACTATGTAATATTACCTCTACATTACCCTGTAATATTACCTTGACGCGGACATTTTAATGTCACGGTAATTGAATGTAATATTAGGGCGCAATTACATGTCTGCGTTGAATGCTGCGTTTTTGCGTTGTGCGTTGTATCCCTTTGGACTGAGAGTTCGTGTACCGTGCTTAATGTAGTTCCCTAGAGTTCAGGTTTTATTTAGAAGTACGTATTCTAGTGTTTTGTTTGCTTATGGCCATTTACAACCTGTCAGATTTATTGTCTGCTATTTTTATTTAATAAGCCTAACGCACAATGAATCGTAATCGCTAATCCTTAATCGTAAGAATGAGAGGAAGTAGGACAGACATATATCTCTGTCCTGCTTCCTCTCATTCTTACGATTAAGGATTAGCGATTACGATTCGTTGTGCTTTAGGCTATAAACCGCAAATATAAATTGTATTCTAATTTGCGAAAAATGAATAAAGCTGTTGAGAAAAATGTTGAAGTAAATTATAAATTTGATCTATTAATGTAGTCAAGAAATATAACATTAGTATATTTAAATATATAAGAGCAACATTTATTTAAGGATCTGCTTATTGTAACTTGTAAACCTAAAAGCAATGAAATGATAAATAACTAAGTTTTTTAAATCTATATTTTAAAAATTAAATTTGATGTTTATTTTTTTAATTGCAGGCTAAAGGAAAATGTGGTTATTGTGGCTTTTTCATCAAAGATTTAAAAAAGATTTCTCAACACGAATGTCTTAAGTTACGGTCACACCTTGACAACTGCCTGCCTGCGCAGGCAGCCGATATGAGATAAAGGGAGAGAAAAAATTCAAATTTCTATTTCTGTCCTCTGTTATCTCATATCGGCTGCCTGCGCAGGCAGGCAGTTGTCGAGGTGTGACCGTACCTTTAGAGAGTACAATGAAGAGTCGCAGTTTATAGATATTGTTTTATGTTGTAAGTGAAACGTCTTTAGACGGGTTCAAATAATCCTGCGCAACGCATAGTTTTTGCGGAAATAGAAGTCCTATGTTTACATGCATGCGTTTTTACGGAAAAGCAGAATAGTCCCGTGATTTGTCAACCAATAAACGTAGTTCTTTATTCGGCACCAGCAGATTTCCTAGTATTCAATTCGCGATTAAAAATAAAGTACGTCAGAACGCACGTTAAAACGCATGCATGTAAACATAGGATTTAAGGAAACGCAATTGTTTGCGTAAAACGAAATTCAAATATTTGTTTAACAGTGTTGTTTTATATATTTTTTTAATAATATAATAAAAAAAATAACTACCTCCGATAACTAATAAACGACACTCTACAAAACATATTCTTATAAAAAGTTAATTTATAAAAGTTAATATGGAGGAAGTAATTACAATCGTAAACATAAACATTTTTTTAATAACATTATCGAATTTTTAGCATAAATTATCTCTCGATGTATAAATATACATATATATTTATGTAACTAATTATTTATATATGTGACACGCTCCAAAAACGATAGAATCTACGAGAACTAAGGAAGGTTTTAGGTTATGTTTTTTTATTTAAAAAGGAAAAATACAATAAAAAAGGATTAACTTCGAAAGCAAACTAATGAAATTTCAGTTTTCATTAGGTTTAAAGTATTCCATAAGAATAAAATTTGATTTTTAAAATTAAAAAAGAAACCAATAATTAAAATAAAACGATTATAAAGATAACCTATAGTTTTTTACATCTAAAAAAACAAGGTCCCCATCTCCTTTACTGCGCGTTTCATATATGATATTCTCACTTGAAAATTAATTATTTTCTTAATCATTCCGAATTAATGCGTTTGAATTCTATGAGTTTCAATCCTTTTAATTGTATCCTGTTTTACTTCACTCCGAATTAATCCGTTTAAAATCCAATTAGAATTGGAATGGATTGTATCGGAATGAAATAACGTAGGATTTAAAAGAATTACAATTTCTAGGTTTGAAATGAAACGGATTAATTTTACATTATGATAGAAACTGATTGAATAGTATTGTAGGTTTAAAAAAATGTTAAATATATACCACAAAACATAACAGTACACTGTGCACCAAGTATCGAAAGCTGTTATTTTCCGACGAGTGCAAAGTTTTCTGCTCGAGCAAAGCGAGTGCAGAAATTTGCACGAAGACGGAAAATGCACTTTCGTACGTATAGTGCACATATTATGATACTTTTTGCAATACCTTTTCATACACGGAAAAGCACTAATTAAAGAGATACGTATAATTTATAAAAAAGCGAAATCTTTTTTTATCGCATATAAACCATTTAATACTTTTGAATTTCCATTTTCCATTTAAAAAATGGAAACATTTTTTTCCCAATTATCGACTAAAATAATCAGATTTGAGCCTCTATCTGAATTTGTTATTAAGATATCCTAGTTTTAATTGAATTTTGTGATAAAAAATTCAAATATATATATATGTGTTTATTAGAGTAAGTTTTTTATGATCGAAGCAAGCTAGGGATCAAAGTTTTGATTTTAAATCGTAATAATCGAGCTTTATAGAAGTAATAATGATTTATAATTTGTCCCTAATAATTGATAAAAACGATAAAATTTGAAGGTATAATTTTTCATTCTCGGTTTCAGCTTTATTGAAATAAGAAAAAGACAATGAAAGCCCTTGATGTTCTATATATTTTTTGGTTATTGCAATACTGCAATACATTGTTTCAGACACCTTCTGAAGCAGCAGAAAGTCAACAACATATTATGCACCTATACATCTTGTATTTAGAACTGGATCGACAGGAATCTAAAGTACGTAATAGGTTTTGGGTTAGTCCAATTTTCTCAGTGGATCGACGACGTGCTCAAGGTGCCAGTGAGAATCTTATTTATGAAATGAAGACAGGAGATAGAGAAAAATATTTTAATTATTTACGAATGAATAAGAAATTGTTTAACAAATTACTTAAGAAAGTACAACCTACACATTGAAAAACAATTTGCGATTCGGGAACCGAATTATACATAAAAAGCACGTACACGGTTGCATATTTTTTTACGTTATCTCGCTTCAGGAGATTCTATGCATTCAATTTCATATCAATTCCGCGTGAGTCCAAGTTTGGTATCAAAAGCCTAACGCACAATGAATCGTAATCGCTAATCCTTAATCGTAAGAATGAGAGGGAGCAGGACAGAGATATATGTCTGTCCTACTTCCTCTCATTCTTACGATTAAGGATTAGCGATTACGATTCATTGTGCTTTAGGCTAAAGATTGTTAGAGAAACGTGCACAGTTATTTGGGTCGCACTGAAACCTACATCATTTTCACGTTTAACTACAGAAGGGTGCCTCTCACACGCAAGGAATTTTGAAGAAAAATGGAATTTTCCACATTGCAATATATTTAAATATACTAATGTTATATTTCTTGACTACATTAATAGATCAAATTTATAATTTACTTCAACATTTTTCTCAACAGCTTTATTCATTTTTCGCAAATTAGAATACAATTTATATTTGGTGGATTTCACGTGAAATGTCCAGCCCCAAAAATGAAATATGTCCAATCAATTGCAAATTTTTGTTATGAGTTGTCCTATGGGATAGTAATTTATCCTATAAATATTTTGGGATTTCTTCAAAAATTGGGGGTGTGGGAGGGGGTAAAAGATTTGAGTTGTTTGGTGCGAACGCTCTTTCTTTTATATTTATTCTGCTTTAATGAACAGATAAAAAAAATTTATGGGACATGATTTTTGTAGATTTTTGCTTAAACTTTCGATTAGCAATGTCCATTTTAGTTGTTTTTTATAATTTTACCTTGATTTTTTAAAATTAAAAACAAATTTGAGTTTTTTTCAAAGTTGGGTATTTTTAATTTTTTTAAAAATATTTTTAAACGAAAGCTGAGATTTTTTCCGATGAAAACCATAAGTTTCAAAAATGCGTTTTTTTTTGTTTTCGAGAAATTAAATGATGAACACCGCGCGAAGTCGCGCCGCATCGACTGGACGCCGCGTCGACGCGAGCCCTTACCGCGGTACAGCTTCAATCACCATTTTTTATTAGATGTTAGAGTATCTACTTTCAGAAACAATTTTTACCATTTTTTATTCAACTTTTCTTTGCATGTTATAGGGTTAAGACTTTCTTAAAATAAGAAAAAAACTTTTAATTTTTTTTTATATTTGTTCAGTTTTTAATACTGAAAAAAAATTTCTGTTCTTGAATTATAAAAGGTATTTTTCGTATTACGGTGCAATATTGCTGCAATCTTACACCGCAAGATTTAGAATTTGACACGATTGCACCTTGCCGCAATGTTATATGTCAATACTGCAAATCTTGCACGGCAACATTGCCCCTAAATTGCAGCAAGGTTACGTGCTAATTGGGTTTATTTTTGTAATCGTTTACACAGTTTCCATTTCTTTAAAATTTACGCTTAAAAAATGAATATTTAAAACATTTGGATAAAATAACAACAACAAAAACAGATTAGTAACTTATTATTTATAATTAAATAATTGATTATTGATCATAAAAATAGCCATTTACATTTTTAATAAAATAAAAAAACTATTCACCCAAAAAATCTATATTGCTTCCTTATAGAAAAGTACTGTTTTACCCTCAAATCCTCGATTGCGATTTTTTGACAGTCAAAAATGATGTTTAGAAAAAATGTTCGTGTGTTAACATTACGTTTAGCCCAAAATCTCGTAAACCGTAATAGCTAAAAGCGTCTTTTATTTTACGAAATTAAACCCGATCGATCAATTCTTACTATCTTTTATTCACGTTTTAAAGTTTTGGAAAAAATGGTTTTTTTTTGGGGGAAATTTTACAATTTTTCTTTTTAAAGTTAGAATGTAAATATTTTATTCTTTTTATTTTTTTAAAACAGTTTTGTTTATTGCGTTTTAGTTTTCCCGATGAAGCTTCCTCCTATCAGGAAGCATTGTGTTCAAAAAATAAACATAATAAATATGTACAAGAAATAAATACTTGAGGTAGAAATAAAAAATTGGAAATCCGTAAACAAAAGAAAATAAGGAAAATACCTTTTACAATTCAAGAGCAGAAACATTTTTCCAGTTTTAAAAACTGAACAAAAATGGAAAAAAATGAAGGTATTTTTTTACTTTAATTAAAGTCTCAACCCTGTAAAATGCAAAAAAAAGTTAAATGAAAAAATGGTAAAAATTGTTTCTGAAAGTAGATACTCTAACATCTAATAAAAAATGGTGATTGAAGCTGTACCGCGGTAAGGGCTCGCGTCGACGCGTCGTCCAGTCGATGCGGCGCGACTTCGCGCGGTGTTCATCATTTAATTTCTCGAAAACAAAAAAAACGCATTTTTGAAACTTATGGTTTTCATGGGAAAAAATCTCAGCTTTCGTTTAAAAATATTTTTAAAAAAATTAAAAATACCCAACTTTGAGAAAAACTCAAATTTGTTTTTAATTTTGAAAAATCAAGGTAAAATTATAAAAAACAACTAAAATGGACATTGTTAATCGAAAGTTTAAGCAAAAATCTACAAAAATCATGTCCCATAAATTTTTTTTATCTATTCATTAAAGCAGAATAAATATAAAAGAAAGAGCGTGTCACCAAACAACTCAAATCTTTTACCCCCTCCCACACCCCCAATTTTTGAAGAAATCCCAAAATATTTTTAGGATAAATTACTATCCCATAGGACAACTCATAACAAAAATTTGCAATTGATTGGACATATTTCATTTTTGGGGCTGGACATTTCACGTGAAATCCACCATTTGCGGTTTATTAAATAAAAATAGCAGACAATAAATCTGACAGGTTGTAAATGGCCATAAGCAAACAAAACACTAGAATACGTACTTCTAAATAAAACCTGAACTCCAGGGAACTACATTAAGCACGGTACACGAACTCTCAGTCCCTAGGGATACAACGCACAACGCAAAAACGCAGCATTCAACGCAGGCATGTAATTGCGCCCTTACAGTGATACTCATGTAATATTACGTGCTAAGCCCAAAGCACAACGAATACGGTTACGGGAGCAGGGCATGAGATAATAAAGGACAGAGACTGTTTCTGTCCTTTTCTGTCTCATGCTCTGGCCCCGTAACCGTATTTGGCGACAGGCAGGGTCCCCAAGCTGCAATGCATTGAGGTTGAACACTGGCCAACTCTTCCGCCTAACCGGTGGCGGCGCCACGAGTCCGCAACACATTCACATTCTGTTGTGTGTACACGCACAAACTTTACATGTGTTAGTTTAAGGGTTGGTGCGCAATTATTCGCAAGCATTGCGTACCAGCCTTTAAACTAACACATGTAAAGTTTGTGCGTGTACACACAACAGAATGTGAATGTGTTGCGGACTCGTGGCGCCGCCACCGGTTGGGCGGAAGAGTTGGCCAGTGTTCAACCTCAATGCATTGCAGCTTGGGGACCCTGGCGACAGGCTGGCAGGCAGCCACAGAGGTGTGCGAGTACCTTTATAATCACTCGTTTCCATGGCAACACGAGAATGGGTTTCAAACAACAACAAATACAAATATTTACACTTATTCATCATGTGTTTTTAAGAATATTTGGTTATTGTAACTTATTGTATTGATTGTACTAACAAAAAAAAAGAACTTTTGTAAATTTATAGTAGTTATATATTCTTTAATTTTAATGTTTTAATTGTTTAAAATTTCTAAACAGATAATATGGCTCTTGTATTCCCAGTGGAAAATGAATGGTATCATGACTTTCCAAAACTAGCTAAAGAATCAGGGTTTCATTTTAATTCAAACAAAAGCAAGGTTCGTGTAAATTGGAGTCAAATTTGTAAGTTTATTGTATATTAGAAAAAAAGTCTTACGTTTATGATCTGAATATAACTTGGAACATTATATTAGTGTGGAACAAAAATTTTAAAAATTTAGTTTAGGACCTTTAGCTTCGGCAAGGTTATTATTGAATTTTTTTATTGAGTGAATAATTTATAATCAGTATTATTATTAACAATATTTTTATTTTGATTAAAATTTGGTAACTTTTCAGAACGTTTTTTTTCTTTACAACGTAATTAAACTTTTGTTCACTTCACGTTAAAAACCAATTTCTTTAGCCCCCTCAAAAAATAACTATGTGTGTCCGTTTTCGCACCCCCTCTAAATTCTAAACTATATATGAGCTAGAGACTTCCAATTTGGTACACATATGTCATTCCCTGCCGATAGGATATACCTAAAATATATCCAAAATATGCCTGGTACGATATTTTTTAGTCATTTTTACTCTAACAATGCCAGGTACCACTTTTTGCTCCGAGTAGGTAGTCCCTTTAAATTTCGGAAGTACTTATTTAAGTTTTAATAGGATCATAAATGCGTTGAACTGGAATATATGAATGCCTACCAGGATATTTTTTTCATTTATGGCTTCGGTAACCCAAAAGTTTTATGACTCAAAAATTTTGCAATTTGCAAATTTGAAATTGTAAATTAAAAAATTATAAATCTTTCGTTTTTCACGATTATAAATATCTAAAAATTTTCTCAAAATGAATAAAATTAAATGACAATCAATTATTATAAATATTGTTATTTTTTATAAAAAATAACATTATCGGGAAAAAATTAGATACACATAATCGTTGAAAGACGTAGAATGCAAATTCTCAATTTATAAATTTATAATTACAAAATTGAGAGAAATTTTTATTTCTGATTTTTAATCCATTCCAGATGTTTGAAAGTTTTACGACATAGCTCGTCCCTTTTTCGACATCTCAAATGCGAAAAATGTACTGGTAAAAAATATTTATTTCTTAATATAAATAAAATTTTTGTAATTTTTAAGTTAGAACTTCGGTTTTTTTAAATTTAGAATCTGTAATTTCTGACAATTACAGAGATGTAAAATTTTTGGTAAAAGCTTTACAATTAAAAGAATAATAGCGTAATTCGTAAACAGTAGAAGATATTAAAAATCTGACATTTTTGAATTTTGTTTCAAAAGAATATATCTTATTCATAGAAACATATAAATAACTAAATTATTGAAAAACGAGTATAATTTTGCAATAAATAATATAAATAATTTAGAATTAAAAAATGGACTGTAAAAGAACCTTTCATTTTATGAGAGGGTAAAAGCATAATAAAATTCTTCAGGGTTTAGATTTTACGGTCATAAATAGCCATAAATTAACCTTTTTGATCCCTTTTTCGTTGGACATTTTCTAAGCACGGAATCATTCAAATCGTACCAAAAAAATGACTGAATTCATTTAGTCATTTTAGCCAGTCATTTTTTAGGTATTTCCTATCGGCAGGGTTTCACCTTGGATTTACGAAAATGATATGGAAAACGCGATTCGAACTCATGAACATCCCAGTAAGAAGAGAGTAATTAAAAAATATTAAAAAATTTTAATATTTTTGAATACGTTTTCTGTCCAATACATTTGTATCCGGTGATAGCACCTACTTTTACCCGAAAATCAATCCTTTTGAATATAGGTTTAAAAAATTTGTCAATCCAAATGAATCCCTTTATAATGGAAAAAAAATAAAATGAATATTTTTTAATATCTGCAGTTCAGGTTATTGAATACAAATGAATCCCTTTATAATCAAAAAATAACCTAGTTATTTTTAAATACCCACACGTCAGATTATTCAATCTGAATGAATATTTTTATAATAAAAATGCAATTAAAATAAAATGAAAATTTATCCGAATGAATACCCTTATAATTGAAAAATATAAAATGAACATTTTAAATACTTACGATTCAGTTTTATTTAATCCAAATAAATACCATTATAATGAAAAAAAAAAGGAAATTTAATATTTGAAAACACATAGTTCAGATTATTCAATCCAAATTAATCTCTTTATAATTTAAATAAATAAAACCAAATCCATTGTTCTAAATACTCATCTCTGTAAAAATAAATCAGTGAAAAGTCACTGAAGAAATTCAAATTAATATACATTTCTACTAATTTTTTTAAATTCTTTACTAAAGTTTTAGTGAAAATTGACTAAAAATAAGTAAAAAGTTCCACTAATTCGAATTAGTGACCGTTTTTCACTAATTCAGATTAAAAGAGCACATTTGAAATCACTGTAAGGTGTAAACAAAGAAGTAACAAAGAATTTCAATTTTTGAAATTAATTTCATTAATTTCGATTTATAGGGTCCAAATGAACCTAGCGAGTTGTAGTCTTTTCTGACTTAACTATTTTTTTATATTTTAAAACAATAACTTATTCAGTCAAATTAACCACAACAACCAATTGCAATTGTTATAAACAAATTATTGTTAATAATGATTAATTACTCACAAATTCACCTGGAAAGACACAACTTTTTCCTAATTTTACAAATTAATGGCCTATGGGTAGAAAAATAAAAATTGTTGACTGTCAATTATTATTTACTAGCAACATTAACGCGCGCCCAAGCGCGCGACAAACTTTACATTATTGGTCATTTAAAAACATAAATTTTTGCAAATTCAAATAATGAAACTTACGAAATTGAAGAATATATTTGAAAAATGACAAAAATACATTGACATTTGAAAACAAATGTCGAAAAATAGCTACATAATTACACAATTGAAAAGAATATTTTAAAAATTTTAACAATAAATTTTAATTTTAAACAAAAGAGTTGAAAAATTATAGGAATAACTGTTGGAAATACCTAATTGTAAATTGAACAACTGTATTGAAAATCGATAAAAATAATTAAAATTGAAGAAAATAATAAAAATGGAGGAAATAAATTGAAAATTTGAAAAAAATAATTGATAATAAACAACAAAATTACAAAATGGCAAAAATAATTAACAATTGAAAACAAAATTCAAAAGATGGCTAGATTAATACACAACCGATCAAAATAACTTAAAAAATCGAAGAATAGTTATAAAATTTTAAGATAATAATTGCAAATTGAAAAATTGAAGGAAATAAATAAAAACTGCGGAAAATGATTAATAATATTGAAGGAAATAGTTGAAAAATGACGAAAATAATTGTCAATTGAAAACAAAAATCGAAAAATAACTAGATTAATAGACAACTGAAAAAATAATTGAAAAAATTAAACAAGAAATATTAAATTTAAAGAAAATAATTGCACATTGAAAAATTAAGAAAATTGTAGGAATAATTGCAATTTTAAAACAATTTTTATGAGTGTACAAAATAATTGAAAAAGTCCAAGAATTATAGGAAATTGAGGAATTAATTGAAAATCGATCAAAATAATTTAAAATTAAAGAAAATATTTGAGAATTGAAGAAAATAATTAAAAATTGAAGAAATAAATTGAAAATTAAAGAATTGAGGAAATAAATTGAGAACTGAAGAAATACACCGAAAATTTAAGAATTAAATTAAAATTTTAAAAAATAATAATTGATAACTAAAAAAAAAATTACAAAATGACGAAAATAAATGACAACTGAAAACACAATTCAAAATATGGCTAGATTAACACGCAACTCAACAAAATCTATATAAATAAAATCAACATTTTGTCTGTACATTGCGCCAAACTCAAAAAATTTTACATACTTTTTCGTTTTAAGTGATAAGAATCGCGAAAATGCAAAAAAAAAAAATTCTGTCTGTCTGTCCAGGATTTTTTGTCCGGGCATCACTTAAAAACGGCTCAGCCGATTCAAGTGAAATTTGGCAGAGTATTAGAGTGTCACTCAACTTAGATTTATAAAAAGAAAAATTTTCGAAAATATTATTAGAAGCTGAGATATACAACTAACTCACATTTTAACATATACTTACATACATACACATAAACATGCATATATACATATATACATACACACACATATACACACAAACACATACTCACATATACACACACTTTTCACTATGATATTTGTAAACAGCTGATCAAATTACGTAAGCATACGAAGTATCAAAAAGATTTGGGGTTTAAGCTGCGAAGTACACCCAAATTTGTTTCAAACACCTGCATGAAAATAATTTTTGTCAAAAAATACTTTCTGTCGGAAAATGCATGCTTTAAAAAATACTTTCAGTCAGAGAATATTTTTGGTCAAAAAATACTGTTGATGGCACGCCACTAGATTTACGCCACTAGTAATTTATAAAATCAAAGAATAATTATAAAATTTTTAGTTAATAATTTAAAATTGAAAAATTGTAGGAATTAATTGAAAACTGCGGAAAATAATTAAAAATCGAAGTTAAAAAATAACTAGAGTAATTGAAAAATTGAAGAATATATGTGAAAAATGACGAAAATAATTGTCAAGTAAAAAGAAAATTAAAAAATAACTAGATTAATAGACAACTGAAAAAAATAATTGAAAAAATGAAACAAGTAATATTAAATGTAAAGAAAATAATTGTAAATTGAAAAATTTAGAAAATTATAGAAATAATTGTTGGAAATAATTGCCTATTTAACAACTGGATTGAAAATCAAAAAAATAATTAAAATTGTAAAAAGTAATTGAAAATAGAAGAAAGCAATTAAACATTGAAGAATGGAATTGAAATTGAAAGAATATACTTAAAAATTGAAAAAGAGTAATTGAAAAAAGCCGAGAATTAATGAATATATCTTAGAAGAAAAAAATTGAAAACTGAAGATTGGAAATAAACATTGAAGAATGGCATTAAAAATTAAAGAACATAATTGAATAATTGTATTTAAAATTAAAGAAACTTAATGATATCGAACAAAATAATAGAAAAAAGCGATAATTTTTTAATATTAAAGAAAATAACTGAAAATTGAAAAGTGGAATTTAAATTTGAAGAAAATAACTGTGAAATGAAGAATTCTAGAATTGAATAATTGATTTGCAATTTTAAAACAATTTTTATGAGTGTAAAAAATAATTGAAAAAGTCCGGGAATTATTGGAAATTGAGGAATTAATTGAAAATTGATCAAAATAATTAAAAATTAAAGAAAATATTTGAGAATTAAAGAAAATAATTAAAAATTGAAGAAATAAATTGGAAATTAAAGAATTAAATTGAAATTTCAAGAAAATAATTGATAATTAAAAGAAAAATTACAATATGACGAAAATAATTAATTATTAAATATTATAACTATTGCTGATAATTTGTGGTGTAAAAAACGAAAATAATATGTACCTAAAATTTACTTAGTAATAGTATCCATTTTTCTATCCAGAAAGTCTGGCAGTCCATATAGCACTTTCACAACCGTTTTTATAGTTTTTATAATGAAAACCGAAAAAAATTTTGTCAGTATAATTTAATTTTAAGTTCAAGCGAGGGTTCAAGAAAAGTTTTAGTTGTCTCGATAGGAAAAAAACTTGTTTGTGTGGGTGCATTGTTATGAAGGGGTCAAGATTTTAGGGACCTCGGGAAACATTTTTGTGACGATGTAAATGAAAATACTCGTGAAAATATAAACAGAAATATTGCTGAGATTAAAACTATAAAATTGCTTGGTAAAAAACAGATAAGTTGTTAGTGTCATTACGTTCGTTAACTGCTGTTGTATCCGTCAATTCATTTTAAGGATCATACGTTTTTTATAATTTCCCGTTCTGTCAAATTTTTGCCTCAATTTTTACTTTATCAAAATCGAAAGTATGGTCCTTTAAACAGGCATTTTCGGTAAGAGCAGTCCATTTATTAAGTGATTCATAAACATCATCTTTGTGTTCTTTTATTCTTAAGTTTAAGTTGAAGAATGATGTTGAATGAGCAAACATTGAGGCATACATTGAAGTTGTGTTTTTATTTTAAAAATTACACACTGTCAATACAGATTTCAAAAAAGTTTTTTTTAATAAAGTCTAAACAAAATTTAATAACTTTCTCTCTAAATCTGAATTAGTGTTTTTCTATTAATAAATTATTGATAAGTGGAAAAATTAATAACAAATTAGTAAAATTAGAAAATTAGTAATAATTTTACTAATTTGTTTAGTAGAAAACTACTAATTTTTAATAAAAAACTACTAATTGAAATAGTAGGAAACTACTAATTGAAATGTTAAAGTTTCACTGTTTCAATAAGTAGTTTTCTACTAAAAAATTAGTAAAATTATTACTATTTAATAGTAGCTCACCTTTCACTAATTCAATAGTAGAAAACCACTAATTTAGATTAAAAAAGCTTCAAAAGATGATTAATTTAAATTCTTTAAAAATGTATTCAAGAATAATATTTAAGTAAAAATAAATTTTATTAATGAACACTTTTAAGAAACTTTCATCAACGTCTTAATAAATTATAAAGATCACTAAAAATTATCTTCAAATTTACGTATTTTTCGCTTTTTAACCCACAATTAAGGTATTTCTCTTGCAGTTATATACTTGAAAAAATAGTTTTTTAAGGATTTTCTTTAAATTGTGAGAAAACGTTATTTTATATGTGCCTTCTATCTGGTTAAGATTTCAGGACCCTTTACCGTCTGAAATTTGAGATATTCTTGTTCGAAATTTCAATTTTACATGCAAAATGATAAAAAATTGAAATTTCGAACAAGAATATCTCAAATTTTAGACGGTAAAGGGTCCTGAAATCTTAATTAGATAGAAGGCACATATAAAATAACGTTTTCTCACAATTTAAAGAAAATCCATTAATCCATAGAGAATCGATTTTTTTAAGTACCTATAATTGGAAGAGAAATATCTTAAGATGCAACAGTGTATAAAAACGGTGTATAATTTTGCGCCGAAGACGCATTATAAATGAGTTCATCTGAAATAAATAAAAATTTATCAAATATTAAGTTTCAATCACATGTAGAGATGAAATGAATTGTCGGTATTTAAAAATATTAGTTTTATTTTAATTTAAATTTTATTATAGAGAGATTTATTTGTATTGAATAATCTAAGCTGTAGGTATTAAAAAATATTCATATCATTTTTTTAATTATAAAAGGTTTCAATTGGATTAATTAAATCTGAACTGTAGGTCTTCAAAAATATTGATTTTTCAAAAATTTTAATTTCATTATAAAGGGATTCATTTGTATTGAATAACCTGAACTGCGGACATTAAAAAATATTCATTTTATTTTCTGTATTTATAAAGGGATTAATTTGGATTGACAAATATTTGAACCCATATTAATAAGGATTGATTTGCGGATAAAAGTAGGTGTTATCACCGGATACAAATGGATTGGACAGAAAACGTATTAAAAAAGATTACATAATTTGACTTTTTCTTCGAAAATCATAAAATTCCAATCTTTTTCAATTTCCTCCTTCTTACTGGGATGCCGAAATCCAGCAAAAACAACTTTTTTACCCTAAAATGCAAAAAAATGACCATGTCCCCCCCCCCCCTAATCTTTCAAACTATTTGACTTAGAATGCTGGAATTTGGTATACACATCAGTGGCGGATCCAGACAAGGTTTTTGGAGGGGGTATTGCATGAGAGAGAAAGAGATAGCACTATAGTGCTATCTCTCTCACTCTCATTGTTAAATATGAGGCTTTTTTTTGGGGGGGGGGCTAAGCACCCGTGCCCCCCCCCCTGGATCCGCCAATGATACACATGTAAATTTACGTGTAGATTACAGGAAAATTATAGAGAACTTTCGAAAAGGCTGTCTTCATAGTGTTTACGAGCCAAAACTATGATTTTTTGAAAAAAATTCGACAGGTTTCATTTTCGACCTAAAATCTAAATTTACTTTTTTTAACTCTAAAAATATTTTCCAAACAAAAATTTTTGTTATTTACTTTTTTTAGACTAATATTCTTTCATCTAATTCATGCGTATTACTTTGCTTGCAACTGTGACACTTTAACACAGGCCTGCACAAGCAAGCAGCTCCGGAGCACGCGTAAGGGGAAGTGGCCCTTACGAGAAACTATGATATAGCTGACGAGTGTGCTTCTTCGATTGATTTAACACGTTGTTCTTTTGTAGGATATTGAACGATTCCATTACAAATAATAATTTTTATTTTTGATTTAGAAAAAGTGGAGGTTAAAGTAGATAGGATTTCTTCCCATGATATTTGATTTATTCTTAAAGTTTTTGAAATTGAAATTGATCTAAGATTAAGTTTTTCCGCGATTTCAGACATTGAAAAAATTGTTGATTTAATATTATTTAAAGTTTGTTCAAGATTCTTTTTTCTTTCTTGTTCAATTGGTAAAGCAATATGATATTGTTGACCCTGTTTTATTTCTTTCGCTTAGCCTTTTAATAAATTTTTAAATTTTAGTAATTTATTATTTTAATTTAAACCTTTAGATCCATTATCACGTGGTACTCCATTACAACCCTAATAGCAACAAACGTTTCATCAACGTTTGTTCATCAACGTTACCAGCCAAGAAAAATAACGTTGCATATGTCATAGGGCTAGGAACGTTGCAGGGAAACGTTGCGGAACGTTAATTTGGAACTTTGAATAGGCATTCGAAAAATCGCAGTGCGGGTTGCGGAAAAATGTTGCGGAAAAGGCTTAATTTTTTTTTATTAATATTATTCGATGTTAATAATATGATTGCTTCTATAGAACATTGGTCACTAAAATCAACTGCGCAGCTCTAATTGCGATAGAAAACTACTGCGCACAATATCTACATTATTATTTTTAAAAGATTTTTAAATGGTTATTCAAAGTTTCAAAATAACGTTCCGCAACGTTACATTGCAACGTTCATAGCTTCATGACATATGCAACGTTACTTTTCTTGACCGGTAACGTTGCAAGGAAACGATGAAGCAACGTTGATGAAACGTTTTGTGCTATTAGGGAAGTTACAAAATACGCATAATTATCTTTTCTCATCGTTAATTGATCCCGAAATTCTACAATATTTAAAAAATTTTTTTCAGCTTCCTTTGAGCATAATTGAGACGGTAACCCTTCAGTATTAATTTCTTCATTTTCTTTAATATTCTCTTCATTATTCTCTTCATTATTTTCTTCATTATTTTCTTCAATAATTTCTTCTTCCAACGAATCATCACTTAAATTATTTTTACTTATTTCCTCATACATTATTCTCTTCATTATTCTCTTCATTATTTTCTTCATTATTTTCTTCAATAATTTCTTCTTCCAACGAATCATCACTTAAATTATTTTTACTTATTTCCTCATACATTATTCTCTTCATTATTCTCTTCATTATTTTCTTCATTATTTTCTTCAATAATTTCTTCTTCCAACGAATCATCACTTAAATTATTTTTACTTATTTCCTCATACATTGACTTTTCATTTTTATTAACCTCATTTCTACCTTTTTTCTTCTGACAATTTTTTGATTTCTTAACATCTAAATATTCAGAATTGAGTAGCCGGATGCAATAACTCGCTAGGCGCTCGAACACGCGTAAAAGTATTGTCCAAGCCAAATTTTTGGAGTCGATTTTCAAATTGTTTAAAAATTTTTTTTAAAAATATGAGGTTATAGAGAAGAAAAAAGCGCATCTTTTTTTTATCTTGCATTTTTTTGTAGAATGCATACTTTTAATAACAAAAATTAAAAACATGAAAAAATTTTTTTGTAAAATCAATTACTTTTTAATAAATATCACATCATATCTCAGCTAATTATTAATGAAATTGATTAAAATTTGGTACAGGTATGCAGTATATACTAGTGAAGCCTTCAAGCACAGTAAACTCTTTAAAAAATGATATTGTTTAATAATATTTAATACAAAAGTAATAAGTTCAATTATATAAGTTCTATAACTTTGAAGTCAAAAATTTGTGTTTATTATTTAAAATAGTACTAACTTGTAGTGGGAAAGTTTTTCATTTAGTATTAACCCTAATAGCACCAAACGTTTCATTAACGTTGCTGCAACGTTTCCGTGTAACGTTGCAAACGTTGCATTGCAACGTTACCAGCCAAGGAAAATAACGTTGCATATGTCATGGGGATAGAAACGTTGCAGGGAAACGTTGCGGAACGTTAATTTGGAACTTTGAATGACCATTTAAAAATTAATAATGTTGATATTGTGCGCAGTAGTTTTCTATCGCAATTAGAGCTGCGCAGTTGATTTTAGTGACCATTGTTCTACAGAAGCAATCATATTATCAACATCGAATAATATTAATAAAAAAAAATTTAGCCTTTTCCGCAACATTTTTCCGCAACCCGCACTGCGATTTTCCGAATGCCTATTCAAAGTTCCAAATTAACGTTCCGCAACGTTTCCCTGCAACGTTTCTAGCCCCATGACATATGCAACGTTATTTTTCTTGGCTGGTAACGTTGCAATGCAACGTTTGCAACGTTACACGGAAACGTTGCAGCAACGTTAATGAAACGTTTGGTGCTATTAGGGAAGGAAGTTTTTTCCGCACAGTTTGAAACTCATAATCGTATAAACAAGGAATCATAACTAGAATTGTGAAACGCCCTATCGATAGAAAGTGACTAGAAAATGACTGAAAAATGTCTAGTCAGTCATTTTTCAGTCATTTTTCAGTCATTTTTATTTTTAAATATATGAAAAATAATCTATTTAATAATAAGTTTGTTGAATACTATTTAATGTGCTCTTAGCATTATATTGGCTTCATATATTTAGAATAAACAATGAAAATTGTTAATTTTTTTATTATTTATTTAAATTTTTTGTTAAATATTTTTTTATTGTTTTAATGTTATAAACCATTTCTGAAGTGCACTTAAACACTTTTATAAAGAATCACGAAGCTCGGTGGCATTTAAAATGGTCTAAAAGCAATTTTAAAAAGAAAAAATCACTCGACATTTTCTAGGTACGAAAACATTCAAATCGTACCTAAAAAATGACTGAATCCATTCAGTCATTTTGGCCAGTCATTTTTTAGGTATTCTCTATCGGCAGGGCGTTATTTATTTCTATCGTTGCGTCCGCCATATTGCCATGCGGGCTACGTTAACATTTCTCAAGCCCTCTAGCATGAATAACTCTGTTTATTCAATATTAATAATATTTGGCACTTAAATACTATATGCTTCTGTAATAAATAAACTTTTAACAACTTTTACAATTAATAATTATTGTAAAATGTAAATATTTTTTAAAAGTATTTTGTAATAAATGAAAGTTGTTGTATAAAAAATAATTTTTATTATCTTATACATTATTACACTACTTTTTTATTTACAGACATACTATTTTGATGGGTGTACTCAAATTAATTACTAATTCTACATTGGCTTTGTTTTCAAAACAAAATTTGTTTCGTGAAATATCAAAATATTAATATTCATCACAAAAGTTTGAAAATATATAAAAATAATTATTGTATAATAATTAAATGGTATGATAAAGATATGTAATAAAAATAATAAATAATATAATATTTATTTTAAAAATATATAAAGTTAAAATAAAAAATATATATCATACCCTACATTAAAGAACCAGTAGAAACCAGTAGAAATTGAACGTGGATCTACTGGTTTCCACTGATTTCAACTAGCATGCCAAGTTGAAAAAAATTTCCATGTAGAAACTCTACTGGTTCCAACTTGGAGATGAAATTTCTGTAAATGTCACGGATATCAAAGTTAAAATTGAAATGGTTTTAACAGGATTTTTCTACTTTGTGGAATAAATATTTCATTTTTAACTAGTTTCAACATGGACTTTCAATCTGACAAAATCTACTTGGATTTACAAGTTCATTTTTAACAAGTATCAGTTTGTAAATCCAAATAAGAAAATCATAATTTATGACACAGTTTAAATGTCATCTTGGCTCAACTTGGATTATAATTCTATGTATTCTACTTGGTATTCCAATTCATTATTTACAAGATTGAGTTTGTATTTTCCAGTTAAAGGTTCAGAGAATAAGATTAAGACATAATTTCATCTTGGCTCAACTTGGATTACAAGTCTATGTATTCTACATGGTATTCCAATCCAACATTTAACAAGTTTGAGTTTGTCTTTTCCAACTTAAAATTTTAAGAATAACACTATGTCAGAATTTCATCTTGGCTCAACATGGATTCTAAGACTCTGTATTCTACTTGGTATTCCAATTCATTATTTAATAAGTTTGAGTTTGTATTTTCCAGTCAAGATTCAGAGAATAAGATTAAGACATAATTTCATCTTGGCTCAACTTGGATTACAAGTCTATGTATTCTACTTGATATTCCAACCCAAGATTTAACAAGTTTGAGTTTGTCTTTTCCAACTTAAAATTTTGAGAATAACACTATTTCAGAATTTCATCTTGACTCAACTTGGATTATAAGTCTATGTATTCTACTTGGTATTCCAATTCAACATTTTACAAGTTTGAGTTTGTCTTTTCCAACTTAAAACTTTAAGAATAACACTATGTCAGAATTTCATCTTGGCTCAAATTGAATATATTTACATAATTTAGTTATATTTATTAATAGTCATAAAATAATAATAGATGGTATTAATTATTAGTAAACAATTATTTATTAAGTACCCCCAAAGCAAAAGGTTATCCTTAGGACATCCTATGGATATTCTATGAGGATCTGGGACATCCAGAAAACGTCCTCATTACATCCTGGGATAGCCCCGGGACGTCATATGGATGTCCTAATTTCCGCACTAAAGGATATTCTCTCACAAGCAAAGGATATCCCTAGGTCATCCCAGGGATATCCTTGAGATATCCTAGGTACATCTTCAGGATATCCCTAGGATGTCCTCAGCATATCCCTAGGATTTCTTCAGGATATCCCTAGAATGTCCTTAGGATATCCATAGGACGTTCTCAGGATATCCCTGGATGCCCTCAGGATATCCCTGAATGCCCTCAGGATATCCCTAGGATGTCCTCAGGATATCCCTAATATGTCCTTAGGATATCCTAGGATGTTCTCAGGATATCCCTGGATGCCCTCAGGATATCCCTAGGATTTCCTCAGGATATCCCTAGAATGTCCTTAGGATATCCATAGGATGTTCTCAGGATATCCCTAATATGTCCTTAGGATATCCCTAGAATGTCATTAGGATATCCATAGGATGTTCTCAGGATATCCCTAATATGTCCTTAGGATATCCCTAGGATGTTCTAAGGATATCCCTGGATGCCCTCAGGATATCCCTTGGTTATCCTAAGCATGTCCTCAGGATTTCCCTTGGTTATCCTAAGGATGTCCTCAGGATTTCCTTTGGTTATCCTTAGGATGTCCTTATGATATCCCTAGGTTTTCCTAAGAATGCCTTTAGGATATCCCAAGGATGTCCCAGGAATATTCTTGAAAAAAAATTTTATAATAAATTTTTATTTATTTGGAAAAATCTTATGCGGATACGGAGATCGAATCTCTAACTTTTGAATGTGAATCTAACCCGCTCAATTAAGCCTCTCGGCTATCTTAATACTTGATATTGAAAATGTTATAAATCATTCTTACTCATCCGTAAAGTTAAAAATATCCTGACGATATCCGAAGGACATCCCAGGGATATCCTTAGGATATCCCTTATGTTTGGTTGTAATATATAATAATAGTTTATTTTATTCATTTGAATAATATAGAGTGATTTCACATAAAGCTTTAAATCATTTTATGTAGAAAAGAATAAAATACAATTAAAATAAAATAGTTAGATGTATTTGCAAAATACAGATACTGACTGATACTGATTCATACTGATTTGAATCAGTGATAGACGACTGACAATCAATGAATATAACCAATTCTCAGTGCCTGGATTTTCTTTATTTCAATCAGTTGAATTTAACTGACAATTAGTCCTTTATCACTGATTGACCAGTAGATTTTAACTGATAATCAGTAACTTTGTTTACTTAATTAATTCTGTGAAATAAAGTTGTTGATTATACCGAAAGTATAAAAACATTTGACGATAAACACTAGTTAAAATTCGCAGATTGACGAAAAGCGGAAAAAGCCCGTGGCTCCTGTCTACGAGTTAGACTCGTTAACTCAAACTTGAAACCGGTTTTCTAACTGAAACTGCGGAAGAAAACATGTGCGGCTTGGAATTTTCACACGGACCTTTTCCTTTATGCTCTTTCGCTAAGGGCATATTGTCAGTTTCTTTTTGACTTTCGAATAGTTGAGATCGTATATGTTTTACATTTTTATCTATTTTGCTTGAATTTTATATAAAATCATTTTCTTGCAAAATCGTGTGATCTAGTGAGTTCTTTTAGTTCAAAGTGCACATGTGTTTTAAATTATGTTATCTGAATTAGTGATTAAGAAATCAGTGACTATTAAATAGTGAATATTTCGATAATGTTTAGTAGAAATCTACTATTTGAAAAGTAAAATATCTACTGATTGAAAAATTGAATTTTACTATATTTCAATGATTAGTAGATTTTTCACTTTCAAATTAGTAGTTTTCTACTAAACATTAGTAAAACATTCACTATTTAATAGTGACCAATTTCTCGCTAATTCATTAGTGTAAAATGACTAATTCAGATTAAGACAGTTCATTTATGTATAAGTAATTAAGTATATATCCAAACAGAAAATAAAATTTTGTTTATTATTAGTGTGTTATTATTATTATTATTATTATTATTATTATTTGTTTTTAGAATAAAAGGGCGATTCTCCGAGAAGCGCACTACAATTTCATTTTCCCCATGTTCTGACAGAATAATCCGAGGAATACTTAGAAACAATTTGTGTTTTCTTCTACAGAGCTGTCATCGATTTAAATCACATTGATTTAAATCATCATTTAATTCAAAAATCTTTACAATTATCCGAATGTCTAATACTGCATGTAAAACATCGCAAATCATAAACAAAACCCACAAATTTGTGGATAAATCTTAAAAATTTGAATTTTAATATTTTAATCTTTATAAAATTTAAAAAATTGTGCTAATACAGATGATCAAAATACCTACGATTTACAAAATTGTGGCATTTTAAGAAAGCAGAAAAAGGTATTCAATTTTTATATCTTTAACTCATAAATTAAATAAAATCCAAACGTCAATTAACTCATATTCTAATTTCTTCTAACTTTTAAATTTCAATTAAATCAAATTTTAATACATATTAATTAATGCAAAATAATTAATTAATATTATTAATTCTTTTCCACATTCACAATCATATTTTTTTAATTCTTGCAATATTTCTAAAAGATTTCACTTCTTCGAAACTGACTAATTTTGATCTTATAATTTCTTGTTTTTACAAAATATTAGGATTTTTTACTCTTAATATTTTTTGTGTATTTTTCTTTTTATTTTAGGATTTTCTTTAATTTTCTTCCTTTTATGCAAATTATTTAATATTATTTTACACAATTTTGTTACTATAACTTTCACAAAACTTTTTATTTCGTTGATTTTCATAATTATTTTTATATTGTTAAAATTAAATAGGGTAGAGTCAGGTGTTGTGGGACAGTTCGGGTGGTGGTAGGGGAGAGTGGCCATCAATGTACCAGTTTTTTCAATGATTCATTTCAATTTTCTCAGAAACTATTAAATAAAAATTCTCCCAATTTTAAATATAAATGAAGTTTGCGTAAACACACTACGTCCTTAAATTTGAGACGTGTGGATTTATTCTTTACAGAGAAAACTGAAAAAAACTGTTTTTGATGCACTAAAGAAAAAATTTACCTAAAATACAAACACGTTTTTTAATTGAAATAAGGCAATTTAAAAATTAAAGTACTTACGATTTATTTTGTTTTGGGCCCTAACTACAATATTCTAATGAGATAAAGATTTTGAAATATTGGATTAAGTTATAAATAACCATTTTTGATAAAAATGTCATGTTGATTCAATATACCGGGGAACAATGAACCACCTGGAATTTCAGTGTATTTTCGATTTCCAGAGTGGTATGCCTGATTATAAAACTAGGCATGCGTACAGCATGTGACAGCGATTGTTATCAGTACTTTTCTCAACATAGCAAAACGAAAATGCCATTTTAGCTAGTTAACTTAAATTTGAGGTATATTTATGTTATACATTATCAATTAAAAAGTGTTAAGTAATAATTTTTTATAGTATTTGATAGAAAATAAGTTTTTTACAAAATGAAAATTGCAATATTATTATTGTTAAACATTTTTAGTGTTTTTATAGAGGTGGTTCATTGTGTACCCAGGTTGTTGAAAATGAAAATAGCTTGTTAGTTTATAAAGATCATAAATTTTATTATTTAATCAAAATAAATCGTGTATAATATGTTTGCATTACCAAGAGAAGTGTTGTAGTTTTATATTGATGCAAAGAAGTGCTTTGAAATTGGTGAAGTTGAATAAGTACTATGACCTTGAAAAAAACCCGGTACATTGATGGCCACTCTCCCCTACATTGAAATTTTCTGACAAACTACTGAAAAAAAATGTTCCGAATTGTAGATATAATCGAGGTATGCGAAAACACATGACGTCCAAAAGTTTGAGCCATATTGATTGATTCATTAATTATAAAGAAAATAGAAAAAAAACTGTTTTTGACGTAGCGGGGAAAAAATTTGCTTGACATACAACATTGATTTTTAAAGAAATAGAACACTTTAAAACATAAGTATATTGTGATTTATATTATTTAGGTGTGTCATAAAATTTCTTTTTTTTAATTTTTTTAAATTTTCCAAAATTTTATTCATTTTTTTTTATTCAATTTGTAAGATAATTTTCTAGTTTTTCTAATTTAAAAATTTTGTTCTCTTTAGTAATATTTTTTAATTTTTTGTTATTTATCATCTTATTTCTTATTTTAATTTTAAAAAAATGTCCGTGAATAGTTTAATTTTTTGAAAAAAGTGTTTACTTTTTTGTATATTTTTATGTCAGTGCTTCATTCTTGTGTTGTTTTTTTCAATTTTTTCTTTATTTATTTAATAACCCGGACGAGAAAAACTAATGCTGACGCTGAGTTGAGTCCTGATTCTAGCTTTAACGCCCAGAGTGGGTAACCGAGGCTGACAGCAGTCCTTAAATCACTGTCGTTCAATATTAGTTCAAAATTAGACACCAATGTTCGTTCTACGCTTGATTTAAGACTGTTTGAATCCTGATGCGCTAAGCTTGAACGTCCAATCTAAATTCAAGCTTGAATCAACTGTGACACAATCTTTCAACTTATCCTATAGTATATATTTTTTGTATATATTAAAGTATACATACATATGTAAATAAATATTAATTAAATAATAAATATAAATATTTCAACTACTGCAGATTTAGTAATTTTATTAATATTTAATATTAATTTTGCAATAAATTAACTATAAATAAACAAACAAAAAATAAAGTAATTTTATTTCATCGGACATCCTAGGGAGTAATGCCACTAAACTTTACGGAAGAGTAAGAATGATTCATAACCGTTTCAATATCAAGTATTATGATAGCCGAGGAGCTTCGTTGAGCGGGTTAGATTCACGTTCAATGGTTAGAAGATCGATCCCCGTATACTTATAAGATTTTTCTGAATAAATTAAACTCTATTAAATAAATTTGTTTCAAGAATATTCCTGGGACATCCTAGAGACATCCTTGGGATATCCGTGACAAATCCTGGGGACATCCTTTGGATATCCTATAAACATCATTGTTATATCCTGAGGAAATCCTATGGTATCCTAAGGACATCCTAGGGATATCCTGAGGACATTCTAAGGACATCCTAGGGATATCTCAAGGATGTCCCTGGGATGTCCTAGGGATATCCTTTTCTTGTAAGAGAATATCCTTTAGTGCAGAAATTAGGATATCCATAATACGTCCTAGGAATATCCCAGATCCTCATAGTATATCCAATCCAAGTTGACACTAGTTCATCTTCTAATCGGAAGTACAAACTGAGCCAAGCAGGAATCTGAAAACTCGTTGAAACCAGTTGATGTCCTGTTTGCAATTCCAAACAGATCCAAGAATATCACAATCCACAAAATGTATCCTACTTGGAATGTCAAATTTGAACAGAGTTCAAGATGAAACAAGTTGACTTGCAAATTGAAATTCCAAGTAGATCCAAGTAAATTTTAAGCATACATTGTAACCACCTTGGATTTTCAATTCTATATCTGTATCCAAGTTGACACTAGTTCATTCTTCAATCGGAAATACAAACTGCGCCAAGTAACAATCTGAAAACTCTTAGAAACCAGTTCATTTCATACTCGCAATTCCAAACAGATCCAAGAATGTCACAGTCCACTAAATGTACTCTACTTGGAATGTCCATTAGACTGTAAGATTCCAACTGAAACCAGTTCATCTTCTACTTGTCTTTCCAACTTCAGTCAAGCTGAAAACTTTATCCTACTGGTTTAAAATTGGAACTTACGTGACAATAACCAACTTGAAACCAGTAGAGTTCTACTTCTACCTGGATCTACTGGTTCTTTAATGTAGGGTAATAAGTAATGAAAGTATTTTGTTTTTAATTTGCAATTTAATTAATAATTATAAATTATTAATTGTAAAAGTTGTTAAAAGTTTATTTATTACAGAAGCATATAATATTTAACTGCCAAATATTATTAATATTGAATAAACAGAGTTATTCACGCTAGAGGGCTAGAGAAGTGTTAACGTAGCCCGCATGGCAATATGGCGGACGCAACGATAGAAATAAATAACGTTTCACAATTCTAGTTATGATTCCTTGTTTATACGATTATGAGTTTCAAACTGTACGAAAAAAACTTCCTTAATACTAAATGAAAAACTTTCCCACTACAAGTTAGTACTATTTTAAATAATAAACACAAATTTTTGACTTCAAAGTTAGAGAACTTATATAATTGAACTTATTACTTTTGTATTAAATATTATTAAACAATATAATTTTTTAAAGAGTTTACTGTGCTGGAAGGCTTCACTAGTATATAATGCATACCTGTACCAAATTTTAATCAATTTCATTAATAATTAGCTGAGATATGACGTGATATTTATTAAAAAGTAATTGATTTTACAAAAAAAATTTTTCATGTTTTTAATTTTTGTTATTAAAAGTATGCATTCTACAAAAAAATGCAAGATAAAAAAAGATGCGCTTTTTTCTTCTCTATAACCTCATATTTTTTAAAAAAAAGTTTAAACAATTTGAAAATCGACTCCAAAAATTTGGCTTGGACAATACTTTTACGCGTGTTCGAGCGCCTAGCGAGTTATTGCATCCGGCTACTCAATTTAAATTACTTTTATGGTTTGTTTCAGGATTTCTGGATTTCTTTTCATCATAATATTCAGGATCTGGATTTATTCCAGTATTAAAAGGATTTTCAGGATCAGAATAATTTTCAAGGTCAGATACACTAGTATCTTCGGATTTATCATCTGAGTCGGTATCAGAATAATAATTATTAGTTTCATTCATTTTCTCTTCAATTTCATTACATATATGGGGGATTCCATATCAACTGATCAAGGTGAAAAAAAAATTTTCACTTGTGACTTTCTAATTCAGGTATTTTGTAGTCCTATTGGATGGTAATTATGGGTAAAATTTTATTTACATTTCGATTAATATTTACTGAGGGGGAGGGGGTGAAAATTTTGGGTTACCGTCTTATATGGTAATTTTTTGCTCTTAAATAAATAAATAAAAAACTTTTAGTAATACTATTTCCGACAGATTTTTTCATGCCCTTTCGATTGGTAATATGCATTTTTAAGAAAAAAAATTTTTTGACCTTCAAAAATTAAGCTTAAAAATAAATTTTGGTTTTTTTGATTCCGAGACCGGGTTTTTTGTATTTTGTATTTTTTTTAACGAAAGCTGAGACTTTTTCTTATAAGAATCCATAAATCAACTTAAGGGTTAATGAAAATTAACAATTTTATACTCGCACGGGCGCTGCGAATCATTGCGCGACTCAGGACAGTGTTTGGTATTATTAGTAGTAGTATATGGGTGGTTATTTTAACGCTCTCTGCATTTTACAAGGTTGAGACTGTCATCGTTTAAAAGCCTGCATTACGTTAACTTAAAAGATTTAAAGAAAATTAAAATTAAAAAAATTAAATTTATAAAATATCAAATTATTCAGAACATTAGAGGTGGTTTGGAGTGTACAGCAAAAAAGTTGGTTGAACTGTTATGCTATGTCCCACAAAAGGTCTCCAATTATTTTATATATGTGGGCTATTCTATTTCAAACCGTCCCACTAGCAAAAGACTATCGCGTGAAAAGGATTTTTTAAATCGGTTTAATTTGATTAAACCTAAATTAAAAATAAAATGTAATAGGCGAATTTGAAAGAAAATTTCTCAAGCTTTAAAATGATACTAAACTTTTTTAAAAAAAAAATCAATTTCATGTAAAATTTTAAGTTTAAAATTTTCAAACATTAATATCTCAAAACACCCCCTCTTGGAATTCGATGTAACTTATACTAAAATAATGTTTAAAATTTCTATTTTTTACTATATGTAAAGACCATAATGGACTTTTCATAAAGTTTGTAGAAATAAATTTTAATAAAAAATCATTTTATTTCATTTGACATATCAATATTAATAGAAAAAGAAAAACAAACGAATTCTACCATGAGAATGGTTATATTACGCGACTTCAAATTAATGTCACATTATATAAATTGGTTTTTTAATAAATTTTGTTTCTAAATCCCGTAAAACGTCCATTATGGTCTTGACACAGTAAATAATAGAAATTTTGAACATTATTTTAGTGTAAGTTACATCGAATTCCAAGAGGGGGTGTTGAGATATTAATGTTTGAAATTTTTAAATCTAAAATTTTACATGAAATTGAAATTTTTTTAAAAAAAGTTTAGTATCATTTTAAAGCTTGAGAAATTTTCTTTCAAATTCGACTATTACATTTTATTTTTAATTTAGGTTTAATCAAATTAAACCGATTTAAAAAATCCTTTTCACGCGATAGTCTTTTGCTAGTGGGACGGTTTGAAATAGAATAGCCCATGTACATTTATAAATACATATATATATTATACATATTGTATTCTAAAACTCGGTTAATATTAATATAATGATATGCTGGTATATAATGTAAAATTGATACCCCAGAGGAAAAAGCTCTTTTTTGATTTTCGTAAATTTGACACAGAATTATCCCAAAAACATTTTATAAGTCTTAACTTAATGATTTCTGAACAATTATTTCTAAAAATTCTAAAATTTATTGAATCACTAATTTTTATTATCTATTTTTTATGTAGTTGCAAAAAATCACCATAAAAATATAAAATTTTAAACAAATATTAATAGGTAGGGGAAGGTGGTCCCAAACCGACCCCCTAAAAGGCAAAAGCCAAAAATGTGCCAAAAACTTGTTTGATTGCTGAGGTCAAATTTTTTTTTCAGTAAAGGAATCATTTTTCTATGTTTCCACTGGTTGCCGAGGCTCTGGATCTCATTAAGTGGGAGATACAGAGAGAAAATCAAAAACTGACGTTTTCGACAATCTCAAAAAGGGTGGTATAAAACCGACCCCCTATTTTTATTGCAGGAAATAGCGAAAACAAACAAAATTTAGAACTTGTATTGTAATTTGAATTAAAAAAACAACAAAATAGAATAAACTTAAATTACTTTTACTTTATTTAAATACATTATTTAAGGCCTTTTTCAGAATAAGAGTAAAAGAATTATCATTACAACAAAAAATGAGTGTTTTTAGTTTGATCTTAATTACAAACTATATTATCTTAGCTTAATTATTGTTATTTTATTAAAATACATTTGTGGGTATAATTTGGTAATTACAAATAATTTAGTTACTATTACAATGCAAGAAAAGGGGGGGGGGTCGGTTTCGGACCACCTTCACTATTTTCACATAATGTCTTGCCGATCATTCATGTCAATGAAAGCGTTTGAATTTGAATATTGTGTATTAAAGTTGAGGCCATAAGCAACCAAAAAAACTTATACTTAAATTTTTCTGAACTAAATTCAACACTTTTAACTTAAATTCAAGATAGGTCAAAAACAAATAATATTATTGCAAAAAACTAATTTTACGTAAAATTCCGAGATACAATATTACCAAGACATTATTACCTATCGTCAAAATGTCAGAGTTATGAAAGTGTTCTTTAGATGGTATTCACGATTTGTCTAGTAAGACGATCTCTGAGAAACAGAGGGGGGTCGGTATGGTACCAACCTCCCCTACATTAAAATTATTTAAGTTGTATTTTTATGAATTTTTAATTTTTTAAAACACTTTATTATTAATAATTGATAATAAAAATTGTCGAAATAAACCAAGAAGCTTGTATTTTTTTTTAATTTGTTAACTTTTTAAGTTGAAAACAATAAGGTTTGTTCAGAACAGTTGGTAATGAGAATTACATTTTCAGTAAAATTTGAGTATTTATTTAAACAAATTATTGTCTTTTAAATAATACAATTAAAATAAAATTATTATTTAAATTCTATAGAAGCTGATTAGAATTAAGAAACATTTTTTACACATAAGAGGCCATCCATAAATTACGTAACAAGTTTTTCTAAAATTTCAGACCCCCCCTCCCCCTATGTAACAAGTCGTAACAAAATCACGCCCCCTCCCTATAGGTGTGTGTTACGTAATATTAAAAATATTTTCAATGAATGTTCTATAAAACAATGTTTGCCTAGTTTTACTATTAGAAGTACCGATTTGACGTAATGATAACAAAGTAAGAATAGAAATGTTCACTTTAAATATTAATTTTTTTATCAGGAAATAACAAAAAGTATATATTATATTTATTAGGGTGGACCAAAAATAAAAAAATCTGATTTTCATAATCCTTACCCACAATTTTGTTCTTTGGCGAAAAATACGAAATACCTTTTTTTTTATTTTTTTTATTTAATATTAACACGGGCCGCAAAGCCCTTGAAAATTAACATTAAATTCCCATAAGAAAAATCCACTTTTTCGTAAATATGGTATAAAATCGTGAAAAACTGACTTTTTCTTTTTGTAAAAGATATTTTTCTTCATGAATATCCAAACAATGACATTCTATCATATATTTTAAATTATTATTTAATAATTGTTTGTAACGATCGAGAATCGTTATATTAATCAATATTGAGTTCGCTTTTCCCCGGCAAAGTTTTCTCTTTGCTTCCACACGATTATGGGGAAATTTCCGCTCGGCAATCTCCGGGCACGTTCGGGCGCTTTCGCCGCTCCACGCGAGACCGGCTGTTCGCAAAGAGAGAAGCAGAGAGAAGCTAGACTTCACAGCGCATACTAGCCTATAACCGGCAGATTAATTTGATTATATAAACTCACTAGACATTATTTAAAGTGTACCAATAGTGTTGTGCCTGAATAAAAGGGATTATTTTATATTAATTGGAGCTTGTTATCACTATTACCAGCGCTATCAAACAAACCTCGAACACGCAACCAGCCGATCCGAACAGGCTTCGCACCTGATTTGGTAAGTTCTCTTGATTGGAATTTTCTTAGTGGTCCCGGCATTTCCACCTGTCGACTCACAATTGCTCTGCTTACGCACAGCTGGTTGCTTTCTTTCTCGAAACGATGTAAGTCAAGAGACTACAAAGTAAGTATGGCAATTTCGTCAGTGCAATAATGTGCGTACCGGTACGCGTCGCAACTCACTTTAAAACCGGGTATTTTCTATCTCATTGAAATATTAATTAATAATAATAAATCGCGTATAGGTTTGCCACATTTATGGCGCCCAACGTTTCATTTAGTTTACACTAAATTTTTAACTTTTTCACATTTTTCTCCAGGGAAAATTTCTTTCGCCGGTAGCAAAATGGCGTCGCCATGCCGTCTTTTCCCAGTGAGAAAACTGTTTCCAGTGCTTTCAACGCAGTAAACTCTAACGTATTACTACGATCTATTTTGGTAATTTATTAAAACTCTCTTTTTCTTACAACTTCGTTTCTCGTTGAACCTATTGCACTGTCAGCACTAGACGAAATTTCCATAAGTGCATCTGAAAACTTTAATACGCTTCTCTCTCATTTATTGCTTGATACACGCCTTTTAACAATTTATTATGTCATAATTGCTTATAGACAATAACTTTCGGTCCAAATTTTTCACTGCTTCTCCAAAAAAAAAATTTTTTTTTTGGTATAAAAATTATCAAAATGTTAACTACTGCTTAATTCACCATTTAAACACGCTCTCAGTTTTTGTAAACAAAGAAAAAAATAATCTGCTTTCAGCTCTATGCTTTCTTGCCCAATTGTGCATGTTTACCGCAAATTTAAATTCACGAAATTGAATTATTGTACATGCTTATGTAATTCCAAAAAAAAAAAAATTATTTATGTAAAATCATCGCTTTTTAATTTCTTGTTATTTATGTAAAATTTGAAAATTTCATTACGCACATTTATCTTATGATGACAATTACCATGGTCGACAAAAAATTTATTATTTGCCAAATTTATTAAATTCTAAATAGCCACATTTCTCTTGCCACTTTAGAATGCCAGATCAATTACACGAGTAGCGCGAACGTAAACACGGCCGTGTTTACATCGGAACTTTATCTGCTTCTTGCTAGTCAATACCGAATTTAAATAAAATTATAATTCTAAAATGTTCCTCAAATTAAAATAAAATAAAATTCTTGATTATCCTCTGCATCAAAGAAATACAATTTAACCTTATATAACTCGCTCAACAAATAACAGATTTAAAATAAGTCCGAAATTAATTTGAAAACTCCTCTTCTCGGCTAACTAAAAATAAAATCCTTTTACTTAAATAAAATATCTTCTCATTAAAATTAGTGACATTGGATAAAACTGAACAAATTAATTAATTGGTTCATACTGTCTCTGATTTGAGGTGAAGGACCCACCCATAAGGACATTCCTACACCCATGCGCCTACGCATGAATCCGGGACCGAGATACGCTCGGTCAACGCGATTTGGGAATTTCCCAAATCTACCAATTCCCACAGGGCAGTCAGACCCTGCGGACCCTCGGTTCCCAAACAGCAGTAGTCACTTCACATCGACAACGGCGAAGCACCTACTACTGAGTGGGGGGCCGGGACCTTTCTAATCCCTAACAGCTAAGCAGGCTGCTACCCGAGTTGAGACCGCAACTCACACGTCGTGATTGGTAGGAGTTCTGTGACCCCGATCATGTCAGATAGCATGCAAAGGGTCCGTCACTCCTACCAACCGCTAGCCCCAAGCGATGTGGGCTGTAACCACTGCCACCAAGAGTCCAACCCAGTGACCGGGACGGGAGGATGGAGAGCTATGCTAACCCCCTCCCGCGGGCCCCGGTCGCCCTTAGCACCGTTTATACCCTGGTATGGGTCCCAGCAGGAATCTTACCATTCCCTTGCTGGGTAAATTAATTGGTTCAGTCTAATTAATTAATTAGAACAAAATTAATTAAAAATCAATTTTTTACTTTTACTCGCTTTTCAAAAACAGATAAAATTAATTACGCCTTTTTTTTCCTCTCTGTTTCAAATTTTTGTTTGTTGATCGCGCATCATTGGCAAAATTTATAAATGACAAGAAAACACAACAAAAGTAGTAATTTCGCAGAAGCAAATTTCCAAGAGGTGGGTTTCAACGCTCGAACATGACTGCACGATCACCCCCCAACAGGCAACCGATCCCCCCACCAGTAGTTACAACCGCCAGTGAAACACCTTTCACTCAAGAGCAACTACTGGAAAATTCCCAGCAAGGAAATGTCCCCGGCGGTACACAACCCCCTCCCGCCACAACGCAAAGCGTTGACCATGGAACGCAAAGCGCTCCAAAAACAACGCAAAGCGCTTCAAATCAGAAGCAAAACGGTCGGCACCAAACGCAAAGCGTTCTGGATAACGCCACGTGTCATTCAGCCGGTACAATTCCCAAACTCGTCATTTCGAGACACAACAACACCCATCGCATTCACAGAAAATCGGCAACTCCCCTAACCTCGAGAAAAATTAACAATGCCCTCTCGGACATCGAAAACTTTACGGAGCAACAAAAACAAAATAATGCTGACTTTCAGAAAACAATAAGCGATCTTTTCGCCAAACACCTCACAGAATCGCATAATTCAATTAAAACCAGGGACTGACACGAAAACCGAAACAAAATATATTTTATTTTTGTTTCGTTTCAGTTTTGAAAAACTGAAACAAAATATCAATTTAATTTTGTTTTGTGTTGAACCTGAAACGAAAAGGCTCTGAATTACGTTTCCGTCTCATGCCCGAAACGAAAAGGCTTCAAATTTTGTTTTCGTTTCATGCCCGAAACGAAAATCCGCTCCGAATTCCGTTTTCGTTTCTCATAAAAAATGCTCTAAATTTCACAAAAACAATTTAAAAACACTATTCTTTTCTTGCAGGGGACGAAAACGAAATTCAGAGTCTTTTCGTTTCGGGCTCAATACAAAACAATATTGATTGGATATTTTTGTTTCGTCACAACAATTCAAAACAAAAACAGAATTCGGTTTTCGTGTCAGTCCCTGATTAAAACGGTAATTACGGATACTTCCCGGCAAATAGATACGCTTAGATCTGAAACTAACCAAAATATAAATTCTTTAACAAACACATTAGTATCAGCAATAAACAATTATTAGGTTAATACGAACCAGGAAATCCAGACCCTCACACGGAAAATCACGGAACTACAAATGAGGCAAGCTCAATCGCCATCCCTGTCGAAAGTAAACCACTCAAAATCCACTGAAAAAACCACTGGCCCAGTGATTTTTCAGTGGTCTGACCTGCATATCTTCAGATAGAATTTTTTTTGGAGTTGGGGTAACAATAGTACAATAGTTTTAAATGCCAAGTAGTTTTGTAGGGGAGTAAACTTCGACTCTTTAACGAAAAAAATTTACAAGCAATTTGACCTGGAAATTTAGGTCGAACACCGATTCCTGATTGTAATTTTTTTTCCTTTTATGGTTCCCGTAACCCAAAATTTTTATGATTAAAAACTTTTGCAATTTCAAAAATTAAAATTTCAAAAATAAAAATATAAAATCTACTTATTTTCACGATTAGGAATATAAAAAAAAATTCTAAAAACTATTAAAATTGAAGGAAAGTAAATTTTCAAAGCTATTTTTATTATTATGAAAAATAACTTTTTTGAGGAAATTTTTAGATATTCTTTATCGTTAGAACACGTAGAATTTTAATATTTAATTTTTAACTTTATTAATGCGAAATTAGAGAAATTTTTGTTCCCGATTTTTAATTAAATTCAGGAGTCTTCAAGTTTTATGATCTCTCTGGAACCTTCTACGAGGCCTTGAATATATTAAAAATTGACCTGTGAAAAATTTGTTTCTTAACAAATAAAATTGTTTAAATTTTAATGATAGAAAATTGTTTCTTTTAAATTTAGAATCTGTAAGTTCTAACAATTACGTACATATAAAAATTTCCCCAAAAATCCTAAATTTAAATGAATAATATCGTATCTCATAAACGGTAGCAGATATTAAAAAACTGATGTCATTTTTGGATTTTTGAATAGAAGTTTGTATTATGTTAATAGTAATAACATATATTTATATAAGTGGCTAAATTCTTAAACAACAAATATAATATTGGAATAAATAATTTAAATTATTTAAAATTGTAAAAAAGAAAGGTTATCCTTCCATTTTATGAGGGTAAAGGCCATAAAACGGTTTGGGACTTCCAGGCCAACTGTCATAAATCAACCCTCACAATAGATATTTTCAGTGGCGAATTGTCCCAAATCACAACTGAGAAACCACTTAAAAACAACTGGGATTTCAGTGGTTCTGTCTCAGTGATTTTTCAGTGTTTTTCTTTCGACAGGGATGGCATGATTCTCGATGGGAATCCATCGATCACGAACGCACGAGCGACGAGCACTCCATTCAGCTCACCTCGTTACCCCCCACTATCCCTACCACTACGGTAACAACAACAAGTGCACAAACGAGCACTGCATGGAGCACGGGAATAAACGCTTCAAACGCGCCACCCCCACTCTCCTTCTTTACTCCGTCGGTGAGAGTCCCCCCTCCTGCTCATACCCTCCAATTTAATAACGTTCCGAATTTCTACGAATCGTTACCAAATTCGAACAACCAAACGGAATCACAAAACTTAATCCGATTTACGGAACCGAATCCGATTCCAAATCCGATCACAAGACCACTACCTGCCACGCAGAATCAAATTGCAAACATCCACAAAACCATTAAATCCTAGGAATTGAAATTCCCTGGAAAGCTAGACGCAAATGATTTTATCGACGAATTCGAATGTAAATTAGGCGCATCAGCCATCAATCCTGATCATGCGCTCTCGGTACTTTCGCAAATTCTTGCCGGTTCTGCGTACACCTGGTTTACGACTTTTCGTAATAACTGGACTTCGTGGCCCGAATTTGCAACAAAGTTTCGCAAAACTTTCGGTGACACCAACGACGACCAGCAAATTACGAATAAAATTCAACGTGCCGTACAAGTGGCCAATGAATCAGGAATCGAATTTATCATTCGCATAGGCGCACTTTACAATAAATTATATTGTAAAGTTTCGGAAAAAAGTCAGCTCGACAAAATCTATTCGGGTCTGCACTCTGATTTAATTGCGCATTTTAACCGAGATACGTTCTCAACTTATGATGAACTGATCGAGAAAATTCGCAAATACCAGGAAAAACTTGAAATCATGCAGAATACCGATAGAATGCGCGAACAAGACAGCAAGAAGCCTCTTGCTTCACGCAGGAAAAATCAGCTTAACGCGATTGATTCTCAACCACCGCTAAATGACTTAACTCCCTCCGAAATGCCCAATAGCGAATCGAAACCGGAATGTAAATTGAAAAGCAATAAAAATAATAACAATAAAAAACAACTTAGCAGCGAACCAGAAACTGACCTAAATAAAATCGAAATTTATAAACGACAAATGGACGTTTTACAAAAGAAGCTACACGGTACCGGAAACCGGAAAGAGGACATCTACGCTTAGGCCGCGCACGGCGCGACCCAGCCCCCCTCTCCTCCGGTAGCCGCTCATGACCCACGCACCCCCTCCACTTCCGGTTTTCAGCACTCCTCAGCTCCGCCTTCGTCGCAGAAGGGGGGAGGAGATAGTGAAACGACCGCGCAGTTCAATCGCGGCCCAGACAACCGCAATTTTGTCAACAGGGGGCGAAATAATGGTTTTAGGGGCGGTAATCGCTTTAACAACAACCGAGGTGGAAACAACAGAGGTAACTGGAACGGTTATACCCGCAATTATAGCAACAATTACAATCACCAAAACCAGTTCTCTGTACCCCCACCAAGTTGCCACATAGACTGCCAGTGCAAGGTAAGCACACCAACGCAGCCATCTTGGTCGCCTCAAGCGCAACCACCTTGGCCGCCACTAGCGCCACCTAATCAACACTCGCACCCCTGGCAAAATTCCCACGGTAGCTACTATCATGATCAGCGTCCAAACGCTGGCCAAAATGACCAGTCAAAAAACGACAACAGCGCCAGGAGAGCAATTTCGAGTTGCAGTCATAACGCTCAGGACTCAACGTGTGTTCCTCAAAATGCATCAACGCTTAATCAAGCGTATGCCAGTAGAAACAACACTAGTGACTCTGAAAGCGACTACGACGATGCACTTTACTCCGAATCCGAGACGGAATACTCAGACTCTGACGAAGAGCCCCCCTCAACTGAACCTATAAGCTCAGTAGGACCAAGCATATCTTCAGTCACGTCACTACCCTTAGCTACTTCAACTACTTGCTTATTAGCAACAGTCGAAAAGCATCGGCATATAGTAGATAAAGGGCCAGCACCGCCCTTACCGTCGCAAAAACGGATCACGATCAGAGTATCAATCAAAATTGGTGATAATAGAATCACGGGCCTCCTCGACACAGGTAGCGATCGCACCTTTATGTCAGGAGAGCTATTTGATAAAATTAAAAATTTAGCGAATGGCGAACCTTTAAAAGACGCAATAACACGCTCAGGCATCCAACTTGCACAGCAAGATCATGTCGCTTTGCCACGTTATTCTACAAAATTCAATGCACAGATTAATGATTGTTACGGCGTATTGTGGTTCGCAGTTCTCGACGGGCTCGCATCGCCCATTATTTTAGGAATGGACTTTATATTCTCATGGGAAGTCGTCATCGACGCAATCCGACGCTATTGGTTTATAAATGGGTCTAAAGTCCGGCTACCTTTAAATTTCGTGAACGGTACGGAAAATGCACTCAATTTCATGCAATTAATAGAGCTAACGTCCGAACAGCGGACGTTTAGAAATTTAGACAATTTTATCAATAATAAGTTATCAAATTTTACCACGGGAACCGGCGTAACTGATTTAACTACCCACGTCATCAAATTAACCGATCCGACACCAATTAAATTAAAGCCATATCGCAGAAGCGTTGAAGCTAATAAAATAATAAATGCTCAAAGCGATTCTTATTTAGAAAAGAAATTTATTGTTTCGAGCAATGGCCGTTATGCTAGTCCCGTCGTGCTTACGTATCGTAAGGACGGCAGGCCAAGGGTCTGCATCGATTATCGTCAACTAAATAAAGTAACGAAAAAATCAGCATACCTCCTGCCGCGCATGGACAGCATATTAGATGCCCTATCCGAAGCTAACGTTATCAGCACCATTGACCTTACCGACGCATTCCACCACATACCGGTCGATCTGAAGTCACGTGAATGCACTGTCTTTGTCGTCCCCGGTCGTGGACAATTCGAGTGGATTCGAATGCCTTTCGGCCTCACGAATGCGCCGGCCACTTTTTAAGCTTTAACTGATAGGTTAAAAGACAAGTTTGTTGACTATGTCCGAAAAAATAAATTATCCGAACGCTTTATTGATCAAGTCCATGCTTATCTGGACGACTGGATAATTATATCCAAAACGTTTGAGGAGCACATCTTGCTGCTAGATATTGTATTTACGATATTACAAAACGCAGGTTTATCCATTTACCGAGATAAATCCCACTTCGCCAAATCATCGGTTGAATACTTAGGATTTCTTCTCGACCAAGATGGACTCAAACCGAATCCGAAGCGTATCGAACCAATTTTAGAACGCCCTAGTCCACGTAACCGTAAAGAGTTACGCCAATTCAATGGCTCAGTTAACTGGTACCATAGACATCTGCGCAATATTGCGCGAGTACAGGGCCCGCTAAATAAATTAGCAAGTCCCAAAGTACCATGGCAATGGAGCGAGGAGCACGAAACTGCGTTCCAGGAAGTCAAAGAGTCGTTAAAAAGCGCACTGACTCTAGTTGCACCCAAGCCAAACTTGCCGTTCATCCTTTATACTGATGCAAGCGATACTGGTCTTGGCGCAATCCTGACGCAAGAAGATGGAGATAGGGAAAATCTCATCACGTGCTTAAACAGACCTTTGAGAGATGCTGAGTTGAATTACACCACCACCGAGAAGGAATGCTTAGCCGTGATCTTTGCAATTAAAAAGTTGCGCTGTTACTTCGAAGCCACCGAGTTCACGGTAATAACCGATCACTCGAGTTTGACTTGGCTACAAGGTGTACAAGACCCTAGAGGTAGGCTCGCAAGATGGGCCTTAGAACTGTCAGCAAACAAAGCGCACATTGTGCACCGAAAAGGTACCACTAATGAAGCGCCTGACACGCTCTCACGCTTATATGAGGATTCCCCTCTAGACACGCCCTCTCTGGGCTTGAACCTTGTCCGTAAAAAGCCTTGGTACGAATCGGTAGTAGAGCGCACCAGATCAAATCCTGAAAGTAACAAACGTTATAAACTCGATTCTAACGGCGAATTATATTATTACAGACCTAACCTGATCAAAGAGAGCATCGGCGATAACAACGCTTGGAAAAAAGTATTAAAAGAGGAGGAAATAGTTTCCACAATATCAAAATACCATGACACCCCTCACACGGTGGGGCTCGACGAAGTTCAACCCAAAGGTCTTATCACTAAAAGTTTTTTTACAAAAATTTGTTCAGTGATGAAATTAGAAGATTTCAAGCCTATAATGAAAATAATCTGTCGAGGGTCTTTAAAATTAAATCGACTTTTGTCGATTTTTTAAAGGTTAACCGCTCTTATTTCAATAAAAATTGAGGTATTTAAATTTTCTTTTTTTAAGATCTCTTCTTCCACGTCCCGTGAGCAATTTTCTTTAGTTAAAGACTTTTTTTTGTTTTTAATCGGCGTTAAATTTAAGAAAAATCACCAAAAAACGTGTTCTTTGGTGATTTTTGTGTTTTTTCTTAAAACAAATGAAGAAAAATGGTTTTCTAATCAAAAGTGTTTTAAAGCACGTCCTTTTACCTTCAAAATAAAAAAAAATTATTAAATTTGCTGCAACTGTTCTAAAGTTACAGCATTTTTAAGCAGCAGAAACAAGGAGTCAAAGTTGTTTCGAGAGAACAAGTACATGTAGGTACTTAAGGGGTCAGTATGGATTTATTTTTTTAAAAAATTTATTTTTCATAAACATAAATTTCGTATACGATAAAAACTAATATATAGGTAGTAGAGTTCAAAAACATGCTAAAAAACGCGATACTGCAGAAGCATAAGGCGCATAGCACAGCAGTAAAAAATTGTTTAAACAGATGTCATTATAGCATTATTGGTCAAATTCATTATTTGATAATACATAGCAATGTTAGAGAAAAGTATTTATGTATTTAAGTCCTTTTTACCCTAAAAATTAAAAGTACAATAGAATATTTATATTGCGTGATCAGCGCCAGCAGCCCTTGGTTGCGCGAATGTTTAACGCCTTTTTCTCAAAACAACGTTTTTCGACCTGGCCGACACGATTTAAAAAAAACTATTTAACCGATTAAGCTCAAATTTTCAGGGGTTCTTCTGTGCACGTGCCGCTTTGGCATGAACTAGGATAATAAAAATCCATTGATATTTAACCCTTTTTTTAAACAAATTAAGTTGTAAAAAAAGGGTTAAAAAATTTTAACTTCCGCCATTTTGTTTTCTTTCATCGGAATTAAAAGATCCTAGTTCATGCGATAACTACAGATCCAAATTTTAAGAAAATACTTGATTTTTTGATTTTAGATAATCCAAACTCCAGATATCGTGTCGGCTAGTAAAATTTAAGGTTAACTTCAAGCAGCTCTTACGCAGAAATAAACAATCAAAAATAAAAATGAAAAATATTTTTTGTCACTTTTAAATGTCAATTTTCATGTATAAAAAGACTAGGTTATAAAAATTTATTCTAATATAAAAAATAAATCCTTGAAAATTTGTACAATAAACCCATACTGACCCTTTAAATACACTACGGGGTGTAAATATTTTGATATATTGGAAAAGTTCATTACATATAAAGTAAAATAAAAAAAAAATTCTTTCAGAAATCTGTTACTGTCTCAGAGATATTCTTAAATGTATGTAAGTTTCCGCAAGTTTCTATTTACGAAATAATCTGTAAGTTATATTTATTGAAAGAGCAAACTTTTTTATATTTAAATCAAACAGGCATCAGAATCTGTACATTCTGACTTCCAATATACCTGGAAAAAATACAATGTCCAGAAAAACCACCCCGATTATCCACAAAGACTTCTGCGAGATCTTTGTGAGTTCAACGGTTAAATATAATTTACAGATTATAAAAACAATCAAAAGATTATTTCGTAAATAGAAACTTGCAGAAACTTACATACATTTAAGAATATCTCTGAGACAGTAACAGATTTCTGAAAGAATTTTTTTTATTTTACTTTATATGTAATGAACTTTTCCAATATATCAAAATATTTACACCCCGTAGCGTATTTAAGTACCTACATGTACTTGTTCTCTAGAAACAACTTTGACTCCTTGTTTCTGCTGCTAAAAATGCTGTAACTTTAGAACAGTTAAAGCAAATTTAATAATTTTTTTTTATTTTGAAGGTAAAAGTACGTGCTTTAAAACACTTTTGATTAGAAAACCATTTTTCTTCATTTGTTTTAAGAAAAAACACAAAAATCACCAAAGAACACGATTTTTGGTGATTTTTCTTAAATTTAACGCCGATTAAAAACAAACAAAAGTCTTTAACTAAAGAAAATTGCTCACGAGACGTGGAAGAAGAGATCTAGAAAAAGAAAATTTAAATACCTCAATTTTTATTGAAATAAGAGCGGTTAACCTTTAAAAAATCGACAAAAGTCGATTTAATTTTAAAGACCCTCGACAGATTATTTTCATTATAGGCTTGAAATCTTCTAATTTCATCACTGAACAAATTTTTGTAAAAAAACTTTTAGTGATAAGACCTTTGGGTTGAACTTCGTCGAGCCCCACCGTGCTCAGTTTGCTCATCAAGGCATTAATAAGACGTATTACGCAATCCTTGGCCATTATTATTGGCCTGGCATGCGTGAAGATGTAAACCGCTACGTCAATCGCTGTGACGTGTGTCTCAGGTGCAAACCGGATAACTCACCGCCTTAAGGCCTAAGGTTTCCTCGTAAGTTTGCCGAGCCTTGGGACACGGTTTCGTTAGATATAGTAGGCCCTCTTCCGAGATCTAAATCCGGAAAATGCTATATTCTTGTATGCGAAGATACGTTCCTACGCTACATTGAATGCTACGCTCTTTCGAAAGCAGACGGCCCTAAAATATCGAAGTGCTTAAATGTATTAGTAAACAAATGGGGAACTCCGAGAATATTTATTACTGATAATGGGACAGAATTCGTTAACCGAGTAATCACAAAGTTCATGGATAAAGTAGGATCTACGCAGCGTACAACGCCCGTGTACCTTTCGCAGTCGAATCCCGTGGAACGCGTAAACCGTAATTTGAAAACAATGATCGCGAGTCTCCTCGGTAACGATCATCGCGAATGGATGAAATCCAATTCGCTTATAATACCTCTGTACATTCTTCCTTAGGCGTCTCTCCTGCATTCCTAAATCTCACTCATGAACCACGTCGAACTGGTAGACCGATGACTGACGTAAACGTCACTGACGACACTACCCACAATTCCACGGACCACTGGCTCGAGCGCGTAAAGCGTATAGAAGCACTCCGTGAAAAAGTAAAATTCGAGATGCAAAAAGCTAGCAAGAAGCAAAGCAAGACGTACAATAAAAACCGCAAAAATAACATCACATTTGAAATCGGTGATCTGGTATTCTACCCCAATAATACTTTATCTAGCGCAGTGCGTAGTTATAGTTCTAAGCTGGCACCACGTTACAAAGGTCCAGCAGTAATCTCGGAAAAATTGTCACCCATGGTAGTTGTCATCAGCGACACGCATGGCAAGAAAGTCGGCAAATACCACGTAGGCGATTTGAAAATAGCGAGAAGGAGCCCTAGGCTTCATACTACGTTGTAAAATTGTTTCAGGTCCGACTTTTACGCTATGGACACCTCTACGGACGCCAACGCTGCCGCAGCCACGCAGTTCTCAGGGGTGAGATTAGTACACCTGAAATCGACACCTGCTGAGTTGCTAGACGTGACGTCAAACGTGACATTTATGGAGGGACCCAGTTCCCTGGTCCTAATAAATAAAGCTAGCCTAGTAGACTTAGTCAATGCCAGGCACACTCTAGCCGGCCAACTAGTCGAAGTGAACGACACCATTAGTGATCTTCGTCAGGAACTAGCTGCAGCCAAAGCCACGCCAGCCACCAACGCCGCAGCAGATTCTGCCAATCAGGTAAAATTATTGTTGGAACTCACGCAGGAAAGACGTGATCTTATGTGCGTAGTATCCAAGCTTAAGGATGAGCTTATCCCTCTACGTCGGAAAGCAGCGGAGTTGCAAAAAACAGTAGACTCCTACGAACAGGATTACGATCATCTCCTGGCCGATTACAATTACATTGAAGATGTCTACAACAGAACCCGCAAGCTCTTCACCAAAACGTTAACGGAGGTCTATCGCGCGCAAGCCGAATTAAGAGAGCCAAGCCTTCGACCTAAAGTACCAGAAGGGTGCTTAAATTGCAGCGAGGCTAAGCATGGACACAAAACCTGCAAACAGCCTTACAATGGTCGCTTCTGCCAGGGATGTGAACACCCTGACTTCAACACGCACGATTGCCCTTGGCCACATTACGCCAAGGGGGCACCACACGTACCGGAGAATAAACGATGCAAGAACTGCCGCAGACCACGCACCCTTCCGGATCCTAATTGTTACCTATGCCGAAAAAGGATGGTAAATGACGGTGTCATTAAACGCAACGAGTTGGCTCGAAAACTGGAGGCCCAGTCTGTCGAACCCTCCAATAGGCCCAATCCAACGCCTAGACAACACGCCAGGCTCTCAGCAGACGATCACAACATCGCCTGTGGCAGACTGTCGCACAGGCTTATAAGCTAGGAGTCGAGAAGGAAGAGGATGAAGAGGAGAAGTAGTTCGCCGTTCTCTCAGTTAGATTTTCCTAATCATCGACCTTTCTTTTGTTATCCTTCCCTTTTATAACTTTTTCTTTTGTTACTCGCGGCTCCATCTTCTAGATATATGCGTCGCTTAATAATTCCAAGGTACCATTAAGCCTTATGTAGATTAAGAATTAAGCTTAGCTTACAACCTACCTCGCAACCGTATACATTTGTTTTTGACATTTTCAATATTTTGTTTTCTTTCGTTTTGATACGGTTACTTATCTCTGATACAAAGAAACAAACAAAAAAATTATATATATATTTTTTTATTACTTTATATTTACCTACGAATTAAGCTAATTCTTTTAGGTGCAACTCCGCACCCTGTGATGTTCATTGTACAAAGACTGATTAGTATCAATAAACAATAAATAAGGGAATTATTCTCTCAATAGTCTATTCTTATCGATAATCTAGTTAGTAAGCATTTTAATAGAAGTAATAAGCACGGCAAAGCAAATGTGAGTCTCCCCCTCTCAGTTTAACTAATGAAATGCTAATTGCCACTAAATCTCCCATTGAATTATTTTGCACTATAAACAGGTGAAGAAGAGGGTCGCCGCTAAACCCACATAGGGTCGATCAGGCGAGCTCATCATTCGCCGGGTTCGTTCGGGTGCTTTCGCCGCTCCACGCGAGACCGGCTGTTCGCGAAGAGAGAAGCAGAGAGAAGCTAGACTTCACAGCGCATACTAGCCTAAACCGGCAGATTAATTTGATTATATAAACTCACTAGACAATATTTAAAGTGTACCAATAGTGTTGTGCCTGAATAAAAGGGATTATTTTATATTAATTGGAGCTTGTTATCACTATTACCAGCGCTATCAAACAAGCCTCGAACACGCTACCAGCCGATCCGAACACGCTTCGCACCTGATTTGGTAAGTTCTCTTGATTGGAATTCTCTTAGTCGTCCCGGCATTTTCACCTGTCGACTCACAATTGCTCTGCTTACGCACAGCTGGTTGCTTTCTTTCTCGAAACGATGTAAGTCAAGAGACTACAAAGTAAGTATGGCAATTTCTTTAGTGCAATAATGCGCGTACCGGTACGCGTCGCAACTCACTTTAAAACCGGGTATTTTCTATCTCATTGAAATATTAATTAATAATAATAAATCGCGTATAGGTTTGCCACATGTTGTTATTTCTTAACTTTTTTTTAGAATTTATCTACAACTATGAAGTGTTTTTCTAATTTTATTAAATCTAAGAAACGTTAAAAAAATAAAAATTATGCGTTTAAGCAATTATTTAATTATAATTCATAGTCAATATTTTTTATTTTTTGCGACTTTCTGAGTGTATGTGTAAAGAATTAATAACTAATAACAATAATTTGTTTAAACAATTACAAGTGAGAGTTGTAGTTAATTTTGCTGAATATCTTATGGTTTTAAATATAAAAAAATTAATAAGTTGAAACTACAACTCGGTAGGTTTATTTAGATAATAGTTATAAATTATCAATAATAAATTTTTAAACAAATCAACAATTCGTAAAAGTATCTTTAAACAGTTATAACTTGTCGGTATGTAACAATTTTGTTAAAAAATCTTAAACAAACTGTTAATTAGAATTTAAAAAAATGTCATTTTTTCATTTCTGAAGGATTTTTCAAGAAGTTATTTGGTGAATTGCTGTTGTGAGTGGTTTTTGATGATTTTATAGCGAATTTTAGGAAAAAGTACGTTTTCCCAATGTAAAATCAATGGGAAATTTCAAAGGCTTTGAGCTACCCCTAAATATTGTTCGATTTAAAAAAAAAAAAAATTTAGAATAATTCAACTTAGCAAATTTAGTAATTATTTTAATTATCATTTTCTTTGTCTTTTACTATTACAAAATGAGCCAAAATTTAAAAAGAAATACCTATATAATTGAAAGAAAATTCCATAAGTATATAATATTACGTAACAATGTCGAAGGACCCCTCCCTCCCCCCACGTAACACGTAGTAACATTTTCTAAGACCCCCCCTCCCCCAAAACGTGTTACGTAATTTATGGATAGCCCCTAAGTGACATTGATAGAAACTTGTTATCAACTATTTATTAATACTAATTAAATGGTTCAAGTAATGAGGAAAAATCCAATAATTAAAGTTAATAATTTGTCACTTTATATCATTTTGAGTGAAAAACTTTAGAGAAATAACTAAGAACTAATGTATTAAAATTTGTTTGAAATTTTATATTTTTATGGTGATTTTTTGCAACTATATAAAAAATAGATAATAAAAATTAGTTATTCAATAAATTTTAGAATTTTTAGAAATAATTGTTCAGAAATGATTGAGTTAAGACTTATAAGAATTTTTTGGGATAATTCTGTGGCAAATTTACGAAAATCAAAAAAGAGCTTTTTCCTCTGGGGTATCAATTTTAAATTAAATACCAGCACATCATTGTATTAATATTAACCGATTTTTAGAATACATATATAGATATAAATATAAATAAAGAAATAAATAAATATAAATATATATATATTAAATAATTGAAGACCTTTTGCGGTACAGAGCATAACAGTTCAACCAACTTTTTTGCTGAACACTTCAAACCCACTCTAATGTTCTCAATAATTTGATATTTTATAAATTTAGTTTTTTTAATTTAAATTTTTTTCAAAATTTTTACGTTAACGTAATGCAGGAATTCAAGCGATGACAGTCTTAACCCTGTAAAATGCAGAGAGCGTTAAAATATCCTCCCATATACAAAATTGTTAATTTTCATTTCTTAAAAATTTCGGTCCCTTCAGTTGATTTATGGGTTCTTATAGGAAAAAGACTCAACTTTCGTTTAAAAAAATAAAAAATAGAAAAAACCCTGTCTCGGAACCAAAAAGACCAAAATTTATTTTTAACCTTCATTTTTGAAGGTCAAAAATGTTTGTTTCTCAAAAATGTTTGTTTCTCAAAAATGCATATTATCAATCTAAAGGGCATGAAAAAATCTATCGAAAATGGTATAAATGAAAATTTTTTATTTATTTATTTAAGAGCAAAAAATTACCAAATAAGACAGTAACCCAATATTTTAACCCCCTCCCCCTCAGTAAATATTAATCGAAATGTAAAAAAAATTTTACCCATAATAACCATCCGATAGGACTACAAAATAGCTGAATTGCAAAGTCACATGTGAAAATTTTTTTTTCACCTTGATCAGTTGATATGAAATCCCCCATATGTGTATTGTGCAAAACTTTTGTTAATTTAATATGATATGTCGCAACCAAATGAACATAATGAAAAAGTAACAAGAAATAAAACAAAAATTAATGAAGGATTGGCTAAGGAGGTTGAAGAAAATAATAAAATTAATCTTGATTCTAAAAGTGGACTTCCGATAAATCCTGATAACTCTATTATCACTCAAAATACCGGGGATTCTTTTGAATTAGACTCAACCATCAAAATTTTTAATTTGAGTGATAGTCTTACTAGTTCTACGATTCTTGAAAAGACCTTAACAAATAATCCATCAGAAAATACTTCTTGTCCAGAATTCTTTGATAAAATATTTATTGAAAAACAATTAGAAATTGAAAAATTTAAAGAAACTTTAGATCGTAAAAATATCCTTGATAAAGAATTTGAATGGTCCCTAAATAAATCTCGTGAGTTATTAAATAGGTTATTAACTAATCCTTCTTTAAAAACAATTAAGACGGAAAATTAAACTAAGATAGAAACGAAAATGTCTAATGATAATAATAACCTGGTGGTTCACGAGATCAGGCTGTAAGAGATCCTAATGTACAAGTAGCTTATTATCCTTATAATCAGACGATATCATTACGCGATGCAATTGAAGTAGTCCCATTATTTGACGAAAAACCAATGTCTTTAGAAAATTTTATTGATGGCTGCACAGAAGCAAGACAAATGCTTCCTTTGGCGGCAGTAGGAAATTTAGTAAAAATGATACGATGTAAACTTATTGGCGAAGCTAAAAAAGTGTTTTTGGTACGACATTCAATAATGTAGATGAACTTATAAATGCTTTAAAAAGATCGAATTTAATGTCAAAATCGGTTTACCAACTACAGGGTGAGCTAGAAAATACCTTTATGTGGCAAGAAGAAAATGTTTTATCTTACGCGACTAGACTTAAAGAAATTTCAGAAAAAATTTTAGACGCTCATAAAATGTCAAATAATCAAGAAATCGATGAAAATTTTAGTACTGGGTTAAATAGAGATTAAATAGATTGTTTCATAAGAGGATTAAGGCCGGAAATAGAAATTCGCGTACAACGAGCAAATACATTAAGAGAAACGATAACTTCGGCAATAGAAGTAGAAAAAAGAGTAAAAGCGAGTCAAGATTTAAGGAGAAATAACATTCCAAATTCAGACTTGAAAACATGACAAAGAAGTAGTAATATTCGTCCACGAAACAATAACATAAAGACTTTACAAGAAAATACATTAAACTGTCAAATTTGTGGTGGAAAAGGTCACATTGCCCCAGTATGTAACAAATTAAATATGAAAAATCAAACAGTCTCAAATCAACAATTTTTACCGAGTCAACAACGTAATTTTTCTAATAGTCAAAATCAACGGTTTAATACAAATCAATTAAGAAATTTTCAAAATCTGAATTTTAATCGAAATTATCAAAGTCAAAATTAAAATCGAAATTTCCGGAATCCTAATTTTAATCCTAATTTTTCTAACTAAAATTTTCAAAATCCAAATTTTTCTCAATAAAATTTTCAAGAAACCAAAATATTCAAAATCCAAATCCAAAAAGATTTCAAAACAGACAAAATTTGCAAAATCAATTAAATTTTCAGAATCAACAAAAATTTCAAAACCAACAAAATTTTCAAAATCAACAGAATTTTCAAAATAGTTATAACAGACCAATAAATTCTAATAAAATCAAAATCAAAAAGGTTACAATTTTTCTCCTAATACAAATCCTAATTTACAAAGTCAACAAGCGCAAAATTCTCAAGTTAAAGTGATGTGTAATTATTGCGAAGAAGGTCATTTTATAAATGACTGTGCTTTAATAACTCGTAATAATGTTCGAAAATTACAACAGCCGCAATCGGGAAACTAGAGCAACCTTCTCTTAGTAGATGCGACAGAGGAGGTTTTGAACGAAAAACGCATCTTCCAACGTTAAAAATGAAAATAATATTAAAAAAGAAAATCAACCGGAAAATAGCGAACAAATTAATGCTACTATGCCAAGTAGCATCCGATATATTTCAATAAGTGCAGCTGGCTTACAAAACACCCTAACCATGATGATCGATACTGGAGCAGGTCCGAACCTTTTGAAAGAAGGGGTCGTTGGACCTGATGTTTACATTAATACGGAAGAATGCCTGCGACTCACTGGTATCAATGAACATCCTGTTTTCACCCTCGGACAAATAAAGATAAATATACTCGGTCACTCTACGATTTTTAATCTAATCTCGAATGATGTTCCAATTAGTCATGAAGGAATTTTAGGCAAAAAGTTTTTTAACAACAACAATGTAAAAATAAATTATGCGGAAAAACGAATTGAAATCGATGATAATTTTTATCCATTTTCTACTCAAGACTACATAACAGTACCACAAGAACTATTGCAACAATTTTTGTTAACATTAAAAATAAAGATAAAAAAGTTGGTTATATTCCAAAATTACTTATTGGTGAAGGACTTTTTATATAGGAAATGCTTTAGTAACAAATGTAAATGGTCAAGCTTATTTAAAAATTGCTAATACTTGTGTTGAAGCAATGCATATTCCTATATTAACAGTGGAATTACTTGACTTTATAGGAAAAAATCTGACATCGCGCTTCGCGCTCCGACACATTCTCATCGCGCGCTTCGCGCGCAGGGATCGCTTCGCTCGCTAGTTTCAGCGCGCCTCGGGGCGCGCGAGGGTCGTCGTTTCGCTTCGCGCTCCAAAGTTTTAGTAATCGTCGCGCTATGCGCTCCGTATTTGAAATGAACGTCGTGCTTCGCACTCCGATCATTATCAATCTTCCTGTCAGGCTGCACGCTTCGACCATGTAATACATGCTCTTCGTTATCGAAATTGAATACTTTCCCTAGAACATGAGCCAGTTTAATCTTTGGCCTGTTTAGCGCTATTCTAAATTGGGTTTTCACTTAAAATGTAAAACATTTTTGTTTTAAAGTTCTATGCCTTTAAGGAATACATTCTCATCACGGCACTCGCGCTTCGCGCTCGATACTAATACTTTCCGGAATATTTGCGATATACTGCAGCGAAAAGAAAAATCTCAGTTACTTAAATCCTCAAATCAAAGGATTGTTGCACCTAAATGTCATTAAAAAACACTAAAATTTCTGTTTTAACTTGTTGATATTAGTTGACTCCTGCCTTGATACAATTCCATGATTGAGAAAGACTAGTCTTCAAATCAATATAGTATTAAACTCAAATTTAGAATACAATTAAGAACAATGTCTAACAAACAGAAATTGCACGTTAACACGACATATCAGTAAGTACTAATACTTTAAACACGCTTTTTTTCCTCAAAGTATTACTATGTATTTTTTTTATTTTTAAAATAATATAGACACTTTATTTGCGTGCAGTATAATAAATTACAAAGGCACAAAAAAAAAATTGTCATGGCCAAGACACTACACTAGTGTATTCCTATGTAATTTTTCGCGCTAATACCGAATCTGGAGTTAGAATTGTCAGATTGGCTTGATTTGTTGAGTTTAGATCCAACAAGTGCTCAAGAACACGAATATCAGCAAAGATAGGAAAATGAAATCGCCGAGATACTGCACTGCCGTATTAAGGAAAAACTTAGGCAAACGACATTTTGGTCGAACTGAGAAAATCAAGAAAAACTGTTGGCATTAAGAACCCTGATAAAAACTAAAAAATTGTTAAATTTAACTTCACATACTATATAAAATGATAATGTTCTATTTAATTATGAAATTAAAAGTTCATTGTTTAAATAAATTATATGAAAAAAATGGAAATGCGAATTTTTCTAAATGCAAATACGAAGGAATAAGTTAGGCAAAGTCGTTTGCGTAGTTTCTGCCAAACAGGTAGGCGAGCGCGGACCCTTGGTCAGATGAAACAAACGCCATGGGTTTACAAGCATTGCGTTTGCGTAGTTTTTATTTCGTATACAGTGCTCAGCTTCGACCACGTTTTTGATACAAATAACACACGAGTGACTTTGCCTAGGTTTTTTCTTCTTATTTTATACTCGAGCTCGAAGCCTCGTACGACTTTTGAACTACGCAAAGAACTTTGCTTAAGTTTCTATCAAGTATTCTTTCATTTTCTGGAGTTTCTAAGATTTTTAATAATAATTTTTTACAACAAACAACGAAAAAAAAAATTATCTAGTAAGTAGAGGAATATTCCTCTTCTATTATTACTCTATTTGTGAGAGGATTTTGCGAGAGGAAAAGGATTTTTGACACATAGCCACTCTTTTGTTTAACTTCAACCTTATTTAATACTATAAAGAATTAAAAAATAATAAAAAATTCTAATACGTAGGATATTTTTTAACGAATCTATTGATACCAAAAACTATTGACACCAAAATGGAGACAATCTGACAATTCTCACTTTAGATAAGGATGCAGAAGGAAAAAATACATTGGAATAATCCAATTTTTTTATTTTCATTTAATTTAATCAAATTCGTGTTTTTAAGCAGACTTTTAAGGTATTTTCAAAAATTTTAGCCAATCTGAAACTTCTGACTTTAAATTCGAATTCAGTATCCAAAATCAAAAAGAAATACACTATTGTAGTGTCTAAGCGAAATTTTTTTTTGAAATTTGCCTCTAATTCGTAATTTTTAAAAGTTTTTAAGTTTAACTGAAAAACTTTAGCCAATCTAAAACTTCTGACTTCAGATTCGGATTTAGCACAAAAAATCACGTAGAAATAAACTAGTGTGTATTTCTATTCTGTGCATATGTCATTATTCCTTTTATGCCAAAATTGTTAATTTCACATATTCACTAGATAAAATTTATTCTTATTATATTACTAATAACGATATAATAATATTTATTCACAAATGTTTTAAATTTAATACAACATCAATTTTCAAAAGGATTTAAATTTCAAAATATTAATAATGTTTGTGAAGGCTCTTTGAAGCAAGACCCATGTGGCACTTAAAAAAAAAAACCATAACACATTTTTTCGGAATCAGGAGGTCTCAAAACGTCGAGAAATGTGGGTTTTAGCAAAAGTTCAAAATCGCACAAATTTAAAACCTTCTCATTTAGGATGAGAATGTAAAAATGGATTTCTTAAAAATTTCCAAAAATTTTTAGAAAAGTCAATATTTTTTTATGCAGTTTTATTAGGGGGGATGAATTAAAGTAAACAGGAAGAAAAAACCGGAAGTTTTTTTTTTTTTTTTTAAATAATAGAGTTTTTGTATAGGATTTATCCACTTTCAGTTCCCCTTTTAGCATGTGTAAAGTGTATTTTGAGGTTTTTTAAAGTTTTTGACAGTTCAGATGTTAGTTTCTTGTTAATTTCTACTTGAGTTTGGTAAGATGAGAATGCGTCAACAGTCTGCTGAACGATTTTCACTTCCCCCCTCCCCCTCTTCTCCTCAAACAAGACTTTTATACAATTGTAAAACTTAAAAAATTCATATCTTCTTGGGTTTGTATTATATCAAAAACTTTTACTAACGAAATTTGTTTGTTTTAACTTGTACTTTAAGAAAAAAAAACAGAGAAAATTTTTTTTTTGAAATTTCTTTTTTTTTTGAAGTTTAAAAATGTTCTATTTTTGACATTTTTTGTCCAAAATAACTAGCTAACGAACTCGATCTGTATTTTTGGTCACTTAAAACGCATACCAAATTTCAAATTGATAGATGAATTTTTACTCAAGTTAATGGATTTCAAAATTTTTTACACAGACAGACATACAGACAGACACTTTCGTAAAACCTATTTTTCGAAATCAGGAGGTCTCAAAACGTCGAGAAATGTGGGTTTTAGCAAAAGTTCAAAATCGCACAAATTTAAAACCTCATTTAGGATGAGAATGTAATAAAGAAGAAAATGTAGCAACAATTAAAACCAATTATAAATATTCAAATTTAATACAGTCTACTATTAATACTCAGTTCAGATCATCAGAAAATTTTTTACATGGATTTATTAATAATAATAATGAAAAATTAAATAAACTTTGTCAGGTATTTAATATTACAGGTATCAATCGAATAAAAACAGTAAAGACATTTTTAAGGTTAGATCATTTTAACGAAGAAGAATTAACTCATGTAATAAATATAAGAACAAAAAATATCGATCGCTTTCAAATCCCAAGAGAAACTTTAGAAGCTACTAACATTTTAGAACACACTATCCCCACTACCGACGACCAACCAATTTTTACGCGTCAGTACCGATTTCCACCGACTCATAAGGAGGAAATAAAAAGACAAGTTAATGAACTTTTAGATCAACTAAATGAAAAAACAATTAAAGATAATCATCCTTTGCCTAATATAATTAATTTGTTAGATCAGCTCGGAAACGGAAAATACTTTTCAGTTTTTGATTTAGCATCAGGTTTCCACAAGATTAAAATGAATAAAGAACATTCACACAAAACAGCTTTTTCTACACCAGACGGTCATTATGAATTCGACCGCATGCCTTTTGGTTTAAAAAATGCGCCAGCATGTTTTGAACGTCTTATGAATGTTTGTCTTACCGAATTAATTAACCCATTAACGCCCAAAATCCCAAAAATCTTAGCCTTATTTTGGAAAAGTACTGCACATAGAAAATTTTTTTCTAAAATATGGGAATATGGTTTTTTTATGTGTTGGACAGCGCTCTACAAGATTCCGTAATCAGATTGCATTTTTAACCAATAGGAAATCCAATGTGGCGACTTTTTTGCAAAAAAGTACGAAAAAACCGAAACTTTTTTTTTATAATCAAAATATTTAACCTAAAACGTCCTTACAGTATGCAATAAAGTGGCAGAAAATGGCACAAAATATTCAAACTTCAAAAATATGCATCAGTTATTACATGAAATTCAAAATGGCGGAATTTGCACAAAAAATTACAAAATTTAAAGCATGTTGGACTATTGCTAATGTTTTTTATGAAAATTAATGAAACTTAGTATACAAGGGTTTTTTGGGTCGATAGTTACGAATATGTTAATGATTTTTCAAAATTCTAAATGGCAGATCCAATATGGCGGACAAAATTTTTTACTTTTTGAGAAAAATAATGAAACTCAGTATACAAGGGTTTTTTGGGTCGCTGATTACAATTATTTTAATGATTTTTCAAAATTCAAAATGACGGATCCAATATGTCGGACAAAAATTTTTAATTTCTGAGAAAAATAAAAGAAAAGTTCATGAGCCTCAACGAACAGCGAAACAAGGTAAATGTTCATATTATGTTGTATAAACTTACAAGTTTTGTAAAGCTTGTGAATTATATATATGTGAAGTTTATTTTCCTAAATAACACTGAGTTTTTATAAAAAGTTTTGAATCTCTCAATAAAGTTTTCAAAAAATTAGATAAAGAAACTAAAAAATTTTAAAAACTAAACAAAATTAAAAAATTAAAAACTAAAAAAAAATTTAAAAATTAAAGAAAAGACTCTTAAGACTATCAAATTTCGCGTGTTGAGAGTTGGTGAACGTTTCAAATGAACAGCTAATTGATGGTCATATTCCTAAAGAGATTTGGTAGATAATGTTTCATTTAAATAATATTTTCACCGTCAAATTTAATCTTATTCGGTAACCCAAAAAACCCTTAACAGATGAGTTTCATTTATTTTAGCAAGAAATTTTTTTTTGTCCGCCTTATTAAATCAGTTATTTTGAATTTAGAAAAATGAATAATATATTCGTAATCAGGGACCCAAAAAACCGTTATATACTGAGTTTCATTATTTTTATCAAAAATTAAAAATTTTTGTTCCCTATGTTAGATCCGCCATTTTGAATTTTAAAAAATCATTAACATAATTCGTAATCAGCAACCCAAAAAAACCCTTGTATACTAAGTTTCATTAATTTTCATAAAAAAAATTAGCATTGGTCCAACATGCATTAAATTTTGTAATTTTTTGTGCAAAATCCGAAATTTTGGCGCCGCCATTTTGAATTTCATATAATAACTAAAGCATATTTTTGAAGTTTACATAGTTTGTGCCATTTTATGCTACTTTATTGCATACAGTTAGGACGTTTTAGGTTAGATATTTTGATTATAAAAAAAAACAAAGCAAGTACAAGTTACACTCGTAACAAGTCGAAGGGTTCTGTACCCTTCTAATTTTTTTCAATTATATAAGGCAGACATTAAAATTTTTTACCAGAAAACCATTTTTTAAATATGTTTTCAAAAAATAAGGAATTAACTAAATATTATTTTAACTTTTTTAAAAAAAAACACGAATTTTGGATAGAAAATACTATAAAGACGTCCATTAACAAACTTCTAAATATTTTTCCCGTAATCTACACGTAAATCTACATACATGTACCAAATTGCAGCATCCTAAGTCAAATAGTTTGGAACATTAAGGGGGGGGAATGGACATTTTTTTGAATTTCTATAAAAAAATCGTACTTTTCGGCTAGTGAACACTATGGAGTCCGCCTTTTCAAAAGTTCTCTATAACTTTCCTGTAATCTACACGTAAATCAACATAAGAAAACCAAATTGCAGCATCCTAAGTCTAATAGTTTGGATGATTAGGAGGGGAGATGTGAACATTTTTTCGAATTTTTTTCTAATAATCGTACTTCTTGGCTAGTAAACACTAAGATGATCGCCTTTACGAAAGTTCTCTATGATTTTCCTGTAATCTACACGTAAATCTATATAAGTGTACCAAATTGCAGCATCCTAAGTCTAATAGTTTGGATGATTAGGAGGGGGGATGTGGACATTTTTTGGAATTTTTTTCTGATAATCGTACTTCTTAGCTAGTAAACACTAAGATGACCGCCTTTACAAAAGTTCTCTATAATTTTTCTGTAATCTACACGTAAATCTATATAAGTATACCAAATTGCAGCATCCTTAGTCAAATAGTTTGGAAGATTAGGAGGGGGGATGTGGACATTTTTTCGAATTTTTTTCTAATAATCGTACTTCTTGGCTAGTGAACACTAAGATGACCACCTTAGCGACAGTTCTCTATAATTTACCTGTAATCTACACGTAAATCTACATAAGAGTATTAAATTGCAGCATCCTAAGTCTAATAGTTTGGAAGATTAGGGTAGGACATTGTCATTTTTTCGATTTTTTTTCTAAAAATCGTACTTTTTGGCTTGCAAACACTATGACGATCGCCTTTGCGACAGTTCTTTATAATTTTCCTGTAATCTACAAGGTTATTTTTATAAGTGTACTAAATTGCAGCATTCTTTAGTCAAATAGTTTAGAAGATTAGGAGGGGGGATCTGGACATTTTTTGGATTTTTTTTCTAATAATCGTACTTCTTGGCTAGTAAACACTATAAAGACCGCCTTTGCGACAGTTCTCTATAATTTACCTGTAATCTACTTGTAAATCTGTATAAGTGTACCAAATTGCAGCATCCTAAGTCTAATAGTTTGGATGATTAGGAGGGGGGATGTGGACATTTTTTCGTTTTTTTTTCTAATAATCGTACTTTTTGGCTTGTAAACACTATAAAGATAGCCTTTGCGACAGTCCTTTATAATTTTCTGTAATCCACAAGTAAATCTACATAAGTGTACCAAATTACAGCATCTTAAGTGTAATAGTAATTTTCAAATTTTTTTCAAATAATCGTACTTCTTGTCTCGTAAACACTATAAAGACCGCCTTTGCGACAGTTCTCTATAATTTACCTGTAATCTACACGTAAATCTACATAAGAGTATTAAATTGCAGCATCCTAAGTCTAATAGTTTGGAAGATTAAGGGGAGCACATGGTCATTTTTTCGAATTTTTTTCTTATAATTGTACTTTTTGGCTTGTAAACACTATCAAGAGCGCGTTTGCGAAAGTTTTCTTCAACTTTCCTGTAATCTACACGTAAATCTACATAAGAAAACCAAATTGCAGCATTCTAAGTCTAATAGTTTGGATGATTAGGAGGGGGGATGTGGACATTTTTTCGAATTTTTTTCTGATAATCGTACTTCTTGGCTAGTAAACACTAAGATGACCGCCTTTACGAAAGTTCTCTATAATTTTCCTGTAATCTACACGTAAATCTATATAAGTATACCAAATTGCAGGATCCTCAGTCATATAGTTTGGAAGATTAGGTGCGGAGACATGTTCATTTTTTCGAATTTTGTACTAAAAATCGTAATTTTTGGCTTGCAAACACTATGAAAACCGCCTTTGCGACAGTTCTCTATAATTTACCTGTAATCTACTCGTAAATCTACATAAGAGTATTAAATTGCAGCATCCTAAGTCTAATAGTTTGGAAGATTAGGGGGGGGGATGTGGACATTTTTTCGAATTTTTTTCAAATAATCGTACTTCTTGGCTAGTATACACTATAAAGACCGCCATTGCGACAGTTCTCTATAATTTTCCTGTAATCTACACGTTAATCTATATAAGTGTACCACATTGCAGCATCCTAAGTCTAATAGTTCGGAAGATTAGGGGGGGACATGTTCATTTTTTCGAATTCTTTTTTTTAAATCGTAGTTTTTGGCTTGCAAACACTATGAAAACCGCCCTTGCGACAGTCCTTTATAATTTTTCTGTAATCCACACGTAAATCTACATAAGTGTACTAAATTGCAGCATTCTAAGTCAAATAGTTTAAAAGATTAGGGGGGCAGATGTGGACATTTTTTCGAATTTTTTTTCTAATAATCGTACTTCTTGGCTAGTAAACACTAAGATGACCGCCTTTACGAAAGTTCTCTATAATTTACCTATAATCTACACGTAAATCTACATAAGAGTATTAAATTGCAGCATTCTAAGTCAAATAGTTTGAAAGATTAGGGGGGCAGATGTGGACATTTTTTCGAATTTTTTTTCTAATAATCGTACTTCTTGGCTAGTAAACACTAAGATGACCGCCTTTACGAAAGTTCTCTATAATTTACCTTCAATCTACACGTAAATCTATATAAGTGTACCAAATTGCAGCATCCTAAGTCTAATAGTTTGGATGATTAGGAGGGGGGATGTGGACATTTTTTCGAATTTTTTTCAAATAATCGTACTTCTTGGCTAGTATACACTATAAAGACCGCCTTTGCGACAGTTCTCTATAATTTTCCTGTAATCTACACGTTAATCTATATAAGTGTACCAAATTGCGGCATCCTAAGTATAATAGTTTGGATGATTAGGGGGGGACATGTTCATTTTTTCGAATTCTTTTTTAAAAATCGTACTTTTTGGCTTGCAAACACTATGAAAACCGCCTTTGCGACAGTCCTTTATACTTTTTCTGTAATTCAGACGTAAATCTACATAAGTGTACCAAATTGCAGCATTCTAAGTCAAATAGTTTGAAAGATTAGGGGGGCAGATGTGGACATTTTTTCGAATTCTTTTTTAAAAATCGTACTTTTTGGCTTGCAAACACTATGAAAACCGCCTTTGCGACAGTCCTTTATAATTTTTCTGTAATCCTGACGTAAATCTACATAAGTGTACCACATTGCAGCATTCTAAGTCAAATAGTTTGAAAGATTAGGGGGGCAGATGTGGACATTTTTTCGAATTTTTTTCTAATAATCGTACTTCTTGGCTAGTAAACACTAAGATGACCGGCTTTACGAAAGTTCTCTATAATTTACCTGTAATCTACACGTAAATCTACATAAGTGTACCAAATTGCAGCATTCTAAGTCAAATAGTTTGGAAGATTAGGGGGGCAGATGTGGACATTTTTTCGAATTTTTTTCTAATAATCGTACTTCTTGGCTAGTAAACACTAAGATGACCGCCTTTACGAAAGTTCTCTATAATTTACCTGTTATCTACACGTAAATCTATATAAGTGTACCAAATTGCAGCATGCTAAGTCTAATAGTTTGAATGATTAGGAGGGGGGCAGATGTGGACATTTTTTCGAATTTTTTTCTAATAATCGTACTTCTTGGCTAGTAAACACTATAAAGACCGCCATTGCGACAGTTCTGTATAATTTACCTATAATATACACGTTCATCTATATAAGTGTCCCGAATTGCAACATCCTAAGTCTAATAGTTTGGATAATTAGGTGGGGGACATGTTCATTTTTTCGAATTATTTTTTAAAAATCGTACTTTTTGGCTTGCACACACTATGACGATCGCCTTTGCGACAGTTCTTTATAATTTTCCTGTAATTTACAAGGTTATTTTCATAAGTGTACTAAATTGCAGTATCCTATGTCAAATAGTTTAGAAGATTTGGGGGAGGGGGGGGACATTGTCATTTCATCGAATTTTTAAAAAAATCGTTTTTTTTTTTGTCTAGATAACACTATAAAGACCGCCTTTACGACCGTTCTCTATAATTTTTTGGTAATCTACCAGTAAATCTACATAAGAGTACCAAATTGCAGCATCCTAAGTCTAATAGTTTGGAAGATTAGGGGGTGGACGTGGTCATTTTTTCAAATTTTTTTCTAATAATTGTACTTTTTGGCTTGTAAACACTATCAAGAGCGCCTTTGCGAAAGTTCTCTGTAACTTTCCTGTAATCTACACGTAAATGTACATAAGAAAACCAAATAGCAGCATCCTAAGTCTAATAGTTTGGTTGATTAGGAGGGGGGATGTGGACATTTTTTCGAATTTTTTTCTGATAATCGTACTTCTTGGCTTGTAAACACTATCAAGAGCGCCTTTGCGAAAGTTCTCTATTATTTTCCTGTAATCTACACGTTAATCTATATAAGTGTACCAAATTGCGGCATCCTAAGTCTAATAGTTTGGATGATTAGGGGGGGACATGTTCATTTTTTCGAATTCTTTTTTAAAAATCGTACTTTTTGGCTTGCAAACACTATGAAAACCGCCTTTGCGACAGTCCTTTATACTTTTTCTGTAATCCAGACGTAAATCTACATAAGTGTACCAAATTGCAGCATTCTAAGTCAAATAGTTTGAAAGATTAGGGGGGCGGATGTGGACATTTTTTTGAATTCTTTTTCAAAAATCGTACTTTTTGGCTTGCAAACACTATGAAAACCGCCTTTGCGACAGTCCTTTATAATTTTTCTGTAATCCTGACGTAAATCTACATAAGTGTACCAAATTGCAGCATTCTAAGTCAAATAGTTTGAAAGATTAGGGGGGCAGATGTGGACATTTTTTCGAATTTTTTTCTAATAATCGTACTTCTTGGCTAGTAAACACTAAGATGACCGGCTTTACGAAAGTTCTCTATAATTTACCTGTAATCTACACGTAAATCTACATAAGTGTACCAAATTGCAGCATTCTAAGTCAAATAGTTTGGAAGATTAGGGGGGCAGATGTGGACATTTTTTCAAATTTTTTTCTAATAATCGTACTTCTTGGCTAGTAAACACTAAGATGACCGCCTTTACGAAAGTTCTCTATAATTTACCTGTAATCTACACGTAAATCTATATAAGTGTACCAAATTGCAGCATTCTAAGTCTAATAGTTTGAATGATTAGGAGGGGGGATGTGGACATTTTTTTGAATTTTTTTTTAATAATCGTACTTCTTGGCTAGTAAACACTATAAAGACCGCCTTTGCGACAGTTCTCTATAATTTTTCTGTAATCTACACGTTAATCTATATAAGTGTACCAAATTGCAGCATCCTAAGTCTTATAGTTTGGATGATTAGGAGGGGGGATGTGGACATTTTTTCAAATTTTTTTCAAATAATCGTACTTCTTGGCTAGTAAACACTATAAAGACCGCCATTGCGACAGTTCTGTATAATTTTCCTGTAATATACACGTTAATCTATATAAGTGTACCAAATTTCAGCATCCTAAGTCTAATAGTTTAAAAGATTAGGGTGGGGCATGGTCATTTTTTCGAATTTTTTTTTAAAAATCGTACTTTTTGGTTTGCAAACATTATGACGATCGCCTTTGCGACAGTTCTTTATAATTTTCCTGTAATCTAGAAGGTTATTTTTATAAGTGTACTAAATTTCAGCATCCTAAGTCTAATAGTTTGGAAGATTAGGGTGGGGCATGGTCATTTTTTCGAATTTTTTTTTAAAAATCGTACTTTTTGGTTTGCAAACATTATGACGATCGCCTTTGCGACAGTTCTTTATAATTTTCCTGTAATCTAGAAGGTTATTTTTATAAGTGTACTAAATTGCAGCATCCTTAGTCAAATAGTTTGGAAGATTAGGAGGGGGGATGTGGACATTTTTTCGAATTTTTTTCAAATAATCGTACTTCTTGGCTAGTATACACTATAAAGACCGCCTTTGCGACCGTTCTGTATAATTTTCCTGTAATATACACGTTAATCTATATAAGTGTACCAAATTTCAGCATCCTAAGTCTAATAGTTTGGAAGATTAGGGTGGGGCATGGTCATTTTTTCGAATTTTTTTTTAAAAATCGTACTTTTTGGTTTGCAAACATTATGACGATCGCCTTTGCGACAGTTCTTTATAATTTTCCTGTAATCTAGAAGGTTATTTTTATAAGTGTACTAAATTTCAGCATCCTATGTCTAATAGTTTGGAAGATTACGGTGGGGCATGGTCATTTTTTCGAATTTTTTTTTAAAAATCGTACTTTTTGGTTTGCAAACATTATGACGATCGCCTTTGCGACAGTTCTTTATAATTTTCCTGTAATCTAGAAGGTTATTTTTATAAGTGTACTAAATTGCAGCATCCTTAGTCAAATAGTTTGGAAGATTAGGAGGGGGGATGTGGACATTTTTTCGAATTTTTTTCAAATAATCGTACTTCTTGGCTAGTATACACTATAAAGACCGCCTTTGCGACCGTTCTCTATAATTTTTTGGTAATCTACCAGTAAATCTACATAAGAGTACCAAATTGCAGCATCCTAAGTCTAATAGTTTGGAAGATTAGGGGGTGGACGTGTTCATTTTTTCGAATTCTTTTTTAAAAATCGTACTTTTTGGCTTGCAAACACTATGAAAACCGCCTTTGCGACAGTCCTTTTTACTTTTTCTGTAATCCAGACGTAAATCTACATAAGTGTACCAAATTGCAGCATTCTAAGTCAAATAGTTTGAAAGATTAGGGGGGCAGATGTGGACATTTTTTCGAATTTTTTTCTAATAATCGTACTTCTTGGCTAGTAAACACTAAGATGACCGGCTTTACGAAAGTTCTCTATAATTTACCTGTAATCTACACGTAAATCTACATAAGTGTACCAAATTGCAGCATTCTAAGTCAAATAGTTTGGAAGATTAGGGGGGCAGATGTGGACATTTTTTCGAATTTTTTTCTAATAATCGTACTTCTTGGCTAGTAAACACTAAGATGACCGCCTTTACGAAAGTTCTCTATAATTTACCTGTAATCTACAAGTAAATCTATATAAGTGTACCAAATTGCAGCATGCTAAGTCTAATAGTTTGAATGATTAGGAGGGGGGATGTGGACATTTTTTCGAATTTTTTTCAAATAATCGTACTTCTTGGCTAGTAAACACTATAAAGACCGCCATTGCGACAGTTCTGTATAATTTTCCTGTAATATACACGTTAATCTATATAAGTGTACCAAATTGCAGCATCCTAAGTCTTATAGTTTAGATGATTAGGAGGGGGGATGTGGACATTTTTTTGAATTTTTTTTTTAAAATCGTACTTCTTGGCTAGTAAACACTATAAAGACCGTCATTGCGACAGTTCTGTATAATTTTCCTATAATATACACGTTAATCTATATAAGTGTCCCGAATTGCAACATCCTAAGTCTAATAGTTTGGATAATTAGGTGGGGGACATGTTCATTTTTTCGAATTATTTTTTAAAAATCGTACTTTTTGGCTTGCACACACTATGACGATCGCCTTTGCGACAGTTCTTTATAATTTTCCTGTAATTTACAAGGTTATTTTCATAAGTGTACTAAATTGCAGTATCCTAAGTCAAATAGTTTAGAAGATTTGGGGGGGGGGGGACATTGTCATTTCATCGAATTTTTAAAAAAATCGTTTTTTTTTTGTCTAGATAACACTATAAAGACCGCCTTTACGACCGTTCTCTATAATTTTTTGGTAATCTACCAGTAAATCTACATAAGAGTACCAAATTGCAGCATCCTAAGTCTAATAGTTTGGAAGATTAGGGGGTGGACGTGGTCATTTTTTCAAATTTTTTTCTAATAATTGTACTTTTTGGCTTGTAAACACTATCAAGAGCGCCTTTGCGAAAGTTCTCTGTAACTTTTCTGTAATCTACACGTAAATCTACATAAGAAAACCAAATTGCAGCATCCTTAGTCAAATAGTTTGGAAGATTAGGAGGGGGGATGTGGACATTTTTTCGAATTTTTTTCAAATAATCGTACTTCTTGGCTAGTATACACTATAAAGACCGCCTTTGCGACAGTTCTCTATAATTTTCCTGTCATCTACACGTTAATCTATATAAGTGTACCAAATTGCGGCATCCTAAGTCTAATAGTTTGGATGATTAGGGGGGGACATGTACATTTTTTCGAATTCTTTTTTAAAAATCGTACTTTTTGGCTTGCAAACACTATGAAAACCGCCTTTGCGACAGTCCTTTATACTTTTTCTGTAATCCAGACGTAAATCTACATAAGTGTACCAAATTGCAGCATTCTAAGTCAAATAGTTTGAAAGATTAGGGGGGCAGATGTGGACATTTTTTCGAATTCTTTTTTAAAAATCGTACTTTTTGGCTTGCAAACACTATGAAAACCGCCTTTGCGACAGTCCTTTATAATTTTTCTGTAATCCTGACGTAAATCTACATAAGTGTACCAAATTGCAGCATTCTAAGTCAAATAGTTTGGAAGATTAGGGGGGCAGATGTGGACATTTTTTCGAATTTTTTTCTAATAATCGTACTTCTTGGCTAGTAAACACTAAGATGACCGCCTTTACGAAAGTTCTCTATAATTTACCTGTAATCTACACGTAAATCTATATAAGTGTACCAAATTGCAGCATTCTAAGTCTAATAGTTTGAATGATTAGGAGGGGGGATGTGGACATTTTTTTGAATTTTTTTCTAATAATCGTACTTCTTGGCTAGTAAACACTATAAAGACCGCCTTTGCGACAGTTCTCTATAATTTTTCTGTAATCTACACGTTAATCTATATAAGTGTACCAAATTGCAGCATCCTAAGTCTTATAGTTTGGATGATTAGGAGGGGGGATGTGGACATTTTTTCAAATTTTTTTCAAATAATCGTACTTCTTGGCTAGTAAACACTTTAAAGACCGCCATTGCGACAGTTCTGTATAATTTTCCTGTAATATACACGTTAATCTATATAAGTGTACCAAATTTCAGCATCCTAAGTCTAATAGTTTGGAAGATTAGGGTGGGGCATGGTCATTTTTTCGAATTTTTTTTTAAAAATCGTACTTTTTGGTTTGCAAACATTATGACGATCGCCTTTGCGACAGTTCTTTATAATTTTCCTGTAATCTAGAAGGTTATTTTTATAAGTGTACTAAATTGCAGCATCCTTAGTCAAATAGTTTGGAAGATTAGGAGGGGGGATGTGGACATTTTTTCGAATTTTTTTCAAATAATCGTACTTCTTGGCTAGTATACACTATAAAGACCGCCTTTGCGACAGTTCTCTATAATTTTCCTGTAATCTACACGTTAATCTATATAAGTGTACCAAATTGCAGCATCCTAAGTCTAATAGTTTGGATGATTAGGAGGGGGGATGTGGACATTTTTTCGAATTTTTTTCTAATAATCGTACTTCTTGGCTAGTAAACACTATAAAGACCGCCATTGCGACATTTCTCTATAATTTTCCTGTAATCTACACGTTAATCTATATAAGTGTACCACATTGCAGCATCTTAAGTCTAATAGTTTGGAAGATTAGGGGGGGACATGTTCATTTTTTCGAATTCTTTTTTAAAAATCGTACTTTTTGGCTTGCAAACACTATGAAAACCGCTTTTGCGACAGTCCTTCATAATTTTTCTGTAATCCAGACGTAAATCTACATATGTGTACCAAATTGCAGCATTCTAAGTCAAATAGTTTGAAAGATTAGGGGGGCAGATGTGGACATTTTTTCGAATTTTTTTCTAATAATCGTACTTCTTGGCTAGTAAACACTAAGATGACCGGCTTTACGAAAGTTCTCTATAATTTACCTGTAATCTACACGTAAATCTATATAAGAGTATTAAATTGCAGCATACTAAGTCTTATAGTTTGGAAGATTAGGGGGTGAACATGGTCATTTTTTCGAATTTATTCTAATAATTGTACTTTTTGGCTTGTAAACACTATCAAGAGCGCCTTTGCGAAAGTTCTCTATTATTTTCCTGTAATCTTTACGTAAATCTACATAAGTGTACCAAATTTCAGCATCCTAAGTCTAATAGTTTGGAAGATTAGGGTGGGGCATGGTCATTTTTTCGAATTTTTTTTTAAAAATCGTACTTTTTGGTTTGCAAACATTATGACGATCGCCTTTGCGACAGTTCTTTATAATTTTCCTGTAATCTATAAGGTTATTTTTATAAGTGTACTAAATTGCAGCATCCTTAGTCAAATAGTTTGGAAGATTAGGAGGGGGGATGTGGACATTTTTTCGAATTTTTTTCAAATAATCGTACTTCTTGGCTAGTATACACTATAAAGACCGCCTTTGCGACAGTTCTCTATAATTTTCCTGTAATCTACACGTTAATCTATATAAGTGTACCAAATTGCAGCATCCTAAGTCTAATAGTTTGGATGATTAGGAGGGGGGATGTGGACATTTTTTCGAATTTTTTTCTAATAATCGTACTTCTTGGCTAGTAAACACTATAAAGACCGCCATTGCGACAGTTCTCTATAATTTTTCTGTAATCTACACGTTAATCTATATAAGTGTACCACATTGTAGCATCCTAAGTCTAATAGTTTACCGCCTTTACGAAAGTTCTCTATAATTTACATGTAATCTACACGTAAATCTACATAAGAATATTAAATTGCAGCATCCGAAGTCTAATAGTTTAGAAGATTAGGGGGGCAGATGTGGACATTTTTTCGAATTTTTTTTCTAATAATCGTACTTCTTAGCTAGTAAACACTAAGATGACCGCCTTTACGAAAGTTCTCTACAATTTACCTGTAATCTACACGTAAATCTATATAAGTGTACCAAATTGCAGCATCCTAAGTCTAATAGTTTGAATGATAAGGAGGGGGGATGTGGACATTTTTTTGAATTTTTTTCTAATAATCGTACTTCTTAACTAGTAAACACTAAGATGACCGCCTTTACGAATGTTCTCTATAATTTTCCTGTAATCTACACGTAAATCTATATAAGTGTACCAAATTGCAGCATCCTAAGTCTAATAGTTTGGATGATTAGGAGGGGGGATGTGGACATTTTTTTGAATTTTTTTTTGATAATCGTACTTCTTGGCTTGTAAACACTAAGATGACCGGCTTTACGAAAGTTCTCTATAATTTTCCTCTAATCTACACGTTAATCTATATAAGTGTACCAAATTGCAGCATCCTAAGTCAAATAGTTTAGAAGATTAGGAGGGGGGATCTGGACATTTTTTGGATTTTTTTTCTAATAATCGTACTTCTTGGCTAGTAAGCACTATAAAGACCGCCTTTGCGACAGTTCTCTATAATTTACCTGTAATCTACTTGTAAATCTAAATAAGTGTACCAAATTGCAGCATCCTAAGTCTAATAGTTTGGAAGATTAGGGGGGGGGATGTGGACATTTTTTCGAATTTTTTTCAAATAATCGTACTTCTTGGCTAGTATACACTATAAAGACCGCCATTGCGACAGTTCTCTATAATTTTCCTGTAATCTACACGTTAATCTATATAAGTGTACCACATTGCAGCATCCTAAGTCTAATAGTTCGGAAGATTAGGGGGGGACATGTTCATTTTTTCGAATTCTTTTTTAAAAATCGTAGTTTTTGGCTTGCAAACACTATGAAAACCGCCCTTGCGACAGTCCTTTATAATTTTTCTGTAATCCACACGTAAATCTACATAAGTGTACTAAATTGCAGCATTCTAAGTCAAATAGTTTAAAAGATTAGGGGGGCAGATGTGGACATTTTTTCGAATTTTTTTTCTAATAATCGTACTTCTTGGCTAGTAAACACTAAGATGACCGCCTTTACGAAAGTTCTCTATAATTTACCTATAATCTACACGTAAATCTACATAAGAGTATTAAATTGCAGCATTCTAAGTCAAATAGTTTGAAAGATTAGGGGGGCAGATGTGGACATTTTTTCGAATTTTTTTTCTAATAATCGTACTTCTTGGCTAGTAAACACTAAGATGACCGCCTTTACGAAAGTTCTCTATAATTTACCTTCAATCTACACGTAAATCTATATAAGTGTACCAAATTGCAGCATCCTAAGTCTAATAGTTTGGATGATTAGGAGGGGGGATGTGGACATTTTTTCGAATTTTTTTCAAATAATCGTACTTCTTGGCTAGTATACACTATAAAGACCGCCTTTGCGACAGTTCTCTATAATTTTCCTGTAATCTACACGTAAATCTACATATGTGTACTAAATTGCAGAACCCAAAGACATATAGTTTGGAAGATTAGTGTGGGGTAACTTTGTCATTTTACCAAATTTCTTTCAAAAAATCGTTTTTTTTTTGCTTGTAAACACTATTAAGACCGCCTTTGCGACACTACTCTATAAGTTCCCTTAAATCTACACGTAAAACTACATAAGTGTATTAATTTGCAGCATCCTAAGTCTAATAGTTTGGAAGATTAGGGGGGCAGATGTGGACATTTTTTCGAATTCTTTTTTAAAAATCGTACTTTTTGGCTTGCAAACACTATGAAAACCGCCTTTGCGACAGTCCTTTATAATTTTTCTGTAATCCTGACGTAAATCTACATAAGTGTACCAAATTGCAGCATTCTAAGTCAAATAGTTTGGAAGATTAGGGGGGCAGATGTGGGCATTTTTTCGAATTTTTTTCAAAAAATCGTAGTTTTTGTCTTGTAAACACTATGAAGACCGCCTTTGCGACAGTCCTTTATATTTTTCCTGTAATCTACACGTAAATCTACATAAGAGTACAAAATTGCAGCATCCTAAGTCTTATAGTTAGGAAGATTAGGGGGTGGGGGGCATTGTCATTTTATCGAATTTTTTTAAAACAATCGTACTTTTTGGCTAGTAAACACTATGAAGACCGCCTTTGCGACAGTTCTTTATAATTTTTCTGTAATCTACAAGTTTATCTTCATAAGTGTACTAAATTGCAGCATCCTTAGTCAAATAGTTTAAAAGGTTAGAGGGGGGGCATGGTCATTCTTTTGCATTTTTGGAGAAAAAAGTGGTTTTTGCTGGATTTCGGCATGTTCATGAGCTCAAATCGTGTTTTTCATATCATTGTCGTAAATCCAAGGTGAAATTCCATATGTGTACCAAATTGGAAGTCTTTAGCTTATATAGTTTAGAAGTTTTTGGTATGAATGTGTTAATACAGATTTATTTGTTTTTAAATTTTACCAAAATTTTTGGTGTTGAACTTTATTCGCCAATCATGAGTAGGCTCGTACAGAAATCGTACATCTCAGCACCAAAAATTCTGGGAAAATTTGAATAACTAAAATTAAGTTTAAAATATATTTGTGTCTATATATATGTCATGGCCGAATAAGGCGATAAATCTTTGAAATTATATCCGACATGGACCTCTGTATCTTAGTTGGTTTAGAGCAGTGAAGCGCCATTTGAAAGACATGAGTTCAAATCCCGGCGGAGCTAAATGTCTGATATTTTTTCACAGAATTTTCTAATTTCAGATTTATTTGTTTATTTAGATGACATAGTTATATATGCAGATACACTAAAAGAGCATGAACAAAAATTTAATGCATTAATGGAAAGATTACGTTTAGCTAACTTCAAATTGCAACCAGACAAGTGTGAATTTTTAAAAGCCGAAGTTAACTATTTAGATCATATTATTGATAAACATGGCGTTAGACACGATCCGAAAAAACTAATAGACGTAAAACAATTTCCAATCCCCAAAGATCAGAAAAATATCAAACAATTTCTCGGTTTAGCTGGTTATTATAGAAGATTCATCAAAAATTTTTCGAAAATAGCTGCACTACTTTCAAATCTTCTGAAAAAAGACTTACCTTTTTCCTGGTCAGACGAACAACATGATGCTTTCGAATACACGGAAAAAATTTATTCACGAAAATTTACCGAATTTATTCAAGAGCGGTGGATATGAGAAAAACTCGGAAATATCTACAAAAGAGTCAATAAGCATCCTTCAATTTTTTAAGTATTTCTACAAAGTCTCTAAAATTAATTTTCATGACGCGCAATCGAAAGATCGAATCTAAACAGTTACCAAAGACTTCGGGAAAACGCAGTACAGTGACCAAGCGCTAGGCTCACTCAAGTATGTTTTCACTGTAGAGTAATTCAATCGCGTACTTAGCTCAGTTGGACAAAGCGGAGATTTTGTAGTTTCGAGGAACTAAGTTCGAGTACTCATAGAGGAAATTTTTTTTAAAAATTAAAAAAAATTTTAACTTCTGGAGCACTTTGGTAAAATTTCATAACAGTTAGAGAAGGATTCTTGAATTTAATTCTTATTCTTCTAGAATAAGTGTTGGGTAGTTTTTCAAGGAATTGCTAATAAAATCTCACGACTTTTTCTCATACACGGAAAAAATTATTTCAGTATATTTTGCAGAACTAATATAGGAGTTGCGGATATACAAGATTCCAGAACGAAGTTTTTTATAATCTCAGAAACTTTCATTATTTAAAGCGGAACATTTTAGGAGTAACTGTAAATAGTTCTGTAATTTTTTAAATAGATGTTAGTGTTAAAGCGGTTTGTATTTCATACAGAACAATTTATGACAAAATGTTGAAAATATTTAGTACAAACTATGTTTGAGACTGTTTGAATTTGCACTATGATTTCTGCCGTAACCATTCCATAAGAGTTCTGTAATATTCTTTATCACGTTGCATAATGTCACGTGATACTTGTAGGCCGCGTGGTCGCACAGAATAAGGCAGTTAATTGAACTTTTATTAATAAAAACACAATTATTAACAATACTTAACCTATAGGTATAATCATTGAAATTTTAATATCAAAACTTTAAACAATTGATTTTATTCAAGAGAAATTGATTTGACGTATAGATAGAGCCGCACGGTCAAGCGTGCTTTAGGCAACACATATTACAGAACTCTTGTAGTAATACGTCTGACCAGATAAAGCAAAATTTAAATTACCTATATTTTTAAATTATACGGATATTTTCTTTACATTTTCCTGAACTCCCCTTCAGGTTTTATAAATGAGTCTGATTTAAATAATACTAACTTCTTCTCTGCGTCGGCTGTTCCGAAATTAGTTGTATAAAATATACTGAAATAATTTTTTCCGTGTATCCACCGCTCTTGAGTTTCTACAGTAAATATTATTGAATTACTATCAAAGGCAAAATAAAAGTGCAATCCTTTTATATGGAAATTGACTTATGTTGCGTTAATTTAAGTACAAATAAGGCAAAAAAAATCAGGCAAGTTCGAGTTACACTCGCACTAAAACCGAGGGTTCCGTACACAAAACAAAATCTATCTTCCAAAATATATTTTACTTAGAGAGTTCAAACTTTGTACAGGAATGTATTGTCAGGTGTAAATTAGATAAAAATTATATAGAACGTGATGGTGATTGCGCTGTCAACGAAAAATCCAGAAATTTTAGCAAATATCCATAAAAAATACTCAAAAATCATTTTATTTCCTTGACAACGCTATGTTCAACGCATACAATCATGTTCTCTATAATTTTCCTGTAATCTATACGTGAAAATACATTTGTGTGCACAATTTGAACTCTCTAAGTCAAATTGTTTGGAAGTTATGGGAAGAGGGATACGGTCAATTTTTAGCATTTTTTTAAAATCGTTGGTTTTTGCTTAAAAACACTATGATAACGATCTGCAACAAAGTTCTCTATAGTTTTTCTGTAATCTATATGGCAAACTACATATGTATACCAAATTTCAGCACTCTAAGTGCAATAGTTTGGCAGATATGGAGGTGGCATTATACACTTTTAATGCGTTTTTGCAAAAAAATGGCCGTATCCCCCTCCTTATCTTCCAAACTATTTGACTTAAGATGCTGAAATTTGGTATATGTATTTAGATTTACGTGTAAATTACAGGAAAATTATAGAGAAAGTGATGATTATAGCGCTGTCAAAGTTATAAGACTAAATTATGGCCCAAATGTTAAAAAAATGCTCAAAAACATTTTTATTTACTTGACAACGCTATGTTCAACACATACAATCATGTTCTCTATAATTTTCCTGTAATCTATACGTGAAAATACATTTGTGTAGGAGAGAGTGGCCATCAATGTACCGGGTTTTTTTCAAGGTCATTGTATTTATTCAATTTTACCAATTTCAAGCACTTTTTTGCATCAATATAAAACTGGAACACTTCTCTAGGTAATGCACACATATTATACCCGATTTATTTTGATTAAGTAATAAAATTTAGAATTTTTCTAAACTAATACGCTATTTTCATTTTCAACAACCTGGGTACACAATGAACCACCTCTATAAAAACATTAAAAATGTTCAACAATAATAATATTGCAATTTTCACTTTGTAAAAAAACTTTTTTCTATCAAATACTATAAAAAATTATTACTTAATACTTTTTAATTGATAATGTATAACATAAATATACCTTAAATTTAAGTTAACTAGCTAAAATGGCATTTTATTTTTGCTATGTTGAGAAGAGTACTGATAACAATCGCGATCACATGCTGTACGCATGCCTAGTTTTATAATCAGGCATACCAATCTGGAAATTGAAAATACACTAAAATTCCAGGTGGTTCATTGTTCCCTGGTACATTGAATCAACATAACATTTGCAACAAAAATGGTTTTTTATAACTTAATCCAATATTTCAAAATCTTTATCTCATTAGAATATTGTAGTTAAGGGCCGATACAAAATAAATCGTAAGTTTATTTATTTTTAAATTACCTTATTTCAATTAAAAAACGTGTTTGTATTTTAGGTAAATTTTTTCTTCAGTGCATCAAAAACTGTTTTTTTTAGATTTCTCTGTAAAGAATAAATCCACATGTCTTAAACTTATGGACGTAGTGTGTTTACGCAAACTTCATTTATATTTAAAATTAGGAGAATTTTTATTTAATTGTTTCTGAGAAAATTGGAATGGTTCATTGAAAAAACTGGTACATTGATGGCCACTCTCCCCTACACAATTTGAACTCTCTAAGTCCAATAGTTTGGAAGTTCAGAGGGGGGATACGACAATTTTTTAGCATTTTTTTAAAAAATTGTTTTTTTTTATGAAAAACGCTATTATAACAGCCTGCAACAAGGTTTTCTATAGTTTGTCTGTAATCTACACGTCAAACCACATATGTATACCATATTTCAGCACTGTAAGTACAATAATTTGGCAGATAAAGGGCAGGAATGGTACAAATTAAACGCATTTTTTCTAAAAAATGACCGTATTCCCCTCTTATCTGCCAAAATATTTGACTTAAAGAGTTTTAATTTGGTACACAAATGTATTGTTATGTGTAGATTACAAAAAAAATATAGAGATCGTGATGGTAATAGCGCTGCAAAAGAAGCTCTCTATAATTTTCCTGTAATCTATACGTGAAAATTCATTTGTGTACACAATTTGAACTTTCTAAGTCAAATAGTTTGGCGGCTAGGGGGGGGGGGGGCGGATTCGATTTTCGACAAAGTCTTTCCAATAGGGTTTCGTGCGTACACTTGTGGTGTACGGAACACTAAAAAGAGAAAAAATTTTGTATTCTTACATTTTTACGTTAGTAGGGTTATGAGTTTTCCCAGAAAAATAATAAAAACTATTAAGTTAAATTAATTTGCAATATTTCTTTTTTTTATAAAATTATATCTTTTTTAAAAAAAATTATTTTAACGCTAATGAGTACAACTGGGGTAAAAAAACTACCCCAGAAAAAATTTAAATTACGTCAAATTTGAAAATTTTGTATTTTGTATTTTGGTTTTTGTAATTTTTTGACCTTGTTTTTGATCCTCTTAAAAAACCAAAACCGTTATCTTCTTTTCAAAAAAAACAAAGAAAATGATACAAAGTAAAGTTACTTTTCCTCAAATATGAATCTTTTAGCAAGAAAACAATTGGGTAGTTTTCCACACTTGTTGTACTTTTACGTATGAGTTAGGTATGTTGTACTGTCTAGGGTTAATAATCTATCTGTTTTCTTAATTAGTTAATCGACATAATATGTTCACCACTTTTAATTTCTCAAAAAATTGATTTTTTAACACAAAAAATCACTTTTTAAAAACGGCTTCATGGATTTTGCTGAAAATTATTTTACACGCTATTTTTACACTTCTGAGTCGAATGCAAGAAAAAAATTTGAAGTAAAAAAAGTGGTCATTTAAAGTTGGTTCAGGCACACCGTGTGTAGTTTATAAAGCAGGAAAAACCAACGTGAATGCAGATGCATTATCGAGAAACCCCGTAACATTTATACGAAAAGAAGATGATTATGAAACAGAAAGAGAAATATCTGATGATGAAGGCTCTATTGACTTGTATTGTTATAAAGAAATTAATCAGTCTTATGATGAATCTGATACCGATGATGAAATTGAAGATAAGAATATAAAAATAAATTCTGCGAACCCTTTAAATTCACAAAAAATAACGACGTATGTTAAAAAATCTATGACTAATATAACACAGGCACACAAAAAAAAAAAAAGGTCAAATACCAGAGGGCAGACCAACATATTCCTAGGTTTTTGGGGTCGCTGAAACCGAATATGGCCATGAAAATATTATCTGCTTGCCCATTTTCCCCCTAGCCCCCCCCTTACACCCCTCGGGGGGTGACATTTCAGTTTTTCCAAAAACGTCAAAAAGGCAGTCTATTCCTATGTTTTTTGGGGCGCTGAATCCGAAAAAGACCACCAAAAGCCAATCCCCCCCCTCCTGCACCCCCTAACACCCCCTGGGAGGGGGTTGGAATTTCGAATTTCACGAAAAGTCGAGTTCGGTGGCTATTTCTATGTTTTTTGGGGCGCTGAATCCGAAAAAGACCACGAAAAGAAAATTCCCCCTCTCCTTCACCCCCTATCACCCCCTGGGAGGGGGTTGGAATTTCGAATTTCACGAAAAGTCGAGTTCGGTATCTATTTCTACGTTTTTTGGGGCGCTGAATCCGAAAAAGTCCACCAAAAGCCAATTGGCCCTCCCCTTCACCCCCTATCACCCCCTGGTAGGGGGTTGGAATTTCGAATTTCACGAAAAGTCGAGTTCGGTGTCCATTTCTATGTTTTTGGGGGCGGTGAAATTGGAAAAGGACACCAAAGGTAAATTCGTTCCGTTATTCACCTCTTAGCATCTAGTTACTAACACTGGGAGGGGGGTTGATATGTTCTCTTTTATGTGTAATTAAGAAGAATAAGCAATGTTTTTTTTACGCATTTGAATAAATAATAACTAGGTAGGCACCGATGATTACACAAGTATGTACCAGCACAATTTGATGGATCTTGATTTTACTACACTTAGCGCGACCCAGGAACAACGGCGTGGACGTGGTAGTTTTTGTTCCCTTTGGGGTGCTTTTTTAACGTGAGTCCCCTTGCCTCTCACGATTGGTGGCGCTGCTTTAATGTGTTTTTCCTTAGAACGAATTTCGCTCATTTAGTTTTTTTATAGTGATGCATTTGAGCGAGATCTCTTCTCAAAAAGTCTCGAAAAAATGAGAATCTCGTGAAAATTACATTGGAAACAAATGAATGTACTGTTTTCGTCTCTTTTATCTTTTATGAAAGGACAGATTCTCGAAATGCATCACTAGTTTTTTGGCATTCATTTCTGCCTATGGTACCGTACTCGCTTGGATTCGAATGACCTTCTGAGAGGTTTTCTTTTCTGAGCCCTTTTTGTTTCTGGTGAATCCCTTTTTAGTGTCCAACAGTAATCGGCCAGCATATTCACATCCCACTTCCCTTGGTAACGACGTTCCATTTCTTTTAGATCCTGGTGAAACCTTTCACCTTGCTCTTCGCTATAGTCCCCTAAATTCGACGGAAAATAGTCTACATGGGACTCCAGGAAATGCAGTTTCAGATTCATCAAGCATCCAAGTTTTTTGTAGTTCTGCAGCAGCTTTTTTATTTCCTTTTTGTAATTTGGACTTTTCTTATTGCCAAAAAAATTTTCTGCTACATTTACAAAGCTAACCCAAGCATTTCTTTCCACAACTGTCATTGATTTTTTAAACTCAGCGTCGCGCAACAACTTCCGAATCTCTGGCCCATCAAAAATCCCTTCTTTGAGTTTCTGTTCCGACTTTTTCGGAAATTTCTCCTGGAGGTATAAAAAAGCTTTTCCCTCTTTGTTTAAGGCTTTTACAAATTGCTTCATCAACCCAAGCTTTATATGCAATGGAGGAAGAAGAACCTTTTCCGGTGATACAAGAGGATTTTTGAGGACATTTGCCAAGCCAGGAACAAAAGAGGTTCTAGCAGGCCATTGGAAGTTATTATAATGGTTCTTTCGATCTCGACTATTCCAAAGGCATAAGAAGCACGGATGACTTGTGAACCCACTTTGTTGACCCAAAAGAATTGTTATTATTTTCAGATCCCCGCAAATTTGCCAGTTATGTTCCGTGTACTTTATTTTTTCGAGTACCAGCTTCAAAGAATTATAGTCTTCTGACATATTAACGGAATGCGCTATTGGGATCGAGGCTAATTCATTGGTGTTGTGCAAGAGTACTGCTTTTAGACTGCGGGTGGAAGAGTCGATGAAAAGCCTCCATTCTTCACTCTTGTAAATGTTTGGTTTCAAAGAATTTATAAGCTCCCGAATATTTGTGCAGTAGACAAGACTTTCTTCTTTTTTGAAAAAGGGAAGAAATTCTTTTTCCCGATTTCGGAAAGAAGAAACCTTAGTACCTTTAGCCAAATGACCGTCCTCCTTGAGACTCGACGCAAGGTACTCAGCTGCATCTTTGGCTAAACCCAAATTTCTTAACACATCATTGAGCTTTTTTTGATCCCATAGTTTTATAGGTCGATCTCGTTTGAAGCGAACATCTCCTTCATCACTGTCAGAATTCGAGTCAACTTCACTTCCGGAATAAGTACTGTTGGAATCCACAGTTGGCTCATTAAGGTCCATTTGACTTTCAACTTCCACTGTATCAGCAGTGACATCCATCTTGACATCATCATCTGAAACATCATCATCGTCATTATAAATTGGAGGGGTGAAAGATGGAATACTTGGATATATAGCGTGATTAGGAGACATCATACCTTTAAATTTGATGGAGCAAATGTAACATTCCACTTGAGTTTTGGGCTCTTTCCACATAGCAGGAAACTTCAAAAAATTCTTGCCGCTTGAATTGGATGACCCGCGCTGTAATGTACCCCTGCATTTGTTACAGATACTGCTCGGTACCCATGAATTTCCCCGACCATTTTCAATCTGCAATGAAAAAAGAGAATTGTATTTATCCTCATATTTAGAAAAGTCTCTCCGATATTTTTCTATTTCAAACTTACCACATACGTAACAAAACATGGATCTGTCTTTGTTACAGGTGTGAATGGTATTATCTTGAATATCCATACCATTGTCCGTAGGACCATCAGAAGCGCCTTGAAGATTTTCACGATTTGAACGCAAAGCTCTATTTCCATTAATTTTTCTTCTTGAAGCATTTAACTCAAAAGTAGCCAAGTTGCCCACCACCCTAGAGCTGCGGTTGCATGATGACGACGCCTGCGGGCCCGCTTGCTCACCCTGACCAGCCGCCGATACTGGGGTCTCCCTCCCCTGCATCGTAATCTTCTTCCCTACTTTTGCCATGAAGGCATCTTTTTTACCTAGGAACTTAGCCGGTTAACCGTTATCCGCCTTCACCGCGTGGAGGTGTCCTAGTTGCAAAAGTAGATGTGGAAGTAATTCATGAAAATTGAAATTGTAAACCCATCCCATGGGAGGGGGTAAGAGGGTGCTAGGGGGTGAATGAGGGGACGAATTTATTTTTAATCCCTTTTTTCAGTTTCATGGCCCTAAAAAATATTGGAATAGACTCTAAACTCGATTTTTCATAAAATTCGAAATTCCAACCCACTCAAGGGGATATTAGGGGCTTAAGCGGGCGGGAATTAGCTTTTGGTGGTCTTTTTCGGATTCAGCGCCCCAAAAAACGTAGAAATAGACACCGAACTCGATTTTTTGTGAAATTCGAAATTCCAACCCCCCTCCTAGGGGGTTATAGGGGGTGAAGGAGAGGGGGAATTGGCTTTTGGTGGTCTTTTTCGGATTCAGCGCCCCAAAAAACATAGAAATAGACACCGAACTCGACTTTTCGTGAAATTCGAAATTCCAACCCCCTCCCAGGGGGTGATAGGGGGTGAAGGAGAGGGGGAATTTTCTTTTCGTGGTCTTTTTCGGATTCAGCGCCCCAAAAAACATAGAAATAGCCACCGAACTCGACTTTTCGTGAAATTCGAAATTCCAACCCCCTCCCAGGGGGTGTTAGGGGGTGCAGGAGGGGGGGGATTGGCTTTTGGTGGTCTTTTTCGGATTCAGCGCCCCAAAAAACATAGGAATAGACTGCCTTTTCGACGTTTTTGGAAAAACTGAAATGTTACCCCCCGAGAGGTGTAAGGGGTGGGGGAGCTAGGGGGAAAATGGGCAAGCAGATAATATTTTCATGGTCATATTCGGTTTCAGCGACCCCAAAAACCTAGGAATATGTTGGTCTGCCCTCTGGTATTTGACCTTTTTTTTTTTTTGTGTGCCTGTGTAATCAATCATCTTAAGAATCATAGTTAAGATAAAATTTTGTTTAATGCCTTAAAAAGTATAAAAAAAATTTTAGGAACCATCACAACAAAATGATTTCCTGAAACTGAAGAAAAATGTTACATAACATCTCGTAATAAATCTTATAATAAAAATAACATAAAAAATAAAGAAACTTAAGAACAACCAGAACATCAAGATCATCCTTTAGGAATTAGCAAAAGGAAGCGTGGTAGACCTAAGAAGTACTTAGAAGAAAATCAAGATTTTATTACAGAGAAAACAAGAAAACGAGGAAGACCAAGGAAAACTCTTAAGGAACCGGAAAGAAACGAAAATGCATCAGTGACCAAAAAAACGTGGTAGACCTAAGAAACATATATATATAAGAATAATAAAACTAATAATAGTTTACCAAAATTCTCTCGCTCTCTAAAAACCTTGAAAAAATGTGAAAAGAGAAAAAAATGCACAAATTGCTCTTAACCACTTAACCCTTACTGTACACACAAGACCATGCACCAAATTAATGTATGTTACGTCATAAATAACGCAACACACATAAATTATTTTAAAATTGAATCGGCGTTTGAACAGTGAGGGTAAGGTGTATAGGTAAATGAATAGAGAGGCATTTGTACATTATTTATAAATCTGAATTTATTGTTTACACAAGGGCTAATCTACGATAGAAATCTAAAGTGCGGAGGAGTTGAAAGAGCAGCGAGAACTGGTGGCAGAGTACGGATAATCTGAAACAGATTATACGTTTAGAAAAGAAATGAGATAGGAGACGAAAGATTAAAATGTTTGTACCTACTTTTATTTTAAATGTGAAGAATTTCGGTCAAATTTCAGGAACTAATGCTGCAAATCGTTTTTGGACCTTGGTTAGCAGCAAACCAGCAACCAGGCGGCTGTGATGAAAAGCCGAGGTTGGGCCGACGTTGGCAGGAAACTGGCAACCAGCCAGCTGAGTTTTAAAGCCGATGTTGGATGAAAACTGGCGAAATACTGGCAACCAGCCAGCTGAATAATTGATCCGATGTTGGTTGAAAACTGGCGAAATACTGGCAACCAGCCAGCTGAATAATTGATCCGATGTTGGTTGGAAACTGTCGAAATACTGGCAACCAGCCAGCTGTGTAGTAAGGCGATGTTGGCCCGATGTTGCGTTGGCAGGAAGCTGGGAAGTTTCTGGCTCGTTTCTAAAGTTGATTCTTGATTTTTATATCGAAGATTGATGCATAGTTTTTGAAGAGTATTATAAACAAAATAAACTTCGTAGAAAATTCACAGATTGTCAATTAAAGAATCGACGAACAGAGTTTCTGGTTGAATCAGACTTGGTATGAAGATTTGACAATCAGAGTTTCGGGGTTTGAATTAGACTTGGCTTGTTACTTGTGGAGATTGATGATATTTACAGGTTCCAGGGTTGAATTAAACTAGTTGATGATCACAGGTGCCGGGGTTGAATTTAGACTGGTCTTCTTCATATCGCACAGCACTTTATATAGTCTTTTATAATCGATATTATTTCGGGACTTTTTAAAGCCGTTTCAGTAAGAGTACAGGTTCTATTGATTACTACCTTTATTATAAAACTCCTTACACGTTACCTTATATGGTATGAATTTGGGGTGCTTCTCTGTTTTGCACAATCAATGCGGTGAGAAGAGTCATGATAAACGTTGTTGATTCACATTGTTTGCTACCCGTATCCTTATAATGCATTTCACGTCAACTGTCCAGTCAAAAAAAAAAAATTGTGTTTAATCCTTTCCCAATTTTTTTTATGAGTTGTCTTATAGGTAAGTAATTTATGAGCCAAATATTTTTGGATTATATAAAAAATTGCCCGAGAGAGAGGGGGTTAAAGTTTTGAACTTTTTGTTAAGACGCTCTCATTTGTTTATTTATATCTATATATATACCTATATACCAAAATTTATGAAATGAAATTGAAATTTTTCATTTTTGACCGCTATATTGAATCCGCCATCTTGAATTTTTGAAAAACGACTTCAGATTCGTTATCAGAGACCCCAAAAACTTTTGTGTACCAAGTTTCGTAAAAATTAAATAAATAATTTTTTTCGTCCACCATATTGGATCCGCCATTTTGAATTTTTGGAAAATGACTTCAGATTCCTTATCATCAAAGATCCCAAATACCTCTATATACAGTAAAACTCATCTATCCGGGTAAAATTGCATGATATATAAATTCAAGGGACTGGCAAAAATATCTGATTTAAGCAGGAATCCGATATATGCAGGTCCGATATACGTGAGTTCTACTGTACCAAGTTTCATGAAATTAAATTGAAATTTTTTATTTTTGACCGCCATATTGGATCAGCCATTTTAAGTTTTTAAAAATTTACTTCAGATTCGCAATCGGAGACCCCAAAAACCCCTATATACCAAGTTTCATGAAATGAAATGAAAATTTTTTATTTTTGACTGTTATTTTGAATTCGTCATCTTGAATTTTTTAAAAACGACTTCAGATTCGTTATCAGAGACCCCAAAAACCCCTGTGTAACAAGTTTCGTGAAAATTAAATAAATAATTGAATTTTCGTCCGCCATTTTGGGTCCGCTATTTTGGATTTTTGAAAAATTACTTCAGATTCGTACTCAGGGACCCCAAAAACCTACGGGTACCAGGTTTTATAAAGTTCGGCCTATTTTCAAAGATTTGGTACACTAGGCTAATATTTTACAAAAAAGTCATTTCGGTCGCCATATTGGAGCCGCTATCTTGTATTTTCGTATTTGGGTGATTCTCCAAAAACAGGGTACTTTTGATTCTTTGATTAATAACTTGATAAACACTATCTAGATTTGGTTAAATTTTTTTTTAATTTCTTCATTTTAATAACACTTAATGAATTCTCTAAAAATATAACCCTTACAAAAAAGAAGTACTGGATTCAGTACTAGGTTTAGTACCGGGTTCAGTATTGGGAAACCAGTACTTTTTTTGCCATGCACAGGATGCATTTCACGTCAACTGTCCAGCCAAAAAAAAAATTTTGTTTAATCCTTTCCCAATTTTTTTTATGAGTTGTCTTATAGGTAAGTAGTTTATCAGCCAAATATTTTTGGATTATATAAAAAATTGCCCGAGAGGGAGGGGGTTAAAGTTTTGAACTTTTTGTTAAGACGCTCTCATTTGTTTATTTATTTAGCTTAAAAAAAATGATAAAAAAATTTTTTGGTACATGATTTTTCTAGATTTTTTCATCAGCTTTCGATTAGCGTGGTCTATTTAAAAAATTTTTTTTATTTTGACCAAAATTTTTGAAAATTAAATAAATTTCACTTTTTTTCGTCTTTGGGCTCGTTTTATTTTTTTTATTTTATTTTCAAAAGAAAGCTGAGATTTTTTCCTACAAAATATGTAATTTTCAAAAAACTGTTTTTTTTTGTTTTTGAGAAATTTAATGTTGAAGTTAGCGCGCCACGTCAAGGCGAAGTCTCACTCTACCGCCCCGCTTGTTGCTGTGCGCTGTTTGCATCATTACGTGGATATTTAATTATTCTAACCCTTAATTGAACTTTTCTCTACATTTTACAGTGCTGAGACTGACATGAAAACAATTAAGTGCCTACACTATAGTTCTTTTATTTTTTTTTTTATGTTTAAATTTTTTTGGTAATTTTTTGATATTGCTTTCTCATTAGACCGTTCGCAAAGAGCTTATTCGATTACTTTTTGTGACCTACAAGTAGTCGGAATTATATTAAAAAAGCAACATAATTTTCAATATTTTTTTTTTTTAGAATATTAATAACTTTTTATCAATTTGCACTAAAGGGATCGCTAAGAGCTTAATCGATGCATTTTTAAAAGATAAAAAAAATAAAATAATCTGATTTTTACTGTTTTTAAAAAGTATCTACATTTTCGAAACAAAAAATTTTTCAAAATGTCTAAATTTAAATAAAATGTAGTTAGAAGTGATAGATCAGACTCAAAAGTAGGGCATAATTTGTCCCTCTTAAAGACCTATAATTTTGCAAAAAAAACATTGTTTTAACTATTATTGTTTTTAAAGTATATAGCCTAACATATTTTTAACAACATAACTACATACACACATAAGCAAGACATTTTGAAAAACATCATTTTTGACATCCTGAGTTCAAAATATGTCAAGATATTTTAAAAAATCTCAATCGATTCTCTGGAGGTAAAACAATACTTTTATCTTTGAGAAAGCAATATCAAAAAATTACCAAAAAAAATTAAACATAAAAAAATAAATAAAAGAACTATAGTGTAGGCAATTAATTGTTTTCATGTTAGTCTTAGCACTGTAAAATACAGAGAAAAGTTCAATTAAAGGTTAGAATAATTAAATATCCACGTAATGATGCAAACAGCGCACAGCAACAAGCGGGGCGGTAGAGTGAGACTTCGCCTTGACGTGGCGCGCTAACTTCAACATTAAAAGTCTCAAAAACAAAAAAAAAACGGTTTTTTGAAAATTACATATTTTGTAGGAACAAATCTCAGCTTTCTTTAAAAAAAAAATAAAAAAATGAAACGAGCCCGAAGACGAAAAAAAGTGAAATTTATTTTTAATTTTCAAAAATTTTGGTCAAAATAAAAAAATATTTTAAAATAGACCACGCTAATCGAAAGCTGATGAAAAATCTAGAAAAATCATGTACCAAAAAATGTGTTTAGCATTTTTTTTAAGCTCAATAAATAAGCAAATGAGAGCGTCTTAACAAAAGTTCAAAACTTTAACCCCCTCCCTCTCAGGCAATTTTTTATATAATTCAAAAATATTTGGCTGATAAATTACTTACCTATAAAATAACTCATAACAAAAATTGGGAAAGGATGAAACACAACTTTTTTTTTGGCTGGACAGTTGACGTGAAATCCACCTTATGTGTTATTACTAATTGTAAAAATTTAAGGAACATATATGAGTCAGAATTAATAAATAATATGTATTCATATAATAATATTAATAAACGTTACATACGTAACAGAAGTTACGTCAAAATCTATTAAAAAAACAAGAAAATTCTTTTAAATAAAAAATGTCAAGGTCATTATTAAAGAACTGAAGAAAAATTAAAAAAAAAAGTAATGAAAGAGTAACATAAAACTATGAGGTTAAAAAAAGTAGAAACACTTTTAAAAAATTTAAAATATTTACGTACCTTTTTTTTAAATTAAAAAAATGAATAAGAAGATAATTTGAAAAATGTCAAAAAATATTACTAAATAATAAAATAAAATCATAAATATAATATAATTTTTCGGATGTCTAATACTGCATGTAAAATATCACGTAACCATAGTTCAAGCTTTTTACAAAATATAAAATAAAATATTACAAGACTGACAAAGAAGGAGAAAATTTAAAAATTGTGAAAATGATAAAATAATCAAACAAATATTTTCAAAAATTCGTAATTGCAAAAAAAACTGAAAAATTTAATTGAAGGATCAATAAGGTAAAAGACCCAATTAAGAGACAGTTCATCAATTTTGCACCCATTATGAGACAAACTTGAAAAAGGTTATATTATATTATAAGTTGTTCAACAATTGAAATAAACTAAAAAATATTTTACTATGTAAAACATTAATATTAATTTATAAAAATATAATTATTTTTGAGCTGTGAATTAATTAAAATTTAAAAAAAATACATTTATTACGCTAAGAGACAGTGACGTAAAATGTTGTTCGAGATTTTAGTTAAAATGTCTGACACCTTGCAACTTACTATAAAGGGGTTGCCTAGTTGTCATAGGCAAAAAAACAGTAATATTTGACAATTTTTTTTTCTTTTTCATAAATCTTTTTTAAAAAAAGTAATAATTTATTTAAAAGTGCATATATTTTAACACTTAAAAATAATTTAACAACCAAAAAATATTTAAAAATATTTCACTTGCAATAGGTTAATAAAAAATGCATTTTTTAAAAATGGTTTTGCGGTGGACAGTCAAATATTCCCTATAAATTTGAAGCCGATCGGTTCAGTAGTTTTTGAGAAATCTTGTCCACCGCATGGGTATTTCTTGAAAAATGTAATTTCGAGAAAAACGGATTTAAAGTTTTAAGAACGGAGTGACCAAAATTTTTATAAAAAATTAATCAGATTCGCTTGAAACTTGTTACTCAGGGGTTTTTAGGGTCGCTGATTACGAATCTGAAGTCAGTTTTTCAAAATTCAAAATGGCGGATCCAATATGGCGGACAAAATTTTAAAAAACTATTTAATTCGATTGAAACTTGTTACTCGGGGGTTTTTGGGGTCACTGATTACAAATCTAAAGTCAATTTTTCAGAATTCAAAATGCATGATCTAATATGGCGGACAAAATTATAAAAACTTTTTGATTTGCTTCAAATCATCGTCTTGTAATATAATTTTCTTTTTTGATGCATTAAACATCTGATTGTCACTTTTTTCCACTTTGGGATTAAAATACTGCTTTCTCTTATTTGATCTAGATTTTTTTACTTTATCAGACTCCACTAGCCTTCGTGGGATTTTTTGATTATTGTTCATGATGAGACAAATGATCAAATTGAAAACAAACAAAAATATAATGTGCGTCAGTAATACCGTTTATAATGAAATAAAGTAACAAAAATTGAAGTAAAACATAAAAAGCAATGAATTGCACCTAATTAACTATTCGCGTTCACATTGAAAAAAAGACCGAAAACAAGACCACTCGTTTATGTTTTATTGTAAAAATGTATTTAAATAAACTAAAATGAGATTAAAATGAAACTGCTGTATACCGTTTTAATCGAGACAATTTTCTATCCCGTGTGGAAAAGTTCCCAGTATTTCCCAGTTTCTAAGTGGGCGCCAGTTGGAGCCCACCTGGGGTAGGTGGAACAAGTGGGCGCCAGTTGGGCCCCACTTGGCTTTTCCACACGGGATGCTACCAGTTATATTGTAAAAAGCGACACAAATCAAAATAAAACATACCGACCAATACTTGGTATTTTAGTAATTATTTGTTGTAATTAAAAAATATACTGTTAAAAAAGAGTGTAATTTTAAAATACATTTGTGCAAAATGTAATTTTGTATAAATGTATAAATTTATGGTACATTTGTATATTTCACTTGATTTACATGCACTGCATATTTGCTTTACATAAAAGTGTATTACATTTCTTTGGATGTGAAGATTTTCCAGCATTTTGATATGCATATTTATGTATTGCATATATTTGCTTCCCAAACATTTATATTTTTCTGAACGAATTACATTACAGCATAATTTCACCTTACAAAATTTCAAGAAAACTATGCTTTTGTAATACATTTTATCCAGAGAAATGTAATATACAAGTTTGGGAAGCAAATGTATGCAATACATGTATATAAATATCAAAATACTGTAATATCCTTCTTCAACAAAAATGTAACATACTGTTATGTGAAGCAAATATAACACACGTGCATATTAAATTAAAAATACAAATTAATTATATTTAATATATACAATTACATTTGACACACATGTATTGCAGAATTGCAATCAGTTTTTAAGGGTACATTTTTTAATTACATCAAGTAGTTAATAAAATAATACTAAGTATAAGTTGGTAAGTTTTTTTTTAATTTGTAGTCATTGTTTAGAATACGAACGGTAACATAGAAAATTGTTTCGATTAAAACAGTATGTAGCAGTATGCAGCAGATTTATTTGTATCCGATTTCAAATTTTTTAAATACATTTTTACAGTAAAACCAGAGCGTATGATCTTGTTTTTATTCTTGTTTTTACCATGTAAACGTGAATAGTAACTTTGATTTTTGGTTAATTTTTTCAATATAAACAGTAAAAACAATTAAATTTTTAATTCTTCAAAAAAGAAAAATCACATACAAGACGATGGGACAACAGTAGACACATTACTTTCATTTATAATTTTAAAATTTGTGACAGTGTTTTCGGTTATGGCCTAGACTTCATAATAGCAGTTTCAAAATTATCTTTAAATTTGCAAAATCAAAAAGATTTTTAAAAAGTTTGTCCGCCAAACTGGATACAACATATTAAATTTTCGAAAGCTGACTTCAAATTTAAGAAAATATTTTGAATCTAAGAAATTTTTTTTATTTGAATATTTTATTCCTAAATAGGAGCCCAAAATAATTCTTAAAAGAAAAATAGCGTTTATTCAGTGTAATCAGCAACCCGTAAAACCCCCGAGAAACAAGTTTCAAGAGAATCAAAATATTTTTTAAAATTTTGGTAGCTATATTGGATCCGCCATTTTGAATTTTGAAAAACTGACTTCAGATTGGTAATCAGCGACCCCAAAAACCACCGATTAACAAGTTTCAAGCAAATCAAAAACTTCTTAAAAATTTTGTCCGCCATATTGGATCGGACATTTTGAATTTTAAAAAACTGATTCCATATTCGTAATCAGTGACCCCAAAAACCCCCGAGTATCAAGTTTAAAGCGAATCAAAACATTTTTTAAAATTTTGATCGACATATTGGATCCGCCATTTTGAATTTTTAAAAACCGACTTCAGATTCATAATCTTTAGATATTATACTCTCAGAAAATTCAAAAACCCAAAAATCGATTTTTTTGACCTAAACAACTAGGCGTAACCCCTTAAGTACTATAACTAATAAAAATATTATTTTTATATGTATAAGTGATCAAACAATCAACTTTTTAGTCCAGATTTGGTTTAAAAAATTATAATACATAAATTCAATACATTTTTTAAAATAAATCAATGTCTCTTAATAGGTTTAAAAATTCCAAAGTGCACGTATTTATGGATTATTTGTATAAAATTAATTAAGATTTTTATACAAATCATTATTAAATAGGACTTATATTCACTATTTTAAATCAAGAAACATTAAGCAAGTTATTAAAAGTTTAAAAAATGTAAATAATCAACTTAACCTAACATATGAAACATAAAAGTTTTATTCTTACATATGACATTTACTATATTTTTCATATTGGTTTATAAAAATTAATCACATTTATTGTTTTTGAAGCTTTTTGTTTATAGAAGAAATCACCTTTAAATTATTTAAAAGTTAAAAATAATACAATTCTGTCTGATAGCATAGAACCTACAAATGTTAGGACAGGGGTTAATTCAGTACTTAAAATTAATGAAATTTTACAGAAAATGTAATATTGGTATCTTATTTTATTGATCTTAATCAAATACCATAATAATTATACTATACAATTTATTTCTAGTCCCATAAATAGGATAAAAACCATGGGACACAGGTACACCTTAAAAATCATGTCTCATAATAGGTACAAATTTTTAGTACACTGTTTTATCATTATTTTGTTTTCTATAGTGTAAAATAAGTTTTTATGTACTGTTTTTACAACTAGAAGTATACCTCCTTCCAATAAAAAAAAATTGGGTATTATTTTCTTAAAATAATTCTTTAAATGAGCCAAATATCAAAAAGATCCTGAAAGGCCGTCCCATAGTTGGGACTTGTACCTTATTTCTAAGAAAAATGATGTCAAAAATTAAAGAATAAATTAAACCGCAAGAAAGGACTAAAAAAATAGTATTACATTAATAAATGGGTTCAAAATAACTATTGGCAAAAATTTTAAATTATAAAATAACAAAAGTTTATAATTTATAACAAAGTTTCAAGGAACTTTGTTCCAATCTTCCTCACTAACTGATTTAATATGTGTCGATTCAGGGTGAAAGGGACCTTAGCTGCAGAACTGAGTTTTACGCGTACGGGCGTTTGAAGTTGAGCCTCCCTATGTTACTGTTAGGTTATGCCTATGTTTTACCTCTAATAACACAAAAACTAATAGACAGAAACAAGTTTTGATTTATGTATGTAAAAAAGCAACTCAAATTCTATCAATTCATAATAACAATTAAAAATCAAATGTGTTGAATTTTACAGGAAGGGAGTTTGAACTTGTGCCTGCCTATGTTATTGTTAGGTTATGCCTATGTTTAATCGCGAATAACAGAAAAACTAATAGACGTAAACAAGTTTTCATTACTGTATGTGAAAGAGCAACTCAAATTCTATCGATTCATAATAAAAATTAAAAATCGAATGTTTTGCAGCTAAGGTCCCTTTCACCCTGAATCGACACATATATGAATTTTACAACCGAATAGGTAAAAACAGTTAGTAAATTAATCAAAGAAACTTCAAATATCAATTTAACAAATTAGAAAATCATTTTTAAATAAGAATTGTAAATATCGAACAAGTTGGTAAGGATTTTTAATTTAATTTTAAGGTAGGTCTGTTATTATTTCAGCACTACTGGAGCTGTCATTGCATTGTTCAATTGAAGAAAAATGAAATATATAAATTTATTTATTGTTTAAATTATTAATTACGAAGGAAAAAAATAAGAAGGATAAACAATGGATATTGAAGAGAAATAAAGTTTTTATTGAAAAATTATCAATAGAATAGAATTGAAGATAATAGAACACAATTATCCGCTTATCAGCTTTGGTGTAGCTGTCTTCCGATGTCGAGAAAGTCTCTAATCGTAATAAAGATAATAGTATCGACACGAGTATAATCGTAAATTGACAAAGTTCAATTTAAACAATAAAATTTCGCTGTTCGATTCTTGTCTTTACAACGATGCCCGTTTTTAAAACTAGAGTAATTCGGCTAATTCAACTTTAACTTGATTTTTAAATCTTAAAGTTTACAAGTCTACAATACAGATTCAAATTATACAACAAGGGCATTAACCGATGAGACTTGAATTTAAAACCAACTTAACTCTTCGGTGGTTAGAAGTTAAATGTCGCAGAGGTGGAAATAGTGGTGGAAACTGACTTGCTTTTATAGAAATGACTAGTGATTTAGTGTTGGTTTTTGTAATAATTCATATCCAAATCATCGTTGTATTTTACACACCGATAAGGTGGGGATGAATAAAGCTTAGCTAATTTTCCTTAAAGAAGAGAGTATAGGGGGTGGAGGGAAGAGTCCAGGAAGAGTGAGATCATCAGATAGTCCCGATGAAAATGTTATTTTCAGCAATTGAATAATCTCAATATTTCGATGTCAAAAATAATAATTAATATTAACAATGGTAATAATAATAATAATAATAAAATAATAATAATAATAATATTAATTCTCGACATCTCTGTGGTATATGCTGGCATCCTTTACCATATATCACGGAATTGCCTGACCGGCTGTGTCAGGTTAGATGCTCTCTTCCAAACACAAGGGAAATACTTGGTCTACTTGGCCAAGTGTTTGAGCGGCATCTAAGGTGGGGTTTCTGACATCCCAATCGAGCGCCTCCCCAGGTGGCGGATAGGGAAAATCCTCCCAGATATGGGGGGAACCGGGCAATTCAAATACCCAGGGCGGACCAATGTCAGATAAGAGTGGGCACCCGAAACAATTGTCCACTCTGTGCTGGGTTGACCAACTACACAGAGAAGATGCGGTTACAACGACTGTAACGCGCAGTGCCACCCACAATAGATCTCTCTCGGATGGAGATCTGGGTTCAGTTGGAAGTGTCAATAGGACAGAAGCCAGGCGACGAACAGGCAATGACCCGGGACAAACTCGAGAGCGTTTTAAATGGACGGATTATCTTCGGGAGGACATCATGTTGTGTTGGCAAGCTAGTAGTCCCAGCAGAAGAGGATACATGCTAAAGCTGCATACGCGATGGGTCGATATGTACCCCCAATACGCAGAAATAACGCCTCAGTATTTAAGAGATCAGGTATCCTCTCTGAGAAAAAAGGAATGTGAAGGTTTTCTTCAGGATGAAGAACCCTTAGAGAACCTTCAGGTTCCAACAGTAACACCTACTCTAATGACTGAAGAGGGGAACATGAGATCTAGGGAAACCAAAGTTCATATAAAGGTTTCCATTAAAATGGACAAAATGGCTGAGGGAAATCAATATCTCTCATTACTCCCAGAAAATGTAGATCTCTGGACATTGAACTGTGCGGTGTATGATAAAGCAGTGTACTTGCTTCGTGAAAGTAACAGGAACACTGTTTCAGAACGAGTAGCTAAGACCTGCATACGAATTTAACAGGTACAGTTCAAGATAGGGGTGGCTCGATGACATGCTTCTCAATTACAAAGTGTGGAGAGGTTGAAACTTTCTGTAGAAACATCTATGGGACGTCCCATGCATTCAACGATGAGGATGCGTCTTTACCACTCTTCAGAAGCTTCTGTCTTGAACAGGGGCTTGACCATCCTAGTGAGGCATGTCACCCAATTACTGAGGAAGAGTTTAGAAATGCAGTTGCAAAAACTAAAAATTTTTCAGCACCCGGGCCAGATAAGATTAATAATTTATAGTGGAAGAGGTTTACTTCAACTCACCGACATCTGGCCCGCATTTTCTCAACCTTTCTTTGCGGAGAACATCCCGTACCACAGTGGTTGGTGGAAGGTCGAACGGTACTCTTACCAAAATCAGGAGATTTGTCTAATCCAAAAAACTATAGACCGATAGCTTGTCTTAACACCTGTTACAAGCTATTTACTGGCATCGTAAAAGAAAGGATATTAACATCTATACAGCCAGTTTGAAGTGCAATAAGTGAACAACGCGGGTACAAAAGAGCCCTGGTAGGTTGTACGGAGAACCTATTAATAGATAGGTGTGTGACCCAAGACTCGATATTTTATCGACGCAACCTGTCAATGGCTTTTATTGATTACCGTAAAACATTCGACTCTACGAGTCATGAGCTGATCATCAAGCTCATTGATTACTTACAGGTACATCCAAACATTGTGAGATGCTTGAAAGAGCTGATGCTCATGTGGAGGACAAGGTTTGTTATAACATCCAACAAACAGCAGATGATAACTAACATCATCTCTTTTAGAAGAGGAGTTTTCCAAGGTGACTCACTCAGTCCTCTACTTTTCTGTATCTTTCTTTTGCCTCTGTCTATTGTGCTTCGAAAAAATTGCTCTGGATACATGTGTGGCAAACCAAGAAATGGAGTTCATAAAATCAACCATCCTTTCTATATGGACGATCTCAAGCTTTATGGATCTAGTAGAGATGAACTTAAGTAAGGGAAGACGTGAAACATCTGAAACACCAAGCGACTCTGAGGATCTTTAGCTCATTGGTGGTAACGCCATTCATCATCTTGGTCAAGGAGAAACATACGCATATCTTGGAATTCCACAAGCGGAGACTCAAAATGTGCGTCGGCTTAAAGATCATCTCCAAACAAAATATCGTAGTCTTCTCAGAGAAATTTGGTCGTCCGAATTATCTAGGAGGAATAAGATACAAGTCACAAATACATTAGCCATTCCTTTGCTTCTCTATACCTTTGGAGCAGTTAAGTGGAATGTGAATGAGCTGAAGATGCTAGGCAGAGAAACTCGCAAGATGATGACAATCCATCGAAGTCATTATCCAAAGTCTTCCGTGCCTCGAATTTACCTTCCGCAAGATCGGGGAGGAAGAGGTCTACTGAACTTAGAGTGCCTTCCTCGTAGAATCGTTTTGGCTGCTACCTGCTCAATTATGAACAGTAGAGATCCTCTTTTACGATTTGTTCGCCATCATGAAATAACGTATTGTGGGGCATTCTTATATCATGCGGCAGAAAGAGCTGCGGATGAACTTCGTCTCCCATTTGACACTAGTAATATGCAACATTGATTAGCACCGTTATCACCGTTCATGCTTAAAGGCCATGTCAAGGAAGCAGAACATGCGCTTCTATTACAGGAAAATAAGAGCAAATCTGTTTAAAAGGCAGTTCTACAATCTCATAAATGAAGTGGGATTGTCTGTTGGTTTGACTTTTTCGTTCCTTAAATCTGCTGGTTTAAGATCGGAGACTGAAGGATTTCTAATCGCCTGTCAGGATGGTGTAATTAATACTTTGGTGTATCGCAGTCGTGTGATGCATATACTTGTCGACAATGACATCTGTTGGGCATGTAAACAATATGCGGAGACACTTAGTCATATTTTAAGTGCGTGTCCGAAGTACGCATGTTACAGGTATGTGGAAAGACACATTATTATTATAATAATAATGTTATTATAATTATTGTAGGTTGTATTATCACCTCCAACACCAGTATGGTATAGATAAAGAACCCATCTTTCCATATGCCCAAGGGGATCAGGAGTCCGTTGTGGAAAATGATCAGTGTAAGATTAACTGGAACTTCTTTTTTTCCACCACGCATCGTATCAGTGCCAATAAGCCTGATATAGTACTCCAAGGTCAGAAAAGTAATATCATTTGCGTGATTGAGTTCTCGGCCCCAGCTGAGAACAACATCAATTAAAAGGTGGATGTGAAGCGGTCCAAGTATTAAGAGCTCATGTTTAAATTTAGTCGAATGCATCCAGGTTATAAGGTTCGATAGAATGTTCTTGTAATCGGTTGTTTGGGAGGGTTTAATGCTTTATTTGTAAGCCAATTAAAGAAGATTCGAGGCTTCTTCCTCAAAAAGAAGCGAATTGGAGTTCCTGTGTCACCTTCCCGGAGTACGGTTCCGAGAATCTCGTAGAGGGTTGTTGGAGTACATTCGTCGTTGGTGAGTCGTAAGTCTGTTGTCTTGGTGTCAAATTCGCGTGAATCGTCGCATCTTCGTGGCCATCGGAGGTGGAATTTCCGTGGAATCTCCCCTGAGGTTCGAAATTGGTTTGTCGTGTGTCGTCGTTCGAGTAGTTTAAATAATGGGGTAATTTGGCCGATTATTAAAATTTAAATTAACTTTTAAAATTAATAATAAACACTCTATTACACACTGAGAAAATTTTGGCACAGTATTGTTACTTTCACATACACCAGCTGCGCTAAATGCGGTACAGATACCGAACTTTCTTTAGTTCGCAAGTCGAAATATCACATTAGAACCGACTCTGCGCGTAAGGTTAAATGCGACATCTGTATAGTACACAACATGTCAAGCGAAACTTTTCTCAGTGTACAATAATGTCCTTTTAATGTTGTATTCCGATACTAATTTATTTATTCACAAGTTTGGTACAGTATTGTTACTTTCATGTACGCTAGCTGCGCTATATGCGGTACAGATACCGAACTTTTTTTAGTTCGCAAGTCGAAATATCACATTAGAACCGACTCTGCGCGTAAGGTCTATTCAAGCATTCATTCATTTAATTTGTTTAATTTCGTTAAAGCTTATTGTTAACAACCCAAATCTCAATTCAAAGAGGTTTGATTATATTAAAATAATAAAAAATGTAAATCGGAGTAGCAAATATTCGATCTTTTGATCTCCTTTTCATTTCTCTTTTGTAAGTTCGACTACTTTATTCTTTGTTTATGTTACATGCGTGGCTTGACCCTAAGTCAGGAAGTGTATGGATTTCGAATTTTGTAAATCCATGTAATTGGTAATAAGGTACTATATTGTCACATTGCACTCTGTACGTGATTTACAACATATCATGTTTGAGTTTTATTCTCCACAAATGAAGGCAATATTCATTAATTATGTGAATCAAAATACAACGGTTCAAGAATAAAAATATAAATATTGCAGTATAATTATAAAAATAATTGTTTATTTTAAAGAATGCCCCCACAGCATGAGATATCTCGTGGATATCTCATTACGATCCCGGGACCTCTCAGGGATAACCCTGGGATATCCCACGGGATATCTCACGCGACGGAAATTTGGATATCCCGGCGGAATATAGCGTTTGCAATATCCCATTGAGATGCCCCAGGGTCATCCCAGGGATATCTTACGTGGAATATAGTATTTGCCATATACCATCGAGATGTCCTCGGGCTATTACTAATTGTTTATTATAACTATAATATTCATTATTTGTAACCAAAATGTATCATAAAATAATTAGTAGTAACAAATATGTTTATTTGTTTAAGATAATTACTAGATATGTTTAGCTTTTTTTAAAAAATAATTTTTTAGTTCAACTTATTTTCTTTGCATCAAATACTAATGTTTTTCTTCACTACTTATAACAACCTTCAATGGCTCAGTTGGTTACGATCACGCTTGCTATGCGCAAGAGCGTCGGTTCGAATCCTCTTACCTCCAAATTTTTTTCTAAATCATTAGAGTATATCTTATGAGGCGGAAATTTGGACATCCTGGGGATGTCCCTAGGATGACCTTTGTGTCCCAGGTATGTCCCTAGGATATCCCAAATTTCAGCGGAATGTGCCAAGGATATTCAAGGAATATCCTTTTGTTATGAGGGTTTATGAAAGAGGACAATATTTTAAGTTTAATATTTTAAATTCTATAAGATTCATGGATACAGAGATATTTATATAAAATTGATCGTTTGAATCAAAATGCTGCAAGAAGCGGAGCAAAAGAGTAAAGGTCTTTTCTTCGATTCTCTCTTGTCCTCATTTTCTTTAACGCATGATCACAGAGCTTTTATTTCAGATTGACACTTAGGAAATTCCATGCACTGCAGGGCTTGTTAGTTTTGCGTTTTTGTAATTATGATCTCGAATTAAATTTATCTAAAACAATGTATATGTGAATACGCGTATGTACGAGTACATACATTCACATGCATATACACAAAACATAATATTTAATTATAGAATCGGGTTTAAAAGGTGGGAAAAATAATATTAAATAATTATTAAAATTTTAGGCCGCACGTAACACAACTACTACTATTTCCTACTACTTTAAAAAAAAGGGCTATATTTGAGGCCTCATTTGCGCCCACATTTGAGACCACATTTGCACCTACATTTGTGCCCTCATTTGAGGCCTCATTGGTGGGCGCATATGTTGTTTCAAATCCGCTACCACAATTGTGGCTTTAAATGTGGACACAAATGGGGGATTATTTCTTAAGTGTCACAGGTCCGGAAAACAAGTTTATTCTATCGGGCTGAAACTTGGACAAAATGCTGTCCTTTTGAATAGTAATGAATACAGAAAGAATCTTGACTATAGAAGAAATATTTAGCGTGGGGGAAGGGATGAAATTCTTGACTTTTTTATGGAAACGGTTTACTTTAATAATTTTTTGTTCTAATAATTTAAATTGAAAAAATTCTTGTAATACCAGTTTCGATAGATTTTTTCACGCTCTTTTGATTGGTCATATTGTTTTTTACAAGAAAAAATTGTTTGATCCCTATAAATAGAAAATAAAAATAATAATGACTTTTTCTTAAAAAAAGGACATTTTTTTATTTATTTTTTATTTTTTTAAATGAAAGCCCTACTTTTTTCCTATAAAAAATCTTTGGAGTAAAATGTTGGATGAGAATTCCTAATCATCGAAAATAAAGGTTGAATAGAACCTAACGCTTATGACGCTCGCTGCCAGCGAGCATTGGTGCAGCGCGGCGGATCACTGCGCTGAACCAAAGTGCCAAATTGTATTGTTTATTTACAACATTGTAAAAGACTTAAAGTTACATTTAAATGCTCTTTGAATTTACAGGGTTGAGATTGTTATTACTGCAATGTCTGCATTACGTTTACTAAAAAATTTTGAAAAAATTAAAAAATGTTTGATTTAAAATTATTCCGAAAAATAAATAAATTTGATCGAAAAGATAAAAATTATATTTATACTTGCATGTATTAAAACTCCTGGAATTTTCAAGGAGGAATCGGACAAACAATCGGAACAAAAGTTAGTCCAAATGAATAATTTTGATTTTTGATATAGAAGACACATAAGTTAATGTAATTTTTTTCAGACCTGTATTTTTCACAAAATGAACCGTTAAAAATTGCAATTTGATGAAAATTAAAAAAAATTGACGTTGGAAATGATTATTCAATTTGGGTTAATTTGAACCTTAAATTAAAAAATCGTTTCCAACGTCAATTTTTTTTTAATTTTCATCAAATTGCAATTTTTAACGTCTCATTTTGTGAAGAATACAAGTGTCCACACTTCCACTGAATAAAATTACATTAACTTATGTGTCTTCTATATCAAAAATCAAAATTATTCATTTGGACTAACTTTTGTTCCGATTGTTTGTCTGATTCCTCTTAATATCTAAGTTATAATCTATTTGACAAGTCTAGTACGTCTAGTATGCTTTTTATCTTTTGGGAAGTAATCACATTTAGTGTCCAAGAAAAACCTTTTTAACTGCACACGAAGAAAAAATCTAACCTTTATAGCATGAAGTGCTTCCCTATCTTTATAGTAAGACACCACTCTTACCTTTAAAGCAAGAAATCACACTATAAAAGCAAGCGCTTCAGCACCAAAAAGCATGAGGGCTTGCTTTTGCAGTATGATTTCTTGCTATAAAGGTAAGAGTAGAGTCTTACTATAAAGAGAGGGAAGCACTTCATGGTATAAAGGTTAGATTTTTTTCCGTGCAGTCTTGCACTTTTAGTTGGTATAAATGCGTGATAATGTAGAGTTCCTTTGACCGTTTCTGCTGCATCAAAACTACTTTTAAGTTTTTCAGCAGTTATTTTTTGATCTTTTTGCTACTAAAAAAGATTTCAGTCATTTGATAATATTTTTTCCCCAAACTAATAAATATTTAAATAATTATTCCTAATTTTAATTTAAATAGACGCTATATTTAAAATAAATGAAAACAAGTTTTAAAGACAAAAAAAATGTTTTTCGTTTAAGGCAAATTAAAAACAATTTTTTTGGAAACTTTGTTTGATTTAGGAAGCAAATAATAAAAACTCCTAATCTAAATTTAACAGTTTTAAAAAATTATTTGTAAATCTAATAAATACTTAAAATTCAATAAGAATCATATGAAAATTTAATTAATTAATTTATTTATTAAAAGTAGTGAAAAAATTAACTTTAAGTAAACTGTAGACGGTTTCTCTAATGTAACATAAGAGCAATTTTCTTCATTTAGGTGCAAATCAAATAAATTTGGTTTTAATTTTGCTTAGATAGTGATAATTTTAACAATAACATATTTTTTAATTTTGCACAATAAAAAGAATATTTCGAAATAGTCATAAAGTGAAAATAAATTCCAGTAATGACAATCTCAACCCTGTAAATCTAGAGAGCGTTTAAATGTAACTTTAAGTCTATTACAATTTTGTAAATAAAAAATAAAATTTTGGCACTTTGGATCAGCGCAGTGATCCGCCGCGCTGCACCAGTGCCGCTGCTAGTGGCAGCGAGCGTCATAGGCGTTAGGTTCTATTCAACCTTTATTTTCAATGATTAGGTGTTCTGATCCAACATTTTACTACAAAGATTTTTTATAGGAAAAAGTAGGGCTTTCCTTTAAAAAAATTTTTAAAAAATTAAAAAATGTCCTTTTTGAATAAAAAGTTTTTTTATTTTTATTTTCCATTTTTAGGGTTCAAAAAATTTTTTCTTGTAAAAAACAATATGACCAATCGAAAGAGCGTGAAAAAATCTATCGAAACTGGTATTACAAGAATTTTTTCAATTTAAATTATAAGAACAAAAAATTATTAAAGTAAACAGTTTCCATAAAAAAGTCAAGAATTTCATCCCTTCCCCCACGCTAAATATTTCTTCTATAGTCAAGATTATTTTTGTATTCATTAATATTCAAAAGGACAACATTTTGTCCAAGTTTCAGCCCGATAGAATAAACTTGCTTTTCGGACCTGTGACAGTTGAGAAATAATCCCCCAAATGTGGCCTTTTATTTTTAATAGGGTACATAGATTTTACGGAGAATTCCTTTAAATTTACAGTATTTTGCACTACTTCTCAAAAACTGAACGAATTCAGGAATTATTATGGAAGTAATTTTTTCCGTGCATGTATCTTTTAGCATATTTATGAATGTTTTTCTAATTTTTGACAAAAAAGTTATTAGTTAACATAACTGTTACTTTGTTAGCAAAATATCACACTACAATTAAAAGAAAATGTCAAATTTCAAAATCTCAACATTAATATTTTACAAATTTAAAATTAGTTTGTACCAGAATAGATTCGGTTGACGGTTCATGATTTATTGATTAAGTAATTTTTAAACAGTTGCATAACAAAATTCTAATAAACTTTATTTGTAGGGTAACGTTGCAGATTTTATCTGCACGTTCTGTAAGCAATCTTTCCCTTTTTCGAAGGATCCTTTTGCGTTTACATAAACTCGAACTGAAAGCTCTAGACTGCCCAAGTAGCACGTAATATTACGTGAGTATCGCAGTAATATTACATTCAATATTGGTAATATTACGGGTTGATGTTACAGTAATATTACTGTGACATTAAAATCTCCTTGTAATATTACATTAATATTACAAATATGTAGTACAATATGTAGAAGACTTTCTAAAATATATTCTGAGAGCTAAGTAGCCGAGTGGTTTAAGGCATCTACCTACATGGTCAGCTTACAAGGGTTCAAGACTCGGTCCCCCAAAATTTTTTATACATTATATTTAATTGTAATATTACTATAATGTCACTGTAATATTACTGTAATATTACTTTGTAACATTACTGTAATATTACTTTGTAATATTACCTCAATATTACCTTGTAATATTACCTTGACGCGGACATTTTAATGTCACAGTAATATTACTGTAACATCAACCTGTAATATTACTAATATTGAATGTAATATTACTGCGATACTTACGTAATATTACGTGCTACTTGGGTGGCCTAAGTCCATTCGCCTATCGTCAACCAGAAACTAAAAATCTCTGTCAAAATTACGTATTTTTAAGAGTCGCTTACTTACCATTCTCTACTTTTATTTTTTCATTTACGCCACAATATGCTCGCTTTCTTTGTCTGAGTGTCCAAGAAAGGATGCCAGGTTTTTGCCATGGGCACAGCCGAGGGGTATACAACGAGAGATAAAAAGTGGATGTGATTCCCACCCTCTCATGGTGAAACCTGTCTGCCTAGAAGCCCGATTTTGGACATCGAGGTCCAAAATCGAGTATCGATTTTGGAATCGAATCGAATCGAATCGCATCGAGTAAAGGCAATAATAGATCTCGTTATTAACTAACGAGATCCGATGATCGAGGAGAGAGACCAAATGTTTCTCGAAAGGGAAACTTCCTGGTTAAGCCCTCGCGGGTAACACTTGGTTCCGCGGGTAAAAGTCTGAGACTTTTCTGTCTTTGAGTCGAGACGACTACTTTTTTTATAAATTTAATTATAAATTAAAATGGGGATTATTGTTCTATTTAAATCTTGCCGGTCTTAGAATGGTCATTTATGTAAAGTTTTCTGACACAATTTCAGTGTTAATATTCGACCTAACATTAATCAGTGGATTTCTGGTCGGGATAATTTACTCCCTAAGAGGCTACATTTTGTAAAACTTTGGGACAAGAGTCCCCTTTTTCCGAATAGCTGATTATTATTAAAATAAATTTGTGTTTGTTTTATTTTGTTAACCAGTGCTTTTTATTTAAATAGGTGGGTGGGAACTGTTGGGGAAGCTCTTCTCGTTTTCATCTTTCAGCACTGGGCCAGCGTTTGTTCCTCGTCGGCTTACGCCCCTCTTCGCCTAAAGAGAGCTGGCTGACGGATTATAGAAATCAAGGCAAACTTGTTCAAAACGGAAGGACGGCAGTGATTTATTCAGTAAATCACTGCCTGGCGCATCCCGCGCGGGATAAAGTTCAGCTATTTTGTACTTTTATTTTAAATGATTAATTTTAACTGAAACTTCCTTTGATTTCCTTTTCGTGCGACGTTATAACTGCTCTAGAGAAATTAAAAGTTTTATAGTTTGAAAGGCATGAAAAATTTACTTAAAAGTTAAATTATTAAAAGTTAATTGAAATTATATTTATATGTATATTAATTTATTAATTCAATTTAATAATTAACTGTCATAGTAGAAATAAATAATGTTTAATATTGGCTAATTATGATTATATTATTGATCAATGTGTGCCTTTCATCTTGAAAAAAATTTTTGTACAAAAAGTATTTTGATTTCATTTTTTTTACCTTATAATACAATTGTCTTTTGCCTATTGGCAGCCATAAAGGTTCCCCGTGGAATTATTCTGAAAATTACAAAACTTAAGTATGCGTCTACATAACGACTTGAAATTAGGAGTACTTGCATTTGCCTGAACCACCTAATATTGGTTTTTCTCGCCAGTGGAGAGAAAAAAAAACTGTAGAAAAACCTCTCCTGAGATAAACCAGTTATTGACAGTCGAGTTCTAATAATTTGGGCAGATCAATTACCGGCTGTGCACATCATTATACCTCGACATCAAATCATCCACTGAAATGATCTCGCGAGCCGAAAAATCCCAGGCTATTTGGCGCGAACCAAGCAAGCTTGACTTGGCGCGGCCGCAGAGTCTAGGATTTCACCAACTCAGCTAACCCCGTGGTCTTCTGACTTAATTTATTATTGACAAAAAACAATTAAATAAAGTAGTGTATTAATATACAACTGCTTAATTTTTTATACATATATTATTTTTTAATCTTCAAAGCTTCTGTCAGAGCAAAAGAAACTGGTTTTATTATCTATTTATAATAGATAATATAACGCTCGAAATTACCCAAACTTTAATTGCTTAGCAAATTTATTAATAATAATATTCATAATAAAATTTACACAAAATTAAAAACTTTAGCAGTCTCGCCACAGTTGAAGATTTTGGATTTATTTTGTAAACTGACCAATCTTGGTTTTAAAAATTTTGCAATTTTCGCTCCGTCTTATTGGACATACTCTTTGTTCATTAATTAAAATATTACATTTGTCATTAGGTTCTATTGATATAGAGAAAGTAATAATGGAAAGAGACTTTTTAACAATAGAGAAAGCAGTAAACAACGTTATTGACTTCTGCATTGAAAATGAGTGTGTGAAAGTTTTAGATCCTAATTTTTCAAAGCTGTTTCGTCTGGCTCAACTTGCTATAGAATATTTGTTGTATTGTAAACAGTATTTAGATCGAAGCGTCGTAATATTGAAGGAAGAATTAAATACAAAAATTAGAGAAAATATCATTCTAAAAAAAGAAATGGTACCTATAGAAGAGCAATTAAGAACTTTAGATCAAAAGTTGAACAACAAAGATAGTTTAACAAATGCCAAAATTAGTAGTACGCAAGGCGAAGTTCATAAGGTAAACAGATTATACTTTCTATGGATCTTTCAAGTATGTTATAAGTAGGGTAATTATATATTATGGTTTCACAGCTTTTGTTATTTTTTTGTATTTGCTGTTTATTTTTGCCTAGTTGATAGAGGGAATTGTTATTTTTATTTAGGGACAAAATTCCTGAATTGACTAATTCCTTTAATTTTCGTTGATTTCATTAGAAATTTTTTCCCATGCATGTATATTATATGAAAAATTACATGTTATTTTTGTATTGCTCTGTACAACCTTTGAAATTTGATTTGAAAATGGATTTTTTTGCAGCTATTTTCTGAATAGTTTAGTGTGAACCAGTTTGTCCAGACAGGGTTAACCACTTTTTCTTTTACTAATGTACAAGACATTACTGCGAATAATTTTTAGGTAGATATGGTTTATTTCCAGAAAGCAAAGCATACTGTTTAATTGAACATTTTTTTAGACAGTAACCGGACAATCCTATCTATAAAGGAAGTTATATGGAAATAAATTAAAGTGAGAGTAGAAAAAGGAAATTCTTATGCCGGTTTCCTTGACAAAAGAGTGAAGGTAAAATATACACTCTTATGCCGGATTCTTTGGTAAGAGAGAGAAGGCAAAGCGTTAAAATCTAACGCAAAGAGACACTCCTATGCTGAATTCCTTGGCAAGAGAGAGAAGCTAATGCGTTAAAACCTAACGGAAAAAGGAAACACTTATGCCACTTTCATTGGTATAAGAGATAGTGGCGGATCTACGTTGGGAGCAATTGCTCCCCCCAAGAACCTTACATTTGTATAAGAGAGAAAGAGATAACACTATAGTACGTGCTATCTCTTTCTATCCCATATATCGCCCGTTCCGAAAACTTTGCCTGGATCCGCTCCTAAAGAGAGAGAGAGAGACGTCAGGAAAACTAAGATGTTTCAATGGCTTTCTCACTCTTAGTTAAATGGAAGAGAGATAAGATAAAGGTGGCAATTTTCTCGTTGACAGAAAATATAACCTAACTTTTTGACATAAATTACTAACATAACGCTACAATTGTAAGATAAAATTTTATGATTAATTACCCACTAAAAAGAAAGTATTTGGCTTAAGCGTATTGTATTTAAGTTAACCACTTACATTTAAGTGGACAAACTCGGTTTCGTGGGTAAACCGTAAACTAAGGCACTGTGGTTCTTAACATATTTTAACTTAAAGGTCTTGTCACTGTAAAATTTCTTCCATATCTTGAATTTGAGCACTTCTTTGAGTATTTTAAAAAAAAATGCAGAATCTTTCATCTTGCCGTTTTTGAGAAAATCTGGTTTTTATGTAAAAACATTAATTTTTTCTTATTTTATAATAAACATTGTTCAATATAACTAAATAAAATTTACTTCAATCACATCTTTATAAAAAGTGAGTATTATAAAAGTTGTTTTGATATTTTTTACATGGCAAAAAGTGTAATTTATTTTTACTACAGCTGCACCGAGATAGATTTATGCAAATTTGTACAGTGATACTACAAAATGTTTCTCATAAAAAACGAAAAAATAAATCTTTCAACTTAAAAAAATCGACTTTCTTAACAACGGCTACTAGGATTTCAAACATATTTTATCCTAAATTAATGTGCTGTCACTGTAAAAGTTCATTCTTAACTTGAATCTGGATCATGCAATATATCAGATTTTTTTGCAAAATACTAAAAAAAGTATCCAGATTCAAGATATGGAAGAAATTTTGCGGTGACAGCATATTAGGGATAAAATATGTTCGGAATGCCAGTGGCCATTGTTATAGAAAATCAATTTTTTTAAGTTCAAAGATTTATTTTTTCGTTTTTCATAAGAAACATTTTGTAGTATCACTGTACAAATTTTCATAAATCTATCCCGGTGCACTTGTAGTAGATTTAATTCAGAGTTTCTTGCACTTAACCCTCCTGAGCACGAGTTTCTACCCCAAAAGTGGTTCCCAAATGCATACGTTTTTCTTACATTTGGAATTTAATGTAACTAAGTATATTAAGGTTTTTGGAGTCGTTGATTACGAATATGATGTTAAATTAACTTTTTGACAGTTGACAGCTGTCAAATCAACTGTCAACTTTGTCAAAAAGCAATTTATTTTAATGAAAGTGACAGTACAAGGGTTTCTAGGGGCGCTGATTACGAATATGTTGTCAAGTTGACATTTTGACAGTCGACATCTGTGAAACCAACTGTCAACTTTGACAAAAAGCAATTTATTTTGTTGAAAGTGACAGTATAAGGGTTTTTGGGGGCGCTGTTTACGAATATGATGTCAAGTTGACATTTTGACAGTTGACAGTTGTCAAATAAGATGTGAGCTTTGCCAAAAAGGAATTTATTTTGACTACAATGACAGGATAATGGTTCTTAAGGTCTCTGATATCAAATATAATGTGAAATCAACACTTTGACAAATGACATCTGTCAAATTAACTGTCAACTTTGTTGAAAAGTGAATTGTTTTTATGAAAAAGTCAGTAACAAGGTTGTCGTATTCTAGCTGTCAAATAAACTGTCAATTATATAAAAAGATAATAAAATATCTTCGTTACTATGGCAGCTATCAACCATTTTATTCCCAATTCAGTATCAGGATCCTTTCGAATTTTTTTTATAATAATTTATAAAACAGAATCAGTTTTTAGCAAAATTGAAAGTTGATGTCAAGTTGTATTTAATTTGACATTAAATTCGTAATTTTTTATGAAAATGACAGATAAAGGGAATTTGGGATCGCAGATTATGAACATAATGTCAAATTGACATATTTACAGTTTACAGCTGTTAAATCAACTGTTAACTCTGACAAAAAGCAATATATGTTTAAGAAAGTGACAGTTACAGGCTTTCGGAGACGCTGATTAGGAATGTAATGTCATATTTAATACAAATTGGTATATAATTTCACCTTGCTAAAAACCTTGCTTAACTCTCAAAATGACAATTTTACATCATATTTCAAATCAGCGCCCCAAAAAACCCTTCTGCTGTCACTTTCAGCAAAATAAATAGGTTTTTTGCAAAGTTGACAGTTGATTTGACAGCTGTCAACTGTCAAGATGTCAATTTGACATCATATTCTTAATTAGCAACCCCAATAACTCCTATATACTAATTTTTATGAATATAAGATGATTTTAAACATAATTATCTAAGTATGAATTTTGTAAAATTTTGGGCTATTGCTACTTTTTAAAATATTTTTTAATAATACTATTTATTAATAAAAAATTTAAATGTTGCTTAAAATCATGTGCATGATAATCTCTAACTCCAAACTTTGACTTACATTTTGTTTTAGACCGGAAAGTTAATTTTGGCAAATTGTAATGACTAAAATGTTTGGGCATACGGAAACAACTTAGTTTGGACGAATATATTCGGCTCTATGCTTAAAAGGGTTAAATAATTTTTGAATCTGTGATGTCATTTATTAAAATAAGACTAAATTTCACTTTTTTGCTAAGTAAAAATATCAAAATAGCTTTAATAATACTCATTTTTCATAAAGATATGTTTTATGTATATTTTATTTAGTTATATTACACAATGTTTTTCATAAAATACGAAAAAATTAATGTTTTAACATAAAATACGAAAAAATTAATGTTTTGACATAAAAAACCGATTTTCTTAAAAACAACTGGACGAAAAGTTTTGGATTTTTTTTTAAAATACTCAGAGAAGTGCCCAAATTCAAGATATGGAAGAAATTTTACCGTGACAGGACCTTTAGGTTAAAATGCGTTAAGGACCACCATGAAGGTTCAACCAAATGATTTCTGTTTATGTCAAATACTTACCTTTCTTTTTGATGAATTGAAGTTTGAATGAGTGGAGTTGGCCATACATACTCACAAAGTGAACGTTCTGACTCGCAAATAAATCGTTTTCAACAAGGAAATACACAATTTTTTGAAAATATGATAAAAGGGAAATGTGACAAGTATGATTTATTTATCATTGTTGTCGGTGTGACAGAAAAGTGCAGCAGTTTGAAGGGATCCACCATTACCGACACAAAAGTCACTAGACGCAGCGGTAAATTCAAAAGTTGAAAATAAATTGAAGTGAATGTAAATATGTAGGGGAGACCGCGGCTATTCGTCTCACGTTTGGTCAGACAGGAAAAAAGCTAAGAAATTATGTTTTAAATCCAAGCAAGGATATATGGTTTAGTAGCCTATAATTTGCACTTTCAAATTTGCAAGGACTTTTTGATTTATCTTTTTTAGTTTTAGCTCTAGATAACTTTCAATGCACGGTGGGTTCGAACCAAGATCAACCGAATATACACGGAAAGAATTAATTTATTAAATTTTATTCAAATAGTCGGTGAAACTCAGGACATAGAGACATTTGTATAAAACTTAAACTTGTCGACTAAAACTTAAAGACAGTCGATTAAAACTTAAAGACAGTCGATTAAAACGTGCAACACGTCGGTGAAAATTTGAGATTGACGTTTTAAAAATAAATTCAAACAACTTTTTAACGAACTTCTCGTCTTTTCTAGATCGCACACATACCATTTAATCGACTGCTTGACGATTCTTTCTATTGTGCTTATGAATAAGTATGCAATAATATTTCAAGCTTTATGAAAATGGATCTATGTCCTGGTTTTCATCGACTTTTGAATATATATTAATAAATAAATTTTTTCCGTGTACCGAAATATATGTCGGGTAACCACGGACATTTTTAGTCGTGTACTATCAGACACATTTTGTGTGTAGAAATCATTTGTTTCTGTCAAAATAAGAAATGTGTTGTTTACGTTTGGTTAATTGTAATTTATACAAAATTAAGAATCAATGTTTAATTTATAGCAAAAGGACAGAAATTGATTAAAAAATAGCTGTACAACGGGTATTTTATTTTAACAGCACTTTTCTTAGCGTTTAATTAATCATTTTCTTATTGTCCGGAGATACCCAACACTTTTTTTTCATAATTATTTTTAGCGTAAAATAGTTTTCTTATTCTTTTATTCCCTGTACGTTTATTTTTTGTATTTATTTTTGAAGGTATTGGTAATGATACTCTAACTATAATATATATTTTTAGCTTAAAAAATACAAACATTCGATTTTCTCAAAAATGTGTCTAACGATTTTTTTCTTTTTAGTCATAAATTACTCAGGAGACATATTAGATTAGAAATTCACAAGAAAAGTAGATGTGCTTGAACCTTTGGGTTTAACTTGGTTTGGACCCACCGTGAATGCAGATATACTAAATTGTCAAACTGAAATTTCGGCAGGTAAATGGGCTCACCCCATCCGGTTGACCAAGAACGCCTCTTATGTACCAAGTTTGATGAAATTAAATTGGAAAATTTTTTTCGACCGCCATATTGGATTCGCTATTTTGGATTTTTAATAATTGACATCAGATTCGCAATCGGAGACCCGTAAAACCCTATATACCAAAATTTATGAAATGAAATTGAAATTTTTCATTTTTGACCGCTATATTGAATCCGCCATCTTGAATTTTTGAAAAACGACTTCAGATTCGTTATCAGAGACCCCAAAAACTTTTGTGTACCAAGTTTCGTAAAAATTAAATAAATAATTTTTTTCGTCCACCATATTGGATCCGCCATTTTGAATTTTTGGAAAATGACTTCAGATTCCTTATCATCAAAGATCCCAAATACCTCTATATACAGTAAAACTCATCTATCCGGGTAAAATTGCATGATATATAAATTCAAGGGACTGGCAAAAATATCTGATTTAAGCAGGAATCCGATATATGCAGGTCCGATATACGTGAGTTCTACTGTACCAAGTTTCATGAAATTAAATTGAAATTTTTTATTTTTGACCGCCATATTGGATCAGCCATTTTAAGTTTTTAAAAATTTACTTCAGATTCGCAATCGGAGACCCCAAAAACCCCTATATACCAAGTTTCATGAAATGAAATGAAAATTTTTTTTTTTTGACTGTTATTTTGAATTCGTCATCTTGAATTTTTTAAAAACGACTTCAGATTCGTTATCAGAGACCCCAAAAACCCCTGTGTAACAAGTTTCGTGAAAATTAAATAAATAATTGAATTTTCGTCCGCCATTTTGGGTCCGCTATTTTGGATTTTTGAAAAATTACTTCAGATTCGTACTCAGGGACCCCAAAAACCTACGGGTACCAGGTTTTATAAAGTTCGGCCTATTTTCAAAGATTTGGTACACTAGGCTAATATTTTACAAAAAAGTCATTTCGGTCGCCATATTGGAGCCGCTATCTTGTATTTTCGTATTTGGGTGATTCTCCAAAAACAGGGTACTTTTGATTCTTGATTTTTGCCATGCACAGGATGCATTTCACGTCAACTGTCCAGCCAAAAAAAAAATTTTGTTTAATCCTTTCCCAATTTTTTTTATGAGTTGTCTTATAGGTAAGTAGTTTATCAGCCAAATATTTTTGGATTATATAAAAAATTGCCCGAGAGGGAGGGGGTTAAAGTTTTGAACTTTTTGTTAAGACGCTCTCATTTGTTTATTTATTTAGCTTAAAAAAATGATAAAAAAATTTTTTGGTACATGATTTTTCTAGATTTTTTCATCAGCTTTCGATTAGCGTGGTCTATTTAAAATTTTTTTTTTATTTTGACCAAAATTTTTGAAAATTAAATAAATTTCACTTTTTTTCGTCTTTGGGCTCGTTTTATTTTTTTTATTTTATTTTCAAAAGAAAGCTGAGATTTTTTCCTACAAAATATGTAATTTTCAAAAAACCGTTTTTTTTTGTTTTTGAGAAATTTAATGTTGAAGTTAGCGCGCCACGTCAAGGCGAAGTCTCACTCTACCGCCCCGCTTGTTGCTGTGCGCTGTTTGCATCATTACGTGGATATTTAATTATTCTAACCCTTAATTGAACTTTTCTCTGCATTTTACAGTGCTGAGACTGACATGAAAACAATTATGTGCCTACACTATAGTTCTTTTATTTATTTTTTTATGTTTAATTTTTTTTGGTTATTTTTTGATATTGCTTTCTTATAGAGAAAGTATTGTTTTATTTCAACAGGATCGATTGACATTTTCTGAAATATCTTGACATATTTTGAACTCAGGATGTCAAAAATGATGTTTTTAAAAAATGTCTTGCTTATGTGTGCATGTAGTTATGTATGTTAACAGTATGTTAGGCTCAATATTTCGAAAACAATAATAGTTAAAACAATGTTTTTTTGCGAAATTATAGGTCTTTAAGGGGGACAAGTTATGTATACCAATCGATGTGGTTTTAAACTCTCCGCAAAATAGGTGTATATAATTTCTTATAAAATGTAAATAAGATTCCGTAAGTTACGAACCTTAATTTTTTTTTTAACAATGATAACTCTGAATAACATTACATTAGACTGTTTGCAAAGAGCTCATTTGATTAATTTTTAGTGACCTACAAGTAGTCAGAAATATATTAAAAAAGCAACAAAATATAAAAATAAAATTGTTAAAGAACATAATTTTCAATATTTTTTGTTTATAGAATATTAAAAACTTTTTATATATATTTGCACTAAAAGAATCGCTAAGAGCTTAATCGATGTATTTTTAAGAAGATAAACAAAAAAAAATAATCTGATTTTACTGTTTTAAAAAAATATATACATTTTCGAAATTTTTTTTTTTCAAAATGTTTAAATTTTAAAAAAATGTAGTTAGAAGTGATAGATCAGACTCAAAAGTAGGGCATAATTTGTCCCCCTTAAGGGGGCAACCCTAGTTGTAACTTTCAAAAAATCGATTTTTTCCCCCATTTTTTCAAAGTTTAGGTCCTTGAAAATACGTCCCTGAAGTTTTAAGTCGGTTTTTCAAAAATTGAATGAGATATACAGCCTCGAAGGGCGGTGCGCATCAGGCTATTCAGAGTCCGGCTGAAGTAAGTTGAAACTTTAAACTCATTTTTCTCAAAACAGTGTTTTCAAGATCGGTGACCAAAATTTCTTAAAAACTACCGAACCGATTTTGCCCAAATTTTGTGGGCTTCTTTTAGACATAAAAATCTAGTACTTAATCGAAGGATTTTTTTTTTATGAAAAACTCTCTTTTTTACAGCTAAAAAACCATCGTTTTTTTTTTGTGGAAATCAAAAATTTGAGTTTGAGCAACTGTCATTTTGTCAAAAATGAATTTTTTTATTCCTTCGATTAAGTAATAGATTATCTTCTACTTTAACTAAATTCGTTTCAATTTTGTGCTTCAGACGAACCAGCTCTTTATAATATTGGTCACCGCAAACCATGTTTTCTACGCAGACCTTCACGGGATCACGCACCACGCCTCCATTTTTAAATGTTTTTTAAATTTTTTTGCGAGAATTTGTAGTTTAAATTGTCTATTTTTAGTTCAAAAATTGTCAAGATAATTCAGAAAATCTCAATCGATCATGTGGAGATAAAACAATACTTTCTCTATGAGAAAGCAATATCAAAAAATTACTAACAAAATTTAAACATAAAAAAATAAACAAAAGAACTATACTGCAGGGGCGGGTTCCATTTCAAATCAGGCAGGATGTCCACTTGTGATCACAGAATGTGATGAGGATGAAATATGTTAATTTTGAATGGAAATTAGGTGACACGTATTTTTGCGAATTGCGAAAAAAAAATTTTCCTTGAAGTTATGAGCATTTGAATTTTGAAGACTTTTCAGTAAAAAAAACTCAATTTTTTTTCTTTTAATGTTCATATTTCTTGATCTAATTAAAATATTTAGGTTTTCTTTCCAGATTCTGATAGGGTTTTTCAATCTCTTTCAATATCCACAATAAAATTTTAAAAACATTAAAAATTGACGAACTGACAATGGTTTTTTAAAAAAAATTAAAAAGTCGATTATCTCGGAAAACCCACACTTATATTTTTTTGCTGATTTTTTTTTAACTTTTTCTTAATATAAGGAATATATACTGTGAAAATTACATTGGCTAAACAATTTTTATAATAACTAAAAATTAAAAAAAAAAAATTTTTTAAACGATTGTAAAATCTGTTTGAAAAAAAAGTAGAATTATATTTACCTAAAGCATTTCATATTTCGCTTACTTTTTCAACTGTGATGTAAAGAATTAAGTTTTTTTTTCACAAGTCTATAGAAATCCAGTCGTGTTTAACAGTTCTGGCCATATAACAAGTAGTTCTTGTCGGGGATCTTGTACCTTCATTGTAATTTTTTATTTTCTACCTGACATTTTTAAAAACGAGCGATTGGCTGAACCCCTTCCACTGTGGAAATTAAATTGAATAATAATTTTTGCATTAACTAGAAATTTAAAAAAAAAATTTTTCATTTTTTTTTTATTGATAAGAAAGGAAGATATACATTTTTTTCAAAAAATTCAAAAAATCGAAAATTTTTAAATTATGCATTTTTTTATGAACTGCTGATAAACTTTCTATAATTGAGTATTACCTGTTATTTCGTCATATTTTAGAATAATTTGACAAAAAATATCGTATCACTGAGATATATAAGTATAAAATTGGTTTCTGGATCAAAAAAATTGAAAAACCTACATTTTTTTTTATATTATTGACTTTGTGTTAGATGGCTTTTAATCTTTTTGCATTAATTTTGTTATGTTCCTCTGAATTGTTTGGGGTAAAAAAATAAAAACCAGAAAATCTAATAGATTAAATTTAAATCCTATTTAACCTAAATCCCATTTAACCTAAAAAGCATTCTGCCTAAAACCCATTAAACATAATAAATCTTATTTAACCTAAATTACATATAACTAAAATCCCATTTAAACTAAAATGCATTCATATGTATGTGTGGAGAAGATTTTTTTTCAATTTCGGGAAGGAAACACACCTTTTTTGACACCTGTTTCCTTCCCGAAATTGAAAAAAAATCTTCTCCACACATACATATTAAAAAATGGAAGGGATAAATAGTTCTACAAATCTAAAATGCATTCAGTCTAAAACACATTAAACCTAAAACTTATTTAACCTAAATCCCATTTAAACTAAAAAGCATTCTACCTAAAACCCATTAAACATAATAAATCTTATTTAACCTAATTTTTATTTAGCCTAAATCCCATTAAACCTAAAATGCATTAAGCCTAAATCCCATTTAACCTAAATCTCATTCAACCTAAAATGCATTTAGACTATGACCCATTAAATCCAAAAAGGCATTCAGCCTAAAACTATTTGTCCTAAATCCCGTTTAGCCTAAATTTTACATTATAAATTTCGTTCAATGGGATTTAGGCCAAATTTTTTTTAGCTATATGCATTTTAGGTAAAACAGAATTTAGGCTGATTGCATTTTAGGTTAAATTGGATTTAGGCGGAATGCATTTTTGGTGAAATGGGATTTAGGCTGAATGCATTTTAGGTTAAATGTGATGTAGGTTGAATGCATTTAGGGTTAAGTGGGGTTTATGATGCTTCCATGTTAGGTTAAATGAGATTGAGGATGAATGCATATGAGGTTAAAGGGATTTAGGTTAAATACAATTGAAGTTAAATAGAAATTAGTTTAAATAAGAGTTAGGTTAAATGGTATTCAGGTTAAATGGGATTTATACTTAATCCATTTTAGGTCAAATGAGATGTAGGATAAATGCTTTTAGGGATAAATGGGATTTAGGCTAAATGCATTTTAGGATAAATGGGTTTTAATCTGTGAATGCATTTTAAGTTAAATGGGATTTAGGATGTATGCTTTTTAGGTTTAATGGGATTAAAGTTAAATTGGTTTTAGGCTGAATGCATTTTAGTTTAAGTGGGATTTAGGCTGAATGCATTTTAGGTTAAATGGGTTTCTTGCTAAATGCATTTTAGGTTAAAGGGGATTTAGGCTTAATACAATTTAGGGTAAATGGGATTAGGCTGAATGCATTTTCGTCAAGATAGTTTTAGGCTGAATGGGATTTAGGCTAATTTGGTTCTAGGTTTTTCTCGAAAAATATTTATTTTGATGAAAAAAAATTTTACAACATGACATGCGTATTTTTATCAGATTAACAATTTGGCAAGGTTGAGGCAATGTAAAAATGCTTTGCCTCAACCTTGCCAATATTGCTGGAACATCCGGTGCTGTTCGGGTATGCACTGAGAAAATTCTATCTGTGATGATTACAGAACTAACCTGTACTGCTCGGACGAAATGACCATTTCTGTTTTATTTACTTATTAACCTTGTTTTCCTTAAGAATATGTCTTCTAATTTTACAAAACGTTTTGTAATCTGTCATTAGATGTACTATACTTCGCATCAAATTTTTGTTCTGTTATTATTACAGGATTAGGAGGAAAAAAATTACCTTGAAATACAGCGATCTGTCATAAAAGAAAGTTAAATTATTACAAAACTCATTATATAAAGCTGTAAGGTTCCTTTAGGCACAGAGTGCAACATAGGCAAGATAATTTTACAGAACTGCTTTGTAAGCATTACATACGTACGCAACATTAAAGAAGGTAACATTCGGCAGCTTTCGGCTTCTTCCGGCATCTTACGGCTTCACTCGGCAACAGACGACGCTAAACACGACGTTGTAGTTCATATAGACGGGTCAAAACTATCTGACATGTGCTGTGACAGTTGTGGTCATTAAGGCGTTCGTGATAGGGTCGGGTCGCGCGAGTTCGAATCTTTCACGATGCGAATTTGTTTTCAAATAGTTAAAAAAAATATATTTGTAAGCAACAGGAGGGAGGGTGTATCAGTAAATAATTGTAGGTTACGTGCGAGTTGCGTACATAAATTGACTGAAAGAGAACAACTGAAAAACTGGAAGAGAAATTATAACATAAGTCTTTCTTAGACTCTTTAATACTCGTTAAGTATATTTTGTCCTGTAATTTTATCACTACGTACGTTAATTTCTTTGTTTCTGTAACATTAAATAGTATGAGACAATCTCGTTTTTTTATAAGATCATTTTATTTACTATTTACTGAAGGTGGCGTTTCGTCCGAGCAGTACCATAGCAGTTCTGTAATCGTTACAGATATAATTTTCTCAGTGTGTGCTAATGAGAAGTATATCTAATAAAATATATTAGAATTTAATAATTTTTGGAACAGAATTATGTTGCTTTTAGAAAATTATTTTTTAAATAATTTCTGTCAGAAAATACTTATTGGCAAAAAATACTTTTTGTCAGAAAATCATTTTTGTCAAAAAATACTATCTGTAAGAAAATACTTTTTAACAAAAAATTCTTTCTGTCAGAAAATACTTTTTGTAAAATAATAAGGTTGATGTGCCCGCCGAAGGCGGGCTCGAAAGCTAGTGTTAAATAAAATGTTTACAACAACAAAAAATTATTTAAGTCTTTATTTCCATTACATTTTAAAAACTGACATCGGATTTGTAATTATCAATCGCAAAAACCTCCAAGTATCAAATTTGAAGCAAATTCAAGCAATTATCAAAAATATTGTCCTTCATCTTATATCCGCCATTTTTAATTTTTTAAATTGAAACAGGATTCTTAGTAAGCGACCTCAAAAACCCTTGAGTACAAATTTTCAACAGAATCTAACTGCTGGGTTTCCAGGGAGCATGAAACGGTTAAAATAAGCTTGTGACATATTGAAAAAATCAGAAAATGTCATAATTAATTAAAAGAATTCAAAAAAAATTTATTTAAAAATATTATTAGAAAAAATTTTCTTCTTTCCAAAAGTGCCCTGTTTCTGAAGAAGTGCCTATATGTATTTGCAAATATTTACAGCTGAGAACTTGAAGACACGATATTTTGTTGCTTTAAGGTATTAGTCGCGTAAATACTCCCTCAAAACTCCCGCAAAATAAAAAGAACAAAAAATAAACTTTTATATCAACTCACTTGCTTCCCTGTGACCTCTTCTAATGTAATATATGTTACTTTCACGATTTTGAGTCAGGTACTATAAGTTATCGTAATGTATTGCTCACACGTTTTCGACATTTTTCAATGAAACCACGTGAAAATGAAAAATTATGAATTTTTAAATTATTGTATTTTTTATACGGCGTGGTCAATAAAATTAATTTTTTTAAAGGATTTATTTTATCTCAATGTGTAACTTAGTAGTTTTATTTGAAAAAGTGACGACTTGTTTTTTTATAATTGAATATAAGAGACGTTTTATACATGCATTTTGTGCTATTACATGTAAAAGGTATAAACTTTGAATTAATATTTTGAAGCTCAGAAGTGGTCAAAATTAATAGGTTAGATCTCATTTCATAGATAAATACCTCATGAATACAGATACAAAGTTTTAAAAAAATCTGACGAAAATCATTTTACGCGACTAATACCTTAACTTAATCTCTTTTCTTCTTCTATATGAAAATATTGATTAAAAAATCTTTTTTGAGAAAAAAATCGTGCTTTTTGTTAATTAATTGTTTATAACTTTTAACATGTCTGTCATAAACAAATTTTAATAACAGAATCTGAAAGAGCTATAAATTTTACGTTGAAAATGGTTTGTTTTAAATTTTTAGAAAATTTTTTTATTGACAAGAAATAGCATTAAAATTTTGATAAAATTTGTTTCCTCTTGGGCGTTAATGGGTTAAAACAAATACAAGTAATATTCGATACATATAAATAAAAGAGCATAGGTGTATCGAAAAAGCACACCTAAAAGCATAAAAAAACTTACCCAAAAGAATTAGGCTTGTAAATTCGTGTACAAAAAACGTAAATCTCAGTAAGTAAAAAACTTCTCGCGGGACGCATAAAAACATAAAACTTTACCTGACACGACGTTGAATCAATAGAATCACAATTAATTTTGTTTACCTAATTAAAATGTTGAGACCTATATTCTATAGCGACCTTTTCCTTCTAGATTCTAATTAAAGCGTGAAATTGCTCATGAGCCGATTTACCCGGCGGTTCGGTTTGCCCCGCTCTACTTTAATAAATAAGCTTATTTTAATGCAAGTAAGTTAGTAATTGAAGACAATATTTACATTTAATGTTGAAATTAAAGTATATATTTTTGAATAAAAAGTAACGCATTTTACAAACTTGATAAAAACTTTTGTTTTTTTATTTTCATAATTGAAATTAATTTAAAAATTAAAACTTCCAATTTTTATATTACAATCGATTAAATATCTTTTCAGTGCCATAGAAAAAGAATTATTTATTTTATTTTCTTATATTAACTAATTTGTGTAAATTATTTATTTCGAAAACAATGCGTTTATTAATACAGGTATTAAAAATTTAAAAATGTATTTACCAACGTTAAAAGTAAGTTCCAGTAAATATTAATAAAAATTATTTTATAATTTTAACATTAATCAAAAATAAAAATCGGGCAAGTACGAGTTACAATCGTACCAAGTCGAAGGGTTCCGTACCGCTCTAATTTTCTTCATTTATTAGAGGTAGAGATTAAAAATTTTCCACCAAGAAACTATTTTTAAAAATATTTTTTATTATATACTAAATAAAATTTTATTGGTACAAATTTTTAGCACTAAAAGCCAAAACTTTTGCAGCTGGGAGGTCAGGGATATTTTTAAATATGTTTTAAAACAAAAAGGAATTCACCAATTATTATTCAAACTTTTTTTTAAAAAAAACACGATTAATTGTGGCTCGTAAATTCTATGAAGACGAACATAATCAAACTTCTATATATTTTTCCTGTAATCTACACGTCAAACTACATATGTGTACTAAATTTTAACACCATAAGTAAACAATTCTGGGCACCAAGAGGGGAACAGTTGTCATTTATTCCATTTTTTTTTCAGGAAATCATGGATTTTCGATAGTAAACACTATGAAGACCGCCTTTACGAAAGGTCTCTATAATTTTCCTGTAATCTTCACGGAAATCTACATACGTGTACCAAATTTCAGCATCCTAAGTCAAATAGTTTAGAAGATTAGGGGGGGGGGGGACATGGTTATTTTTTCGAATTTTTTTCAAAAAATCGTACTTTTTGGCTAGTAAACACTATAATATTCTATAATTTTCCTGTAATCTACACGTAATCTTAATACGTGTACCAAATTTGAGCATCCTAAGTCAAATAGTTTGGAATTTTAGGGGGGAGGGACATGTTCATTTTTTTGCATTTTAGGGCAAAAAAGTGGTTTTTGATGGATTTCGGCATGTTCATGATCTCGAATCACGTTTTCCATAGCATTTTTGTTAAGGCCGTGACTATTCGTACAGATTTTCTGTACGAATAGCCAGACCGAGGTGGAACGGCTATTCGTACAGAAAATTGAAACACTGTCTTTGGGAGCGTAATACCTTTTGTTTTGGTTGTGAAAAATCATAATAAAATGTTGGAAATGCTAAGGGGGGGTTCTTGTGTTACAAACAGTGGTCTTTTAACCAAAAGATATCCGTGTAACATTAATTTTCACAAAAAGAAAGATTTTGACAATTTTCTGTATGAATAGCTGCTCCATTGAGGTTTGGCTATTCGTACAGATTTTCTGTACGAATAGCCAGATCACATAGAACGAGCTATTCGTACTTATTGAAGCAATTTTCTGATTGGTCGAGAATTGCATTACAAATTTCTGATTGGTCGAGATTTTCTGTACGAATAGACACTCCGTTTTGTTAATCCAAGGTGAAATTACATATGCGTACTAAATTTGAAGACTCTAGCTCATACGTATAGTTTAGAAGTTAGAGGGGATGCGAAGACGGACATACGTAGTGATTTTAATAAGGTTCGTTTTACGGTACGGCACCCTAAAACATTAATTATTCTTAATAATGAAATTAATATTATTGAAAAAGTTCGTGCATTAAATCTGGATATTTTAATATTTTTATGGCTTATAACATTGTACTCATTTATTTATATTTCAAAATTTCGTTTTCGATGTTATTAATTTTTAAACCAACTTTATCCCACCTAATTCCTTTACCATTCACAAAGGGGAATTCCGTCAAGAGAACCAACGATGAATCCAGCGGAGAAACGCCACGACCAAAACGAGAACTTTACACCCAACTTTACAGTCGAAAATGGACACCACTAAATATCACCAAAAAGAAATAATTCTCGCGATAAACACGTGCGTCGTTAACCCTCGGTCCTAGGACTACTGCCGCCAACGACGACCACGTGGCTCTTCCAAAACTAGGCAAGGGGTGGGGACTCCGACCCTTCCGCATCCTTCCTCTTCGTCGCTCCGATTGGCCGAAATACTCTTTCTCCGTCAGACTCCAAGAATACGCCTGTAACCAAGGAAAAGAGGTCGCTTCGATAACCGAGGAAAAACGCGAAAAATAGCGCGAAACAATTTCTCAGCAATTTGATTAGCTATCTCACAGTGGTCTTGAAGCTAGAAAGTTCCGACCTAAAATGACGAAAAAAGCGGCTAATAAGGAAGTCTTCTGTTTGATGTGAATATCACAAATCCGTTGGATTTGAAATCCGAGCTGATCTTTTAAGCAAGATATTGCAAAATGATTTAAAAATATACGATTTTTCTCGACCAATCAGAAATTCGTAATGCAATTCTCGACCAATCAGAAAATTGCTTGAATAAGTACGAATAGCTCATACTATGTGATCTGGCTATTCGTACAGATTTTCTGTAGCCAAACCTCAATGGAGCAGCTATTCGTACAGAAAATTGTAAACATCTTTCTTTTTGTGAAAATTAATGTTAGACGGATATCTTTTGATTAAAAGACCACTGTATGTGACACAGGAACCCCCTCTTAGCATTTCCAACATTTTATTATGATTTTTCACAACCAAAACAAAAGGTATTACGCTGTCAAAGACAGTGTTTCAATTTTCTGTACGAATAGCCGTTCCACCTTGCTCTGGCTATTAAATCTAAATTATTATATCTAAATTGCATAATTAAAGATTCCAGTGTATTTAAATTTTGTACTCTTACCTTGTTTTTAAGTTGTGCATCCTTAATGGTAGTATGTTTTTTGCAATACCCAGCCCAACGTGTATGAATACTTGTTACAGTTTCTTTGTAAATTCAATTTGTATGCTATGCAAATTAAGAAAAAACTATATTAAAAAGTTACAATGGAAATTAGTTTAGATTAAACTTAAACTGCTAAATGCGTTATTTATTCAAAATGATATAATTTATCTTAAAAGATTTATTGAATGAATATTATTACAGAAATGTATTCATATATATGTATATAGCCTTAAAGATATAAAAAACAATTCTTTAATTCAAAAATATATAATTAAAAACTGAAAAAGTTAATTAAATAATTAATTTTTTTTTGTAAATGAGCATTTTTATTACTATTTTTGGATTTAAGAATTGTTTTTTATACCTTTAAAGCTATATACATATATATGAATACATTTCTGTAATAATATCTATTCAGAAAATCTTTTAAGATAAATTATATCATTTTAAACAAATAAGGCATTCAGCAGTTTAAGTTCAATCTAAACTAATTTCCATTGTAACTTTGTAATATAGTTTTTTCTTAATTTGCATAGCATACAAATGGAATTTACAAAGAAACTGTAACAAGTATTCATACACTTTGGGTTGGGTCTTTCAAAAAACTTACTACCATTAAGGATGCACAACTTAAAAATAAGGTTTTTTTTTGTCGAGGTTTATGGGAAACGCATTTACGCAGAAACGGGGCATGACCCGGAATTCGAATCAAAAAGATGACAAGAATGCCGAGACATACGCCCGAGTACTGTTGGACTCGTGCCCGGATTCTCCGGCCACAGTATACACTGAGTCATACCAACTAAACTTTCATCGCTTCGCACCAACCTTTCTCCCCGGCCGCTCTCGCATTACTTCAGGGATAGGTTATAGGTGCAACTAACCGTACTTCGGTTCCTTTTTTTCGTATTTATCTGGTACTCTAGGGCTGTCGACTTGCTGCAATTCTTTGCTGTTCCTCGTACTTCTTGGTCTTCAATACTTCAATAATAAAGTTGCTTACTGTGTTCCAGAAGTCCTTGCTTTTTAGCATAAGAGAAACTAGATTATCTGGTGTAATGTCGTTTGCTAGCTCAGATTCTGTCTTATGCTTAAGGGATGCCCATCTATTGCAAACGAAGAACGTGTGATGAACGTCGTCCTCGGTCTCGCAGTAGTCGCACATTGAATTTGGTTTCTTGTTCATCCTGAACAGGTACTTATTGAAGTGACCGTGACCACTGAGAAACTGCGTAAGGTGAAAGTTGACTTCACCATGCTCTCTCTCAATCCAGAGTTTAATGTTGGGCATCAACCTGCGTGTCCATTTTCCTGGGTTTCAGTATTCCATGCTTCTTGCCACATTACGATAGTTGATTCACACTCTGTTCTCCTGAACAGTGGGGCAGGTTCTCCGTTCTTTTTCTTAAGGAATGAGCGGCTTCTTTCAAATGCCAGTAGGTGAATAGGTATTACAGAGGCTATCAGTAGGGCTGCTACTGCAGACACTGTTCGGTATGCGGCTGCTATTCTTAGCGCGCCCCTGCGTTGTACAGTCGCCATTCTCATCCTGTACGTATTGGTTTTCAACGCGTCACCCCACACTTCAGAGCCGTAGAGCATGATGGAATGCGTGACACTAATCAGGAGCCTTCTTTTGTCTTCACTAGGGCCGTTGACGTTTGGCATCAGTCGGGTCAGTGCTGCAACAAGTCTTTCGGCTTTTGCGGCAGCCTTTTTGATGTGCTCAAAGAAGGTCATTTTTCGATCGAAAATGATTCCGAGGTATTTCACGGAGTTTTGCTCCTTGATAGTGTCATTAATTACCTGGACTTCAAAGGTGTCATGCACAGTTCTTTGTCTAGTCAGCACAACCAACTCGGTTTTGCTCGCCGCAAGCTTGAGGCCGTGGTCCATCAACCAGTCATTTATAATCCTGTCCGCTCTTTCTAGCTTAGTCTTAGCAAGACCGTGGGTTCTTGCGATGACGATTACTACTATGTCATCCGCAAACGCAATGATTATGACCCAGTCTGGGAGCTCTAACCTGAGTATGCCGACATATGTGGTGTTCCACAGGTCTGGTCCTAGGGCGGAACCTTGGGGAACTCCTTATGTCACTTGCTTGGTTCTTGTTCCTTCTGATGTATTGTACATCAACACCCTGTTGTCCTGATAGTCGTTGACTACTTTCATGATATAATCAGGCGTGTTAAATGAACTGAAGGAACCAAAAGGATGTCAACCCAATGGACTGAGTTGAATGCATTTTGTAGGTCTAAAGTCATTAGCACACAGATGCTTCTGGTCTTATGTGGGCCTTCCCATGCTTTTTCTACCAAGGATCTAACCTTTTGCAGAGCGTCTATTGTTGACAGCTTCTCTCGGAAACCATGTTGGTTTTCTGATAGATTGACATTTTCTTTTATGGACTCTCGTATCCTATTACGTAGCAGCTTCTCGTAGACCTTTCCCAAGTTGTCAAGCATGCACAGTGGTCTAAAGGATGATGGTGTTATTAGTCCTTTTTTACCCTTGTCCAGGAGAACTAACCGCTGGCGCTTCCATGATTTGGGGAATATTCCTGCGAGGAGGCATGCGTTGTACATTCGCAACAGGGTACTGGGGCTTGAATGCGCAACAATTTTCACTACCTCTGATGGAATTCCGTCAGGACCAGGTGCCTTGTTGTTCTGAAGCTTGTCTGTTACTGCTCGGAGCTAGGCTTCTGTGAACATTGGAACATTCCGCTGTATGGGGATTTAAACCTCGTTTCTCAACAGGTGGTCAGGGAAGAGAGTTATCACAACATTTTCCATGGAGGTTGGGTCTAGTGCGATGGGCGATTTATTGGATCAAATTTTGTCCGTAACAACCTTGTAACCCAAGCCGAACGGATTGTTGTTGACTTCCAAGATAAGCGCCTTCCATTTATTCGATTTGCTGTATTTGATGGCGCGTGTCAGCTCCTTTTTTGCTTCCTTATAGATTGCACACAGACGCGAGATATCTTCGCTGTTCTTTGCTCTTAGTGACCGGCGTCTTGTTTTAAGGCATTTTTTCCGCATATCAGCGATTTCCGGAGTCCATCAATAATTGGGTTTCCTTTTTCCTATTTTCTTCGTTGGCATCTCGGAGTCGCATGCATTCTGCAGGGTAGTCGTGGTCATGGTCACCAGTTTCTCGGCGTTTGCCCGTGTGTTCTCGTTGTTGTTCTCCGACTCCTTAAAGATTCCAGAACTTAATGACTCTAAGAGGGTGACTGTGTCTAGCTTAGACACGTTCCAACTTGGTAATGTTTAACAGAGTTGGGGTCTAACATCTGAGCTCTTATTAGCGTCAGCGGTTGAGAATCGAAAGTACTGGTGATCACTTGCCGTGTAGGTTTCCAATACTTCCCAGGACTTGATTGTGTTAACGACATTCTGTGAGGCCCACGTCAGATCAATGATGGAGCCCTTAGTTCCCGCTTTGCGAAATGTCGTAGAATTTCCTTTATTAAAGATGAAGAGGTTTAATCTGGCATTCATGTCCAGTAAATCCTTGCCTCTAGCGTCCGTACGAGGCATTCCTTATTCAATCGCTTTCGAATTGAAGTCTCCAGCCACTAGTATGTCACTATCAGCGCCGACAATAAAATCCTCAAGAGAGGAAAGTTTTCTTCTGAATTCTGCTATCTTATCATTGGGTGATAAGTAGCAGCTTATAATTGTTAGTTCGCTAGTCTTTATCCAGACAAACCCGTTTTCTTTTCCGTGATCGTTAACAGGGAAAGCTGTTGTGTCGCACACCCAGATTGCTGCTGTGCCAGCCTTGTCTGTGAACCAAGTGCGTCCCTTTTTCACGGTGTATTGCTCAGATATAATTGGGAGCTTGATGTCTTTTGTTTTTACCATATGATATAGCAGATCCTGAGCGGCCTGACATCTTCCAAGGTTTCCCTGAAGAATCACTTTCGGCGTACTTTTTTTCTTCTTATCTCTTCTAAAAAAAAGATACAGAGCCGAGAACCAGGAATGTGGTTCGGATCATGACCCTTGTCTGCACAGGGGGCGCAAGAAGGTGCAGTACTGCATTTTGCGTCTGGGTGCCTAATTTTCCCGCATTTCCAACACTTGTCGGATCTGTCAGTCTCTTTACAGTCTAAGGAGATGTGACCGAATCCGTGGCACTTATAACACGTCGTTATCTTCTCCAGGGGACATACGCGACAGTTGACCCAACCTATGCGAATGCGAGACTTCTGTATGAGTAGACTCGCAGATCTCTCATCCATCTCCACAAAGGCTTTCTTGTTCCCTCGAAATGTCTGGGCCTGCAAGGAGATTCTCATTTTGGGAGGCTCTTTCTCTTGAAACAGATCCGAGAGTGTATCATGAACCTCCTGTAATTCGGTGGACTCATTGATGTCCCTGATCTGGATAAGAGTTTTCGGTTGAAGTGCCCTAACAGCTCTCTTAGATCCTAGAGCTTCACGTATCGCTGTGCTGAATCTGTCGTTGTTTTCTTTGGCTTGTCCTAGCTGAATTAGAACATCTCCGTTCCTTGTTGCGCGTATGCTCTTGACGTTCACGGAGAGCTTCGCTGGGTCGACCTTGCTTCTGATGTCTTTTAAGACCTCAGAGTAGGTAACATCCTTGGAGGGTTTTATTATAACCGCTTCAGGACGTACGCGAGTGCGTCTACTGTTGGCCTTTGTAATCCTTTGTGGAGGTTTATCAGGGGTTACAGTTTCTTTCCCGAGGTTCTTATCTAGTATTTCAGTGATTCGTTTTTGTGCTTTCTTGCTGATGACGTCCGTCCATTTACACAGAGGTGTCCCTGGTTGCGTGTTCTGTGCAGCATCTCCTTTTTTCTTTTTGAGATCTGCAGGTGTCGATGGGCTGGGTGTTCCACTGTGTACACGCGCTCTCTTTTTTTCGATCACCTTCGGGTCTTCAGGTGCAGAGGTGCTCGGCAGAGCTTGCGGCTTAATCATGGGAGCTGTGCGCATCTGGATTCCTGCGCGGATTTCCATCTTCTCTGTTGGCTCCGTGTTCACTGGTTGTGCTTGTGCTAAGTCATTCTTCCAGTTCTTTCTGAACCCTTTAATTTTGTCGAAATGGTCTTCGAATTCTTCGATTGCCTCCTTGACTTCATTAAACATGTTCTTTTTCGATTTGACGAACCTCTTCAGTCTCATTAGTGACGATCTAAAGCCTTCTAGTTCAAGGTCCTCCTTGATCAAAGCTTCAGATGACCACAATGGGTTCGGGACTTCTATGCTAGGAGCATTCTTAAGTGTGGATGCCGAGCCATATACCTCCATAGCAATGGTGTTCTCGAGAGTTTGGATCCCTCCAAAAACCATGGATTCTGCACTGGTCACCGGGGCTTGCACCCGATCGGAACCAGTGGGAGTACAGTCCCCTTTCGGGGTTCCTCCTTGGAGTCGTGTGTTGGAACTCTCACTATTCATTGTTTTTTGGTTGTTGGTCGTTTCTTAGTAAGGTCGAGAGTACGAGGACTACACACCCACCAGCCCATCTACGGATTTCCCATACTCTAAAACAGAGGATCCTAAAAGGGATACTGTGACAGAGTAGTCGTCTCGCTTAGCTTAAAAGAAGGGCTTGCCACCCCCCCCCCCATTCTGGAATTGCCCGACTTAACGGGGTACCTCACAGGTAGGCTGTAACCCGCTTGTCCGAAGACATGTAGGCCCCCACTTAGAAGCTCCACGGAGTATCTGCTTCAAAACGGGCAGGTGACGAATCGTCACACTCTCGGTCTTAAGCCCCCCTACCACGACAAAACTTAAAAATAAGGTAAGAGTACAAAATTCAAATACACTGGGATCTAGAATTATGCAATTTAGATTTTATGAGACTCAAGTCCGTTTTCAAACCTTGTGACACTTTATATATGAGGCATTCTCTGAAAAAAAGCCACCCTAAAAATTTTTTTTGACAACTTTTTTGTAAATGGAATATGTTATAGTATGAACCAAACTAAATATTTAGGGTAGGGTTTTAGGTCCGTGTAATGCGTGGTTGCCATATTATCAGGGGCTCAATTTTTATGCAGCGTAATTTTCAAATTCCAATAACTTTTAACTGGATGGATGGATTTGAAAAAATTACTAGGATTTTTTGTGCAGAATTTCCTAAAGTTTCAAATAAAATTAGCTATTAATTACAAAAATAACAATTTCATTAGAAAAAATTTAAAAAAATTTTTTTTAAATTTTGAACCCCCGCCCTTCCTACGAGTTTTTTCGAAAGTACCCCAAAATGTTCCGTATTTAGTCAGCTTTTTACCCACCAAAGGGAATTTTGGGACAGCAACATTTGGACGAGCTACAAATGAATATACACACAACGCAACCTATATACTATCATCTAATGTTAACCTGAGGCATATTACTTCCTCATAAAAGAGGTATTGTAATCGTGCTGGTTCTAGATTTTCTAAAAATAGATTATATGCACTCATTTTCATCAAAAAAGTGTATAAAGTCGAATTTATAGAATATATGACAATTTTTTATTTTTATTACATTTAAAATTCCATTTTTTACCATAATTTTTAAAATTATCATTTTCTAATTATTGTTCCTTCGCAAAAAATATTCTAACTGGAAAACTCATTATCCAAGCGACCTAGAGTTAATATTTAAACCAAAATTAAAAAAATTGAATGCTAGTTTTCGTTTCTTACAAAATTAAAATTTTTTATATAACTACTGCATTTTCCCAATAAACATTTTTTCTTTATATGGAAGAAATAATGTTTATGAAATAAACGCCTAGTAAGATTTTGTAATAGTATATATTTATTATCAAAATACGAAGGAGATAGAAAATGTAATTTAAATATCATCTACTAACACAAAAGGTCTGGTAGTAGTTATAAAGTTCTGCTAGGTGGCGCTGCTGACTGTCATCTCATAAACGAGTTTGTATATTTTTCATATAAGTAAGAACACTCTAACACGAAAAAAGTTGCTGAAGGTTTGTTGTATTTGACACGGTAAGTATAAATATTTTATTTATTATTATTATTTGTTTTTTAACGCAATGTCTGCTAATAAATGTTTGAATCCTTTCAAATTCAAAAAGCATGGAAAGCCGCAAACTCGTCAAATCGATAGAGCAAAAATTAATGGCAGAAATTTACCTACCAAAATATATTTGTGTGATAAATGTCGTAAGAAGGTTTCTAAGGAAGGCTGGCCTGATGATTATGTTGTTTAAAATTCTACTGTTCCAGAAAATTTAGATGTAATGCAAACGGCTTCAGAGAATTACTCAGAAAGTAACAAAGAAAGTAACAACTACGTTTCTTTTTGCTCTATCGATTTGACGAGTTTGCGGCTTTCCATGCTTTTTGAATTTGAAAGGATTCAAACATTTATTAGCAGACATTGCGTTAAAAAACAAATAATAATAATAAATAAAATATTTATACTTACCGTGTCAAATACAACAAACCTTCAGCAACTTTTTTCGTGTTAGAGTGTTCTTACTTATATGAAAAATATACAAACTCGTTTATGAGATGACAGTCAGCAGCGCCACCTAGCAGAACTTTATAACTACTACCAGACCTTTTGTGTTAGTAGATGATATTTAAATTACATTTTCTATCTCCTTCGTATTTTGATAATAAATATATACTATAACAAAATCTTACTAGGCGTTTATTTCATAAACATTATTTCTTCCATATAAAGAAAAAATGTTTATTGGGAAAATGCAGTAGTTATATAAAAAATTTTAATTTTTTAAGAAACGAAAACTAGCATTCAATTTTTTTAATTTTGGGTTAAATATTAACTCTAGGTCGCTTGGATGATGAGTTCTCCAGTTAGAATATTTTTTGCGAAGGAACAATAATTAGAAAATGATAATTTTAAAAATTATGGTAAAAAATGGAATTTTAAATGTAATAAAAATAAAAAAGTGTCATATATTCTATAAATTCGACTTTATACACTTTTTTGATGAAAATGAGTGCATATAATCTATTTTTAGAAAATCTAGAACCAGCACGATTACAATACCTCTTTTATGAGGAAGTAATATGCCTCAGGTTAACATTAGATGATAGTTAATAGGTTGCGTTGTGTGTATATTCATTTGTAGCTCGTCCAAATGTTGCTGTCCCAAAATTCCCTTTGGTGGGTGAAAAGCTGACTAAATACGGAACATTTTGGGGTACTTTCGAAAAAACTCGTAGGAAGGGCGGGGGTTCAAAATTTAAAAAAAAAATTTTTTTAATTTTATTCTAATGAAATTGGTATTTTTGAAATTAATAGCTAATTTTATTTGAAACTTTCGGAAATTCTGCACAAAAAATCCTTGTAATTTTTTCAAATCCATCCATCCAGTTAAAAGTTATTGGAATTTGGAAATTACGCTGCATAAAAATTGAGCCCCTGATAATATGGCAACCACGCATTACACGGACCTAAAACCCTACTCTTAATATTTGGTTAGGTTCATACTATAACATATTCCATTTACAAGAAAGTTGTCAAAAAAAATTTTCAGGGCGGCTTTTTTTTCAGAGAATGCCTCATATAGGTATATGTAGGCATATATGTATATTCATTCACATAAAAAATTACATATATATGGGAAAATCTGACGAGCAGGGGACAATTTGTGCACTGGGATATCAAAGCTACAAAAATTCTCGATAATTTTAACCCACATTTCTATACCTTTGTTAATACCATTTCACGAGTGCAAAATTGTAAAAAACAGTTATGTTATACAAAATTGGGGATTGAAACAACTAATATCTTCAATAAAATCATAGAAATTCCAGTTGCAACTCGCAATAAATGTAATTTTTACTAGAACAAAGAAGGGTGCGCGCTGCGCGCCTCTGTACTATATTTCATTAGAGAGATTTGAAATTCAATACACCTAGTGGGAAAGTAACGATAGGCCAAGGCCTTGCTCAATATTGGTTGCCAAGGCATCCAATATATCATGCAATTTTGGTCCGATATTTATTCACTGATTCCCTCTTAATACTGTGATTTGCAATTTAAGAAAATTCTTAACTGACATTATCGTTAAGATTGATAGTTTCCAACATTTTTTAGGATTAAGTGGAATACCATGTTCGTTATTCTGATTACACTGGTCGACAAAATTTTGCCACAAGAGGAAACCATAATAATTCTTATAGAATTTTTCCCGTAGATTACGAATCTGTAAGTGAACTTTGTCCATCACGTCTCAATTTTAGGAAATACAAGGTTAAAGTGTCAAAAAATAACATTTTTGGCAGTTTTCAAACAGCTATAAAAAATTAACCCGACGTGATAAACATTTCAAATAGGGCTTAAATGAGATTTCAAACCTTTCACATTAATCTTCTAAAGCAAAAATCTATCAGGCAATAACTGAAAATGGCGGAGAACTGCTTTTTTCTCCGTGCGCGAAGCAGTTTTCATATGCTTTCGTGCTTTGAAACAATGTTTTATATTTGGTCCAATTTTTTAAAATCCTAACACCTATAACAAAGTTTTCACTAATCTGGTAAGTTTTTGGGGTCGCTGATCACTTATCTGAAGTTAGTTTGTAAAAATCCAAAATGTTGGATCCAATATGGCTAACCAATTTTTGAAAAATTAATGTATTTTTTTAAATTTTGTATCTGGGGGTTTTTGAGACTGCAGATTAGGAATCTGAAGTTAGTTTGAAAAATTAAAACAGGCGGATCCAATATGGCAAACCAATTTTTAAAAAATTAATGGTTTCTCATAAAATTTTGTATCTGTGGATTTTTGAGGACGCAGATTACGAATCAGAAGTCAGTTTGTGAACATTCAAAATAGCGGAACCATTATGGCGAACCAATTTTTGAAAATTTAATGGTCTTTCGTGAAATTTTGTATTTTGGAGGTTTCTGAGGCCACAGATTACGAATCAGAAATCAGTTTGTGAAAATTCAAAATGGTGGACCGAAAATCGCGAACCAATTTTTGAAAAATTAATAGTTTCTCGTAGAATTTAGTTTCTGGGGTTTTTGAGGTCGCAGATTACGAATCTGAAGTCAGTTTATGAAAATTTAAAATGGCGCATGCAATATGACGAACGAATTTTTGAAAAGTTAATGGTTGTTCGTAAAATTTTTTATTTTGGGCTTTTTAATGGTCGCAGATTACGAACCTGAAGTCAGTATGTATAAATTCAAAATAGCAGATCCTATATAGATATTAGAAATTTTCAATTTATATGATTTTTTTAATAACTAAGAATTTGGCAAAATTCTTTGAAAATTTCAACTAAACAGCCTAAAAACACGTAATAATGATTTTTTAAATAATATTAACTATAAATTAGATTTAAATGTAAGTAAGCAGAGAAAGCTTTTGCACAATATGTTTTTGCACAATAGTTTCTTGCACAGTTAATCAAATCATTTTATAATAACATTATTAAACCTATAAAAGAAATGAATTTTTTTCCTAAGTATCTGTTACTAAAATAAATGAGATTCATGACAGTACGAAAAAAGTATTACAGGTTATTGAGTATTTTAAAGAACCAGTTAGCATTTATCATATACTTTTGATTTCTTTGTGTTTCATGCAGCCGAAATAAAAAAATTACTATTGGGTTGGCTAAAACGTAAATTTTTACCCATTTCTCAAAGTCTCATTCAACATGTATGTTAAATATTAAATTAGATAATAATCAAACATTTGTTAAAACAACATTAGTTCAGGCATTTTTAATTTAGTAAAACTGGCTTCTGATTTGTAATTTGCGACCTCAAAAACCCCTAAAAACAAAATCTTATGAAAGAACATTATTTTCCAAAAATTAGTTCGCCATATTGGATCCGCCATTTTGAATTTTCACAAACTGACTTCAGATTCGTAATCTGCGGCCTCAAAAACCCAGAGATACAAAATTTTACGAAATACCATTAATTTTTTTAAAATTTCTCCGCCATATTAGATCCTACATTTTCAATTTTCACAAACTGACTTCAGATTCGTAATCTGCGGCCTCAAAAACCCACAGATACAAGATTTTTAGAAAAACCGTTAATTTTTTAAAAATTCCTCCGACAGACTTACCAGACTAGTGAAAATTTTGGTATGGCTGTAAGGATTTTAAAAAATTGAACCGAATATAAAACATTGCTTTAAATCACGGGAGAATATGAAAACTGCTGCTCGCACGGGGAAAAAATCTGTTTCCCTTATTCTTAAGTTATTGTCACATGGGTTTTTGCTGTTGAAGATTAATGTGGAAGGTTTGAGTTCTCATTTAAGCCCTATTTGAGATGTTTATCACTCCCCGTTAATTTTTTACAGCTGTCTGAATACTTCCAAAAATGTTATTTTTTGACACATTAACCTTGTTTTCCTCAAAATTGAGACGTGATGGACCAATTTCACTTACAGATTCGTAATCTACGGAAAAAATCCTTTAAGAGTCACCATGGTTTACTCTTGTGGCAAAAAAGAATCCTTTTTTTGTCGACCAGTGTTATCAACATAGTTACATTTTATGAAATACTATTTCTTTAATAGGATTAATTATTTCACTTTCAAAAATTAATTTATTAATTTCTTAGGGTTCCATACACAAGAAGTGTACGCACGGAACCCTATTAAAAAGACCTTGTCGATTTTCGTATACCCCCTTCCCCCTAACCACTAAAGTTGCAATTGACAGTTATTTAGTCATAACTTTAAAATCACCAAACTCGCATTTGCAAAAACATGTAAATCGAAGAAATTGCATTTGTTAAATGTTCCAACTTCTCGAACTTGTATTTGTCCGAACTTCTGAATCCCCGAACTTGCATTTGCTCGAACTTTCAAATCAGTGAACTTGCATTTGTCAAAACATTGAATTACTCGAAAGTGCGTTTGTCTCAACTTTGAAATTATCGAATTTGCATTGTTCCAAAGTTTGAGATCACAGAATTTGCGTTTAGCAGAATATTCAAGTTCCTAAACTTACAACTGTCAGAACTTCTAAGTCCCTGAATTTGCATTTTTTCGAACTTTGGAATCACCAAACTTACATTCGCCCGAATTTTGAAATTTCTGAGTTTGCATTTTTCTCGACTTTGAAATCATCGAACTCACGTTTGGCCGAACTCTTAAGTCTCCGAACTTGCATTTGGACGAACTTTTAAATCACCGAAGTTGCATTTCTCAAAACGTTCAACTCTCCGAACTATCATTTGTCAAACTCCTTAACTCACCGACTACGCAGGTCACCGAATTTGTATTTTGCCGACCCTCGGAAGTAGGCTTTCTAAACGAGTCTTCTGATTGTCTGGTAATGTTACTTGGAAATCTACTAGCCAATTAGACACTCGTTTAGAAAGCCTAATTTTCGAGGGTCAGGCAAATGCAAATTCAGTGACTTGTGTAGTTAGTGAGTTAAGAAGTTTCACAAATGACAGTTCCGAGAGTTGAATGTTTTGACAAATGTGAGTTTGGTGATTTTAAAGTTATGACAGATGCAATATCGGTAAATTAACCGGAGAGAATAGTCTGTCTGACAACCAGTTTGGTTTCAGTAAAGGCCTGTCCACAGTAGACGCCATCCAGAAGGCGGTGGACCTAGCCAGGGAAGGAAAAGCCAAATTGGGACCAGGGAAGAAAAAGGGCTTCTGCGCGTTGGTAGCCATTGACATACGTAACTCGTTTAATACCGCGCGATGGAAAGATCTCATCGAGTCGATGAGAAACAAAGGAATACCGCCCTACCTGTTGCGGATAATGGATAATTATCTTAGCGACAGGTGGGTTATATACGAGGGTGACACTTGCACTCTGAAGGAAGAGATGCTAAAAGGGGCCCCTCAAGGCTCGAGGATAGGACCATTCGTATGGAACGTCTCTTATGATGACTTCTTGCGAATGGGTCTACCTAAAGGCGCGGTGATCATCGGCTTCGCGGACGACGTGTTGATCGTATGCACTGCCGAAACTGTAGAAGCCCTGGGCGTATTGGTGAACGAATGTCTGAGACGGGCAAAGCGCTGGCTGGAGGCCAGAGGCCTGCAAATGGCTCTGCAAAAGACCGAAGCGCTGCTAGTCACAGACAGACGTGGTTATACGGCCCCTGGTATTCAGATAGACGGATTCGAGGTCCAATGGAGGAATCATGTTAAATATTTAGGTGTCGAACTCGACAAATTTTTGAATTTGAAACACCATATAACCGTAGCATGTCAGAAGGCCGAACAGTGTTCGGCAAATTTAGCTCGTCTAATGCCGAACATTGGTGGGCCTTCTGAAGCAAAGAGGAGACTGGTGGCGAGTGTTGCCCTTTCAAAGCTGCTATACGCAGCACCTGTATGGGCTCCGACCCTGCGAAACGACAGAAGCAAGACCATCTGTAGAAGGGTGCTGTCCGCGCAGAGAACTATTACGAAACGTATTATTTCGGCCTATTGGACAGTACCGACGTGTGCTGCTCAGGTCATTGCCAGCGTCCCGTCGGCAGATCTTTTGGCACAAGAAAGGGAGGAAGTTTTCCTCCTTTTCAAGAAGAGAAATTCTTCCGCATATACGGAAGATAATAGACCCAGCAAGGACCAAATTCGCCGAGATGCGAGAAGCAGACTCGTCGACAGATGGCAAGAACGATGGAGCGGGGAGGAGACAGGCCGATGGACGTATCGGCTGATACCTACACTCGCCACCTGGATAAGTAGGAAGCACGGAGTGGTTTCCTACTATTTAACCCAAGCTCTCACAAGGCATGGGTGTTTCGGCTCCTATCTGGAGCGATTTAAAAAAGTCGTTAGCTCGGAGTGTGTGTACTGCAAGTTCCCAGTGAACGACCCAGAGCACACACTCTTCAGCTGTAAGCGTTGGGACTCGGAGAGGCAGGTTATGTTTACCGGTGTTAATCGCAAGGTTACACCGGAGAACATGATCTCGCTTATGACTCGCTCTCCCGAGGATTGGCGAACCATCGAGACCTTCATACATTACGTTATGAGGGTCAAAGACGTCGATGGCCGCCAAAGAATAGAGGTCCCGTAGAATAAGGGAGAAAGTCGTTTTGGCGACAGAGAAGGGGATATAAGACTACTCCCGATGGCGATACGCGCGAAAAGTGCTAGCCGGGAGTGGTCCTAAGGTCCCCAAATAAGGGTGTGTTTTAAGCGGGTCGGCAGAACATGGCCACCCCCGCATAACCCTGTAGTACGGGCTACAGGGTACCTGAAGGCAGGTTTTCACATCCTACGCAAAACAAAAAAAAAACAAAAAAAAAAATATCGGTAAATTAAAAGTTCGGACAAATGCAAATTCAGGGATTTACAAATTCTGACTAATACAAGTTCGGAGAATTACAAATTCGGACAATTTAATTTCAGGCAATTGCAAGTCCGGTCAATTGGGTTTTCGAGGAAATGCATGCGACCCATGCCTATGGGGTGAGCTTTAAAACTGTCCGATTAGCAGTCCCTTCTCTGGCTCTAGGGAGATCACTGTCTTGGATTTTAGAAATTTACAGTATGGATTGTTCTCGTTTGGACCTTAGGGACTCAGCTAATCTTGAAGGTTTAATTTTTAAGGGTTCAGTATGGGTTTATTGGACATATTTTCAAGAATTTATTTTTCCCATTAAAATATATTTTAATAAGCCAGGCTTTTTACACATAAACATTGATATTTAATAGTGCCAAAAAATACTTTTTATTTTTATTTTTGATTGTTTATTTCTGAGAAATAGCTGCTCGAAGTTAACCTTAAATTTTACTGGCCGGCACGATATCTGGAGTTTTGATTGTCTAAAATCAAAAAATCAATTATTTTCTTAAAATTTGGATCTGTAGTTATTGCATGAACTAGGATATTTTAATTCCGATAAAAAATAGTTTTAAAACTTAATTTGTTTAAAAAAAGGGTTAAATATTAATGGATTTTTATAATCCTAGTTCATGCCAAAGCGGCACGTGCATAGAAGAATCCCTGAAAATTTGAGATCAATCGGTTCAATAGTTTTTTTTAAATCGTGTCGGCCAGGTCGAAAAACATTGTTCTGAGAAAAACGCGTTTAACATTCGCTCAACCAAAGGCTACTCGGGCTGGTCACGCAATATAAATATTCTATTGTGCTTTTAATTTATATGGTTCAAACGACTTAAATACATAAATACTTTTCTCTAATATTGCAGTGTATGATCAAATAATAAATTTTACTCATAACACTGTGTGACAAAAAAAAACTTGCCTGTACTTTTATACAAACCTAGTACAAGTTGCAGGAATAGTGAAACTATAAAAAATGGTATATGAGAAATTTCCCAAACACCCCCAAAATTTCATTTTAGGGGCAAAAAACCGTTTCTTTGGGAATTCATGTGAAGAATTACTCATAACTTCCTTAATTATTAATCGATTTTCAAATTTTTTTTTGTTTGAAATGTGAATAGCACACTTTTTTAACGGTGTATTGCTCGTTTAGTTTAAGTAAAAATTGACGAGACCGCACTTGAATATATTTGCGATTTTTCAATTTTTTTCACATTTTTTTAACTTTAACGAGGATTTTAGAATACTATTCTACCTTAAAGATTTTTTTTATAATAATTTCTTGAAAATATACTTAATTCCGCGAAAAATGAGCATTGTTTTTAAAAAATTTGAATAAAAATTGACGGAGTTTAGTAATTTTTTAAATTTTTGAAAATTTTCACTAAATTTGCTGATGTGGAATTTAGAACATGGCGCTTCGCAAGGGATGAAATAAGGATGACGCATCATCCAACTCATGTAATAATTTAGTTTATTTACAATGTCTTTGTATAGAACAATACAAACTCAGTAAAAAAAATCTTTCACTAAGTAATCTTAGGGGCCATACTTAAATTACGTAACGCTTTTTTCAGGAATTTTTAGACCCCCCTCCCCCCAAAAACAGTTTTTATAATGTAAACATTTGACAGTTTACACAGGTGTAACAACTTTTCAGAACCCCCCCCCCCCCCCCTCTAGAGCGTTACGTAATTTAAGTATGGCCCCTTAGTAAAATCAAATTGAATTAAATCTTAAATTAACTCAGTCTTGGATATGAGAATTGTCTTAATTTAAAATAAAACTTGTTTTAAAAGAAAACATATTTAAATCTGAATTTACAGAAACGGTTAAATTAAGATCTTTTAAGTCTTAATTTATTAAAGCTTTCTCTTGAATTTGTCAGAGTTGCTATTATCTTAACAAATTGTTTTAAATTCAGCATTTGAAAAGAATTAATAACGAGCTAATTAATTAACTTAGATATTTAGAAATTCAAGAAGGAATGTCTTTAAAATATTGCATCTTAATATAACACTTCTTTTCGGCCTTAAAATAAGATGTTATGTTTAATGTTGTCTTATTTCAAAAATGTTTACTAGAACTTTTTTGCTTGTACGATTTATCACTTGTTTCTCGTTTTAACGACCAGCAGTAGTCAGCAAGCATGTTGACGGAGCTCTTCCCTTGGAAACGTTTTTCAATGGTTCCTATTTCCTGGTAGAAGCGCTCACCTTGCTCATCACTCATCTGTCCCAAATTTTCTGGAAGGAAATCCAAATGCGAGTGTAGAAAATGAATTTTTATAGACATGTTGCAATCCATTTTTTCGTACGCATTTAAAAATTCGCGAACGACTGCAACATATTCGAGGCTCTTGTTATTTCCTAGGAAATTCTCACATATCGACTTAAAAGCTTCCCATGCACGTCTTTCTACAACATTTAACTTGCTGGCAAATACCTCGTCCCGAATAACCTTCCGAATCTGAGGCCGGTTAAGTATTCCTGAAATTAACAACAACATCAATAACTCATTAAAAAATTTAGGAAATTAATAAACTGTCTTTGCTTCACAAATAAGAATCATATAATACATCCTTTTAACTTTGCGTCACTCAGCTTGGGGAACACATCTTCTTTGAGGTATCGAAACGCTTCGCCGTCAAATTCCAATTTCTTTAAAAACTGTTTCACATAACCAAGTTTCAGGTGTAATGGTGGTACGATTACCTTTTCCGACTGTACTAATGATAAGTTCAAGACATTTTTTGACCAATTTTGAAGATTTGACTTTATTTGATTTGATTTAAGTAAGTAATATAATAAATACGATTCATTATGATATTGAAAGTGTACTTACTTGTGGTGGAGCCATCAATGAAGAGTCGCCATTCACTTGGTACGTGTTCATAGCCTAAAAGATCGAATAGTGCAGAAATGTCTAAACAATAAACAAGCTTTTCATTTTCTTCATCAGCTTTGAAAATTTCTCCAAAAGTCATTCGATCATCTTTCCGGGGCAGCATAATTTTGAAGTCTTCTTCCACCAAATTCCATTGCTTGAGACGAGAAGCGAGCATCTCAGACTGTTTTATCGATAGATTTAAGTCACGTCTGAGATCTTGATAGTCCATACATATTTGATTTTGCATGCCGTTCTGTTGACCTTGATCCAAAGGGAAGATATTCATCAATTTCATGATTATCATGTTCACGATTATCATCTTCAGGATCATCATCTTCAACATCATTTGTTTCATGACAATCAACGAGCTGGACCTTCTTCAATTCACGAATTGCAATTGACTTATCCAGCTCATTCAGGATTTTTGGTTTCGATACACTTTTAACATCAGCATACTTTATGGTTTTTAGTGTTTTGTACTGATGACCGATTACATTTGTTGTGCAGAAATAGCAGTTCTTTGGACTGCTGTATTATTTTCTAATTTCAAACGATGCTTTTGATCAAGAAACAAACCACATATGAAACAAAACTTATTTCTATTGTCACACATATCTTCATAAATTAAGAATGAACACTAAAACTGTTTTTCCCAACACATTGAGTGTGTTGAAAAACAAATTTTAACAAATACAATTTATTTGATAAGTTTTCCTTTTTTTTCCTTTTCACTTTCTTTGTAACGATACACACATTTTTTTCTCATATACACTGTAAAAACAAAATGTCAAAATCTCAGTGATGTGAACTTAGTAACACATTTTCATATGAAATTTTTTTTCGTACGGAAAAATGGTACTTAATTCATACCACTGTGATGCTCATTTGACATTTTGTTTTTACAATGTGTCGTTGCAAACAAATCAGACGAAAAGAAAGGAATAACGATAAGTCCTTAAAGGGCTAAAACAAATTTTTCCAACTTAATTATATTACCTCTGATCGCTGATATGAACCACAATTTGCGTGCGCGTTGATTGTTCTTTAAAATTCAAGAAATGAAAAATCAAGATGATGAGAGTATTTGAATTTCCTTATTTTTTCCAATATTATGGCATTATCATCTTTACACTAAACCAAAACATTGCCACTTTTGCATTGAATAAACCTAATTAAGCATAGGAGAGGGTGGTCTCAAACCGACCCCCTCAAAAAGCAAAAGCCAAAAAGGTGGCAAAAACTTGTTTGATTGCTAAGGTCAAATTTTTTTTCAGTAAAGGAATCATTTTTCTATGTTTCCACAGGTTGCCGAGACTCTGGATCTCATTAAGTGGGAGATACAGAGAGAAAATCGAAAAATAACGTTTTCGACAATCTCAAAAAGGGTGGTATGAAACCGACCCCCTATTTTTATTGCAGGAAATAGCGAAAACAAACAAAAGTTTGAACTTGTATTGTAATTTGAATTAAAAAACAACAAAATAGAATAAACTTAAATTACTTTTACTTTATTTAAATACATTATTTAAGGCCTTTTTCAGAATAAGAGTAAAAGAATTATCATTACAATAAAAAATGAGTGTTTTTAGTTTGATCTTAATTACAAGCTATATTATCTTAGCTTAATTATTGTTATTTTATTAAAATACATTTGTAGGTATTATTGGGTAATAACAAATAATTTAGTTACTATTACAATGCAAGAAAAGGGGGGGTGTCGGTTTCGGACCACCTTCACTATTTTCACATAATGTCTTGCCGATCATTCATGTCAATGAAAGCGTTTGAATTTGAATATTATGTATTAAAGTTAAGGCCATAAGTAACCAAAAAAAATGATGCTTAAATTTTTCTGAACTCAATTCAACACTTTTAACTTAAATTCAAGATAGGTCAAAAACAAAAAATATCATTGCAAAAAACTAATTTTACGTAAACTTCCGAGATACAATATTACCAAGAGATTATTACCTATGGTCAAAATGTCAGAGTTATGAAAGTGTTCTTTAGATGGTATTCACGATTTGTCTAGTAACACGATCTCTAAAAACAGAGGGGGGTCGGTATGGTACCACCCTCTCCTATATATTCCACTTGGATCAAGATCAAGGGAACGACACTCAATATTCAATATAAATATTCAAAAAGAATAAAAAGTCTATCAAAAAGGCAGTGTAAGATACTTGGTTTTCAACTTAATCGATTGAATTGAATAAAAAAAATTTTAAACTGCCCTGATGCAAATTCCACATCAAATTTAAAATATTTGCAAATTTAATGAAAATTTTCAAAAATTTTAAAAACTACGTAACTCCGTCAATTCTTATTTAAATTTTTTCAAAAAATGCTCATTTTACGTGGAATTAAGTATACTTCCAAGAAATTATTTTAAAAAAATCTTTAAGGTAGAATAGTATTCTAAAATCCTCGTTAAAGTTAAAAAAAATGTGAAAAAAATCGAAAAATCGCAAATATATTCAAGTGCGGTCTCGTTAATTTTTACTTAGACTAAACGAGCAATACACCGTTAAAAAAGTGTACTATTCACCTTTCAAACAAAAAAAAATTTGAAAATCGATTAAAAATTAAGGAAGTTATGAGTAATTCTTCACATGAATTCCCAAAGAAACGGTTTTTTGACCCTAAAATGTAATTTTGGGGGTGTTTGGGAAATTTCTCATATACCATTTTTCATAGTTTTACTAGACCTACAACTTGTACTAGGTCTCTATAAAAGTGCAGGCAACTTTTTTTTTTGTCACACAGTGTAATGTTACAATGACATTTGTTTAAACAATGTTTCATTGCTATGCTATACGCCGTTATGCTTTTGCAGTAGCGCGTTTTTAGCATTTTTTCAACTCTACTATCTGTATATTAGTTTTAACCGTATTTCTACAGGTATATAGGATACGAAATTAACGTTTTTGAAAAAAAAATTTTTAAAAAAATAAATCCATACTGACCCTTCAATAATTGTCTTTTCTCAACTAACACTTTTAAATGTACACAGCAATATAATTGCCATCAATAAAATTAAATTTCGGTAATTACATTTTTACAAATTTTTGGTAGTCTGTCCAGATTTCAATACATTGAGATATTTTTATTTCCCTCAGCTTCTGACGTGCTCCGATTCATCGGACAATCATTTTGTTGAATTTGTTTTGCAAATGTTTTCAGAACGTGCAACCAGATGCGGCTAATTATTTGTAAGTTAATTGCATCTATTTTCGGGGTACTCAAATTTTATATTGTTCCGTAATCTTTTGCTGATGTGTGTAAAATGTAACTTTGTATATATAAATCAATTAGTTTTATCCGAATCTAGAAATGGATGCAACTTGAAGAAAAATCTTTCCAAATCATTCCGAACTAATCCGATGCATTCCGAAGCTAAATTTTTGCCCGTTTGAATTCTTTTATTTTAATCCAAATCAATCCCTTTTAAATTTAAGTAAACTTCATTAGAATTGGGACGGATTGACTCGAAATAAAATAACAGGATTCACACAAATTGAAATTTATCTTCTGAATGAAACGAATTAATTCAGAATGATTCTAAAATAATTCTTTGTCAAGTTACATCTATTTTTAGATTCGGATAAAAACTGATTGGCTCTGAAACAAATGTCGGATTGCCTCGGAAAAATACTGATTAAAACTTATTCAACAGAATAAAATTCAATCCCATACTTTCATTAGGGTATTAAGCTATATTTCTGTCTATTGTTATATTAAAATATAGGGGAGAGTCGCTAGATGTGTGACGGGTTTTATTTTTGACCTATAAATTGAAAATAGGTAAACGAAATCGTAAATAAAATACACCGTTCAAAAAGTAACTTAAATACGCAACTTTTATTCATAGAAAGTGTAGTGTTCAGATGAACTCGAAAAATTTTATGATCAATTTTCCGAGCACATCTTTTTAGTCAAAAAAAAAGGTGTCCAGTTGTGAGACAGTTATAAAAAAATGCTAAAATTTAAAAAAGTTGGCATGAAACATTATGTTTAATATAAATAACTAAATATATTGATAATACATATTATTATATACTAAATAAAAATATTTATTCTTTAAAATATGACTATCAGTTTTCTTCATCGAAATCGCTGTCGCAATGTAGGCAAATGAAATAAATGTGCGCATGTTCCCACACTTTAAATAATTGTTGTGTTATCAAATGTACGTAACGAACTAAATTGAACAGAGCGCTTTATGCTGCATAACAAAAAATATAGGCTATTCCAGATGGGCGGCGCGGCGCCACCGTCTCACAACTGGTGACTTGCTGTGTCTCACAACCGGAAATTGGCGCTATTTTGAAAAAGGAAAAAAAATATTCCAACTGTAGATTGAAACAATGCAATATTGCATTACAAAATAGAAGGAAAATAGTAAATAAAAATGCATAACATTTAGCTTTCCCAATTAATTAACTTAAAAAAAAAGTACTTTGCACATATTGAAAAAAAATTTTTTTAGTCGATTTTCACACACAGTGTTGGCATCTAACACAAACAATACATATATCCGCTTCAGTGTACACGCAAAAGTTGGCTCGTATAAAAAGAAATGTTTTTATGTATACCAATCAGCCTTTTTATATTTCGTGTTAAAAAAAATGGACTGTCTCACAACTGGAGCCGTCTCACAACTGGCGACTCTCCCCTAAGTATTAATGAATTTATTAGATTTATTGCTATCATTTTTGTATATAACATTTTTATCTAAAACATGATACTGAAGAAATTTTGTAACTTATCCGCTTTGTATAAGAATAATTGTACTACATGTCAGGAAGAACAAAATATAATTATTATTAAAAAAAAGGCTTGCAGGCATTTGCAGCATAAATGAGTCGTTTTTTTAATCTTTATTAGTAACACAATACAATTTTCAGTGCTGGGACTTGAACTTCTGTGAACTTTATCCGTATTTGGAACTTTTATATGAATTTTGTAACGATTTTAGTTAACTAAAAAGAAATTAAGTATATTGTTTATAGCAATTGAGCAAAGCATAAAACATTGTATTATGTTATCATAGCTCTTATCATTTACATATAAAACAAAAATTTTTCTCAATTAAAGGATCTTTATAATTACTAGAACATCCAAAGCGCGCTACGCGCGCAAAATTGTGCTCTTCTCTTTTTTTTTATTTTCTAATTGTCCATTTTTATACTTAACAAATTCATTAGTTTGTTAATTTCCTAATAAAAAAATCTTCAGTTGTTCTATTTACCAGTTTACGAATTTTTCTATTTTGTTAATTTTTCAATTTACCAATTTAAAATTTTTTAATTTTCCAATAACCAAATCTCCAATTTCTGAATTTACAAAATTTTTTACTTCGACAATTTCCCATATAGAAATAGCCCTTGTTTGCCCAAATAGAAATTGTGATGTCTAGGGACTTATATGTTTAGTAAATTATTACCATTTGTTACTAGGGACCTATATTCTGTGTGTGTGTGTGTGCGCCATATTGTCATGCGCATTCATTCCTTTGGCAAGTTCCAAGCTGACTAGTTGTCAAATCTCATGTATCATTTATTTGTTATAATAAACTGTTAAAATATATTACAGAAATTGCTTTCTGGTCAGGGGCTAGAAGGGCTAATTTTTTTCAAAATGAGAACATCAAAAAGAGAAGGGAACTGGCTGGGCTTAGTATATCTAAAGCATAATTGGATTTTTTCGGTTAATATCTTCAGGGAAGTTAAGATCAACTACTCTAAAGTACCCATGTACTCAACATATGTCAAGGTCATTTCCGGTCAACTTCTTCAAGGGAGTTAACCTCAAAATGTGATCTTATAAGATCTTATTTAAGAACGTAGGTACGAACGCATGTAAATTTTTGTATTAAGTTCCGTCATGCGCCGCGTATCACGTTACTCAATATGAAATTGAAACAGCGTTCTTATATGAGTTCTCATCTGCGTACATATGTACGAACACATGTGCGAACACACGTACGAACTCATGTACGAACACACCTAAGTATTAAATTAAATATTTTAAATTAAATATATTATTAAAAAAAAATTCTCGCCAACAGGATTCGAGCTTTTTTCACTTGAGCCTGAGTACGCCTTAAACCCCTCGGCCACAGCACAGTGGGTTGAATCTGGAATTTACTGTTCAAAAATGTCCAGAGCCTCCAATTCTTGACCAAATTCAAAGTTTTTTTTTAAATTAAAGCTTAATAAATTTCTAAAAACATTGTCGAAGCCGATTTTTAAAAATAAAAATTTTTAACTTTTTTATTCATGTTTAAATGTAATAAAAGAGCAAATTATTAACATTCCACATGTTTAATCTACGTTACTTAGTGATATTTGAGCAAAAAAAAATTAATAACTTTACATTCAGGAAAGTAAATTTTTATTTAATAAATAAAATTTCACAATTTTCCTGATTGTTATAAACAAATTATTGCACAAGAGGTATATATTCAGTATTTATTAAGATTGAAGGCAATAAGTAAGGTCTCTTTCTATCTGATTACATAATATTAAATAAAATTTTACTTTCCTGAGAGTAAAGTTATTAATTTTTTTTGCTCAGATACCATTAAGTGACGTAGATTAAGCGTGTGGAATTGTGATACATTATTCTCTTTTATTGCATTTAAGTATTAATAAAAACGTTAACAAATTTTTTTTTTCAAAAATCGGCTTCGACAATGTTTTTAGAAATTTATTAAGCTTTAATTTAAAAAAAAACTTTGAATTTGGTCAAGAATTGGAGGCTCTGGACATTTTTGAACATTAAATTCCAGATTAATCCCACTGCGCACCGTAGTTATAGAAACAACTTTACAAAATCTTAGTCATGTCTTTCCGGAGAAATTTATGTATTGAACAAGACTAAGATTTTGTAAAGTTGTTTCTATAACTACGGTGGCCGAAGGGTTTAAGGCGTACTTAGGCTCAGGTTAGATGTCCTCGAATCCCGTTGGCGAGAATTTTTTTTTTTATAATATATTTAATTTAAAATATTTAATTTAATACTTAGGTGTGTTCGCACATGAGTTCGTACATACGTACGCAGATGAGAACTCATATAAGAACGCTGTTTCAATTTCGTATTGAGTAACGTCATACGCGGCGCATGATGGAACTTAATATAAGAACTTACATGCGTTCGTACCTACGTTCTCACATAAGATCTTATACGATATCTTGTCTGTGTCACCTGAGATCTTATATGCGTACACATATAATACATACCTACTTTCTTATGACAGATCTCACGCACGTTTTTACAGTAGGGAATCGACTTCTCTCAAGTACCCAAGTACCCAACCAATGTCCTAAATATCGGATAGCTACTTCAATATTTTAGATGAATAGATTTTTTCATTTTAGGGTTAACTTCCCTGAGAAAGTTGACCGGAAATGATCAGGACATCGGTTAGGTAGTGGGTTACTTCTGAAAAGTAAATTTCTTTATTTTAGCGGTATTCCACAGCCAAAGTTTAAGAAGACGTTAGAGGTTGCCCCCATAGTTTTTTTTCCTAAGTACGGTCCTGACTTCCTGTTACATATGGCACAGTGTGAAGATGGCTGCATATGATCTTCTCTAGCCCTCACATCATTGTTTATGAAATGTGTCAAAAAGTCCCGTTCGTACTTCCCATCCTAAACTGACATCCAATAATGAAATCGATCCGCATTTGATGTGTTAATTTTTTTAGTGCCGTACAATTGTCAGCACGAAGCCTTTTTTTCCAATTTGTATACTGTTTGTGCACAAATAATTAGTGAATTATAAATACGAGTAGGGACCGTACTTAGAAAAAAAACGTTGGGAGCAACCCCCAACGTCTTCTTAAACTTTGGCTGTGGAACACCGTTAACGTTAACTTTCCTGAGGAAGTTGTCAGTAAATGACCTGGACATCGGTTGAGTACTTAGGTACTTTAAAGATGTCGAGTGTTACATTTTGAGGTGAACTTCCCTGTTGAAGTTGTCTGCAGATGACCTGGACATCGGGATGGTACTTAAGTACTTCAGAGAAGTTGTATTTCACATTTTGTGTTTAACTTTCCTGAGGTAGTAGTCTGGAGATGACCTGGACATCGGTTGAGTACTACGGTACTTCTGAGAAGTCGATTTTCATATTTTGAGGATAACATCCTTGAAGAAGTAGACGGCAAACGACGTGAACATCGGTTTGGTACGGGTACTTCAAAAAAGACGATTTTCACATTTTAAGGTCAACTTTTTAGAAGTAGTTGACCAGAAGAGACCTGGAGATTGGTTGGGAACTGTGGTACTTCTAATAAGTAAATTTTTTCATTTTTTTATGTCTGGAGATGACATGGACATCTGTTGAGAACTTGGCTACTTTACAGATGTCGATTCTCACATTTTGAGGTTAACTTCCTGAAGAAGTTGACTGGAGTTGTCTGGAGATGACCTGGACATCGGGTTGGTACTTAGGTAATTCAGAGATGTCGATTTTTATATTTTGAGGTAAACTTCCTTGAAGAAGTTGACCGGAAATGACGTGGACATCGGTTGGGTACTTGGGTACTTTAGAGATGTCCATTTTCAGTTTTTGATGTAAAATTCCCTAAAGAAGTTGACCGGAGGTCACCTGGACATTGGTTGGGAACTGGGGAACTTCTAATAAGTAAAATTTTTGATTTTGAGGTTAACTTTCTTGAGGAAGTTGTCTGGAGATAACGCTGACATCGGTTGGGTACTTGGGTATTTTAGAGATGTCGATTTTCACATTTTGAGGTTATTTTCCCTGAGAAAGTTGTCCGGAAATGACCTGGGCATCGGTTGAGTACTTCGGTACTTCAGAGAAGTCGATTTTTATATTTTGAGGTTAACTTTCCTGAAGATGTTGACCGGAAATGACGTGGTCATCGATTGGTTACTTGGGTACTTAAGAGAAGTCGATTTTTACATTTTGAGGTTAACTTCCCTGAAGAAGTTGACTTGAATTGACCTGGACAAAAAAAGTGTTTAATTTGGAAAACATAAGAAACATAAATTGTTTAAACAAATTGAAATTTTTTAAACATTTGAATATACACTGCGAATTTTGAATAAATAAGGACCCAGCGGGGGTCATTTGTATGTGGAGGTTGCAACTAGCACCCACGTGAAAATTAAAATCAAAAAATTGAAGACTTATTTTTGTCAACAAATATCCCGTTTTAGGATGATCCGCTGGGGGTCATTTTTATGCGGGGGGTGATTTGCACCCACGTGAAAATTAAAATCAAAAAATTGAAAACTTATTTTTGTCAATCGGGGGAAGGGGCAGCGGGAGCATTTCTATGTGGGGGTAGGTAATGCTGGACGCTATATTTGCTGACAAAATAGGTATTTAATTTTTTGGTTTTAATTTTCACGTGGGTGCAAGTCATTGCACTACATTGAAATGACCCCCGACGGATCTTCCTAAAACGGGATAATTTTTGACAAAAATAATTTTTTAATTTTTTTATTTTAATTTTCACGTGGGTGCAAGTCCCCCTACCCACATAAAAATAACCCCCGGTGGGTCATCCTGAGACGACATATTTGTTGTCAAAAATAAGTTTTTAATTTTTTGATTTTAATTTTCACGTGGGTGCAAATCACCTCCCGCATAAAAATGACCCCCAGCGGATCATCCTGAAACGGGACATTTGTTGACAAAAATAAGTTTTCAATTTTTTGATTTTAATTTTCACGTGGGTGCTAGTTGCAACCTCCACATACAAATGACCCCCGCTGGGTCCTCCTGAGACGATATATTTGTTACAAAAATTTTTAAAGAAAATAAACCAAAAATGAAAGATAATAACTAAATAAACGTATGACGCCATTCGCGAAAATTATTGAAAATCGTCAATATTTAACTTGCTAAAAAACAATGAAAACCTCAAAAAATTAAATTTTTAGTATTATATTCGTGATAACCGAATTCTAAACTTTAAGAATACTATGTTTACATACATAAAAAATCACAACAGATATTATTAATCGAGAAATAGTCATGACGCCATTTTGAATCATGTTTACCGCTCCGGGAGACTTCACGCATGACGCCAATTTCGACGTCATACCGCCGAAGTGGTTAATTTTTTAAACTTTTGAAATTCTATTAACCCCAAAATAGTGACGATTTCATAATACAAACAATGATCATAATAATCACAAAGGCAAACTGACATTTCACAAAAAAATTTGAAAATCGTACTTGCGTTTTCGTTTTCGGTTTCGTTTTTAAAATTACGTGATAGGACCCCAGTACCGGCAATACTATAGGCAAACAAGACGACGAACGACGGGTCTACTCACGAAGTGCACTATAATCAGATCACAGAACTTTCGACAATCAGAGCTTGCTCGTCGCTAGTATTTAAAGACAATCTTCCCATTGTGAGAGCAAGATCGGTACAATGTGGGGGTAAGGTCATGACAAAGTGTTCATGAGCACGTACAAGACAAGATGGCAATCTCATGATAAACTGTGTTTAGGCACGCGCCGCGACAAAATGGCAATCTCATAACAATCATTTTGTAAACTATTCATGCTAACTTGGTTTGGTCACGTACTATGAATCACGCATGACTCGCTCTTCGACTCAAACGTCAAACCATATGAATGTCAAAGTTCACTCGAAGATCCGTAGTAAGACAGTATGACGGAGAGACAAAATGATGTCTAACATCCTCGTTGACTCTCATCATTTAACATGTCATATATAATAATATGCATGGTAACTACTTCTTATACCGCACTATGATAAGTGCTCTATATTACGAAGTGGTAAAACACCGATGTCACTCTACCTTATCACACCCAGCACTTCATTCTATTACCATTATAAGAGAACGACTAGTTATCATCGGGTTCGTTACCTCGTACGTCGTATACTCGTTATAGATTTTATATTGATTCAAGATCCTTAACAGTTTCCTTTTATACAATACAATGTCATAATGTATGGTGTACGGAACACAGATGCTCAAGACATGCATACGCATGTAAATAATATAGGCATATAAGCACATACACCTGCATGTATCACATCTAGAGTGACATACAATTATACTAATACACATGGACAATATGAAATATAACTATTTAAAAAAGTGTTAACAAAAATATGGTTATGGGATATAACATCTAATTACATTAATTACATTCTTTTTCCTTTGGTAATTAAACAGTTGTAAGCTTTTAAAATATTTCACATAGACAATATGGAAAAAATTGTTTAAATAATTCAAAATTAATTACAAAATGTTCATGCAAGTTCATACAGAATTTTCTTAGAATTTTCTCACCGTTTAAAAACTCTTTTCTCATTTTCTCTCTCTCTACTCTGCTTTATCTATCCCGGACACCTGTTATACCTTTTCCGTTTTCACATTTCGCACGCCATTGTTGTCTTTATCTATCCCAAGTAAATTCTATTGCTTATTCTCTTTTACTTTCTGAAAAGCATAGCAGTATACTTATATATATAACTAACTGATTTCTTATATAGGAATAATGTATTTTAAGCGCACTTTAATAACATTTCTAAATGGAAAAAACCGTAACTACGAACACTAAGATGCTTTCAGCCCTTTTACTGACTGTAAAAATAGTTATTTCTTAGTAACATTCAAGTTTAAAATCATTTCAGGTATCTATTATGATATTCTTAAGTAAATTAAAATATTAAAAAATACGTAAGGGATTTTTCTCAGATTTTGACCTATGCACCCAAGTCTGTAAGGCTCCGTAAGAGTTTGATCCACCCACCCACTCTATCTTACGTAATTTTTTGCTTATGTATTTTTTTACGCGAATTTTTTCTTAACATTGCAAAAAATTGCTTAATTAATGTAGGCATCACAGACAGTCACCTTTTCACCCTTTTTCACCTTTTTTCAATTTTGTCACCTTTTTCAGCTCTTTGGGGTCAAAAATATATAATTTTTATGTAAATATTTTGAAGTATGTTCATAAAATTCAGATTCAATGTTTGAATTTTTTCTTCAATTCTGAATTAATTTCTAGTGTATTCAATAATTCTCGGTGTTTTAAATTACTTTTTTCTATTCTCAATTATATTCTTTAAATTTTAATTCCATTCTTTAATTTTTAATCATTTTCTTCAGTTTTAAACTTTCAATTATTTTGTTCAATGATAATTATTTATTTATATTTTCAATCCAGTTGTTACATTTTCAATTTTTTCCAACAATTATTCCTATAACGTTTTGAATTTTTCAATTTGAAATTATTTTCTTTTTTAATAATTCTTGTTCAATTTTTTAAATTATTTTTTTCCATTGTCTATTAATCTTGACATTTTTCAAATTTTGTTTTCAATTGTCAATTATTTTCGTCATTTTTAGGGTTCCGTACACCACAAGTGTACGCACGGAACCCTATTGAAAAGACTTTGTCGAAAATCGTATCCCCCCCTAGCCGCTAAACTATTTGACTTAGAAAGTTCAAATTTGGCCCACATATGTATTTTCATCTGTAGATGAAAGGAAAATTATAGAGAACATGATTCTAGGGGTTGATCATAGCGTTGTCAAGAAAATAACAAGATTTTTGAGAAATTTTGATATTTTTTGGCTGAAAACTCTTGCCTTTTCTTTTGCAGCGCTATTACCATCACGATCTCTATATTTTTTTTTTTTTTTGTAATCTACACATAACAATACATTTGTGTACCAGATTTGAACTCTCTAAGTCAAATATTTTGGCAGATAAGAGGGCAATACGGTCATTTTTTAGAAAAAATGCGTTTAATTTGTACTAGAAAAAAAAGCGCACGCCAAATTGTACTATTTCTTAAAATAATGTTTTATTTATGTATACCTAAATGATCAATTAATTCTTTGTAAATTTCACTTCTTAATTTTGTTTGATTATTTTTACAAAAATGTAACCTAACTTTTTCAACTTTGACATAATTATCAACTAACCATTGCTGAAACATTCTTCCGCCATATAAAAATTGATTGAAGGTATGATCTCTTACTCCTATTTTATATTTTATATAAGCAGATCTGGACACAGTTTGACTTCTGGTTGGTTTGTCATTATCAGTACGAATCGTATCGAGACTGTAACCCTTGCTTCCTCATCGATTACGTTTCTTTTTAATTTTAATCTTTTACGTTATTGTTTTTGTTATTTTGCGTAATTTGTTTCATTTTCTCATCACAAGTTCTTATATATTTCTCCTGCATATCTTTTGAATATAGTATTTCGTTATTTTCATCCTTATCATGGCACATCTTCTGTTTCAATTTCAATCTTTGACGATAGCTTTTTTTTATATTCTGCTCTACTTTTTTTTAATTTTGTGATTGGAGGTGTTAACATTTTTTGTCTGGCTCACTATTCTTTGTAATTTCTCATTCTTATCATCTCCTCCTACTTCTTTAAGATACTCTAACTGACATTCAATATTTTTTTATATTCTGCACGACTTTTTTTACTTGCCTCATTACAATCGCTAGAAATTATTAATTTGTCAGAATTATTATCTCTCTTTCCTTCTTTAACAGCACTATCTATGTGTTTTTTTAGAAACATTTAAATCTGTTTCACTACTTAAACATACATCTTCCATAACTGATATTTCTGTTTCTTTGTTATCAATTCTTTTTCGTTTTAATTTCATCATTTCACTATATTCTTTCTGATATTCTGCTCTAGTTTTTCTACTTTTCTCATTACACTACATTATGTTTAAATTGATATAACCTGCATAAATATTCTCTTTGATCATCATTTAAACAATCTTCATTAAGACTATCATAAACAAAAAGTTCATTTCCATCATAGTAAGTGCAAATCCAGTGACCCAAAAGTCGATTTCCACTAAACAATATTTGAATATGTGACTTATTTTTATTAATTGCTTTTATTTATTTCATCTAACATTTCTAAATATCCTGTAATTTGTTTTGGGAAACTACCACCTGATGCAGGTTTCAATAATTCCTGAAACTTATACATGTGATTGTCATTTAGCATTTCCCAATTACGAATAATATCCTAATCTTTATTATTTAAATTGAAATATCTCTTCTTTAACTGAAAACTCATTTTTCAGAAACAACTTTCAAAAAAAAAAATTAACAAAAAATGAACTTTTTATGACTCACGATCTAACTCCATAATGACCACTTTATCCTACATGTCATTAAAGTATCTTTATATTTTAAGTCTTCATGTTTTTTTTTGTTTCTGTATCTCATATGTTTATCTCATATCTATTTATCTGATCTCATTATCTCATCTCTTTACCTGATCTCTCTCATTGTTTCACATGTTTATCTCATAAAATTGTCTCATGCTATTATCTCATATTTTTACCTTATCATTGTCTCATCGGTTTATTTCATATTATTGTTTCATGTTATTGTCTCATGTTATTGTCTCATATCTTTATTTCACCTCTTTTATATAATTATATTATTAACACTTCTTTTACACTGTAATGACTCTTTAGAAACATTATAATCACTTTATTATTTATTAAACATTCACAATTAATTTATTTATTAAACAGTTATCAATCACTTGTTTAATGAATCCAAAATCGCATTTTTTGGACGCTTTTAGCATTTCATAACACTATCTTTATTGAAAATAAGAAGGAAAAAAAATTTAAACACTTTCTAAATATTGTTATTTTAGTCAACACATTTTGCACACTTTCATTTAAATCACTGTCACTTTTCACATTTAATTTTTACTGTATATTTACTATTAGTGTCACTTTATTATTTATTATTTATCACTTACAGTTCATTTCTTTAATAATCACTTGTTGTTCACCGTATTAAAAACTATTCAACACAAACTCTTAATAAACAAGAAGCATATTAATACTATACACTTTCACATTAAACACATTTCTATTATACACACTTAATAAAAAATACACAATAAGTAGCATTATTCACTTTCACATTATACACACTCAAGTTCTATTTATTGATAACTTTCACTACCATGTACTTCTATACCACGCACTAATGAGGTAAAATTTCAGAATTTAATTTAATTCCTCTCTTTTCATTAAAACTCGAAAAATTTTTTCTCTTTTCCTAAAGCCATTGACCCTCATTATACAAAGGTTTGATCGAAGGATAATGACACCCTGCAGGTAATCTATTGTTTGTATTAAGAAATAAAATTTACATTTCAAGGTAATTTGTATAATGATCTAAGAGTTTCCTTTTCCGTAAACTTTTAACAACTACCTTCCCGGTAAAAGGAGGTTAATTAAAACGCATAAATTGGCATTTAAAAAAACAGTCATTTGAATGCTGACACATGCCTACTAATTCCGTTTTTGTCCTCAATGCCATTTAACGCGTTTTCTTGATTGATATTTGTTTCATTTTAATCATTTTGAATGCTCACAAATTTTATGAAAAAAATTGAATGCGTTTCTTTACCGTCAAGTGAAACACCACGAATTAGATTCAAATGCCATTAAATGCTTTCTGATAATGTATCAAATTAAATGTCATTCAATGCCTTCAAGAAAACAATTTTGAACGTAGTCAATGCCTCAAGAAGTTTAATGCCGTTCTATGTCTATGTCAGCAGATTAAAAAGACGCCATTCTGCTATCGTTAACTTGTTCATTCTTTGCAGCGCGTCGTCGTGGCATCTTTCTATTTTGTATTATTCGATCTATTTTAACTAAATCGCGTTATTGAAGTAAAAAACAAAGTGATTTTGTGTCTAATACTAATAGTTTACCTAAACAAAGTGAAGGAGTGAACGCAAACATAAGTTTTAAAATCATTTTGTCATTTTTTGTTGCATGCAAGACAAAATACGAAAATGACGTTAAGTGTTAAATTTAGTGCTTATATTTTATTCTATTTTGGTCTACAATTAAGCTGATGTTAACCTATTAACATATTTGAACTTAAAAAGTAAAATATTGATAAAGACAATAATCAGAGTAAAACATAACAATCACATGCTCAATTTTCCCTTGCAATATGGCTACTGGTTTGTTTTTAGGCATTTGAAGGCATTCATACAAAAACGGAATCAAAGCGCATTTAAACGTTTTAATGCGTTTTAATCTACCTCTTTTTACCTGGTTCTCTCTCCAACCAAGGAACCAGGTATAAAAATATCCTTTTTCGTTAACTGTTGGCGCTTTTCCGTTAACTTTTAACGCTTACCTTCAGTACTCGTTTCTCATATAGGATTTAAATCTTATTTCTAAATACAAACAATAGACCTCCTGCTATTCCCATTATCGTTCGAACGAACCCTTGCATAATGAGGGTTAATGACTTTAGGAAAACGGCAAAATTTTTTAACTTTAATGGAAAAGAGAGAAAATTTGCCTTCCTCTTTCTCATTACCTGCAAAAATATTTGCTTCTCACTCTCCCTAAAGAGAAGCGTTACTTTCTAACGGTCCTTGCTAACTCATCTAACGGTCTTTGGTAACTCATTTGCATATAACTTCTTTCTTAGTAAGGAACATTCCTGCCCTTTATCTGCCAAATTATTGTACTTAGAGTGCTGAAATTTGGTTCACATATGTAGTTTGACGTGTAGATTACAGAACTATAAAAAACCTTGTTGCAGGCTGTTATCATAGCGTTTTTGAGCAAAAAAAACTATTTTTTTTTAAAAATGCTAAAAAATGGTCGTACCCCCTCCCCTGAACTTCCAAACTATTGGACTTAAAGAGTTAAAATTTGGTACACAAATGTATTTTCACGTATAAATTACAGGGAAATTATAGAGAACATGATTGTATATGTTGAACATAGCGTTGTCAAGGAAATAAAAATATTTTTGAGCATTTTTTTAACATATGGGCCATAATTTGGTGTTATAACTTTGACAGCGCTATAATCATCACTTTCTCTATAATTTTTCTGTAATCTACACGTGAATCTACATAAGTGTACCAAATTTCAGCATCCTAAGTCAAGTAGTTTGGAAGATAAGGGGGGGATACGGTCATTTTTTTTATCAAAAATGTATTAAAAAACTGTAGAGAACTTTGTTGCAGATCGTTATCATAGTGTTTTTAAGCAAAAACCAACGATTTAAAAAAAATGCTAAAAAATGACCGTATCCCTCCTCCCATAACTTCCAAACAATTTGACTTAGAGAGTTCAAATTTGGTACACAAATATATTTTCACGTGTAGATTACAGAAAAATTGTAGAGAACATGATTGTAGAAGTTAATCATAGCGTTGTTAAGGGAATAAAATGATTTTTGAGTATTGTTAATGGACGGAGGAATAAACGAACACCATAAAACTAACAACTCACATTTATAATTAATTCAACCAATATTTATTTACTCATTTTTAAACAAATGCTTTAAATACAAAATTACAAAGACACTGCCCGAATACAAAAATTACAACGACAATGCCCGAATCTCGAAGTTGACTGCACTCTACTCAAATCGCCCTTCTCCTTCCCCTTCTTAGTCGTCTGAGAAGATTCTGAAACAAAGGGAAAAGGGAGGACACGGGAAAAAGAGGAATTCAACCTTATGGTATCTACCATCTTCAACCTTGTTTTTACAGGCTGGCTAATTACATCAGCATACCTTTGCTGGCTCATCTTCGGCTTTTCTTTTATTAGCCGGCTTGTAATTTCCTACACTTTGGTGCAGGTATAAACCATAAATTTTCAAATATTAGGAAAAACAAACAAGCTTATGAACTTAAATTAGATCACAATTTTTCATATATAAGAATGAACAAACGAACTCACAACTCAAACAATTTTCATAGAAAACACGAAACATATGTAGAAATTTAATATTTAAACTTTTGTAACCAACAATATCTCCGCCCCGTACAAGACTGTAAGGATTGTACCTTAGTTTTTTGGCTAATTTTACCAATTTGACTGAGGACCTAATACATTTTCCGTTTATTGTGCGAACTTCGACAACACGCACTCGACCATCAGGTCCCGGAAATAACCTTTCGACTATGCCCTTTGGCCATAGATTTCTTGGTGTATGTTGATCCACCATTAGCACCATATTTCCGACTTCTAGTTGTTCAGTTTCGGATTGCCATTTATGTGTAGGTAGCATGGTTGGGAGGTACTGTTTTAGCCATCTCTTCCAGAAGCAATCAGCGTAGTATTGAGTCAGTTCCCATTGCTTCTTTAAATCAGTGCTTTGTTTTTCATACCGCCGAAATGGTAAGTTTCCTGAGGACATCCCGATTAAAAAATTATTCGGGGTCAGAGCTTCTTAATCTGGGGGATCTAAGGATACGTGGGTAAGCGGTCGGGAATTTACTGAGTGCTCAACCTCGACCAACAGAGTTTGTAGCACCTCGTCTCTTGGAACTTGATCTTTCATGATAGCTTTCAGGGTTCTTTTAACAGTACGTATCATTCGCTCCCAAGCCCCTCCCATATGAGGGGTTCCTGGGGGAATAAAACACCATTTTATTCCTTTTTTCATTGCATGTTGACTTTGAGCGTCAAAGTTGAGTTGTTTCATAGCTTCGCGTAATTCCCTGTCTGCTCCGCGGAAGTTTGTGCCATTGTCTGAATGGATCTCCAAAGGTTTTCCTCTTCTATCGCACATTCTACACAGAGCCATTATTGCTGAGGCTGCACTTAGATCGTTGACTAGCTCCAAATGTATAGCCCGTGTGGTTAAACATGTAAATAAAGCAACCCATCGCTTTTGTTTCCCTTTAGTCGATCTAGATTTTTTGCCAGTAGTTGTCATCAATGGGCCAAAATAATCTATGCCACAATATGTAAACGGTCTCTCCTTGTAGGCTGTTCTTGCGTGAGGTAAATTCCCCATTATTGGGACCTTTGGTGTTGCTCTTATCAATTTACAATACTGACATTGCGCTACGACTGAACGAAGGGCCCTTCTAAGGTTCGTAATCCAAAACTTTTGCCTTATCTCGTTTACTACCGCGTTGTGGCCACCATGTTTCCCTTTTACATGGTATTCTTTGTTGAGCAACCTAGTTACAGGGTGTTTGCCATCCAGGATTATTGGTTCGTTCTCAAAGGCAGAGTTCGGAATTTCGCCTACTCTACCCTGTACTCTTAGCAATCCGTTCTCTCCGTATTTTGTTTTAAGGCACATAAGTCGGCTAGATTTACCGATCTTGAGTCCACTCTTTACTGCATGGACTTCTGTAGGAAAACTTTGCTTCTGTGATTCACTTAATATTTTTATTTCTGCCCTTTCTAATTGCTCTACAGACATTTGTGCTTCTTTCTTTCCTTTGAATTTTTCTATTGGCACTAACAATTGAGCTGTGGAGCTGATCAGTTTTTTATAGGACGAGAATCGGATAACATCGGGCAACGATGTGTTGCTTAAATTATTTATAATCATCACAGGCGTCTTTTTTGTTTCGACATTAACTTGGCTCCTATCATTTGATGAGACCGATGTGTTTTGATCTGGCCAGTCAGTCTCATTTTGCTTCAAGAAAGGTGGTCCACAAAACCATCGATGGTTTGAAGTCATTATAAAACTTGATGACCTTGTCGCATCGTCGGCAGGGTTTTCACTGGTGGGTACCTATCTCCATTCCGAAGGGGATGTTAATTCGCATATTTCTCCCAATCCATGGGATACAAAGGTCTGATAGAACCGTGGGTTTGATTTTATCCATAATATAACGGTACGCGAATCTGACCATAAAACTCGTTAGTCTACAATCAAACCATGTTCTTTCTTTATAACTTGAGCAAGTCGACTACCTAACAGGGCAGCTTGTAATTCGAGTCTGGGAATTGAAAGAGGCTTTAGAGGAGCTACGCGGTTTTTACTAGCAATTATGCTCACTTGTACGGACTCATCTTCTAATTCGTGTCTCCAGTATGCAACTGCAGTATAGGCCCTTCTGCTTGCGTCACAGAAAACATGAAGCTCTCTGCGCTTTATTTTTGTACATGATTTCAAATGACACCTTGGAATTGAACATGTGCTTATATTTGTCAGATCGTTTAACCATGATTTCCAAATCTGAAATTCGGGGTCAGCTAATGGAGTATCCCATCCAATGCCACTCACCCAAACGTCTTGCATGAGTATCTTTGATCTAGCAGTAAATGGTGCCATAAAACCTAACGGGTCATAGACCGACATAAATATTTTGAGAAACTCTCTTTTTGTTGGCTTTCTAGAACCCTCAAATAAGTCAGTTGATATTTTTTGCAGTCCTAAATTGAATGTGAATGTATCTGTATTCGTGTTCCACTGTAGTCCAAGAACTTTTTCTGACTTAACTTCAACATCCTTTAATTTAATTTCAACGATATTTTTATTGCATTGTGATTTTACAGCAGCTAACACGTTTTTACTGTTACTAGACCATTCATGCATTTCAAATCCGGCCTTCGAATTAATTTTTGTTACCTGTTTTATTAGATTAGAGGCTGTTTCTTCTTGCTCTACACTGTACAAAAAGTCGTCCATATAAGAATCGTCTATAATTGCTGAAACAGCTTCTGGGAGGGTATCTTTAAATTCCAGTGCATTGGTGTTTCTTATGTGTATATCACTGCAAGGAGATGATTTGCAGCCGAAAACTAATGATGTCATTACGTACTCTGCAGGCGGATCTTTTCTATTCATACCACGCCATAAAAAGCGCTGTGCTTGTTGATCCTCTTTCCTAACATTTACCCGGAGGAACATATCCTTTATATCACCTTTAACAGCGAATTGATATCGTCTGAACCGCATTAACACTCCGAACAAACCTTTTAATAAATCTGGCCCCATCAGCAACTGATCATTAAGACTTATCCCATTTGATTTTGCTGCGGCATCGAAGACTATCCGCAAGTTTTTCTCTGGCTTATTAGGATTTTTGACACCAAAATGGGGAATGTACCAGATCCTTTTGTTGTTCTCTGAAGGTGATACTTTTATGGCGTATGAATTAAGTATCCTATCCATTTCTTTGCAGTAAGCTAATGCGTATTGCGGGTTATTGTCTAATCTTTTTTCAAGAGTTCTCAATCTATTTTGCGCTGTTGCTTTACCATCAAAGGGGGGGATTTCTTCGTTCCTCCAAAGAAGACCTGTTTCCCACGAATTTCCAATGCGACGACTTGTTGATTGTAATATCTTTTTGGCCTTCTCTTCTTCTACACTAATTCGATCTTTTTAGGATACACCCAGAGAATCAATGTTGAAGTATGATTTGATTTGATCATCGATATTTTTTATTGCTTGCAAAATCTCCTCTTGAGGCTTCTCAGAATTTTGGTGCGTTACGAGCATGGATGAAGGGAGAGCGTTTGTCTTAAGTTTACTAGGACCATGGATAACCCATCTTAGTAACGTGCGAGATGCTACCAGCTGATTACGTCTTGAGGCTCGGAACTCTCGAGTGATAATCAAGTGCCAATTGTCTTGTCCGATTAGAATAGTTGGCTGAGCGTTGTACATAGGTTTTATATTCAGGTCTTGCATATAACTACATTCAGAAATTAAATCTTCGTTAATTGTTTGTGATGGCAAACACAAGTTCTTGACTGTATTAATGTTTCTAACATCGTATTTTCCGAAATTTCCCTGAATTGTTAACGACACCCTTCTACTAGTAGTCTCAGTAAAAGATATATTTTGTATGCCAGTAATATTCAGCAAACACTTTGTACCACTTGCCCCAAGAATGCCTGCAGTACTCGCATCTATTAATGTGATTGCTGAGCCACCATCGAGCATTGCGTGCGTTTTTAAGCTACATTTTGGTCCGATTAACGTAATTGGGAGTATCTTAAGTAAAGTTGACCTTTGAGATAGTCAACTAGATTCCGAACTCTTATTTATTTCGTTTTCGGATTTAGGTTCATTTTCCTCGATAGTTTGTTTCTCACGATACAATTTGAAATGGTGTTTCCGATTGCAGCTTGGTTTCGTACAAGGATCTGATTTACATTCAATTTGTCTGTGACCCTTACGAAGGCAATTAAAACAGAGTCGATTAGTTACAACGTGATTCCAACGTTTTTGGATAGAGAGTTTATCAAATCCCCAACATTCGTTTATTTGATGCCCTCTACGTTTGCAAAACAGACAAATTTGTTTCTGATTGCGTTTTCTGCATTGTCGTTCATCGATTTTGGCATTTGTATCGCTATGGTCAGTATTTGTTGTTACGAATATCGGTTGAGTGTCATTTAACGCATGATAAGGGCTTTTTTTATATTCTTGTCTATTAATTGATTTGGCTCCTTTTGTTTTGCTGAAACCGTGCCTGCTAGGCTGGCTAATGCAGCTTCTGTATATAAAAATTCTGATAGGACTATTAGATTTGGTTTAGGACTCGAATTTGTTTGAACATAAGAATTATATTTGAATATTAGCGCGGACGGCATTTTGTTAATAATCTCTTGTATTAATTCGGGGCTGTACAAATAGCCTACATGATTAAGCGTTTCAATTGCGGCGACGCAATTTCGAACTTTGGCGGCAAAGGTTATGATATCACACTTACCAGAATATAACACAGGCAACTTTTTTATGTCCGTTATAATTTTTTGTACAATTTTGTCTTTGTTACCGTACCGTAACTCTAAGGTGTCCATAATCGTACGTGCATTAGTGGCAATGATTGTCAAAAACTCCACTGTTTCTTTGGTCTCTCCAGTTAATGCTTCATACAAGCGCGATACATTTTCTTCGTCAGCGTAACCACCCAATTCGGAAGACAGTTTATAAGCTTGTTTAAACCGAAGCCACTCTAAAATGTCCCCAGAGAACTTCGGTAAGCTTTTCGTAGAAGTCAGTCGAGTAATTAGGTATTGTGAGGTTTTATCAATGTGGGATTCATTATTCTCTTTTATTTTTGAACTTACTGTCTGAGTTTTGTCAGTATACAGTTGCGTTTCGTTACGGTTCTGTAAAACGTCATTCACCCATCGAGAAGTATATTCGCTATGTGAAGCTCGATCTAACGTAACCCAAGAATGTTCGGGTTCTTCAGACTCAAGACCCCCATAACTTAAAAATGTAAAAATTGACTTCTGAGAAGTACCCAAGGAGTCAACCGATGTCCACGTCATTTCCAGTCAACTTCTTAAGGGGAAGTTAACCTCAAAATGTAAAAACCGACTTCTCTAAAGTATCCAAGTGTACTATCAATGTGTAGGTCGTTTCCGGTCAACTTCTTCAGAAAAGTTAACCTCAAAATATAAAATTGACATCTCAGAAGTACCCCAGTACTCAACCGATGTCTAGGTCATTTCCGGTGAACTTCTTCACCCGGCAAGAAGGCTGGAATAGTAAAGAATTCAAATTTACAGAGTTGCGCCCGAAACTTCAAAAATATCTTTTCTTCTTAATGCCTGAATTTTCCTCGAATTTCATGGTCACGAAATAGAACTCGAAACCTAGCGACGTGAATTTTTCATTATTTCGAAGCGTATATCCTATACCGTAGAACGGGATTCATTTCAGTCACTTTCAATTTCGAAATATTCCGTCAGATCAGCTATAGGTTGGGAAAAACGAGTTCCACTAAAGGAATTCATTCAGTATATTTTGACTCCCTTTGAAATCCTTTTAGAAAAATGTTGTGAACCGAATATTTTCAATTCTTTTTGATCCAATTATTCACTAAGGGCAGTTGATAAATAACTACTTGCATGACTCCCCTTCTCAATCCGCTCGAAACCGGTTATGAGAGTGTCAAATTCCTAACCGAAAATGTGAAGAAAGACATGTGGCTCTAAATTTCCAACAAAAGGACCTACTTTTTCTTTGTATTCTGTCGCTAACGGTCAGTTTCTTTTTGACTTTCGAACAGTTAAGTTCGCGTGAATTTTATACTTGTTTTCACAAAGTGCTTAAACTTTAATTAAAATTAAGTTTTGATAGTAAAGTTTAATAGTTGTAATATTTTCTATATGCAGTTAATTATATTCATATTCTCAATTATACTCTAAAAAGTGCTCATGTGGGTTTTAAGTTATAAGTTTATTGATATAAACTAAACAATAGCAATAATATGTTGTTTATTATTATTACTCTGTTATTATTATGATAACACAGGCACACAAAAAAAAAAAAGGTCAAATACCAGAGGGCAGACCAACATATTCCTAGGTTTTTGGGGTCGCTGAAACCGAATATGGCCATGAAAATATTATCTGCTTGCCAATTTTCCCCCTAGCCCCCCCCTTACACCCCTCGGGGTGTGACATTTCAGTTTTTCCAAAAACGTCAAAAAGGCAGTCTATTCCTATGTTTTTTGGGGCGCTGAATCCGAAAAAGACCACCAAAAGCCAATCCCCCCCCTCCTGCACCCCCTAACACCCCCTGGGAGGGGGTTGGAATTTCGAATTTCACGAAAAGTCGAGTTCGGTGGCTATTTCTATGTTTTTTGGGGCGCTGAATCCGAAAAAGACCACGAAAAGAAAATTCCCCCTCTCCTTCACCCCCTATCACCCCCTGGGAGGGGGTTGGAATTTCGAATTTCACGAAAAGTCGAGTTCGGTATCTATTTCTACGTTTTTTGGGGCGCTGAATCCGAAAAAGTCCACCAAAAGCCAATTGGCCCTCCCCTTCACCCCCTATCACCCCCTGGTAGGGGGTTGGAATTTCGAATTTCACGAAAAGTCGAGTTCGGTGTCCATTTCTATGTTTTTGGGGGCGGTGAAATTGGAAAAGGACACCAAAGGTAAATTCGTTCCGTTATTCACCTCTTAGCATCTAGTTACTAACACTGGGAGGGGGGTTGATATGTTCTCTTTTATGTGTAATTAAGAAGAATAAGCAATGTTTTTTTTACGCATTTGAATAAATAATAACTAGGTAGGCACCGATGATTACACAAGTATGTACCAGCACAATTTGATGGATCTTGATTTTACTACACTTAGCGCGACCCAGGAACAACGGCGTGGACGTGGTAGTTTTTGTTCCCTTTGGGGTGCTTTTTTAACGTGAGTCCCCTTGCCTCTCACGATTGGTGGCGCTGCTTTAATGTGTTTTTCCTTAGAACGAATTTCGCTCATTTAGTTTTTTTATAGTGATGCATTTGAGCGAGATCTCTTCTCAAAAAGTCTCGAAAAAATGAGAATCTCGTGAAAATTACATTGGAAACAAATGAATGTACTGTTTTCGTCTCTTTTATCTTTTATGAAAGGACAGATTCTCGAAATGCATCACTAGTTTTTTGGCATTCATTTCTGCCTATGGTACCGTACTCGCTTGGATTCGAATGACCTTCTGAGAGGTTTTCTTTTCTGAGCCCTTTTTGTTTCTGGTGAATCCCTTTTTAGTGTCCAACAGTAATCGGCCAGCATATTCACATCCCACTTCCCTTGGTAACGACGTTCCATTTCTTTTAGATCCTGGTGAAACCTTTCACCTTGCTCTTCGCTATAGTCCCCTAAATTCGACGGAAAATAGTCTACATGGGACTCCAGGAAATGCAGTTTCAGATTCATCAAGCATCCAAGTTTTTTGTAGTTCTGCAGCAGCTTTTTTATTTCCTTTTTGTAATTTGGACTTTTCTTATTGCCAAAAAAATTTTCTGCTACATTTACAAAGCTAACCCAAGCATTTCTTTCCACAACTGTCATTGATTTTTTAAACTCAGCGTCGCGCAACAACTTCCGAATCTCTGGCCCATCAAAAATCCCTTCTTTGAGTTTCTGTTCCGACTTTTTCGGAAATTTCTCCTGGAGGTATAAAAAAGCTTTTCCCTCTTTGTTTAAGGCTTTTACAAATTGCTTCATCAACCCAAGCTTTATATGCAATGGAGGAAGAAGAACCTTTTCCGGTGATACAAGAGGATTTTTGAGGACATTTGCCAAGCCAGGAACAAAAGAGGTTCTAGCAGGCCATTGGAAGTTATTATAATGGTTCTTTCGATCTCGACTATTCCAAAGGCATAAGAAGCACGGATGACTTGTGAACCCACTTTGTTGACCCAAAAGAATTGTTATTATTTTCAGATCCCCGCAAATTTGCCAGTTATGTTCCGTGTACTTTATTTTTTCGAGTACCAGCTTCAAAGAATTATAGTCTTCTGACATATTAACGGAATGCGCTATTGGGATCGAGGCTAATTCATTGGTGTTGTGCAAGAGTACTGCTTTTAGACTGCGGGTGGAAGAGTCGATGAAAAGCCTCCATTCTTCACTCTTGTAAATGTTTGGTTTCAAAGAATTTATAAGCTCCCGAATATTTGTGCAGTAGACAAGACTTTCTTCTTTTTTGAAAAAGGGAAGAAATTCTTTTTCCCGATTTCGGAAAGAAGAAACCTTAGTACCTTTAGCCAAATGACCGTCCTCCTTGAGACTCGACGCAAGGTACTCAGCTGCATCTTTGGCTAAACCCAAATTTCTTAACACATCATTGAGCTTTTTTTGATCCCATAGTTTTATAGGTCGATCTCGTTTGAAGCGAACATCTCCTTCATCACTGTCAGAATTCGAGTCAACTTCACTTCCGGAATAAGTACTGTTGGAATCCACAGTTGGCTCATTAAGGTCCATTTGACTTTCAACTTCCACTGTATCAGCAGTGACATCCATCTTGACATCATCATCTGAAACATCATCATCGTCATTATAAATTGGAGGGGTGAAAGATGGAATACTTGGATATATAGCGTGATTAGGAGACATCATACCTTTAAATTTGATGGAGCAAATGTAACATTCCACTTGAGTTTTGGGCTCTTTCCACATAGCAGGAAACTTCAAAAAATTCTTGCCGCTTGAATTGGATGACCCGCGCTGTAATGTACCCCTGCATTTGTTACAGATACTGCTCGGTACCCATGAATTTCCCCGACCATTTTCAATCTGCAATGAAAAAAGAGAATTGTATTTATCCTCATATTTAGAAAAGTCTCTCCGATATTTTTCTATTTCAAACTTACCACATACGTAACAAAACATGGATCTGTCTTTGTTACAGGTGTGAATGGTATTATCTTGAATATCCATACCATTGTCCGTAGGACCATCAGAAGCGCCTTGAAGATTTTCACGATTTGAACGCAAAGCTCTATTTCCATTAATTTTTCTTCTTGAAGCATTTAACTCAAAAGTAGCCAAGTTGCCCACCACCCTAGAGCTGCGGTTGCATGATGACGACGCCTGCGGGCCCGCTTGCTCACCCTGACCAGCCGCCGATACTGGGGTCTCCCTCCCCTGCATCGTAATCTTCTTCCCTACTTTTGCCATGAAGGCATCTTTTTTACCTAGGAACTTAGCCGGTTAACCGTTATCCGCCTTCACCGCGTGGAGGTGTCCTAGTTGCAAAAGTAGATGTGGAAGTAATTCATGAAAATTGAAATTGTAAACCCATCCCATGGGAGGGGGTAAGAGGGTGCTAGGGGGTGAATGAGGGGACGAATTTATTTTTGATCCCTTTTTTCAGTTTCATGGCCCTAAAAAATATTGGAATAGACTCTAAACTCGATTTTTCATAAAATTCGAAATTCCAACCCACTCAAGGGGATATTAGGGGCTTAAGCGGGCGGGAATTAGCTTTTGGTGGTCTTTTTCGGATTCAGCGCCCCAAAAAACGTAGAAATAGACACCGAACTCGATTTTTTGTGAAATTCGAAATTCCAACCCCCCTCCTAGGGGGTTATAGGGGGTGAAGGAGAGGGGGAATTTTCTTTTCGTGGTCTTTTTCGGATTCAGCGCCCCAAAAAACATAGAAATAGCCACCGAACTCGACTTTTCGTGAAATTCGAAATTCCAACCCCCTCCCAGGGGGTGTTAGGGGGTGCAGGAGGGGGGGGATTGGCTTTTGGTGGTCTTTTTCGGATTCAGCGCCCCAAAAAACATAGGAATAGACTGCCTTTTCGACGTTTTTGGAAAAACTGAAATGTTACCCCCCGAGAGGTGTAAGGGGGGGGGGGCTAGGGGGAAAATGGGCAAGCAGATAATATTTTCATGGTCATATTCAGTTTCAGCGACCCCAAAAACCTAGGAATATGTTGGTCTGCCCTCTGGTATTTGACCTTTTTTTTTTTTTGTGTGCCTGTGTTATCAGTTAGTTAAATTAAACGCTTTAAAGAAGCAAATTGTTTTAAATAATTATTCATAAAAACAAAAATATACACAGAAAAAAATTAAATTTTGTTTGTGAAAATATATTTTTTTTAAATTTGAAGACGAATTAAAAACTTTTTTTAGTTTTCAGATTTTTTTTTGTTTTTTTGTTATTATACACTCGTTTATCGACTTTACGCCCAATGAGTGTCCCCCGTAGGGAATTCCTAGAATTTTTTGTACTTGTATTATCAATTGCTAAGTGTTTTTGCGTCTACAGAACGGCTTGAACATTAGGAGTACTCGCATTTGCCTGGACCACCCGGTATATTGGGTTTGCTCGCCAGTGGAGAGGGAAAACTGTAGAAAAACCTCTTCCTAAGTACAACCGGTTTATCGACAGTCGAGTTATAGTGACCTGCACAAGTCGGTTACCGACAGTGCCCATCATTATATTTCGACGTCCTACCTACCAAATGAAGTTATCTCACGAGCTAGGAAAAATCCCAGGCTCCCACAGGCGCGAACCAAGCAAACTTGGCTTGGCGCGACCGCAGAGTCCAGGACCTTAACCAACTGAGCCAACTCCTTGGTATTTTTCAGAAATTTAAAAAAATTTAATTACGTTCAAGATAATATTAAATTTGAATCATATTTAAAAAAAATGTTGTTCTTAAATTTAGCGTTTATAAAACAGCGGTTATTCTTAAAAACAATCATTTAAACAAGTAAAACATGAACAGCAAAACTTCTAAGTTTACTTTTAAAATTAAAAAATAAAAATTTAATTAATCAAATGTTTTTATTTAAAAACTTTAACTTTAATTTAAGAAAAAATTTAATTAAAAAAATTAATAAAACTTTGCTTTTCTAAAACACTTTTTTTTAGAATGAGTTTGTCAGAACAATAAAAATATACGCAGAAAACAAAAGTTTTTTTGAAATTAAAAAGCAAAATCTCTAAATTACAAGGTTAATTTAAAGTTAAAGAAATATTAAATAAATATAGAACACTGAAAAATATAATTCTTAAAATATTTATAAATTTGAGTGATATATTAAAATCATTCAATTACTGAAATGACTCTTTTTCAAAGTAATTGTACAGAATAAATAAAAGTAATGACGTAAAAAAATTTAATTTGTTTTGAAAAACAGAGAATGTCATTTTTGCTAGTTTAAAGTTAAATTAAATATTTTTATTTCTAAATAAATTAAACATATTTTGTTATATTAAAAATAATATAAACTTGAATCAGAATTGCAAATAATCAATTACTTTGATTTAGCTTTTATATACATCAACTGTCTGTAAAACAGTCGTACATGTTATAATTGAAATGTTGAAAATTAGATCAAGAGAAATCACACTTGTGAATATGTGAATGCGAGTCCCTATTGTATTGTATTGTATTATATTGTACTATATATAACCTTTTAAACACCTACTATTTGTATACATCTACGATGATTGTAAATGTTTTATTTATGTTTTTATTCGACTCATGTTGATGCTCCTTTGTATGATCTCATGTGATCTATAGCAAATAAATTACTTACTTACTTACTTACTTACTTACTTACTTATTAAAAATAACATTAAACTTGGATACTAATTACATAATCATTTATCTTAATTTATCTCTTTTGTAAAGCTATTATTTTTACGAAGAATAAATTATTCAGGACATTATTAATATATGTACAGAAAAATTAAATTTTTTTTTAAATAAGAAAATCTGTTTTAATTGAAATAATTGCTAAATAAATTTAAACTTTTTATTGTAGGTCGAGTCTATACCAAGTGATCACACCAATTTCAGTCACATTAATTAATATTTATGAAATTGATAATTTGGGTTCCTTTAGTGGTTAAAAAAAGAAATTTCAAGTATTTTTGAAAATAATCAAATTCAAAATTTTGAGTATTATTTTTTTTGTTTAATCATAACTTCCGTAACTTTCAAGCAATTTAGATCAATTTTTTTTTAATTACTCGAATTTGAATGCTCTTTAAAGAAAAATTATAACAAATAAAAAATTGTTTATAATAAAATTTTTATTAACAAAAAAAATTATTTATCTTAAAAAAAATTAAAATCATATCTTCGATTTTTTTTAAAAAATTCATAAACATAGCCTATAATGTGCTTACAAATTTAAGCCAAAGAACAGGATGGTATGTCTTATAGTTTTCGAGAAAAAAATTATTAAGTTACGCTAGCGCGGACTGGTGTCGCCGCGCCGCTACTCAGCGCGTAGCTCCGTAGTAACCTAAATGTATGTATATCATTATTTAAAATAAATATAGCTCCTGTATTGTGTTTAAATTATAGGCTTGAATAAATTTTAATGATTTTTTCTTAGTACATGGATATATGTTAAGTTTAATCAACTAAAATCCATAACGATTTCAGAATTTCAATAACAATAATCGTCTTTTTATCGTACTTTTTGGATTGTACTGTGTGCTGAATTAGAAAATAGTTTTTTTTTCATTTTAGGCATGTAAAATAAAATTGCTTACTTAAATTTTAACTGTTATGAAATATATTCGTAAAGAATTTTCTGAATTGACAATTATAATTACAATTAGCTTACAAATAATTTAATTTAATATTTAAATATAAAAATTGCAAGTAGAACAAAAAAATGTTAGCTTATCGAAATATGATGTGTAATACATAATATTACCTATATAAAAATGAAAAAACAATATTTTTTGTCTATTTTCCAATTTTTGTTTTTTAAAAATAAATATTTTTTAAAATCCATTCGATTAATTGTAAGGATTCATTGCAAATAAGTGAAAAAAATAATGAAAATAGTCGACGGAGTTTAAAATTAAAGATGAGAAATCGAAAAAATTTAAACCATTGTTCTGGGGTGTCAATTTCTTTCCTACTTTATTTTGGATCTAGAATTAAGATGTATTATCAAAAGATGGAAAACAATTTTTTCGAGCATTTTTTACCATTTTAGAATTTAAAGCTTTTTTTAAAAAAATAATTTTTTTATTTATTTATACAATAGATTGTAGAAAATCATTTAAAAATCACACAAAAAATTTTTTTGAAAAAAAAAAAAATTGTGGAAGTCGTCTTTTTTTACAAAATTTACTTTCTTTCGAGAATATATATCTCAAACTCCGCAAATTATTCATTTCTCAATTTTTGACATTATCCCATAATTTTAAGTCTAAAATTGCATAAGAAAAAAAATTGGTACTCCTGAACATAACCAATTTGAATGAGCTAAAATTTCACCAGTTCTTACTTATCATTATTTATTCTTTTTTATTTTTTTTTTCAATTTCTTTAATTCTAACGTTTTATAGGTTTTGTTCTACTTGCATTATTTATATTTAAATATTAAATTAAATTATTTGTAAGCTAATTGTAATTATAATTGTCAATTCAGAAAATTCTTTACGAATATATTTCATAACAGTTAAAATTTAAGTAAGCAATTTTATTTTACATGCCTAAAATGAAAAAAAAAACTATTTTCTAATTCAGCACACAGTACAATCCAAAAAGTACGATAAAAAGACGATTATTGTTATTGAAATTCTGAAATCGTTATGGATTTTAGTTGATTAAACTTAACATATATCCATGTACTAAGAAAAAATCATTAAATTTTATTCAAGCCTATAATTTAAACACAATACAGGAGCTATATTTATTTTAAATAATGATATACATACATTTAGGTTACTACGGAGCTACGCGCTGAGTAGCGGCGCGGCGACACCAGTCCGCGCTAGCGTAACTTAATAATTTTTTTCTCGAAAACTATAAGACATACCATCCTGTTCTTTGGCTTAAATTTGTAAGCACATTATAGGCTATGTTTATGAATTTTTAAAAAAAAATCGAAGATATGATTTTAATTTTTTTTAAGATAAATAATTTTTTTTGTTAATAAAAATTTTATTATAAACAATTTTTTATTTGTTATAATTTTTCTTTAAAGAGCATTCAAATTCGAGTAATTTAAAAAAAATTGATCTAAATTGCTTGAAAGTTACGGAAGTTATGATTAAACAAAAAAAATAATACTCAAAATTTTGAATTTGATTATTTTCAAAAATATTTTGAATTTTTCAAAAATGCTTAAAATTTCTTTTTTTAACCACTAAAGGAACCCAAATCATCAATTTCATAAATATTAATTAATGTGACTGAAATTAGTGTGATCACTTGGTATGGAATCGACCTTTATTAATAATAATATTAATTTAAAATCATAACTACAAATATTCATTTATTCTGATTTAGCTCATCAAAGAAAATATTTTTTTTTTTTCAAAAGAAAAATAATTCAAAACAACAAGTATAAGAACAGTAAAAACTTAAGTTTGCTTTCAACATTTTAATTTTTTCTGTTTATTTTTTACTAGATTTTTTTAAAAGTAATAGTATTTCTAAAAAGGATATGTATATAAATTCTAAACCCAAATCTAATATTATTTTTAAAATTAAAATTTTTTATAGGTACTTAATTACAATTTTTAATTTTTTAATTGATCTTTAAATTTTTTTACATCTTATATTTATTTTTTATTCAAACATTTTAAAGTTTTAAAGCAATTACTAGTTTTTTTCTGTGCATATTTTAATTATTTAAAATAAATATTATTTAAAAACAATAACGTTTTATAAAAGCTAAATTGAAATAAATTATATTTTTAAATTAGAATCTAAATTTAATAATATTAATAATAGCATTAATTTGAAATGCTTAACATTTTTTTATTTTCTTAACAATTTTTAATTAACAATTTTTCCATGCTTTATTTATTCTTTTTTTTTAATTCCAAAATAAACTTTCATATTTTTCTGTTCATTTTCTTTATTAATCGTAATGAGTTTATGAATCCCTGATAAAACCCACTTTTCAACCGGTTTGACTTTTGTCATATAAAACCCGGATTAAACCGGATAGACGCCAACACTATCACTTCCGGATTGAAACCGTGTAGCTTCCGTATAGTAAGCTGATTGACATTTTTTAATTTTATTTTCTGGACGAGTAAAACCCGAATAAAACCGGGTTATACTATTTCTGTGTTGACAACCACATAAATAAAACGAAATATTATCCACAATAATTGAAAATATTATTGATACTCATCATTGTAGGATCTTTGACTACCCCCTCTACCTTCATTAACCACCTTTTCGCTCTATCTAGCCCTCTATGGAGCCACTTCACTCTGTCTCCCCCCATTTATGACAGAATTGCTTTTTGAAATGAAACGAAATTTTATCCACGATAATTGAAAATGTTATTGATGCTCATCGTTGTAGGATCTCACACAGAACCTTAGGAGCTCAAAACGTTGCATAATAATATCGATTTTTTGATTTATTTTACAAATTGAGCTAAAAAATGGCATTTTTAAGCAACGATTTGAGCTTTTCAGGTTTTTGTGCTTTGGCCACCCCCCCCCCCCCCCCCACTCTAATTGACCACATTTTCCCATTTTGTGACCCTCTATGTAGCCACTCCGACCCCTCTCCAATAATGACAGAATTGCTTATTGAAATGAAACGAAATTGTATACACGATAATTGAAAATTATTTTTATACTCATCGTTAAAGGGTCTTTGACTACCCCTCTCTCGCTTTCGTGGACCACCTATGATTCCCCTTTATGATACTATGTTAATCGAGAGGAATTTAAAATAATTACAAATTTACCTACCTATATTAATTCGTAATAAATTAAGACTGCTTTTCTGACATAAAATAAGACTTTTAAAAAGGCATCCTCAAATTTGGATAGCTAAATAAAGGGCTACATAGAGGTGAAAGATGGTCAAAGAGGGTGGGGAGGTAGTCAAAGATCCTACAACGATGAGTATCAATAATATTTTCAAATATAGTGGATAAAATTTCGTTTTATTCCAATAAGCAATTCTGTCGTCCTTGGTGGTGGGGGGTTTGGGGGGTATCCATGGCTAAAGAGTATTTCGCCTTTAACAAAGTCGTGTATAGCGAGATTTACAGTTATAATACGTAATGACACGTCTTATTTCGATATTTTCTTGACTAGATAGCATCTTACTCGTTTTCATGGTAAATATAGAACTCTTACGAAAAAATATCAAAAAGTGGAGCAGCTAGGATTTTAAATCTTGAAAATTTGGAATCTGGGAGCCATTTAAGACAATTCCACATTAGCCGTTTGTTATTACATTTTCAGACCACCTGCGACTGGTTAAGGCACACTGTGAAAACCCGGATACAACCAACTAGAACCCGAACTGGGTTTTATCTGGTGTCTTTCCGGATTCTATCTGTTTCTTATCGGATTTTTTTAGCAGGGTTGTTTAATAATTCCATTATTACCCCTAACTCATAAAATTCCAGCAAGTTTCTTCAATCTTTTTATTTTCAATCAAATTCTGGGCCATGTTTTTATCAAGCACTACTCTGACTTGATAAAATATTGTTCTGACTCGTTTGCTACAATCTGTCAGTTTCAATGACAAATTTGAAATTAATTTTTCCACTCATGAAAATGTCTACTCGTGAAAAATTAATTTTTCCTAAATTCTCCATTCCCCAAAATTTGACAAAAAAATAATCATCATATTGAAAAGTGTCCAGTGTTTTATAAAACAAACGGAAACGATCGTGTGAATTTGTGTTATTTCTGTGTCTCGTTTTCTTCAAAAAGTGTTCAAACTCAGAGAAAAATAGGTGTTTTTCTTCTTTAATAAATTCATAATTACCTCTAATATCGACCACATTGCACATCTAGCCAATAGTTTCCGCATATTTCATAACTTTTTTTTTTTTTTTTAAATCGAGACACTTTTATGGAAAAAAATATTTTTATTGCCAAAGTTTTTGAGATAAGGAAATTTTTCAATGTTTCTTTTATGCGAACAGATGATCCCACAAGCTTCAAAGTTATCTCCCGTTTCGACATTCACAGATTTTTTGTATCGTCTACAACGTATAAAAATCTACTGTCAGTTTCTATGACAAACTTAAAATTTATTTTTTACTCATTAAAATGTCTATACCTATTAAATGAATTTTTTCCAAATTCCTAATTTACCAAACCTTGACAAAATCATAATCATACTTTCAAGAACGATTCTATTAGAGTTTTATGCAACAAACGTCAAAGAACTTGTGTTATTTATAAGTCAGGTTGCATTAAAAAGTTTTCCCTGACAGAGAAAAGCAGGTTTTTCACTTTTTTTATTATTTTCATTTTTCCCCTTATTTTTAAAATTCCAACAAGTTTCTATTTTTCTTTTTTCGAATAAAATTCTCGGCAATGTTTTTATCCAGCAGTCCCCTGACTTATCGACCTTATTCCACGGCAAGCCAAACATTTAGCACATATTTCACAATTTTTTCTTTTTTAATCAAGAGATTTGTCCTGAAAAAAATCTCTGTATTGCCTAACTTTGTGCCATAATGAATTTTTCTACATGTTTCTTTTCAACGAAGAGATGATTCTACTAGCATAAAATTGATCCTCCGTTTTGACATTTACAGATTTTTTGTTCAAAATCTCGTCATACAGGAGCTTTACGCCTACAGGCATAGGTGTCGCCTGCTACATACAAAAATCAAAATCAAACTTGAAATTCATTTTTTCATCCACGAATATGTACCTATGTTTTATATTATATTAATTTTTTCCAAATTCCTAATTTCCCAAACCTTGACAAAATCATAATCATACTTTCAAGAACGATTTTATTAGAGTTTTATGCAACAAACGTCAAAGAACTTGTGTTTTTTAATAAGTCAGGTTGCATTTGAAAAGTTTTCCCTGACAGAGAAAGGCACGTTTTTTTTCTTTTTTATTATTTTCATTCTTCCCCTTATTTTTAAAATTCCAACAAGTTTCTATTTTTCTTTTTTCGAATAAAATTCTCGGCAATGTTTTTATTCAGCAGTCCCCCCGGTAAGAAGGCTGGAATAATCTAGAATTAATTTTATTAATTCTATTAATTACTTGAATTTCCCTTCATTTTATGCTTTTGCATTATGAATTAAAAATGACAGAATTCTGTTCCTTGTAATTTAGTTTTTGAAAAAATTTCAATAAATATAAGAATCGATCCCAAGTTTTTATGTTACAAGTCTATGTAAGTAACCACTGAGCTACTCGTGACTTGAATATATAAACATAAATGAGCCTTTTGAATTGAAACTGTGAAAGAATTTCCTGGAAGAGGAAAAATTCCAACTGTATTCTCTATTACGGAATTGAACATTTCGTAGACTCTATTTCAAAAGGAATTATTGGGGATATAAAAATTATGAATGCCTATACTATTTTACAGAACAGAAGAAGTTTTTGGAATTAAAAAAATTTTAATTATATTCTGCTGCATGAAATTCAAAATCATTTTAGAATAAAGCAGAATCAATTTCAAAAATATTCTTTTCTATTTCTAAAAGTAAGTATTTGAGGGAATTCCAATTATTTAATAGAAAAGAAATCATTGCGATTTTGAGTAAATGTCAACTAAACTTAATTCTTTTCTTTTCAAGGTTTCTTGCCGGGCCCTGACTTATCGACCTTATTCCACGGCAAGCCAAACATTTACCACATATTTCACAATTTTTTCTTTTTTAATCAAGAGATTTGTCCTGAAAAAAATCTCTGTATTCTAATAGAGAATTTATAAGAATTTAAGTTTTTTATTTATTTATCAAATTAAGTCAAATTTTCTTAATCAAAATATAAAAATAGAATCTATAGTGTCATTCTTATTAATAATGATTTGAATTTCAATGTTAATAATATTAATTATATATAATAATGTATTTTAATTACTTTCTCTTCGACAATAAAACAATTTCATTATTTATTGCAAATTTCATATTATTTATGGCAAAATGAAATTAATTTTTTTTAATTCACCATTATTCAATTTTTCATCATTTTTATTATTTATCTGAATTAATTTTCTAAATTTTTAATTATTTTCATCATATATCAATTATTTCCTTTAATTTGTAATTACTATTCATATTTTGTACAATTATTTTTTAAGTTTTTAAGCATTTTTCTCAAAATTTAATTATTTTCAGTTCTTTTCCTAATTTTCCAACTTTTTTCATTGATCATCTTAAATTTTAATTATTTTTAGCTTTCTTCAATTCTTTTATTCGTTTCTTAATTTATTCTCATTTTTTTTTACTTATTTCTCAGATTTTCAAATATTTTCCTCAAAATTTATTAAAAATGGTTTAGTTGCGAACTTAAATTATTAATTTTAAAGAATAATTGCTCATAGCAATTACAAATACAGTAAGTCAGATAGCGATTATACTATTTTCTCTAGTCAAAGATCTCATTGTAAATAATTATCATGGATTTGCTATACAAGTTATATCTGGAAAATGGAAGAATTAATTATTATTAACCCAAATAGTTTCTTGAATCTTAATAACGATAAACGAAAGGATTCTAAGAATCCGAAAACCATGTATTATAATGACACTGCTGCGGAAATTGACAGTGACATTCTAGACCTATTTATTAAATTTTTAAATCTGTGTATGACACGCCTTGTGACTCATTTTCTTGTAATGTGTTATTAATTAATATCATTCATATGTCTCTGTTATTTGTTACAATCTCTTGGTAAATTTTTGTAACTTAATGATTATAATACGGTACATATAATTAATTTTTCATCAATAATATCTCTTTTGCGGCTAATATGCCATGTAATTATTGTACATATTACCCCGAAAGGTTGTTTACAGCCTGTATAATTTTGATAAATAAATAAATAAATAAATAAAATTTAATTATTATTGTTTATTTAAATGAAAATTCTGCAGTTTTCTCAATTATTTATTTCAAATTTAAATTATTTTTTCAACCTATCATCATTTTATTTTATAATTCAATTATTTTCTTAGCTTTCAAATTTTATAATAAATTTTTAACTATTTTTCCCACGTTTTAATTATTTTTATTATTTTTCAAGTAATTTTCTAAATTTTCAGTTATTATTCCAAATTTAGATTATTGTCTTCAATTTTCAATTTTTTAAACGATTTTCAATTATTTTCTTTCGCTTAAAAATAAATTACTTAAATTTGCTATTATTTTCTCCCATTTCTAATTATTTTCATTCTTTTTGCATAATTTTCAAAAATTTAAATAATTTATCAGAAATTTTAATTATTTTCATCATATTTCAATTAGTTTTTAACATTTTAAATCTATTTTCATCATAATTTCGATTATTTATTTTAAATTTCATTAATTTTTTCAACTTATCATTGTTTTCTTCATATTTCAATTATTTTTTTCAAGTTTAAAAATTTAAAATCATTTTTCAATTATTTTCTAAAATAATAATTTTTCTCTTCAATTTTTAAGCATTTTCAATTCTTTCATTCGATTTTTAGTTATTTACTTCAATTTTCTTTGTTTTAAATCAATTTTCAATTACTTACATTCTGTTTCATAATTTTCAAAATGTTTTTAATTATTTATCTGAAATTTTCATTTTTCTATTTAATTTTCAATCATATTTACGATTTTCTTGTATTTTATGTACCTATACTCTGTATTTTTTGCAATTATTTATCTTAAATTAAAAATTGTTCTTCTAAATTTTAAATTATCCCTTATGAAAAATAAGTATTGGATTAAGTATTGGATTAAGTATTGGGAGTAAGTATTGGATTAAGTATTGGATTAAGTATTGGAATAAGTATTGAAGTATTGGAATAAGTATTGGTTTAAGTATTGGAAACTCCAATACTATTTTCGCGTAACATATTTTTAAACAAATTTTTTTTTAATTTTCTGTATAACTGTGATTTTGCGTTCCATGTATTTCTATGTATTAAATTAACAAAAAAACTACTGCGCAGAGCTGGGAGCCATAGAAACTTAGTGCGCAACCAGTAAAATTTTTAAGAATGTTTGGCGAAAAAAGTATTGGAGTTTCCAATACATAAACCAATACTTATTCCAATACTTCAATACTTATTCCAATACTTAATCCAATACTTAATCCAATACTTGCTCCCAATACTTAATCCAATACTTAATCCAATACTTATATTTTTCATAAGGGATGTTTATCTTTTTTTACTTTTTTTTTTAATTTTTAATTATTTTCTTTTTTTTTGCAATGAATTGCAATGAATAATTGTTATATTTAATAATAATTTTTACACTTCATTGACTTATAGTTAGTTTGTAATGGTAATTATTCTGTTATTTATCCATTTTTATTTCAATAAATTGTTTGTGTTTCAAAATAATGGAGCTCGTTCAAACATAAAAAATTCTCATAAATTCTCCGGAAGGAGAATATTCTCGGTTATATTCTCGAGAATGTAACCGGATTTTAAATTACCTAGAATTTTGCAACTCTTTAAGAGATGATCCCACGAGCGTCAAATTGATCCCCCGTTTTGACTTTCACAGATTTTCTGTCAAATATTTATACTGAATAACGTGAATCCGCGTTTAGAACGGACAGAAGCAGATACAATATAAAAAAAATATATGGCGTCTGCTTATTATAAAACTGATATGTGCTTATTATTAGTCATATACGTGTATACTACATTGACAGCATAGACACATGCCTCACAGATTACAATAACTTTAAAATACCTTTCTTCTATAGTTGCATTAATTATAATTTATGTTAACATTTAAAAAAATTTGTTTTTTAGCTATTTCATCTAAAATTGTATTTGCCGAAATATTTCGTCACAAAATATATTTACATAATTGATCGAGGAATTCAAAGTGGCAACTTTTAATTACTAATTTTGAAAGAAATAAAATTGTACACTTATTCTTTAAAAAATATTACATTAGAATGTGTCTATAGACCCAACGTGCACTACTAATGTTAAATACTTCTAAAACAGCTTCTCCTGTCATAATTCGACTATTAACATTTATTTTCAAGAAGCCATAAATTTTTAACAATTTTAAACAGGCAGCATCAATTTTTTAGTTAGAACGGAGGATCAATTTTATGCTAGTAGAATCAACTCTTCGTTGAGAAGAAACATGTAGAAAAATTCGTTATTGCACAAAGTTTGTCAATACAGAGATTTTTTTTCGGACAAATCTCTTGATTAAAAAAGAAAAAATTGTGAAATATTGTGGTAAATGTTTGGCTTGCCGTGGAATAAGGTCGATAAGTCAGGGGACTGCTGGATAAAAACATTGCCGAGAATATTATTCGAAAAAAGAAAAATAGAAACTTGTTGGAATTTTAAAAATAAGGGGAAGAATGAAAATAATAAAAAAGAAAAAAAACGTGCCTTTCTCTGTCAGGGAAAACTTTTCAAATGCAACCCGACTTATAAATAACACAAGTTCTTTGACGTTTGTTCACTGAAAAAAATGTCATTGAATCAAGAAAATTTTATTTGCTTTAAGTATATCGTCGGCTTAAATAGGGACAAGCAAATTATGATTTTAGTTCAAAAAAGCGATAGTCTTGCTATAGTATGATTGTGCGGAGCGCAAATATTCTTGAGCCAAGAAGATATGGGATTGCGTTGACAATTTGACAAGCTTGTAAGAAACGTAAAAAATATTGACTAGAGAAAATATTATCTCAATATGAGAACATATTTTCTTGACCTAAAATTATCTTTTTTTTGAATTGCAAAAATATTTTCTCGTTTTAATAATCCTCTGACTCCTCCCATCCTTTTCTCATACTTCTTTTATTCTCTTTATCCTTATATCTGCATTTTTAGGGTTCCGTACACCACAAGTGTACGCACGGAACCCTATTGGCAAGACTTTGTCGAAAATCGTATGCCCCCCCCTAGCCGCCAAACTATTTGACTTAGAAAGTTAAAATTTGGCCCACATATGTATTTTCACGTGTAGGTGAAAGGAAAATTATAGAGAACATGATTCTAGGTGTTGATCATAGCGTTGTCAAGAAAATAACAAGATTTTTGAGAAATTTTGATATTTTTTGGCTGATAACTTTTGCCATTTCTTTGACAGCGCTATCACCACAACAATCTCTATAATTTTTCTGTAATCTACATATGATACTACTTTTTGTACCGAATTTGAACTCTCTAAGTCAAATATTTTGGCAAATAAGAGGGGAATACGATCATTTTTTCGAAAAAATGCGTTGAATTTGTACCATTCCTGCCCTTTATCTGCCAAATTATTGTACTTAGAGTGCTGAAATTTGGTACTGTAGTTTGACGTGTAGATTACAGAAAAACTATAGAAAACCTTGTTGCAGGCTGTTATCATAGCGTTTTTCAGCAAAAAAAAAAAACGATTTTTTTAAAAAAAATGCTAAAAAATGGTCGTAAGTAGTAGAGCTAGGCCGGTTCCGGACCACTTCTGATGGTTCAAATCCGTGCTAAACAGAAATCTGCCTTACCGGCTGCGAGTAGAAATCTGTTTTACCGGTTAGGAATCTGTTTTACCCTAGTTACCGACTAGATGGCGCTGTGTGGGGGATTTCCCGCGCCATTTTGGATTTTTACCCCCACTTTTGCGCGGGAATTTAAATTTTACTCCCACTTTTGAGCAGGAAGTTAAATTTTACCCCCACTCTTAGGTTTTTCAAGCGGGCCATTTTGAATTTTTACCCCCACTTTTGCGCGGTAAGTTTAAAATTACCCCCACTTTTAGGTATTTGAAGCGGGGATTTCCCTACTTTTGAGCGCGCTTTTAGTCTGTTGTTGGTGAGAGTTCTACGTTACCAACAGCCATTTTAGTGAGTTAGCACACCGGCCACTACTGATAGACGGCGCTGCAATCGAATCGCGCCAAGTTTAACTTAAAATGCTAACCCTTTTAATTTGCATAAAGTGTTATGTAAGAACTAATTTGCATATCATTAGTATGCAATACCACCCATGCAGCTTATTTGCATACAGTGTTATATAAGAACTAATTTGCATGTCATTAGTATGCAATACCACCCATGCGGCTAATTTGCATAAATTGCGTATTGTTGTTAACTTTTACCGAAGAACTAATTTGCATATCTTTAATACTACCAATCTAATTTGCATAAACTGGGTATTTTTGCTAACTTTTACCGAAGAACTAATTTGCATACCCTTAATACTACCAATCTAATTTGCATAAACTATGTATTGTTGTTAACTTTTACCTAAGAACTAATTTGCATATCCTTAATACCACCAATCTAATTTGCATAAACTGTGTATTGTTGTTATCTTTTACCTAAAAACTAATTTGCATATCCTTAATACCACCAATCTAATTTGCATAAACTTTGTAGAGTTGCTAACTTTTACCGAAGAACAAATTTGCATACCCTTAATACTACCAATCTAATTTGCATAAACTATGTATTGTTGTTAACGTTTACCTAAGAACTAATTTGCATATCCTTAATACCACCAATCTAATTTGCATAAACTGTGTATTGTTGTTATCTTTTACCTAAGAACTAATTTGCATATCATTACTATGCAACCACCCAATTTGTGTAATTTGCATATCACCTACCCCCACCCACCTAATTTGCATACGCTATGTATTGTTTTTAACTCTTTTCCACAACTTACCTACCACCCACCACTATATGTTTCCATTGTATCTACCCTACCCCCCCCCCCTTTACCCACCCACTCCACCTACCACCCAACTAGTAGATATTTTAAATACCTCAATTCAATTCTCAACACCACCCACCACCCACAGCTCATCTACGAAACTAATGGGGCATTCCATGAACGGAGTACCACGTCATCCTTAGATTTTTTTTATATTTTGGTATTTTGAAGTATTTGTGACTCTTTTAAAGCATGCCAAAGGGTTTTGCAAAATTCAAATTATTTTGCAAGATATTGTTATTTAAATATTTTGGACACTTTTTTTTTGAAAATTTCTAACTTGTAAGCTATTGGTAATAGAAAAAAATGTTGTATATAAAAATTGTAGGGAAAATGTCAAATTTTAATAAAATAATTTTTAAAAAATTTTCAATTAAATTTTTAGATAATTTGTTTAAACAATAATGTTTTAATAATTTTTTTTTACTCGAAGTCCGTCATGGAATTGCATAAAAAAAATTTTTTATTAAACTTTGGACTGTCCTTAAAAAACGCTGAAATTTTTAGGGATAGGATTTTCCATATTTTTGAGAAATTAATTTTTGAAGTTTGGACTTCATGGTTCGGTCCGAGAGTTGAGCGCTGTAGCCACCACATGCTATCTGTTCCGTAATTGCAAAGTAATTGAGAATTGAAAACAGAACTTTTTTACAATGTACTATTGTATACGAGTACTATTATTAAATAAATTTACATTATTTATGAACATATAAATACCGTTTTCCACACCACCCAAGAGGTACAGTATATGAGGTGCGTTTTTAAAAAAAAATTTAAAAAAAGTGGTATCCCCAGTAGGCCTAATCCACCAGCTACTTTTTATATTTATGATTCGTATTTGTACATTGAATTTTAGTAGTGACAAAAAAGTGTTTTATAAAAAAAACACAAAAAAAATTTAAAAAAGTGTTTTATTTGAAATTATGATTGAACTTTGAATACTGAAGATAAAGAATCGTTAAAATTTGAAATCGGTTTACATTTAATTGTTTTATTTTCAAGTGGAATATAAGAGTGAAAACTACGTGTACCTGAGATTTGCTTACATATTGAAAATCGTTTTTCTAAAAATTTTTTTACTTCTTCATGAGAAACTTTCACGCCTAACGTACCTTTTTACGGTACCACCAATTCCATCACAAGCATTTTTTCCATGGGAAGTAGCAAAAAAATGCCATTCGGCTTTTATACCCAAATCTTGATAATGTGAAATTTTTTTTGTTCTTGTATTGCGATGGTGCACCATCAGAGAAATAAAAAAATTTATTAATTTTATTTGGCGCATATTGCTCTTTAATGAAAGAAATTAATCTAGTTTGGAAGAGATAAACATCTTCTGTATGGTGCACCATACATTATGTTATCATTTGATAACATAACATTTGACTATTGCTCTAAAGAATCTCATGAAGAAGTAAAAAAATTTTTAGAAAAACGATTTTCAATATGTAAGCAAATCTCAGGTACACATAGTTTTCACTCTTATATTCCACTTGAAAATAAAACAATTAAATGTAAACCGATTTCAAATTTTAACGATACTTTATCTTCAGTATTCAAAGTTCAATCATAATTTCAAATAAAACACTTTTTTAAATTTTTTTTGTGTTTTTTTTATAAAACACTTTTTTGTCACTACTAAAATTCAATGTACAAATACGAATCATAAATATAAAAAGTAGCTGGTGGATTAGGCCTACTGGGGATACCACTTTTTTTTAATTTTTTTTTAAAAACGCACCTCATATACTGTACCTCTTGGGTGGTGTGGAAAACGGTATTTATATGTTCATAAATAATGTAAATTTATTTAATAATAGTACTCGTATACAATAGTACATTGTAAAAAAGTTCTTTTTTTAATTCTCAATTACTTTGCAATTACGGAACAGATAGCATGTGGTGGCTACAGCGCTCGGCTCTCGGACCGAACCATGAAGTCCAAACTTCAAAAATTAATTTCTCAAAAATATGGAAAATCCTATCTCTGAAAATTTCAGCGTTTTTTAAGGACAGTCCAAAGTTTAATAAAAAATTTTTTTTATGCAATTCCATGACGGACTTCGAGTAAAAAAAAATTATTAAAACATTATTGTTTAAACAAATTACCTAAAAATTTAATTGAAAAATTTTTAAAAATTATTTTATTAAAATTTGACATTTTCTCTACAATTTTTATATACAACATTTTTTTCTATTACCAATAGCTTACAAGTTAGAAATTTTCCAAAAAAAAGTGTCCAAAATATTTAAATAACAATATCTTGCAAAATAATTTGAATTTTGCAAAACCCTTTGGCATGCTTCAAAAGAGTCACAAATACTTCAAAATACCAAAATATAAAAAAAAAATCTAAGGATGACGTGGTACTCCGTTCATGGAATGCCCCTAATGTATTGGGACTTAAATTTTCAAAACACCACCCACTTTTGCATATATGTTATCAAATTTCAAAAATAATAATAAAAATCTTGAGGAATCAAGGGAAAGTGATATTAACGCTCGGGCCTAAGTGGGCGACTCAAGTGGGTGCTTGGGAGTGGGTGGTGCTAGGACCCAGCCCACGCAACTCAGCGCGGCATGCTGCTGCAGGCTGCGCGCATGCTTCCCAGAGCTATCGAGTGTGGGGGGACTTGTGAGAGTGGGAGAGCCTCTTATGTATAGGCGTTCACAAGAGATGAAATCTTATTTCGCTTCAGAGTTTTGTAGCAGCAGGTTCTCTCCCAAGAGCAGCTTCGTAAGTATTTCTAGCTTTACAGATTTTGTACATTTTACCAGTTAAATAACAATTCGTTGTTAATAATAATGTTTTTTAATGTTACAGATACACAGACATAGTTTCTGCCTACTTCTCTAAGAGGTTCACAGTTGTCAATAATAAACTCTGTAAGTAATTTAAAAATTTGTTTATTTACAAATAAAATAACAATTTTTTGTTTATTTACGAATAAAATAACAATTTTTTGTTTATTTACAAAAAAAAACAATTTTTTGTTAATAACACCCCCCCTTCTTTTCTTCTGTTATAGGTACACTGGTTACACTGCCTACTGGGTAAGAGTTCCTGAAGTGGGCCCCTAAATTTTTTTGGGTCAGTGAATTTTTTTTATTCTTATATGTTTCGATAGCCAATGATGATATAATAAAAACCTGTAAATAGTTTTCCGAAATTCGAATATTTGCAAAAGTTATTAAAGGTCAAAGTTTTTTGCAGCGTTTTAGTAAATAACCAATTACTCGCGAGTCGATGAACCGATTTTAATAAACATTGGAAGGAAGCTTAATGAGGAATTTACTTACGATAAATGATCAAAATTTTAATTAAAAGTAATAATTTGTTTAAATAAATTAAGTTTTTAATTTTTGAGGTTAAAAAACAATGTGTTCTCCCTCTTTTTTTTTTATTTGTTTTTCAAGAATCAAATAGAGAATAATTTTAAGATTTTATTTGAACAATAAAAAAGTAGGATTCTCAATAACTTAATAAAATACAATATTTTATAATAAAGTTTGCACAGCCTTTTTATGTAGGTTTTAAACTATCGCACGTCTTTTGTTTTCTTGTGTATTGTAAAAAGTTTCTACAACATATTTAAAGTATAACATGCAAATCATTTAATTTTTGATTAGTGGAGCGTAGAAATGATATTTTCTTGTATTTTTAATCGATTGCGCTTTCAAAACGAATAATTGGCCGCAAAAACATTCAAACAATTATGTATTTTTCTGACGGTTATGGATCGCAGTACAAAAACAAATTAAATTTTATCAATTTAATTGAACATGAAAATGAATTGGTGTGAAAGCTAAGTGGATTTTTTTTTGCGACCCGTCGCAAAAAAATTAATATGTAAAAAATATGTGTAAGTAAAGGTGCACCTTTACCGTCTCCGGTCCCAAAAAAAATTCCACTTAGCTTTCACATTAAATTCATTTTTCATGTACTATTAAATTGACTAAATAAAATTTGTTTTTGTACTGCGCCTATAACTGTCAAAAAATACATTATTTTTTTTAATGTTTTCGCGGACAATTTTTCGTTCTGAAAGCGCAATCGATTAAAAATACAAGAAAATATCATTTCTACGCTCCACTAATCAAAAATGAAATGATTTGCATGTTATACTCTGAAGACTTTAAATATGTTGTAGAAACTTCTTACAATACACAAGAAAACAAAAGACGCGCGATAGTTTAAAACCTACATAAAAAGGCTGTGCAAACTTTATTATAAAATATTGTATTTTATTAAGTTATTGAGAATCCTACTTTTTTATTGTTCAAATAAAATCTTAAAATTATTCTCTATTTGGTTCTTGAAAAACAAATAAAAAAAAAGAGGGAGAACACATTGTTTTTTAACCTCAAAAATTAAAAACTTAATTTATTTAAACAAATTATTATTTTTAATTAAAATTTTGATCATTTATCGTAAGTAAATTCCTCATTAAGCTTCCTTCCAATTTTTATTAAAATCGGTTCATCCACTCGCGAGTAATTGGTTATTTACTAAAACGCTGCAAAAAACTTTGACCTTTAATAACTTTTGCAAATATTCGAATTTCGGAAAACTATTTACAGGTTTTTATTATATCATCATTGGCTATCGAAACATATAAGAACAAAAAAAATTCACTGACCCAAAAAAATTTAGGTACACAGTTCTAGTCTGAGCCTAATTTCCTCTGGTGTGAAAATTTAGCAAAATTCAGCCCGACTTCAGTGAGAACAACGCAGCTCGTTCCACTTCTATTTTTTCAGCTTCTCTTTCAGCCTTCTTTTTTAGCATTTTTTCAGCATTTTTTCAGGCTTTTTTCAGTTTTCTTTTTTAGTTTTCTTTTTCAGATTTTAGAAAAAATTTGTCAAAATGCCCCGGTGTAGAAACAGTGTACAAAAACGTTTTGCCTCTGCTGACAGTGTAGATGAAATTTGTGAATGTTCCACCAATTTCATTGACACTGCTGAATTAAAGTTATGCTCTGTAAACTCCAAGCCGGCTGACGCTCGTCTTATTAGTGCATTGGAATGGCAGCATAAATGTAAACAGCGATACGCTATTTTAAAAAAATTCTTTAATAGATATAGCTTTACGGTTCCTCAGAAACAAAAAATCTTAAATTTATTAAACAGAGTGCATTACTTGAAATGTCATTTTAATTTATTAGAGAAGAGCGGAGCCGGTCTCAATCACTCAAATGAAACAATTAAGTGGGTTGACACGGATACAGCCTTTAATAATGAATTACAGTCGGGAACAATAGTAAATTTAACGCATATAGATGTTAACCAGTTCTTAGACGATGCCTTTGTTCTCTTTAAAAATCATGTCGAGACTTGTTTGAACACGCTTGGTCCAGTAAAAACGTGCACGGTATTGTACGCCAAATTTAAGAAAACCCTAGCTGACGGTTCAGAAGAATTCAGTTTAAAAAACTTTGCAGTTAAAGCAAGTGACATTTTACCTTCAACTCAGTTAGATGAATTTTATAATGTTAATGTAAAACAGCTAACACTTAGAAAAATGGGGGAATTTGGGGAAAAAGAATCCAATTGGACTCTTGACTCCATCCATAGACTTGATGTTAATATTAATAAATTCAACCCCTTGCGTGCTAGCTCTTACATTGATCATTAAAAGTAAGCTTGCCTGTGTTCATAATGATAAGGATAATCAATGCTTCAAGTGGTCGATTCTATCAGCATTGCATCCAGCTTCTTTTCATTCAAATCGTTTATCGAAGTATGATTTAGATTTTACTGGGATTGAATTTCCTGTAGCTCTAAATGATGTTACAAAATTTGAAAAACTAAACAAAATTTCTGTTAATGTATATGGTCTTCAAAAGTGTAATAATGATTTTAGTGTAACACCATTACATCTTACATCAGAGAAAAGAGATTCTCATGTGAATCTTTTACGCATTGAAAACCATTACATAGATGAAAGTTTAAGTGCTAAGGAAGATGCTTCCGCTGATAAATCGATTCTTTCATTCAACTATCATTACGTTTAGATAAAGAATTCATCGCGACTTGTAAGCAGTCAATTATCAAAAAAAGAACACAAGAAGCATATTTGCGATCGTTGTTTGCATTACTTTAATAGTGAAGAAAAACTTATTGAACACACCGAAGATTGTAACAAATTGAATAAAACTAAAGTAATTTTACCATAGCCTAATAATAATGTAATTCAATTTAAAAATTTCAATAATAAGGAGCGTGCTCTATTTATCATATATGCAGACTGCGAGAGCTTCCCAGTAAGAAATGAATGCTCGAATCGACGTCGAATAGACGTCGATTTATCGGTCGATATTCCATCGATGTGTCTAATCGTTTCGATGTAAATCTGACACTGAAATTGATGCATTTTCGATATCGACGAAAAATCGATGATAAATGAAAAACATTGTATTGATGTCGATTCGACCTCGATTCCATCTCGATTTATCGAACAGTGATCGAAATGCGATCGACGGTCAGATTCATTTAAGCCCCTCTTATATTATATTTATGCGTAGACTATTACAGTATCTACGCAAAAATTCCGCGAAATTTGTTTCTGCGAAAATTGTCTTAGTTTTTTTTAATTTATTTTTTAACGAATTTAAATAAATCCGAATTTTTATTTAACAGAATTTTTAGTTTTCTGAATTTATATATCCAACACAATTTTCATTTACTAGAACTCTCACCTAACAGAATTTTAAGTAAGAAAAATTGTTAAATCTCAGAATATTCACTTGACCGAATTTTCGATGGTTAGAATTTCTATGTACCTAAATTTTTCTTTGCTTTTTTGATAGAATTTTTGAAACATCGAATGTTTATTTGACTGAAGTTGCAAATGACCGAACAAAATGAAGGTTGCTTGTGCAAAATTTAAAATTAAGGGGGGTTTTTAATGTAAAAGTCGAAAAATGAACATTCTCGATTTTATTTCATTATTGATTTATTTTTATAAATATCTATCTAAACCTAACATATTAAACATTAAAACATATTAAAATGAAAGTATTTTGAAAGAGAAAAAAATTATTTTTACATCTAAAAAGTTATATTAAACGTTTATCTTAATGTCATGAAGTTGACACTAAAAAAGAAGGCGTTTTGCGGTAGATGCGGATTCCGCCATTTTGAATCACCGGAAACCTAAAAATCCAAAAGAATCTTAAATATACATGTGTGGGCAGTCAGTATACCAGGAGTATTACTTAAAACCAAAAAACCAAAAAAGTAAAAATTCGGATTTATCTGAATTTGACCGAAAACACGAAAAAATATTTAAATAAATAATAAATATGTTACGCGTTAACATCTAGATGTTACGGGTGAACATCCATTTTTCTTAGTGAATTATGCAAAAAAATCAGCCTCCGGAGGTGCATATAATGCTATTATAATTTTGAGGAATTATTATGTAATAAACTAATAATGTGTTAGTTAATGTCAATTATGAAAATAAACTTAATTTTTTGTTTTTACCTAAAATAAATATAAAACAGTTTTTAGAAGATGATACGTACCACTAACATCAATTAAAAAAACCAAAAAAATTATAAAAGATGGAAAATATCATGTAGAAGCGATCAGGGTTGCGCAGTTACGCCTAACTCCTAGTTTTTGACAATATATTCGTAAGGAATGTAGAAAATGTAAAAAACTAAGCCAAAATGACTTCAGTGCAAAAAGCAAGTTTGCCAGGAAAACTTTCATCGATTCGACTTCGATTCGACATCTATTAAAATATTTTAAAAATGTTCTATGACTGGAGAAAAAAAATTTATCGATTCGATTTCGGTTCGACGTCGATTTACATATTTTGGCAATTTTGTGAATTCAGTGTCCAAATTATTAAAAATTAATCGCGCTCTGCTTTTTTGGTAAAATACAGTACATACAGCGCCTCTTAATGTAACATCGATTTTACATCAAAATCATATTGCATTTCGATCATTGATGATTTGTCGATGGAATCGATATCGAATCGATATCGAATCGAGCAACTATTTCTCACTGGGTTATTGCTTCCTGAAACGGAATCTTCAACTTTAGGTGATTGCACAGAAGTATTTTAGAATCATAAACTTCTAAACATTGGATACTATTTAAAATGATATGATGAAACTTTATCAGTATACAAAGAATCACCTACGGATGAAGAAGATCCTGCAAAATGGTTTGCTAAAGAGTTAAAACAGATGGCAGAGGATATTGAGACTGTATTTATGGTCACCATTCCGATGGAGAAACTAAATGCAAGTCAACAAGCTGCTTTTCGAAGCACTAACATTTGTCACATTTGTAAAAAATCTATCGCGCATGAGGCTGTAAAAGTTAAAGATCATTGTCATATAACTGGAGAGTACAGGGGGGTAGCGCATCAGGATTGTAACATCAACTACCAGGATTCAAGAACTATTCCTGTAGTATTCCACAATTTAAGTGGATATGTTGCACATTTCATTATAAAATCCATTGCTACTGAATTTGAGGGTAAAGTTGACCTCCTCCCCGTTAACAAAGAAAGATATAGAAGCTTCACCAAACATGTTCAAGGGAGTATTATCCACTTTAGATTCATTGATTCATTCAAATTTATGGCATCGTCTTTGGATAAATTGTCATCTTATCTTCCTCAACATAATATAATAAATTCTGAATTTTCTACCTACTCCAAAAATAATATAGAACTGTTAACTCGAAAAGGAATTTTTCCATACGAGTATTTGGATTGCAGGGCAAAACTTAATGAGGCACAACTACCTCCAATAGAAAAATTTTATAGTACATTAAACGATTCACATGTGAGCAATGATGATTATTTACATGCACAAAAAGTTTGGAATACATTTAATTGCAAAAATCTCTGCGATTATGTATATTTGTATATGAAAACTGACATTTTACTACTCGCAGATATTTTTGAAAATTTTAGAAACCAGTGTATTATTACGTATGGTTTAGATCCAGCTCATTATTACACAACACCTGGGTTGAGCTGGGATGCTATGTTATAGTATAGTAATGTAAGATTGGAACTTCTAACTGATATAGATATGGTTATGTTTATTGAACGTGGTATTAGAGGTGGAGTAAGCCAGTGTTCAAATAGATATGCCAGAGCTAATAATCAGTATATGGAAAAATATAACGAAGAAGAAGAGTCAACTTACATTATGTACTTGGACGCGAACAACCTGTATGGTTGGGCTATGATACAAGCACTTCCCTACGGTGGTTTTAAGTGGGTACCAAATGTAAATAATAATTTTAATTTTAATGTTGAAGATGATGCACCTATTGGTTATATTTTAGAAGTTGATTTAGTCTATCCCGATGAATTACACAACAATCAAAGTGATTTGCCATTCTGTTCTGAACACTTAAAACCGCCAGGATCAAAAGAAACAAAGTAACTAACTACCCTTCTACCGAAACAAAAATACGTTATCCATTACCGTGCACTGCTTGGTTGAAAAATTATGTGGATTTTAATACCATGATGCGAACGAACGCTACAAATGATTTTGAAAAAAATCTATTTAAGCTAATGAATAATGCAGTGTACGGTAAGACAATGGAAAACGTACGGAAACGAGTTGACGTTAAACTTGTAACAAAGTGGGGGGGTAGATATGGAGCTGAAGCTCTTATATCTAAACCTAACTTCCACTCGCGAGCTATCTTTAGCGAAAATTTAGTTGCGGTGGAACTTAGAAAAACGGAAGTGCTTATGAATAAACCAATCTATATTGGTCTTAGTGTTTTAGACATTTCCAAAACACTCATGTATGATTTTCATTACGATTACATGCGAAAAAAGTATAATGATAACTGTAAATTGCTCTATACTGACACCGATAGTCTTGTTTATCACGTCAAATGTGAAAATATCTATTCTGATATGAAAGCAGATATTTCTAAATTTGATACTTCTGATTATCCTGTTAATAATATACATGGAATGCCGCAAGTCAATAAAAAAGTTTTAGGTCTCATGAAAGATGAGTGTAATGGGAGAGTTATTACAGAATTTGTTGGCTTACGGAGTAAAATGTATAGCATTCGAGTAGAGGATCAGGACTTTATAAAAAAGGCTAAAGGTGTTAAGGAGGTAGTTGTGAAGAAAACAATTACTTTTGATGACTATGTCTACTGCTTAAAAAATGTTGAAATGCTAGCTAGAACACAATATTGTATCCGGTCAAAACTCCATAATGTACACACATTAAAACAGACAAAAATAGCTTTAAGTCCGTTTGATGATAAAAGATATTTAATAAGCAGAAGTGCAAATTTTAATTTCTATTTGTAATTTGTAAATATTCAAGAAAGTGTGTTTACGTATGTGTGTGTGTGTGTGAGAGAGAGAGAGGTATTAAGAGACAAAAACTATAATTTACTGTAAAAATTTAAAATATGGTTTAAATAAAAACAAAAGTTGGCTTATAAATTTGTTCTCTTTTTTTCTACCTTTGTTTTATATAATTTAATTTAATCACAAAAAGAAAAACTCAAGTTAATAATTTCATTAAAAAAATTAACTTTTTATTAAGTTACTTATTATTATTCTAAGATTATAGGTAAAGCAGTAAAGACACATTGATTTTTGAAAGTATTGAATTCATTTATTTCTATAAAATCTTTAAAATTTATTACAGAAAAGATTTACATTGTTTGTAAAAGGATTTCAAAGTGGTAGAAGTACAATCAATTTCATCGATGTCTACTAAAACATTTTTCACTTCACTTGGTGCACTGAGAAACCAATTGCGAAGAGTTAATACATTATTAGCAGCACAATTTACAGTTGGTGCCATATGATGTGTTCATGTAGTTAACAAGCAGTCAGTTTTAATATTTTTAATTGATGGACAGTCTATTTCTTCTAAATTTTGCACATTTAACAAGTATTTTTCTAACCACTCTTTTTTTTCTCTACCTTTTGTGTAAATAGTCTTTGCACCTCGTAGTGTTTCCTGAAGAACGATACGTAGTTCATCATAAGATACATCTTCAGCTATCCATTGGATTCCATGATAATTATTGGTCAACCAACGGTTCTCACTCTTGTATTGTCCAGGTAAAGAATTCCAACTATATGGTGGTTCAAAGAGATAAACTCGAGGTTGAGCATCTGCTTCAAGTGGAAGAATAGCCAACTCCTTAAAGACAAATTCGTTACAGCTCTGTTTAAAACCTTGGATGTCTACAATAAAATCCATCTTAGGGGCTGTTCATAAACTACGTCACACGATTTTTACGATTATTTCCACCTCCCCCCCTTCACATCACAGATCGTCACATAATGCCATAACCCCCCTTGTGTGACGTCACTTTAGGAATTACCCCCCCCCCCCACAGATAATTTTTTTTATAATTATTGGAGTAAATTACTTTAAGTCGATCGCAATCACGATTTATTTTTGTTTAAAATAAACCCATGACTTACAAACTTCTGTTAACACATTTTTGAAATTTAATAACGGTAATAAATATATACATTAAGTTAGTCCAAAATCGAAAAGTTTGAAATGTTATGCTGTCACTCACTAGGACTGTTCTTTACCGAAAAAATAACCTATTTTTTTAATTTGAAAAATACTTGGAGGTCGCTTAAAATCAAAAATTGCTAAAAGTATCCCATGTGAAATTAGTGGTTTTCTACTAATGAATTACCGAGAAATTGGTTATTATTAAATAGTGAAAAATATCCCTATTTTTACTAAAAAAACTACTAATTGATAGTAGAATAATACTTATTTTAAAGTGAAATATTTATTTTATTTTTAATAGTGAAAGTTTACTTTTTCAATTAGTAGATATTTCACTTTCAAATTAATAGTTTTCTACTAAATAATAGTGATAATTTTCACTATTTAATAATAACCAATTTCTCGCTCATTCATTAGTTAAAAATCACTTATTCAAATTTAGAGAGTATTTTTTATGGGTCCTCCGAGAACTCCGAAAAAAGAAAAAATACAAAAAAGCGTTTAAAAATATTTCTTATTATTTCCTTGACTATTTTTTACACAATTTTTAGTAAATAGCATAAATCTAGACTTAATAATTGTTGCGTGCAATTGATAATTTATTTAAACAAATTATTATTACTTATTTACAACTATTTATTAGTTAATTGCTACAGAGTTGTAACTTTTTCTTAATTTTGCTTCTTTTTAAGCTTAATGGTCGCAAATTACCAACAAAAATTTTACAAGTTGTTTAAGCAAATTATTATTGTGCAATTTCTATTTTTTATCAAATGAAACTACAGACAACTTTTTCTACATTTTGCAACTTTTCAAGCTTAATGGTATAAATTACTAACAATAAGAACTAAAAATAACAATTCTACCAATTGTTTAAGCAAATTATTAATGTTCAATTTAAACTTTTTATTAATTTTTAAACAAATTATTATTGCATAATTACAACATTTTATCAAATTAAGCTACAGAGTTAATTTTTTAAAAACTTTTTCTCAAATTTTAAAATTTCCAAGCTGAATGATATTAATTACTAACAACAAACTAATAATAACTATTCTACAAATTGTTTAAACTGATTATTATAATTTAATTTCAACTTTTTATTAAATTAGGCTACAGAGTTGCAACATTTTTTCAATTAAGCATTTTTTTATATTTGAAGAAGTAAAATTGACTAATAAACCTAATTATTGAGAAAATATTTTTAACAAAAGTTGTCAGAAGTAATAATTATAATAAACAAATTTTATCAATTTACAATTATCAATTTACAAATAATAATGTAAAAATAAAAACTTGTGTTGAACATTTGATAATAATAAATTGTTGAAAGTTTAAACTCGATGATTACGTCTTATACAGTCAGTCTTATCACTCCAAAAATAAAAACATGTTTAATTGAGAAAATATTGCAACTCTGTAACTTGAAGGGATGAAAAATTGAAATTAAACAATAATAATTTGTTTAAAGAATTAATACAATTGTTATTTTTAGTTTGTTGTTAGTAAATAGTATATTTTCAGTATGAAAGTTGCTAAATTGAGAAAAAATTACAACTCTATAACTTATATTGATACACTGAGAGAAATAGATGGTAAGAACTTTACTATCTTTGGTGGTAGAGAGGTTATGTTACACTCTACCATCAGAGATGCTACACCGTACCATCTAGATGCTACATCGTACCATGCAGATGCTATCAGATGCTAACCCGTATCATCCAGATTCTATCCCGTACCATCTAGATTCTTGTCCGTATATTTAAGATCAGATATGGTATTTGGTACCATCTAGATGGTACCCCCTAGCATCTATTTCTCTCAGTGTAAAAAACTAAAATTGAAAAATCATAATTTGTTTAAAGAATTAATACAATTGTTATTTTTAGTTTGTTGTTAGTATCTGGTTACACTCGTCTTGAAAAGTATCAAAATTGACAAAAAGTTCCAACTGTCTAGCCTAATTTTACAGATAATTGTAAATAACCAATAATTATTTATTTAAACAAATTAGCAATTACATGAAATAATTGTTAAAAGGCTGCAGTTATGCTATTTATTGAAAATTGTACAAAAAATTGTCAAAAAAATAGTGAGTACCTAATATTTTTTAACACTTTTTTTTATTTTTACATTTTCTTTGCATATACTAGGAGGGCGGGGGGGGGGTGGAGAGAATGACATTTCTAACTCTTTATTCCATATATTTTTGGACCATTCTAATATATCTTTTTTATGTAGAAGCCATGCAGAAGTTAATTTCTTAAATGTGACGTCACATTTTTTTACACCCCTCCCCCCCTAACGTCACAAATCATCACAAATCTCTAATTCCACCCCTCCCCCTTTTGTGTGACGTAGTTTATGAACGGCCCCTTAGACAATAAATGAAATTTAAAGCCAAGACAACATCTTATATACCAAACTGTAACCCCCACCCCTCCACCGCCCCCCTCCACATCCTAATTTCATCGCTGATTGGTTCATACTATACCACATGATTATATACGATAACGTGTTATGCACTAGCAATAGTATTGGTATGTCAGTATAAACCCAATGAACATTACATTTGAGGCAGATGGTGCAGAAACCGCACAAGTCCATTTTTTTCGAAATTTACTTTTTTATGGAAAATTTATCTTTAAATGAAGCTCTACGATCTAGTAAAATATTACGTATGTTACTAAACTCTAAACCCTTTAAAATAAATAAACTAATTTTTGTTTCGTGCAAAAACAGCACAAGTCCATGATTCCAAGCCGCGCACAAAGATGCGCAATGGATGAAATAATATTTATTTGTGATATTTTTAAAGTGATTTAGACGTTGCTAATAATTTATATTAAACAGTTTATATTACAAATAAAATGCACTGAAAGCGAGGCAGAAAACAATAATCGTGAATTATGTGAGAATTGTTAAGAAAATGTGTTTTACATTTCATTTTGTGCAGAAACCGCACAAGTCCAAAAGTTAATTTTTTTTTATACCCTATATTAATTGAAATATAAATTAATCATATTGAATTTTTAAACTTATAGGTTAGTAGGAAATAATACGAAACGCAGAATTAAAAAAATTCTCATATTTACAAGAAAAACAGTTTTTATTGATTCCTGAACAATTACGATTTATGGACTTGTGCGGTTTCTGCACCAACTGCCTCATTTATATTCAACACTTCTCAGCATGATGTCAAATCCCTCTCTGCGAGTTAGAACAAGTTAGGCTAGGTTCACTCAAATTAAATTTGTAAGTTAACTAAGCGTTAAAGTTAACTTTTAAAAAAGTTAAAAATAACTTTTAGAAAAGTTTAAAAAGGTTGAATTTAACAGTCATGGAAGGTGATTGTAAAAATATTTTGGAAAAGTTAAAGTTAACTTTCGGAAAAGTTAAAGTTAACTTTTGGAAAAGTTAAAGTTAACTTTTAGAAAACTAAAACCCAATTAACATGTAAATCCCATAAGAGATAAAGTTAACTTTCGAAAAAGTTGAAGTTAACTATCAAAAAAGTTAAAGGCAACTTTTGAAAAAGTTAAAGTTAACTTTCGGAAAAGTTAAAGGTAACTTTTGGAAAAGTTAAAGTTAACTTTTAGAAAAGTTAAACCCAATTAACATGTAAATCCCATAAGAGATGAAGTTAACTTTTGGAAAAGTTAAAGTTAACTTTCGGAAAATTTAAAGTTAACTATTAGAAAAGTTAAAGTTAACTTTCGGAAAAGTTAAAGTTAACTTTTTTCTTTTTTTTTTTTGAATATGGCTGACATCTGATATCACGCGTTTTGTTTCGCTCTGTTGAATTCTTGTTTACTGTGCTTCCCTTGGTCCTTTTTTAGTGTATTTTTTATGTGATTCTATACAAGACGTTTTTTTATCAAGGAAGCCAGTGTTTTTTCTGAGTGTTGATATATTTTAAGTGCATTATTTGTGATTTATTGGAACTTAGTGAGTCTTTGAATACAGCATGGCTAACAACAAGGATTCAGGCAAGGAAAAATCTACCTCAGCTCAAAATCCGTGTGCAGGATGTAAAGGACAGTGTAATTTGGATAATGCAAAAATCTGCACTAGATGTGATACTTCGTATCACTAAAGTTGTGCGGCTAAATATTTATTGAAAGATGGCACTTATTCTAAATGTTGTGGTAAGCCTCGTGGTATGTCTCCCGCCAATTTGACAGCAACATCTTCTGGATCAGTTTCTGTCTCAGAAGTGGAGCGTATCATCAGCTTGGCCATTAATGAAGCTGTCAAAGGTCTCCATTAGCATTTTTCAAATTCCTTTAGCTCTCTTACAAATAAATTAGACAACCTGACCTCTCAATTAGAACAGGTTAAAACAAGGATGGACGATTCAGATAAGAGAGTTAACGAATTATCATCACGTGTTGATAGGGCGGAAGTCTCGTTGTCTACAGTCACAGAGAACGATCTCACTTCGAGGGTTAAAGTTATCGAGGAAGATATAGTTACTACTGCGGCCCTGCTGTCTTCTGTACCGGACGTCAATTCTATCTCTCGTTCCTGTGTAGCAGAAGTCAAGGATAGACTATCTCGTAAAAATAACTTGGTTATATTCGGTTTTCCCGAAATCAGTCTACCTGGTGGAATATCAGCGACGGCAGCTATTGGAAATGATGTAAATTCTGACTTAATTAAAAATAAGGAATTTATCCTCACTCTTGATTCCTCTATCTCTTTTGACAAGTTTAAATTTGCCAGACTTGGTACGTTTGTACAGGGACGACAAAACCCAAGGCCCTTGAAGGTGCAATGCTCGAGCGAAGAAAATGCAAAACTTGTTTTGTTAAGCTTTCTAAGGGTAAAAAAAGAAGGAAAACTTCCGCTACATCTAAAAAGCATCTGGATGGTTCCCGACAGAACGAGACTGCAGCTTCAGGAAATCTCGGACATGAAAATGGAATTGCAGAAACGCCGTTTGGAGGGAGAAGAGAACCTTCGTCTAATCTTCCTTCAAGGTGGCCCTAAGATTATAGCGAATCGTCCGAGTGTGCAAGAACCTGTGACTCAGCCAGTGATATGACTAGCATAGTCTCCCTCTCTACTCCTCGTACCTCTGTAAATAATAGCATCTCTTCGCCCTCTTCTAATTCTAGTTCTCTCTCCATCTATTGTCAAAACATCAGAGGACATAGAATAAAACTATTGAGTTTAAGCCTCGTGGCCCCTTTAATCTCATTTAATGTTAATATTATTTTTTTTTTCTTTCTGAAACGTGGCTTAACTATGATTTTAATTCTTACAAACTGTTGATATATATTCTCATGCTAGTTCTTACTTTTGTGGCGCGGCGGTGGTGTGAACCAATTATGAAAAATGTTTTTTTTTTAGTAATGTATTCTGAAACAAAAATATTAATTTTCGGTTTTTTTTACATACCGCCAAAAAGTGATTCTCAACGTTTTCTGACTTGCGTGTCTTAGACGAATAGTTTATAACTCAGCACATATTTTTTGTTTACGTCGATTTATAATTTGAGTACTTATGTACTATAGGGTCTTTTTTTATATATGGCCCGTATATTTCAATAAATAAATAAATAAATAAATAAACTTTTAGAAAAGTTAAACCCAATTAACATGTAAATCCCATAAGAGATGAAGTTAACTTTTGGAAAAGTTAAAGTTAACTATCGAAAAAGTTAAAGGTAACTTTCGGAAAAGTTAAAGGTAACTTTTGGAAAAGTTAAAGTTAACTTTCGGAAAAGTTAAAGTTAACTTTCGGAAAAGTTAAAGTTAACTTCCGGAAAAGTTAAAGTTAACTTTTGGAAAAGTTAAACCCAATTAACATGCAAATCCCATAAGACATAAAGTTAACTTTTGGAAAAGTTAAAGTTAACTTTCGGAAAAGTTAAAGGTAACTTTGGTAAAAGTTAAAGTTAACTTTTAGAAAAGTTAAACTTAACTTTCGGAAAAGTTAAAGGTAACTTTTGGAAAAGTTAAAGTTAACTTTTAGAAAAGTTAAAGTTAACTTTTAGAAAAGTTAAAGTTAACTTTTAGAAAACTAAAACCCAATTAACATGTAAATCCCATAAGAGATAAAGTTAACTTTCGAAAAAGTTAAAGTTAAGTATCAAAAAAGTTAACGGTAACTATTGAAAAAGTTAAAGTTAACTTTCGGAAAAGTTAAAGGTAACTTTGGGAAAAGTTAAAGTCAACTTTTAGAAAAGTTAAACTTAACTTTCGGAAAAGTTAAACTTAACTTTCGGAAAAGTTAAAGGTAACTTTTGGAAAAGTTAAAGTTAACTTTTAGAAAAGTTAAAGTTAACTTTTAGAAAAAAAAAACCCAATTAACATGTAAATCCCATAAGAGATAAAGTTAACTTTCAAAATAGTTAAAGTTAAGTATCAAAAAAGTTAACGGTAACTTTTAAAAAAGTTAAAGTTAACTTTCGGAAAAGTTAAAGGTAACTTTGGGAAAAGTTAAAGTCAACTTTTAGAAAAGTTAAAGTTAACTTTCGGAAAAGTTAAAGGTAACTTTTGGAAAAGTTAAAGTTAACTTTTAGAAAAGTTAAACTTAACTTTCGGAAAAGTTAAAGGTAACTTTTGGAAAAGTTAAAGTTAACTTTTAGAACAGTTAAAGTTAACTTTTAGAAAACTAAAACCCAATTAACATGTAAATCCCATAAGAGATAAAGTTAACTTTCGCAAAAGTTAAAGTTGAGTATCAAAAAAGTTAACGGTAACTTTTGAAAAAGTTAAAGTTAACTTTCGGAAAAGTTAAAGGTAACTGTGGGAAAAGTTAAAGTTAACTTTTAGAAAAGTTAAACTTAACTTTCGGAAAAGTTAAAGGTAACTTTTGGAAAAGTTAAAGTTAACTTTTAGAAAAGTTAAAGTTAACTTTTAGAAAACTAAAACCCAATTAACATGTAAATCCCATAAGAGATAAAGTTAACTTTCGCAAAAGTTAAAGTTAAGTATCAAAAAAGTTAACGGTAACTTTTGAAAAAGTTAAAGTTAACTTTCGGAAAAGTTAAAGGTAACTTTGGGAAAAGTTAAAGTCAACTTTTAGAAAAGTTAAACTTAACTTTCGGAAAAGTTAAAGGTAACTTTTGGAAAAGTTAAAGTTAACTTTTAGAAAAGTTAAAGTTAACTTTCAGAAAACTAAAACCCAATTAACATGTAAATCCCATAAGAGATAAAGTTAACTTTCGAAAAAGTTAAAGTTAAGTATCAAAAAAGTTAACCGTAACTTTTAAAAAAGTTAAAGTTAACTTTCGGAAAAGTTAAAGGTAACTTTGGGAAAAGTTAAAGTTAACTTTTAGAAAAGTTAAACTTAACTTTCGGAAAAGTTAAAGGTAACTTTTGGAAAAGTTAAAGTTAACTTTTAGAACAGTTAAAGTTAACTTTTAGAAAACTAAAACCCAATTAACATGTAAATCCCATAAGAGATAAAGTTAACTTTCGCAAAAGTTAAAGTTAAGTATCAAAAAAGTTAACGGTAACTTTTGAAAAAGTTAAAGTTAACTTTCGGAAAAGTTAAAGGTAACTTTGGGAAAAGTTAAAGTTAACTTTTAGAAAAGTTAAAGTTAACTTTCGGAAAAGTTAAAGGTAACTTTTGGAAAAGTTAAAGTTAACTTTTAGAAAAGTTAAAGTTAACTTTTAGAAAACTAAAACCCAATTAACATGTAAATCCCATAAGAGATAAAGTTAACTTTCGCAAAAGTTAAAGTTAAGTATCAAAAAAGTTAACGGTAACTTTTGAAAAAGTTAAAGTTAACTTTCGGAAAAGTTAAAGGTAACTTTGGGAAAAGTTAAAGTTATCTTTTAGAAAAGTTAAACTTAACTTTCGGAAAAGTTAAAGGTAACTTTTGGAAAAGTTAAAGTTAACTTTTAGAAAAGTTAAAGTTAACTTTTAGAAAACTAAAACCCAATTAACATGTAAATCCCATAAGAGATAAAGTTAACTTTCGAAAAAGTTAAAGGTAACTTTCGGAAAAGTTAAAGGTAACTTTGGGAAAAGTTAAAGTTAACTTTTAGAAAAGTTAAACTTAACTTTCGGAAAAGTTAAAGCTAACTTTTAGAAAAGTTAAACTTAACTTTCGGAAAAGTTAAAGGTAACTTTCGGAAAAGTTAAAGGTGACTTTGGAAAAAGTTAAAGTTAACTTTTAGAAAAGTTAAACTTAACTTTCGGAAAAGTTAAAGGTAACTTTTGGAAAAGTTAAAGTTAACTTTTAGAAAAGTTAAAGTTAACTTTTAGAAAACTAAAACCCAATTAACATGTAAATCCCATAAGAGATAAAGTTAACTTTCGAAAAAGTTGAAGTTAACTATCAAAAAAGTTAAAGGCAACTTTTGAAAAAGTTAAAGTTAACTTTCGGAAAAGTTAAAGGTAACTTTTGGAAAAGTTAAAGTTAACTTTTAGAAAACTAAAACCCAATTAACATGTAAATCCCATAAGAGATAAAGTTAACTTTCGAAAAAGTTAAAGTTAAGTATCAAAAAAGTTAACGGTAACTTTTAAAAAAGTTAAAGTTAACTTTCGGAAAAGTTAAAGGTCACTTTTGGAAAAGTTAAAGTTAACTTTTAGAAAAGTTAAAGTTAACTTTTAGAAAACTAAAACCCAATTAACATGTAAATCCCATAAGAGATAAAGTTAACTTTCGCAAAAGTTAAAGTTAAGTATCAAAAAAGTTAACGGTAACTTTTGAAAAAGTTAAAGTTAACTTTCGGAAAAGTTAAAGGTAACTTTGGGAAAAGTTAAAGTCAACTTTTAGAAAAGTTAAACTTAACTTTCGGAAAAGTTAAAGGTAACTTTTGGAAAAGTTAAAGTTAACTTTTAGAAAAGTTAAAGTTAACTTTCAGAAAACTAAAACCCAATTAACATGTAAATCCCATAAGAGATAAAGTTAACTTTCAAAAAAGTTAGCGCTAAGTATCATAAAAGTTAACCGTAACTTTTAAAAAAGTTAAAGTTAACTTTTGGAAAAGTTAAAAGTAACTTTGGGAAAAGTTAAAGTTAACTTTTAGAAAAGTTAAACTTAACTTTCGGAAAAGTTAAAGGTAACTTTTGGAAAAGTTAATGTTAACTTTTAGAACAGTTAAAGTTAACTTTTAGAAAACTAAAACCCAATTAACATGTAAATCCCATAAAAGATAAATTTAACTTTCGAAAAAGTTAAAGGTAACTTTCGGAAAAGTTAAAGGTAACTTTGGGAAAAGTAAAAGTTAACTTTTAGAAAAGTTAAACTTAACTTTCGGAAAAGTTAAAGTTAAGTATCAAAAAAGTTAACGGTAACTTTTGAAAAAGTTAAAGTTAACTTTCGGAAAAGTTAAAGGTAACTTTGGGAAAAGTTAAAGTCAACTTTTAGAAAAGTTAAACTTAACTTTCGGAAAAGTTAAAGGTAACTTTGGGAAAAGTTAAAGTCAACTTTTAGAAAAGTTAAACTTAACTTTCGGAAAAGTTAAACTTAACTTTCGGAAAAGTTAAAGGTAACTTTTGGAAAAGTTAAAGTTAACTTTTAGAAAAGTTAAAGTTAACTTTTAGAAAAAAAAAACCCAATTAACATGTAAATCCCATAAGAGATAAAGTTAACTTTCGAAAAAGTTAAAGTTAAGTATCATAAAAGTTAACCGTAACTTTTAAAAAAGTTAAAGTTAACTTTTGGAAAAGTTAAAGGTAACTTTGGGAAAAGTTAAAGTTAACTTTTAGAAAAGTTAAACTTAACTTTCGGAAAAGTTAAAGGTAACTTTTGAAAAAGTTAATGTTAACTTTTAGAACAGTTAAAGTTAACTTTTAGAAAACTAAACCCAATTAACATGTAAATCCCATAAAAGATAAATTTAACTTTCGAAAAAGTTAAAGGTAACTTTCGGAAAAGTTAAAGGTAACTTTGGGAAAAGTAAAAGTTAACTTTTAGAAAAGTTAAACTTAACTTTCGGAAAAGTTAAAGTTAAGTATCAAAAAAGTTAACGGTAACTTTTGAAAAAGTTAAAGTTAACTTTCGGAAAAGTTAAAGGTAACTTTGGGAAAAGTTAAAGTCAACTTTTAGAAAAGTTAAACTTAACTTTCGGAAAAGTTAAAGGTAACTTTGGGAAAAGTTAAAGTCAACTTTTAGAAAAGTTAAACTTAACTTTCGGAAAAGTTAAACTTAACTTTCGGAAAAGTTAAAGGTAACTTTTAAAAAAGTTAAAGTTAACTTTCGGAAAAGTTAAAGGTAACTTTGGGAAAAGTTAAAGTTAACTTTTAGAAAAGTTAAACTTAACTTTCGGAAAAGTTAAAGGTAACTTTTGGAAAAGTTAAAGTTAACTTTTAGAACAGTTAAAGTTAACTTTTAGAAAACTAAAACCCAATTAACATGTAAATCCCATAAGAGATAAAGTTAACTTTCGCAAAAGTTAAAGTTGAGTATCAAAAAAGTTAACGGTAACTTTTGAAAAAGTTAACGGTAACTTTTGAAAAAGTTAAAGTTAACTTTCGGAAAAGTTAAAGGTAACTGTGGGAAAAGTTAAAGTTAACTTTTAGAAAAGTTAAACTTAACTTTCGGAAAAGTTAAAGGTAACTTTTGGAAAAGTTAAAGTTAACTTTTAGAAAAGTTAAAGTTAACTTTTAGAAAACTAAAACCCAATTAACATGTAAATCCCATAAGAGATAAAGTTAACTTTCGCAAAAGTTAAAGTTAAGTATCAAAAAAGTTAACGGTAACTTTTGAAAAAGTTAAAGTTAACTTTCGGAAAAGTTAAAGGTAACTTTGGGAAAAGTTAAAGTCAACTTTTAGAAAAGTTAAACTTAACTTTCGGAAAAGTTAAAGGTAACGTTTGGAAAAGTTAAAGTTAACTTTTAGAAAAGTTAAAGTTAACTTTCAGAAAACTAAAACCCAATTAACATGTAAATCCCATAAGAGATAAAGTTAACTTTCGCAAAAGTTAAAGTTAAGTATCAAAAAAGTTAACGGTAACTTTTGAAAAAGTTAAAGTTAACTTTCGGAAAAGTTAAAGGTAACTTTGGGAAAAGTTAAAGTTATCTTTTAGAAAAGTTAAACTTAACTTTCGGAAAAGTTAAAGGTAACTTTTGGAAAAGTTAAAGTTAACTTTTAGAAAAGTTAAAGTTAACTTTTAGAAAACTAAAACCCAATTAACATGTAAATCCCATAAGAGATAAAGTTAACTTTCGAAAAAGTTAAAGGTAACTTTCGGAAAAGTTAAAGGTAACTTTGGGAAAAGTTAAAGTTAACTTTTAGAAAAGTTAAACTTAACTTTCGGAAAAGTTAAAGTTAACTTTTAGAAAAGTTAAACTTAACTTTCGGAAAAGTTAAAGGTAACTTTCGGAAAAGTTAAAGGTGACTTTGGGAAAAGTTAAAGTTAACTTTTAGAAAAGTTAAACTTAACTTTCGGAAAAGTTAAAGGTAACTTTTGGAAAAGTTAAAGTTAACTTTTAGAAAAGTTAAAGTTAACTTTTAGAAAAGTTAAAGTTAACTTTTAGAAAACTAAAACCCAATTAACATGTAAATCCCATAAGAGATAAAGTTAACTTTCGAAAAAGTTAAAGTTAAGTATCAAAAAAGTTAACGGTAACTTTTAAAAAAGTTAAAGTTAACTTTCGGAAAAGTTAAAGGTCACTTTTGGAAAAGTTAAAGTTAACTTTCGGAAAAGTTAAAGGTAACTTTGGGAAAAGTTAAAGTCAACTTTTAGAAAAGTTAAACTTAACTTTCGGAAAAGTTAAAGGTAACTTTTGGAAAAGTTAAAGTTAACTTTTAGAAAAGTTAAAGTTAACTTTCAGAAAACTAAAACCCAATTAACATGTAAATCCCATAAGAGATAAAGTTAACTTTCGAAAAAGTTAAAGTTAAGTATCAAAAAAGTTAACCGTAACTTTTAAAAAAGTTAAAGTTAACTTTTGGAAAAGTTAAAGGTAACTTTGGGAAAAGTTAAAGTTAACTTTTAGAAAAGTTAAACTTAACTTTCGGAAAAGTTAAAGGTAACTTTTGGAAAAGTTAATGTTAACTTTTAGAACAGTTAAAGTTAACTTTTAGAAAACTAAAACCCAATTAACATGTAAATCCCATAAGAGATAAAGTTAACTTTCGAAAAAGTTAAAGGTAACTTTCGGAAAAGTTAAAGGTAACTTTGGGAAAAGTAAAAGTTAACTTTTAGAAACGTTAAACTTAACTTTCGGAAAAGTTAAAGTTAAGTATCAAAAAAGTTAACGGTAACTTTTGAAAAAGTTAAAGTTAACTTTCGGAAAAGTTAAAGGTAACTTTGGGAAAAGTTAAAGTCAACTTTTAGAAAAGTTAAACTTAACTTTCGGAAAAGTTAAAGGTAACTTTTGGAAAAGTTAAAGTTAACTTTTAGAAAAGTTAAAGTTAACTTTTAGAAAACTAAAACCCAATTAACATGTAAATCCCATAAGAGATAAAGTTAACTTTCGCAAAAGTTAAAGTTAAGTATCAAAAAAGTTAACGGTAACTTTTGAAAAAGTTAAAGTTAACTTTCGGAAAAGTTAAAGGTAACTTTGGGAAAAGTTAAAGTTAACTTTTAGAAAAGTTAAACTTAACTTTCGGAAAAGTTAAAGGTAACTTTGGGAAAAGTTAAAGTTAACTTTTAGAAAAGTTAAACTTAACTTTCGGAAAAGTTAAAGGTAACTTTGGGAAAAGTTAAAGTTAACTTTTAGAAAAGTTAAACTTAACTTTCGGAAAAGTTAAAGGTAACTTTTGGAAAAGTTAAAGGTAACTTTCGGAAAAGTTAAAGGTAACTTTGGGAAAAGTTAAAGTTAACTTTTAGAAAAGTTAAACTTAACTTTCGGAAATGTTAAAGTTAACTTTCGGAAAAGTTAAAGGTAACTTTCGGAAAAGTTAAAGGTAACTTTGGGAAAAGTTAAAGTCAACTTTTTGAAAAGTTAAACTTAACTTTCGGAAAAGTTAAAGGTAACTTTTGGAAAAGTTAAAGTTAACTTTTAGATTAGTTAAAGTTAACTTTTAGAAAACTAAAACCCAATTAACATGTAAATCCCATAAGAGATAAAGTTAACTTTCAAAAAAGTTAAAGTTAAGTATCAAAAAAGTTAACGGTAACTTTTAAAAAAGTTAAAGTTAACTTTCGGAAAAGTTAAAGGTAACTTTTAGAAAAGTTAAAGTTAACTTTTAGAACAGTTAAAGTTAACTTTTAGAAAACTAAAACCCAATTAACATGTAAATCCCATAAGAGATAAAGTTAACTTTCGAAAAAGTTAAAGGTAACTTTCGGAAAAGTTAAAGGTAACTTTGGGAAAAGTAAAAGTTAACTTTTAGAAAAGTTAAACTTAACTTTCGGAAAAGTTAAAGTTAACTTTTAGAACAGTTAAAGTTAACTTTTAGAAAACTAAAACCCAATTAACATGTAAATCCCATAAGAGATAATGTTAACTTTCGCAAAAGTTAAAGTTAAGTATCAAAAAAGTTAACGGTAACTTTTGAAAAAGTTAAAGTTAACTATCGGAAAAGTTAAAGGTAACTTTGGGAAAAGTTAAAGTCAACTTTTAGAAAAGTTAAACTTAACTTTCGGAAAAGTTAAAGGTGACTTTTGGAAAAGTTAAAGTTAACTTTTAGAAAAGTTAAAGTTTACTTTTAGAAAACTAAAACCCAATTAAAATGTAAATCCCATAAGAGATAAAGTTAACTTTCGAAAAAGTTAAAGGTAACTTTCGGAAAAGTTAAAGGTAACTTTGGGAAAAGTTAAAGTTAACTTTTAGAAAAGTTAAACTTAACTTTCGGAAAAGTTAAAGGTAACTTTTGGAAAAGTTAAATGTTACATCCCCATGTAACTTTTAAATTTTAAATTAACAAATATTAAACTATCATTCTTAATTATTGTTTTAAATTATATAGTTTGGGCAATTGCAACGGTCATTAAGACCTCGAATGGTTGTGCAATCCTAGAACTGTGCTTACGTGGAAACTGTTCTAGTTTTGATTATCTATCCGTGGTATGCGATTAGCCATTATCACACTGATACTGCCATTGAGACCACGGATGGATGTGAAATCCTGGAACTGTGCATACGTGGGAACCGTTCTAGTTTTTGATTATCGCTCTGGTATGCGATTAGCCATTATCACACTGATACTGCCATTCAGGCCATGGATAGATATGCATATGAGAAACCGTTCTAGTTTTGCTAATTATAGGACTATCGCTATGGTATGCGATTAGGTATTCTCATGACCTATTTTTGATAAATCACTATCTATGTGATTGTTACTGATAGACTGAACCTATGATGAGCAATCCTAGTTCTGCCGAACGCATATCTATTCCTGAGACATACGATCAGGGGTCATATTGGCCTATTTTATGAGATAAGCCCCCACTTTTTGTAATCCGCCTAATAGTAGGAGAATCCTATATAAACACTGTGTAACAGGCGTCTTGTCGTCTTTTTCGTCTTTTAATTAGTTTTTGTAAATTGTATAACTAGAAAACGCGAATAGATCCTTCAGTCTTCGATATTTAAACATCACCTTATTTTTGCCTTTATTGGTTTATGTTAAATAAAAATAACATTACAACAGGTCTTAATAAAATTCGAATACTGTCGTATTAGTCTGAAGTTGACGATTAAGTAAAGTAAATCGAGTTCTGTCGCAAATAGTACTAAGTGCTAGTTAAAAATACCGATGTTCTCGTATTGTTTCGTGGACTGAAAGAACTAAGTGAGTTTTATCACAATCCAACATTGTTAATCACAAAGACTCCCTGCAAGATTTCGTCGCTGTCTTGCAAGATAAAGGGTTCAATCGACAAGGAAGTGTATTCAACGCCCTTTCAGTTGAAAGGTAATGTAAGTTATTGTTTATATGTACAATTATTATATGAATGTAATAAAACCATAAAAGAAGTATTTTTGATTTTATTCTTAATATAACACGATTCCCTTAGAATCGACAAGCACAAACGAAATCCCACATAAATAATAATAATCAGGCCTTACCAACCTGATTTATCAGCTGCTCTTGCCTCTTAAATAATTTTAATTTACCACGCCTTATAAAATAGCTCGGCACGTAACAGCTGATTGGTGGCAGCGGTGGGATTCGTTGCTTTTGTTACATTACAATTTCATAAAATAAATTCAATTTCAAGTAAGGCTTTAAACATTTATTAACTGTCAAATATTACGTTTTGTCCTTTCTTTAGTCGGTAAATGTTCTACGCGACTATTGTGCAAGTTGTTAGTCTTTAACACTTAGAATTGTCAGTTTCTGCTCGCAGATAAGGAGTCATACGAAGCTCAATTCTTTCCGGTTGTGTATACGATCTAATGGTGCAAGTTAAAAATTACAACACTTAGGCCAAGATAACAATTATTGACATAGTTTCATAAATGAAAATTGCCAATATTCTTAAATAATAATAATACCTGTTTTATTGACCTATGAAAGTCTTTACAGTATAAACAAATTTAAATAAAAAACCCCACGAACAAAGATAAATAAATAAAATAAAATAAAATTAGATTAAATTAAATTAAATTTTATCCGTGAACGATAAATGAGCAATTATTTTACAAATACAGAACAACATCAACACAGGTTTCCATATGTTGAACTTATTTCTGGTCATTTTGTGGCACATAAAGGAAATTTTCTTATAGATCATACATTATCAATAAATATAATAAAAGAATCATCACTTTCATCCTTTGTGAATATCGATACTAATTTTATAATCACAGCTCAACAAGGTGCAATTTGTTTAAACAAAAGTGTGTTTATAACATTTCTCGATTTTTCTTTAAAATTTGGTGTTATTGACTGTCAAAACAACCCAGAAATTATTGGAATTTTAGGAGCACCATTTCTTGATCAGATATTTGAAACTAATTACTTTATTGAAGTAGCAATAGAATTCGAAAAAGTAGTTTTCAGACGTGAAAGTTCCTTACAAAAACGAATTAGACGTCGTATTCTAAACATTCTCAGAAGCTGTTGTTTTGTAAAAACGCCTTAATAATCAAATTATATTCATGACTTATAAATATAATGAAGTAATTTTTAACACAGAAATTTATCCTAACGTTCATATATTTTCCAAAGATTTAAAGAATTCTAAAGGGTTTTTCATAGCTAATCCAGCCATAAATATTAATCTAATAAAAGAAAGTCATTTAGCTAAGAACACTATAATTGATAAAACTGAAAGTGTTATATTAAATCAAACAAAGTTTAACATAACAGGCACAGTATATATTACTATTGCTAACAAGGCTGTTAAATTTTACACTTGGAAAAGTAATATTCAATCAGAACTCACAGGAATTCTAGGATTACCTTTCCTTAATACAAACCCTAACGAGTTTCAATTTTAATATATTATTCTAGGAACAGTACAGTTTTATATGATTTTATAACATCATAACACATAAATTTCAATTTAAAAAAAACGACTAAAATATCTTTTTATGACTTCTTATTTCAATTTTATAGAAAAATACCACTATCTTTACCCAAACATTTATATCAAATCTAGATTTTTCAAAAACTTTGAAGGAAAATTTATTATAGATCACTCGTTACCTATAAATTTAATAAAAGCGAGCGAATTAATTTCTCTTATAGGAATAGATCGCTCAATTAAATTTTCACTTAGAGACAATACCATTGAAACAGTAGGACAAGCCGAAACTTACATTAACTATACTGTCGTCAATTTTCAAGCCATTGCATATCAAGGAATTACCAACATAATTGGTATTCTAGGTTTGCCTTTCTCAATTGACATTGTAAACGAATTTATAGAATCTTATTAAAAAAAAAAAAGAGATATTTGATTAATTTATGAAAATTGGACCTGTATTAAGCAAAATGACTGAAGACAATAATTTAACTGGCACCATTAATCGCACACTTAATGACGCCATGATTACATCAATGGCGGAATGTTTCGCGTTGCAACAAGGCGTAATGCATATTCCCTTTTTTGATGGAAAAAATATTCCCGTTAAAGACTTTATTCAAGATATAACAAACGGTGAATCTAGTATTCCTTCGAATTGCGAGGAACAATTCATTAAAGCAGTTCTATCTAAATTAAAAGGAGCTGCTCGTGATAGTACATATGGTAAAACTTTTGAGTCCATAAATGATCTTATACAACATCTAAAACAACGATTTGCATCTCGCAAGTCCTATTCGTGGTATCTTCACGAAATATCCACAATTCGTATGGGTCGTGGTGATAATGTAAATGAATTTTACGATAGGTTAACCCTTCTAGAAGCAGGAGCAAGAGCCGCCCTTGAAGATAAGTATGCAGCAGCGAAAGTTGCAACAATGCTAGAACCTCTAACCGACTGCGCTTTAGAAGCATTTATAAGAGGTTTACCAGATGGAATTTCGAACATGGTCGAAGCAAGAAACCCACTATCCATCGAAGAAGCATTAAAATTTGCATTAGAATTTGAGGCTAGATATCAACACCAACTGTCTACTCATAGCAACAATTATCATATATCTCGATACCAACATTCCAACGATTTTGGGCCTAGAGACAGAAGTCCTAGTCCTCGAGTACGCTTTGCACCCCCAGAAGAGTTACAAAAATCACGTCAACAATTTCATATGCCAACAGGAATTTTAAGACAACCGCATCTACCTCAACAACCATCCTCTAGCTACTATTCATCTTATCCTTATTACGTAAATCCTTATAATCCAAATCCCTATATACCTTTTCACCCTTATCCATATTATCCAGCACCACCGAATGTTGACAATAACAAACCTTACGTAGGACCCAGGACACCCCCGCGTTCTCAATCCCCAATTTTAACTAATGGCAAAAATTTAAACTCCAACCAAGCTCGACGGACCGACGCGACGACGAGCACCGAAACACAAGAGCGTCAAGCCAATGTAAGAATATTAAAACAACAAAAACTATCCTGCAAACCCGAATAAATAAAGAATCACCCGTAGTTAATTTAGAATCACCAGATTTCCTACATTCAAATGCTCTACTTTTAATAGATACAGGAGCAGATGTTAATTTGATAAAATTAGGTACATTACGACTAGAATTAGTAGTGAAGCAAGACGAAGCTATTTTAATATCAGGAATAACCCCTATAAAAATTTCAACCTTAGGAACTGTTCAATTATCGATTAATAAAAGTATAGTAACATTTCAGGTCGTACCTTCAGATTTTCCTATAGAGTCTGATGGTATCTTAGGTAGAGAATATCTTAGGCAAGAGAAAGTAGAGATCTCATTTTGGCATAATTCCATTGTCACCCATTCCGACCCCATAAGTCCAATATTTTTCATAGATTATGAATCAATTCAATATAAAGAAAAATTAGTGGAAAATAAGGCAAACAAACAAAATAATCTAATCAAGGCTAGAACTAGACAAGTAATACCAATAGAAGTTTTGAATGACGAAATAAAGGAAGGATACTTACCTTTAGTAAAAACAGTGGAAGGGTTGTTGATAGGAGAAGGAATTGTAACAAATATTAATGGAGTATGTCATGTTCTTGCTATAAACACCACTAATGAAGATTTAAACATAAAAATACCACCCCAAGAATTAATTCCTTTCGAGTACTATCAATTACCTGGTGAAGAATTTGACAATGATTCAATAGATGAAAATTATGAACCTCCACAGGACAGAATATTAGCTATTTTTAAAAGTTTACGATTAGAACACCTTAACGAAGAAGAAAAACAGCATGTCAAAGAAATCATAAAAGAATTTCCTGAAAATTTCCATCTTCCAGGAGAGCCACTCACTTCAACACCATTAGTAAAACACAAAATTACAACAATTGACGAATTACCCATTCACACTAGGCAATATCGGTTTTCCCCTTCCCAAAAGGAGGAAATTGATAAAGTGATAGACAGAATGATATCTGAGGGAGCAATTGGGCCATCGATTTCCCCATATAATTCACCATTACTTATAATCCCTAAGAAAATAGATGGTAGTGGAAAAAAGAAGTGGCGAATTGTCATAGATTTTAGAGCTCTTAATGAAAAAACTATTGGAGATTTTTACCCTCTTCCGTTAATATCTTCAATTTTAGACTGCATTGGGCAAGCGCAATACTTTTCAATTTTCGATCTTGTAAGTGGATTTCATCAAATAGAATTAGATCCATTAGACAGACCAAAAACTGCATTTTCAACCACGCATGGACATTACGAATATATAAGAATGCCAATGGGATTAAAAAATTCACCTGCAACGTTTCAAAGACTAATGGATCAAGTTTTAATTGGATTGCAAGGTGTAGAATTGTTTGTTTACCTAGACGACATAGTTATCTATGCTAAAGATCTAGAAGAACATGGAAAAAAGGTAAGAAGGTTATTACAAAGATTGAAAGAAGCAAATTTAACATTGCAACCTGAAAAGTGTGAATTTCTTTCCAAAGAAGTGGCCTATTTAGGTCATATAATAAGTAGTGAAGTAGTCAAGCCTGACCCAAAAAAGATTGAAGCCGTAGCTTATTTTCCAACCCCGAAAACTCCTCGAAATATAAAACAATTCCTAGGATTGGCCGGATATTACAGAAGGTTTATCAAAGAATTTTCAGCACGCGCTAAACCCCTCTCTAATTTACTAAAGAAAGAAACAAAATTTGAATGGGGACCAGAGCAAGACAAGAGTTTTAAGGATTTAAGAACAGCATTGTGTAATAGTCCTATATTACAGTACCCTGATTTTGAAAAACAATTCACTATAACGACTGATGCATCGGATTATGCAGTAGGAGCAGTTTTAAGCCAAGAAAAAGATGGAATGGATTTACCAATAGCTTATCTTTCTCGAGTGTTAAATGCACCTGAACAAAATTATTCAACAACAGAAAAAGAATGTTTATCTGTTTTGTATGCAGTCAATCATTTTAGGCCTTATATATATGGAAAAAGATTTATGCTTGTGAGTGATCATGAACCCTTAAGATGGATAGATTCAATAAAGGATCCAATACAAAGATTAGTAAGATGGCGGTTGAAACTTCGAGATTACGAATATGAATTTAAATACAAACCGGGAAAATTAAATTTTAATGCGGATGCTTTATCAAGAAACCCAATTATTCATGAGAAAGAACCACAAAACACAGAAAATAATAAAGAAGCCAAAATATATATGCAAACAGGAAGACCTACAAAAACAAAAAGTACCAAAATAAATGAACCATCTACAAGCTCAACATCCAGCACTAGACCTTCATTACCATCGAGAATACAAACGCGCAGCAGAACTAAGGCAGATACTCTTACAAAACCAATTGTCTCAAAACCCACAAGTTTAAAAAAATCAACAAAACCAAGCACTTCCAAAACAACTCTTGAAGAAAGCACAATAGGAAAACGTTTATTGAGACGAAAGCAAGTAGACCCAAAAGCAAGAAAAACTTTAAAAGAACATAGCGAATCTTCAAGTTCAGACTCTGAAGTAGGAAAGCCCAACCCTCCTATACAAAAGAAAAGTCGAAGTGTCTTACCTTCTTTAAATATACCATCACCAGCATTATATGATCCATATGCACCAAAAAGCGCACCCCCAAAAACACCATTCAATCCTAATGAAATATTTCAAAAAACAAAGGAAATAGAACCAGATTTTTCTGAAAATGTTCCAGTGGAAACTGTCAGCCCACCTTTAAGCGGAACTGATGATAGTTCGTCAGAAGAGGAGAATGAACACGCTAAAACTAGAGAAGAAATAGCTAAGGAACTCGAAAAATCCATAGCTAGTTTCAATCAATCGTTAGCTCAACATGAAGATTGGCTACAAGAAGATGAGGTTGAACCGAAAGATTGGCTCAACGTTTCTTTTGGGGATAATGATCCTGCTGTTCATGAAGCAGCACTTAAATATTTTCCCGGAAGCAACGAAGAATTTTCAGAAAAATTAGCCTCTATCTTAGAAAACACAAAAGGGGAGTTAGAAGATCAAAAAAATGAAGAAAAGGAAGAAAAATTAGGAACTACATCAAAAACTACAAAAGGAAAAAACGTAACTTTTAGCACTCGACCCCAAAGAGAAAGCACACCAATAAATTTTGACAAACCTATAGCCATGTCAACTCCACACCCCATAATAATGGAAGAATCATACATAGAGTCTGATGAAGAACAAGAAGAACAAACTATGAGCGAAAGTGAAACAGAAACAGCTGAAGAAACAAAGCCAGAAATTCAGAAAAAAGTGAAAATGCCCATATCAATTACTAGTATTCACCCTGACATTCCTATCACAACATCAAAAAGGAACACAGAATCAAATATTATAGGGTGTCGAGAAAGTTTGACCTACTACAGGAGTAACTACGCACATTTCCTATCATCAGACTGCGAATTTACGACATCTATAGGAAGACTTTTAATTGATATAGGTGCTATCGACCCTCAAGAAATAAAATTAAAAAAACCAACCAAAGGACAAATCTTGGTTACACCAAGAGGAAAATATAACATTTATACTATAATAGTTAAACATAATCATTTCGACCAGTTATTAGAAGAAGATATTAGAATAGGTATTCAAAATCTCAAAATTCTACTGAATAAAGAAGGAAAAAGCGAATTAAGAATATCACGATGGGGAGACGTCACCGATGAATTACTGAGAGGAGAACTTCTACAAATTTTAACTTCAATCTTTCAAAACAGCAATATCAAAGTTACTCTATGTTATGGACATATTACAGTACCTCCATAAAATGTTCAGAAGGACATAATCAAAGAATTCCACAACAGTAAATTTGGTGGACACAAAGGAGTAACAAAAACATATAGAAGAATTCGAGAAAAATTTATGTGGCCAGGAATAAAAAATCAAGTCACAGAATTTATTAGAAAATGTCCTGTTTGTCAAGAACAAAAATTAGTGAGAGTGAAAACCCGAGAGCCAATGCTAATTACAGACACAACTCTAGATACTTTTGACAAAATTTCATTAGATACAGTAGGAAAATTGCCAACAACACCAGATGGGAATTGTCATATCCGCACTATGCAGGATCACTTTTCTAAATATTGCATAGCAATAGCCATTCCTGATATATCAGCAACAACCATAGCACATATAGTAGCAACTGAATTATTTTCAAAATTTGGAGCACCCAGAGTTATATTAACAGACAGAGGCACTAGTTTCATCAGTAAATTAATGAGAAAATTATCCAAAATTTTTGGAGTTCAACAGGTTACGACATCTGGATATAGACCACAAACTAATGGAGCATTGGAACGAAGTCATGCAGTATTAACAGAATACATAAAAAATTATTCTGAACAATATGACGACTGGGATAGATTATTACCTTTCGCCATGTTCGCTTACAACACTTCAGTACACGAAGCCACGAATTTTACACCTTTTGAACTAATTTATGGAAAAACCGCACGAACCCCTAGTTCTTTTCCACCTATAGAAAAACTAGAAAATTATGGATCTTACCTGACTGAACTAATCACTAGGCTAAGCGAAATCAAAATCATAGCAGCAAAAAAACTGTTAAATGCGAAACTAAAATCCAAAGAGCAGTATGATATAAAAATAAAACCATTTTTAGGGAAAATAGGAGACAAGGCTTATGTGTTAAAAGAAGTAAAAGGTAATAAGTTCGAACCCTATTATCACGGTCCTTATGAAATTGTGGATATATTAGAAAAGCATAACGCTATTTTAATAACAGAGAACGGACAAAGATTTCAAAAACATATAGATAAGTTAAAACTTGCTCATGAATAAAAGGACTAACGAAATTTGTATTTTTCAGATGACTGAATTAGTACTTCACACTCCTCCCCTTAGAGGAGAGTTAATCAACATAAACATCTTTTCAAAAGGAAATATTGATGAAATTCAACACCCTAAAGGCATTTTAGAAGAACTGACAGCGGAATATAATTTAAACAAACCCATATATGTTGTTAAGAATGTGGTAGGCCCTTCACATAGCAGACGTTATGATGTTAAATGTATAGTAGAGGACTGTACAAACGCTAATGTCTTTATAGCAAAAGGGAAGGGTGAGAGAAAAATTAAAGACGCTGAAAATGTAGCTGCACGAAAAATATTAAAAATGCTGGAAAACACATATTATTTTAGCGAACAAGAAAATAGCTCAAAATCAAAAATTCCAATCTATGTTATGTGTCTAGAAAATCCAGACATTTTAAAATTAAAACTTTTTAAATGGGAAAACTGTTGTGAGCTGTGCTATTTGAGGGGCCACACTAAAAACAATTGTTATGGTCTATTGAGAAATAAAAAAATAATACGTCAAAATAAAATAGATCAAGCTGATAATGACGATTTCTGGGACATACCGGGAACTTTAATGCCATAATAATTGTTTAATTATTACTAACAAATATCAAATGTTATTCTAAATATTATTATTTTATCATCAATGATATTGCTTTAATTATCATTAAGATTACTATTCTGATTATTATAATTATTATCATCACTATTGTTATTACTACTTTTATTATTATTATTAAACAATTATTTTTATTTATTAAAAGAAAAAAAAAAATTTTTACTAATAATGCAGCTAAGTAATAATGATAATAATATACTTTTTTGATTTATAGTAAAATATTATAATAAATAATTGTATTCCTTACTTATGAATAAATTGTTGATATAAATTAATAAATAAATACGTCATACTAACAAACAACATTAAAATAAAGACGAAAGAAAATAAAGGAAGGGGTTTTGGCGGTCGCCTTTTTCTTTCCTCTCTGTTTTAAAAGAAAATATAATTTTATATACTTATAATATATATTGTATTTTCTTTATATTGTTGTATGATATTAATATATTATATTGGTGTTATATAATAATACTAATGTGTTGTATTGGTGTTATATAATAGTATTATAGGTATATTATATTATAGTTATATATTATATATTATATGTTATATATTATATTATTATAAATAAATATTTTAACCAAAAATGGTAAAATGAAAAACACTCATAATTCATTGTTTTCAGATACCATGGAAATTCCAATATTGGGATCCATTTTCAACCTATGGACTTACATTTCAATACTATTTAAAATCATTCTGCTACTAATTATACTAGTAATACTAAAATACTTATATAATTGGTACAAAGTAATAAAAAATAGAAGGCAACGAGCCCCTAGTCAATGAAGGCAATGAACTGACCTTACTCCATATTAAAGATGCGCATTTGAAATAAGAAGAGTAGTCAGTCTGCACTGACTGGCGTGTTGCAGGCACAAGGTCACTTATACTATTGTCATGAACGCAGCGAACAGAAGAGAACCACAAGAAATCAAAGAAGTACGTACGAGTCATAATATAGTATGTTATGTAGATACAGGATTCTTTAAAGTTTAATGACATGAGCGTCAATGCCTGTATCAAACCTAATGCATGTGTGGATCCATATACAAATTATTACCTAATTATTAATGTCCAATTAATGAGGTTTATGCATAAATACGTGTTAAATTACTACGGAATTCCAGTAAAATGTTCTTATATATATATATATATATGCGTATATATGCATATAATATTACGATCAAATTCTTAAGAAATTGAATTGTCACATTTGTATTCATGCTTGTTCGACCTTTTATCTAACATATAACAAAATAAAAAAAAAATGTTGCTGATGGATACTTTGGAATCACATTAATATATTTCATTTTACTATATTTTAAATTTCAAACGTGAACTTTAGTATCTTCAAATAAATTATTTAGTAATATTAAATTAAACTGTTGTAACTAACGTAATCAAACAAATTTTAAATAAATACATTATATGTATATATATATATATATTATAATAGAGAAATCATAAAGAAAAATGAAAAGAAATTACAATTTTATTGTTTATTAAATTTAAAAGCAATCCAATAGTAAAATTTTTGTATTCATAGCTTATAAAATTGATATGAAAAATTTAATTATATACGTAACTTAAAAGAAAAGATACTACCAAGATACAAGATCAATTTCCTCATGAGATTCTGAGTCAGAGTCACAAAAATTTCCAGTTTTTTCTTGTTTAACGAAAGTGTTGTTGTCTGGAATTGCGTTTTGGAAGCCTTGCGTACTAGTCGATGCAACCGGACTTTTGACGCTTGATTCAGGAGCAGCAATGATAGGACATACAAATTTTTCAAGAGATTCCAAATCCAAATCATCAGGGATCCATAATTCCTCTTGTTTGATAACTGTATTGCATTCTGGAAGCTCATTATAAAGGCCTTGGAAACTAGTCGATGCAATCGAAGTCATGATGTTTGTGTTAGTTGCAAAAGCGGTATGAAGCACAATATCCTCTGGTTTCAACACGCTTTCCTGTTTTTTATCAATGTGCAAATCTGTCGATCGTGGAGGCACTACAATAAGCGAATTTGGAGCCTTCATTTGTTCGCAAAATTGTGGAATTGAGGGACTGCTTTGTTAATTCATCGAAAAAGGCGACGCAAAAGGAGTTACATTGCCTGGCCGAGGACCTGCAATAACACATTCAACATGTAAAAATGCATACATATGTGTTTGCACACTTGTATAGGTGTATCTATGAGTGTGTTTGAGTATGTATATATGTATATATATATACACATATATGTATATATGTATATACGCATATGTGTGTCTGTATGTGTGTATGTGTAAATACATAAACACACATTATACCTAGATAGGAGTCTATATTTAAAAAACCTATTATAATTACAAAAAGAAGAGAAATTAGAAAAAGGAAAAATCAACGAAGCAACAGTAATAACATAATATATATATATTAATAACTTTAAATTGCTTACCGTAAAGTATAGAGCCGCATTTACAAGAAAGGGTTCCTGTCCAAGCACCAACAAAACGGCCACAATAACAAAAGGAAGACGCAGACATGGGATTTCTATAAAATAAACCCAATAAAATTGAAACACCATTACAACATGAAGTTACTAAAGAACAAAGTAAAGCATAAAAAAATAACAAAAAAAATTAGAACTTACCCATTCCATAAGGAAGACAAACCAGACTGCTGTTCTTCTTCCACATTAAAAGATGGAAGATGATTGTTGGACAATTCAAACAAGGTTTTAATTGTTTCCAGACACTGTCGGCGTAGTCTTCGAATCTCGCGCTGTCTTGTTCGACCTATGCCCACTAGTGTGCCTTTGGAAAAAAACTGCGGGTACTTCGTCCGAACTTCCTGTAAGGATCGTCCTCTATAACTCTCTTCCCACTGCACATAATCATTTTTCGGCCTTCCAGCTCTTCTAGATTCTCGTAATTTATCTGACGTTATACGTCGCATATCGTCCTTTTCTTCTTCCAAGGACTGTAGTAATGATAAATCACAATTTAAGGAAGTCACTAATTTAGATATCTGAGATAACACTCGAAGTGGAGGTCGCACAAATGCACGAGAGACATCTACAACAACAACAACAAACAAATATTCAAATTATGGAAAACAATACTAGGATACTATGTGTAACTCAAAAGAACTAAAACCTACTTAAAGGATTCGCAAAAAGGGTCACGTCTTCTGAACTCATGGTCTGAACTCTTTAGCACCCTGGCACAAACTGGGCATCGATGATCAGCAATGAATGCAATACAATAACACCAGGCTCTGTCATCAGGATTACAAGAATTCCCTATCAATCGCATATCATATCACTTACCTCTGGCAGAAGGCTTCTTCAATGCAGATGACCAGATTCACCAACACTTAGTTACACTTTTATATCACAAATTCCTTCTTAAAGTACATTCACAAGTACATTTTGAAAAACACAAAATATTTTAAACTTATCTAGATAAAATTCAATAACCCTTCAAGTCTGATCAGAAAGATTTTACAGTGTCCATCTTTAACATTTTAAATATGTTAATATCAATATTTACTCTATCAATAAAGTATATGTATATTGGCACAAGTAATAATACAAGCAAACACAGTATAATGCATGTGTATGCTTATAATATTATATAGTTATATTATAATAGGTATCTATTTCAAAAAGTATTAAAAATTATTGCTAAGAGAAATCATACTTAATTCTAAGGAAAATGAGGAAAAACAAATTACTACATAATTTCAAATAATTAAAAAAAAAATGAATACTTATCACTATTTTCCTTAAAATTAAGACAAGGACATATCAGAATTAGCCTTAAAAAAAGTGTTCTTATAAAATAATTTGCGTAAAAATAAAAAAATAAAAATAATAAGTATCAACGTTTAAATATAATAATACATCCGTATGTATATATTCATATGTATATCTATACATTACAATAATTTAAATAAGCAAAATTTTTTTAGGTATCAAGAGAATAATTAAAAATGGTAGCTAAAATCTTTACTTAATATTACTTAGCTATTAATAACTAAAGTAATATTCACTTGTTTAAAGACAGACGTAATCATTTTCTTAATTCAAGAAAATATCCTTTTCATCGAGGACGATGAAAGTCCTAAGGGGGGAGAACTGTTACATCCCCATGTAACTTTTAAATTTTAAATTAACAAATATTAAACTATCATTCTTAATTATTGTTTTAAATTATATAGTTTGGGCAATTGCAACGGTCATTAAGACCTCGAATGGTTGTGCAATCCTAGAACTGTGCTTACGTGGAAACTGTTCTAGTTTTGATTATCTATCCGTGGTATGCGATTAGCCATTATCACACTGATACTGCCATTGAGACCACGGATGGATGTGAAATCCTGGAACTGTGCATACGTGGGAACCGTTCTAGTTTTTGATTATCGCTCTGGTATGCGATTAGCCATTATCACACTGATACTGCCATTCAGGCCATGGATAGATATGCATATGAGAAACCGTTCTAGTTTTGCTAATTATAGGACTATCGCTATGGTATGCGATTAGGTATTCTCATGACCTATTTTTGATAAATCACTATCTATGTGATTGTTACTGATAGACTGAACCTATGATGAGCAATCCTAGTTCTGCCGAACGCATATCTATTCCTGAGACATACGATCAGGGGTCATATTGGCCTATTTTATGAGATAAGCCCCCACTTTTTGTAATCCGCCTAATAGTAGGAGAATCCTATATAAACACTGTGTAACAGGCGTCTTGTCGTCTTTTTCGTCTTTTAATTAGTTTTTGTAAATTGTATAACTAGAAAACGCGAATAGATCCTTCAGTCTTCGATATTTAAACATCACCTTATTTTTGCCTTTATTGGTTTATGTTAAATAAAAATAACATTACAACAGGTCTTAATAAAATTCGAATACTGTCGTATTAGTCTGAAGTTGACGATTAAGTAAAGTAAATCGAGTTCTGTCGCAAATAGTACTAAGTGCTAGTTAAAAATACCGATGTTCTCGTATTGTTTCGTGGACTGAAAGAACTAAGTGAGTTTTATCACAATCCAACATTGTTAATCACAAAGACTCCCTGCAAGATTTCGTCGCTGTCTTGCAAGATAAAGGGTTCAATCGACAAGGAAGTGTATTCAACGCCCTTTCAGTTGAAAGGTAATGTAAGTTATTGTTTATATGTACAATTATTATATGAATGTAATAAAACCATAAAAGAAGTATTTTTGATTTTATTCTTAATATAACACGATTCCCTTAGAATCGACAAGCACAAACGAAATCCCACATAAATAATAATAATCAGGCCTTACCAACCTGATTTATCAGCTGCTCTTGCCTCTTAAATAATTTTAATTTACCACGCCTTATAAAATAGCTCGGCACGTAACATTAAAGTTAACTTTTAGAACAGTTAAAGTTAACTTTTAGAAAACTAAAACCCAATTAACATGTAAATCCCATAAGAGATAAAGTTAACTTTCGCAAAAGTTAAAGTTAAGTATCAAAAAAGTTAACGGTAACTTTTGAAAAAGTTAAAGTTAACTTTCGGAAAAGTTAAAGGTAACTTTGGGAAAAGTTAAAGTTAACTTTTAGAAAAGTTAAACTTAACTTTCGGAAAAGTTAAAGGTAACTTTTGGAAAAGTTAAAGTTAACTTTTAGAAAAGTTAAAGTTAACTTTTAGAAAACTAAAACCCAATTAACATGTAAATCCCATAAGAGATAAAGTTAACTTTCGAAAAAGTTAAAGTTAACTTTTAGAAAAGTTAAACCCATAAGAGATGAAGTTAACTTTTGGAAAAGTTAAAGTTAACTTTCGGAAAAGTTAAAGTTAACTTCCGGAAAAGTTAAAGTTAACTTTTGGAAAAGTTAAACCCAATTAACATGCAAATCCCATAAGACATGAAGTTAACTTTTGGAAAAGTTAAAGTTAACTATCGAAAAAGTTAAAGGTAACTTTCGGAAAAGTTAAAGGTAACTTTTGGAAAAGTTAAAGTTAACTATTGGAAAAGTTAAAGTTAACTTTCGGAAAAGTTAAAGGAAACTTTCGGAAAAGTTAAAGGTAACTTTTGGAAAAGTTAAAGTTAACTTTCGGAAAAGTTAAAGGTAACTTTTGGAAAAGTTAAAGTTAACTTTTAGAAAAGTTAAATCCAATTAACATGTAAATCCCATAAGAGGTGAAGTTAACTTTTGGAAATGTTAAAGTTAACTATTGGAAAAGTTAAAGTTAAATTTTGGAAAAGTTAAAGGTAACTTTCTAAAAAATATAAGGTAACTTTTGGAAAAGTTTAAGTTAAATATTAGAAAAGTTAAAGTTAACTTTCGGAAAAGTTAAAGGTAACTTTTGGAAAAGTTAAAGTTGACGTTTAGAAAAGTTAAATCCAATTAACATAGCATTTTAAGTTAACTTACTATCGATATTTCAATACATTCACAATGCTAACCCCAAAGAAATCAGTTTAACAACAGTATACAGTTTATGCAAGTTAAACGAAAATATAGTACGCATGCGCAGTAAGCACTTCTCTGTTGCGCGAGCAACTTTACTTTCACTTAGTCTCACGAGCAACGCAACTCCACTCTTCCATGCAAATTATTAGTATTATAATAGAAAAACTTTATAAATCAATTCTTAGACGATGTCTTTGTTCTGTTTAAAAAGCAAGTTGAAACTTGTGTGTAAACGCTTGTTCTGCTAAAATCGTACACTAAAGATCAAAGTGTCTTTATTGCTTTACCTTATATTTTTAAATTGTTTTCTCTGTTTTTTTATATTTTTTTATTGTTTTCTCTATTTTCTGTTTTTTTCTTTTTTATTGTTTTCTCAATTTTTTTATTATTATTTTTATTTATTTTTTTCATTATATTTTTTCTCTTTTTTTATTTTTTACATTTCTAAAATATAAAGGTAGAATAAAAAGAAACAATTTATAAGTAAATTTTTGCTTTTATTTAAACACATATTTTGAATATTTGAGGGGCTCAAAGTAAAAGTGGTATAAAATAGCAGTGCAAGCAAAAGTGAGTCAAGTTTTCGTAAGCGCGGAAGAACGAAACAAGTTTTACGCTACGAGGAAAAACGAATTACTTTTGGCTGCGAGCAAAAGCGGGATAAGATTTCACTGCGCGCAAGAAAGGGATACAGATATATTCCGTTTTTGCCCGCACTTATTTTAAGATTCATTTTTGCCCGTTTCACGCTTCCCATATATTTTAAATTGTTATTACCACTTTAATACTTATAATGATATTATTTCAAAATTAATTAACAAATTCAATTTTTTAAAATTTTAATTCAACTGAATCAAGTTTTAATTTTTCAAAATTATTTACAAAATCTTAAATTTATGAATCATTATGAATGTTTGACACTTAAAAAAATTACTTCTCATTTATTTTGAGAAATAAAGGCAAGCACTCAAAGAAGAAATACATAAGTTACGCATTTTTTTCAAAATATTAAAATGTTACTACTTATTTTAATAATATTTATTGCACATTTATGTTTATAAAAAAAAGTAATACATAGTATCGTAAAATTTGGTTCACTTTATTCTCATTGCAATTTAAAATCTCCAATAATTAAAGCATTTGTTTTCTCAGAAAAAATGAAAAAAAAGAATTTGAAATACTTTGCAATAATCGCTGACTTTTTCCCTAACGCTGATTTTACGGTAAACAATAAGAAGCAATGACTTAAATTTAGCAAACAAATTTATAATTTTTTTTACATAATTTCTCTATATTGTTTGTCAAAGCAATTGGTACTTAAGTTTTCGTTTAAATCACTGAGTACTGACATAAAGGTTGTCAATATTTTATTTTCTTAATTTGCCTATAACCTATGAACAATAATATTGCCATCCAAAAAGTCTAACATAGTACATTTTTTAAATATTTCGCGCATTGCATCTCGTTGGCTACTCCACAAAGTTAATACCATAAAAAATCCATTTCGAATTTATGAAAATAAAACAATACTTTACTGCAAAGTAATAAAATAATAATAAAAATTAAATTAAATTCTGGAGGTCAAATGTCAAAACGACAGTGTCTTCTAAAGCATTCGTTACATCACTCTTAAATTCATCTGTGATTTTCTGTATCAAGGACATATGGTGTTCCTTCGAATTTTCGATTTCCTGTTTTTCTTCATCAGACAAATTTTCTTGGAGTAATTGAGCCTTGTATGCGTCGCAGGTCTTACAAGTGTCAGAATGTGGTTTTTTAAAACTTAAAACATTATAAACTTCTGTTATTTTATGATTTTTATTTTTATCAAAGGTTATTTTGAAACCAATTATAAAAGACTTCGAAAATCCTTATAGCATTTTTTGAACTTGCGAAAATAAGATTTTCTCTGGAAGAAAAAAAAATTAAAATAAGAAATTTTATTAATTTTTGAGTTTGGATACTTGACAAAGATTTAGGAAAAACGTTAAAATTATTTTGAAAATAATTTAATGAATATTTTGTAATTTTTCTACTATTATTCAAAGTTTTGAACATTAATTAATACCTACTGAGACAGAAAAAAACGATTAAAGTTGCTTAAAATTTTGTTAGTTAACGATTTTAAATACTTTCCAACTGACGTTTGGAATGTATTTAATTTATAAGGACTTGAAGGTAAAAAAATTTATTACTATTTTTGGCTACCCTAATACCAAAAATTTTAAGATCTAAGGTATTTTGATAATCGGTATTAGCACAATTTTTTAAATTTTATAAAGAATAAAATATTAAAATTAAAAGTTTTAAGATATATCCGAAAACTTGTTGTTTTTTTTATGGTTTGCGATATTTTACATGCAGTAGTATATATTTTTTAGTTGCTTCTTATTTATTTTTTTAATGTAAAACAAACTTCCGTAAATAGTTTAAATTTTTGAAAAGTGTTTCTACTTTTTTATAACCATATTTTTATGTTACTGTTTTATTATTGTGTTGTTTTTGTCATTTTTTATCATTTCTTTAATAATGACCATGACATTTTTTATTTAAAAGAATTTTCTCATTTTTTGTAATAGATTGTTTTTTTTTTCTTTTTACGTTCTTATATTTTTTTTTAATTTATTATTTTTTCGTTGCTTTCACCTAATTTTCTTAGTTTTGTGATCATATGAATTTGATGATATTTTTTTGAAATTTTCTTATTTATTTGACCCAATTTATTTGATTTTGATTAAATGTTTTATTAATCATTATTTCTTATTACATGTTTTCAGTTTATTCGAAAATCTGTTTTTCAGATTAAATTTTCCTAAAACTTTTTTTAAACATTTGGAATCACGAAATAACAAAACTTGTGATTTTTAAAAATGTATTAAAATTTAAAATAAGAATTTTGAAGTTTACAAATTTTATTAATTTATGATTAAAAATAATTTTAAAAAAGCTAATGCAGATAGGCACTTGATTGATTTCAAAAACGAACTTTTAAATAATTTTTAAACTTCCTAGAACTTTCTTAAGTTTTAAAATTCATGCCCTACTTCTTATCAAAAAAATCGATTAGGGGAGAGTGGCCATCAATGTACCGGGTTTTTTTCAAGGTCATAGTACTTATTCAACTTCACCAATTTCAAGCACTTCTTTGCATCAATATAAAACTACAACACTTCTCTAGGTAATGCAAACATATTATACACGATTTATTTTGATTAAATAATAAAATTTAGGATCTTTCTAAACTAACAAGCTATTTTCATTTTCAACAACCTGGGTACACAATGAACCACCTCTATAAAAACACTAAAAATGTTTAACAATAATAATATTGCAATTTTCATTTTGTAAAAAAACATATTTTCTATCAAATACTATAAAAAATTATTACTTAACACTTTTTAATTAATAATGTATAACATAAATATACCTCAAATTTAAGTTAACTAGCTAAAATGGCATTTTAGTTTTGCTATGTTGAGAAAAGTACTGTTAACAATCGCTGTCACATGCTGTACGCATGCCTAGTTTTATAATCAGGCATACCACTCTGGAAATCGAAATTACACTGAAATTCCAGGTGGTTCATTGTTCCCCGGTACGTTGAATCAACATGACATTTTTAACAAAAATGGTTATTTATAACTTAATCCAATATTTCAAAATCTTTATCTCATTAGAATATTGTAGTTAGGGCCCAAAACAAAATAAATCATAAGTACTTTTATTTTTAAATTGCCTTATTTCAATTAAAAAACGTGTTTGTATTTTAGGTAAATTTTTTCTTCAGTGCATCAAAAACAGTTTTTTTCAGTTTTCTCTGTAAAGAATAAATCCACACGTCTCAAATTTATGGACGTAGTGTGTTTACGCAAACTTCATTTATATTTAAAATTGGGAGAATTTTTATTTAATAGTTTCTGAGAAAATTGAAATGGATCATTGAAAAAACTGGTACATTGATGGCCACTCTCCCCTACATATTATTAAAATCAAAAGCTTTGTTTGTATGTGGTTGTAATTGGTTGTAATTGGTTGTATGTTTAAAAATCCATTTATTGTTTATAAAATAATTAATAAATATTCATAAAATAATTAACCATTTTCGAATAAATTTGTTAAGTTTAATTTCAACATCCTCTAAAATATTATTATCTGTGTATAATAAGGTGCTAGTTATTATATAATTAGTCATAGATTATATACTAACTTTTTAAAGAATATTTCATAATTTTTTAAACAAATCTTAAAAACATTACCGACAACGACTAAAATGTTATTTTTTTATTTATTTGTTAATAACAAGATCAAAAAATTTTTTAAAACAAACACTGTTGCTTAAAACTATTTTTTAATGGTTTCTTAAGTAATACAAATCATTTTTGAACAAATTTTTGTAAATTTAAGAAACTAGTACTCTTTAAAAGTTAAAAAAAAATTTGTTCAATTTGTTAATTAAATAGTTAATAAACAATTTTTTTTTAAATTCCGAGAAGAACGTTCGATGACAAATTTATCTACCTTTAATTTAAAAAAAAATGTATTCAAAAATATTAAAAACTGCAATCTACAAGTCAATTTGTCCACGGCCGCATTTTTTGCCCCACTGTGCGTCGGTTCAATTGTTCGCCTTAGGCCCGTTGCACACTATCCGATTCGTGTCGTACGACAAACCCTTTCCACGTTTACTTTATATTGTAACTTTCCCCTCGGCCGCTATTTCCTCACTCAGTTGCCTTACTAAGTACTCATGGAAAGGGTTTGTCGTACAACACGAATCGGATAGTGTGCAACGGGCCTTAATGTCAAGTTCCCGCTAGGTCCCGAACGTTAAAAAGTAAGAGAAAACCGAAAATCTCACTCACCGACGATACTCGGCTCGCTGCGAGTAAATGTGTGTGTGGATACATGGCACGACATGGCGGGGAAGGGTTCAATCTTGCATTTCGTGTAATGCATATTATAATAAAGATCTATTTCCAGGTTCGAGAAAAATGAAAAAGTTTTCCAGTAAAAATTAGCATGTTGAAAACTTGAAAAATATTCGAAAATTAATTACCTACATATAAATAAATAACATGATCATATTTTTAATGTAACTAAAAAATTTTTCAACAACAAAAAAATATTAAAAATTTTATATAAATTATCTTTTGTATAAAGAAATTTAGTTCATTTATTAGAACGTACCTACAATGCATAATTGTTTATACAATCATCAGTGTAAAAAGAGAATCTTAAGTTAAGACATGTCTTAAAGTCAGCAAGCCTTCCTATATAAATGTTTATGCAAAAAATACTATCTTAATCAACATAAATTTACAATAATTACAAATTTACCTTTTTAAATTTATTAGAACTTTAAGTTTTTATGCAAATTTGAAATTTTTTTTTTGCGCACAATTTAAAGCAAAAGAAAAATCTGTAAAATAAGCAAAAGCTGTCTTAAAAATAAGACAGCATTTCTGCCTTAAAATAAGACTTTCTTTTTACATAGATGAAAAATTATTATTTTGTTATAAAGTAATTTAGTTTAATAAAACAAAACATTTTCAACTTACATAGTTGAAAAATTATAAGTTCTTCATAAGATCTTATAAAAATTTTTTGGCTGTAATCTGTGAGAGTTTCTTAAGAGATTTTTTTAAACTTTTGTCCTTTAACCTTTGAGTTGTTTAAATGCGGGAAATTAAAAAAAACAATAGTCGAAAACTAAATTCAGCACCGTTTTGGCCTAATTATGCGTTTATTATGCAATATAAGCATTATGTTGCAAATGAACGTCAATTATGCAAAATTATGCGATTGAAAAATAAGTTTTGGAAGATGCAGAAGATGTAGAAACACGATAGTCTCTCATTTTAGACAAATTAAAGAAATTATGCGATTATGCAGCTTGCAAAAAGTTACCAATATCCTTAAATATTAATTAATATCAACTAATATTTCATTCACTTTCCTAAAATTCAGGTTTTCTTATATTCCATAAAATATATTTCGTTAGAGTATTGAAGGAATATTTCATTGCAATATAATAATTAATAATTATTAATAATTATTAAAGGAATGTACCATTAGACCATTTAATTGTAATTATTAAATTATTTTTAGAGTATCCTAAATAGCAAGAAATATTCTGTTCTTTTTACGGGAATATTCCATCAATATTCACACCTTACTATTATTATTATTATTATTTATTCTTATTTTATTATTCACACATTGAAACAATTAAATAAAAGTAAAATAAACGAAAAGGAATCGAACGTAATATTAACAAAATAATAATTTATAATTATTATTACCTATTATTCACGCATTAAAACAATTAAAATATATAAGTAAATTAAACGAAAAGGAATAAAACGTAAAATTGTCAAAATGTAGCGACGGCTCGTATCTCGACATTACTATAGACTTCACGGTGCGAGCAAAAGCGGATCAACTTTTGACTAAGAGCAAAAATGGGATAGCCATTTAACCCGCTTTTGCTCGCACTCGAAAGAAATTCTGTTTTTCCTCGCAGCATTCATCTGGCCCATTCTTACCCGTCAGAAAAGTTAACTCACTTTTGCTCGCACTATTATTATATACCACTTTTACTTTGAGCCCCTCATTTACAGTATATTACAATTCTCTTTATTACAACATTTATTAGATAAATTCAAATTCTATAATATTATATTTTCCACCAATATATTTTAATTTCAACTTGTTGAATTCCACGGCTTCGTCGAGCACCTTGAAGTTGTCTGGCTCCTTCTCAAACAGGTTCGTAAACCTTGCTGGCAGGAATGCCCGGAATTCACCATCCAAATCAACTGCAAATTGCAAACATATTGTTAAGCTAAAATCAAAAATATGTTATTGCGCGCGCAACTCACTACTTACACTGGACCCAGTTAACCGCACTCGCACATTTCCCGAGCACCTTTTACTTTTGCATTGCGCACCGCTACCGCGCACCACCCCCAATGTAGGTGGTGGGAAAGTTGTAGAAAAGGGTTAAAAACAATACAAAGCGTATGTAAATTAAGTGGGTGGAGGTAGGTGATATGCAAATTAGACAGATTAGGTTGTTGCATACTAATAATATGCAAATTAGTTCTTACATAACACTTTATGCAAAATAAAAGGGTTAGCATTTTAAGTTAAACTCGGCGCGATTCGACTGCAGCGCCGTCTATGAGTGGTGGCAGGTGTGCTAACTCACTAAAATGACTGTCGGTAACGTAGAACTCTCAATAACAACAGACTAAAAGACCGCTCAAAAGTAGGGAATCCCCGCTTGAAAAACCTAAAAGTGGAGGTAAATTTATGCAAATTAGACAAATTGGGTAGATGCATAGTAATGATATGCAAATTAGTTCCTAGGTAAAAGTTAACAACAATACCCAGTTTATGCAAATTAGATTGGTAGTATTAAAGATATGCAAATTAGTTCTTCGGTAAAAGTTAACAACAATACGCAATTTATGCAAATTAGCCGCATGGGTGGTATTGCATACTAATGACATGCAAATTAGTTCTTATATAACACTGTATGCAAATAAGCTGCATGGGTGGTATTGCATACTAATGATATGCAAATTAGTTCTTACATAACACTTTATGCAAATTAAAAGGGTTAGCATTTTAAGTTAAACTTGGCGCGATTCGATTGCAGCACCGTCTATCAGTAGTGGCCGGTGTGCTAACTCACTAAAATGGCTGTCGGTAACGTAGAACTCTCACCAACAACAGACTAAAAGCGCGCTCAAAAGTAGGGAAATCCCCGCTTCAAATACCTAAAAGTGGGGGTAATTTTAAACTCACCGCGCAAAAGTGGGGGTAAAAATTCAAAATGGCGCGCTTGAAAAACCTAAGAGTGGGGTTAAAATTTAACTTCCCGCTCAAAAGTGGGAGTAAAATTTAAATTCCCGCGCAAAAGTGGGGATAAAAATCCAAAATGGCGCGGGGAATCCCCCACACAGCGCCATCTAGTCGGTAACTAGGGTAAAACAGATTCCTACCCGGTAAAACAAATTTCTACTCGCAGCCGGTAAGGCAGATTTTTGTTTAGCACGGATTTAAACCATCAGAAGTGGTCCGGAACCGGCCTAGCTCTACTACTGTCGTATCCCCCCCCCCTGAACTTCCAAACTATTGGACTTAGAGAGTTCAAATTTGGTACACAAATGTATTTTCACGTATACATTACAGGAAAATTATAGAGAACATGATTGTATGTATTGAACATAGCGTTGTCAAGGAAATAACAATATTTTTGAGCATTTTTTTAACATATGGGCCATAGTTTAGTGTTATAACTTTGACAGGGCCGTGTCTAGGAAAATTTTCACCCGGGGCAAAACTTTCAATCGGCGCCTCCTCCCCCCCCTCCTCATCTATTTCCCCAATCCGAATAAAATTTTGTTTTTAAATTTTTACATTTACTCACCTTATTAAAAACAAATATTTTATTTTATTTAGATAAAACTGTACACTATACACTACGAAAAGTTGTGTAGTAAATTTTGCATTAAAATAATTTAGAGTCGGGATATCTTGACATTTTTGTGAGAGATACATGTTTTAAATAGTTTCTAAAATTCTAGATTGAAAATATGCAGTCTATACAAATTAGAATTTCTTTTTTTTTTTATTTGTAAAACTGAAGAATGAATTTAATTTAAAAGTTTTTTTATAAATTGAAGCTTTAATAGCGTTTTCTTAGTCTATTGGGCAAAATTTATCAAGTGTAGGGGAGACCAAGGTGAGTTAAAACGATTTTTACATTATCGCGTATAACTCAGCCAAAAATAGTCTTATTTTTATGAGCTTTATAATTTAAGATAGCTGTTTTTATGTAGTATGTAAATCAAAAATAAAAAAGTTTAAAAGTTATAAGGGTCTATAAAAAAATTGCAAAATCTAAAACAGTTTACCGCGTTTCAACTCACCTAGTACCGAGGTGAGTTGATACACAAGCCGAGGTCTGTTGGAACAGTTGTGAATTTTAGGATTTTAAAAAAGAAAATTTAATTTAAATAATTCTATTAGTTAGTAAAGAAATTTTATTTATTACGATGAATTTTGTAATTGTTTAAACTATTTATTATTGCAAATTTATAATATTTCCAAAGCTTATAACAGTGTGAGTATCAGACTTCAAAAAACTTGTGAAGTTTTAAGCATTACTCTGTACTAAATCATTAAATTATTTAAAATATTGAATTAAAATAGTTATCAAAATAAATAAAAAGTTGTTTAAACAAATTATTATTGTTATTTACCAATTTTTTATTCAGTGCTCCTAGAGAGATGCAGTTTTTTTCCAATTTTGCAGATCATTTAACATTACACAATAACAGTTACAGATAACAAATAAAATTATTATTTAAACAATCTTTTTAAACAAATTATTATTGTTACCTGACAAATTTTTATTCAGTGCGCCTAGAAAGATGTAGTTTTTTTGTACTTTTGCAACTAACTAAACATTATACAATTTCATTATACAAATAAAATTGTTATTTAAACAAGTTTTAAACAAATTATTGTTATTTAAAAACTATTTTTTACTCAGTACATTTAAAAAGATGCAGTTTTTCTCAAATTTTGCAATTTACTAAACTTCTTATAACTACGGAAGATTATATATAACAATAAAAATTTGTTTATAAGTTGTTTAAATAATAACATCAGTTGTATTCTTTATCCACCATTGTATAACGTTCGGTTAATTGCAAAATTTAGAAAAAAAACTGCATTTGTCTAGGTTTAGTGTGTAGGAAGTTAGTAAATACAACAATAATTTGTTTAAACAAATGTAAATTTATCGTAATTTTTTTAAAAATATAATACTTGTTGATACAGATCAAAAACTTCGATGATTTTAGTCTGTATTTTACAATGTACATGTACATGTCATAAAACATTTAAAATGCTTCGAGTTATCTTAGTAGACCACGTACATACATTTACAAATGTTATCTTATATAAACAAGAAGAAGCGTGAAAAAAAACTTTTTTTCTTTAATTTTTCAAAATTAAATAAAAATTTGTTCAGTGACTTAATATTGTAATTAGATTAACACAAAACTTTAGAAGATATTACAATTCAAATATTCTCGTGTGCATCCGGTAGCGAAAAGTTTAATATTTTTTTAACTTTCGACAAAATAAAAGTGATTTTACACGAAAATTTAGAAAATTTTTAATGGTTTTAAAGCTATATATAATATATAACAATATACTTTAGCAAACAATTAAACAGTCACTATTCGATTAAAGCTCAATTTTGCGTATACCGAGGCGAGTTGAAGCAGACTGTTTCAACTCGCCTCGGTGCGTAAAATTGTGCAGAGCAAGAACATCTGTGTTGTATTGAGTAAAAAAATGATTCGAGGCATACGAAAAAAATTATTTTGTTCAAGAAACAAAAATTGTCAAAACATTATACTCATTATTTGACCTAAGAGCAAATATTCTTGACTCAATAGTTTTTGAGACTTGTCGCATGTGAAATAGTTTGATTGAAATAAGCACATACTTTACTTCTATGAAACGTTAATTTCTTACTTCAAGTACTTTCTCCAATGCTAATATTTTCTTGGGACAAAAAAATAAATTTTTTCAAATAAAAAAATGTGGGCTTGCTTTAAGTAAAGTACCTCAAGTACATGCATTTACTTGATTCAATGAACTTTTTTTTTCAGTGTTGCATAAAACTCTAATAGAATCGTTCTTGAAAGTATGATTATGATTTTGTCAAGGTTTGGGAAATTAGGAATTTGGAAAAAATTAATATAATATAAAACATAGGTACATATTCGTGGATGAAAAAATGAATTTCAAGTTTGATTTTTGTATGTAGTAGGCGACACCTGTGCCTGTAGGCGTAAAGCTCCTGTATGACGAGATTTTGAACAAAAAATCTGTAAATGTCAAAACGGAGGATCAATTTTATGCTAGTAGAATCATCTCTTCGTTGAAAAGAAACATGTAGAAAAATTCATTATGGCACAAAGTTAGGCAATACAGAGATTTTTTTCAGGACAAATCTCTTGATTAAAAAAGAAAAAATTGTGAAATATGTGGTAAATGTTTGGCTTGCCGTGGAATAAGGTCGATAAGTCAGGGGACTGCTGGATAAAAACATTGCCGAGAATTTTATTCGAAAAAAGAAAAATAGAAACTTGTCTAATTTTTCTAATTTTAAAATGTTCTCTTTATAGTAAGTTATTTCAACGTTTTGTTAATTATCATCTTATTTATTATTTTAATTTAAAGAAAATATATATATTAAATAGTTCAGTTTTTTGAAAAGAGTTTCTACTGTTTTATATATTTTTATGTCACTGTTTCATTTTTTGTGTTGTTTTTTTAATATTTTCTTTATTTCTTTAATAAACTTTAAACTACTTACAAATGAACATTTAAAGATTTTATGTTGATAATATTTTTAAAAAATCAATTTTTGATTTAAATCAAAAAAATCGGATTTTTTAAAAACAATCATGATTTTTAACAGCCCTGATAAGCAGATAACTCTGGTTCCCTTCAAAAACGTTTAGAGAATACCATCCAATAATCTGTTTATAAATTTTTTGTCATTGACTATTTTTTACAGGGGCGTAAAAACCCCTTAAAATTGCAAATTTATGGAAAAAGCATTTTTAATTACTTTTTTGGCAGCTTTTGCAACATTTTGCAAAATTACTAATTAATCCCTTTTAATTGTTCATTTGTTTAAACAAATTATTGTTGTTATTTATCAACTTTTAAAGATTAAAGCTAGATACTTGTAACTTGTTATGCTTAAAACAACAAAGAATAAATAATAACTTTAAGATTTATTTATAACAATTGTTCAAACTGATTTTTGTTGTCATTTATCAACTTTTGATAAAATAAAGCTAGAGACTTTTAACTTTTTGTCACTAGCGCAACTTTTTATTTTAAATAACAAAGAATAAACAGTAACATTAGAATTTTTTTATAACAATTATTTAAACAATTTATTATTGTTATTTATCAACTTTTAACCGTTCAAAGCATAGTAGGTTGCTGAATTTAAAAAAAAATTGCAAGGCTTTTACTTAATTGTCTCATATGTAAGTCGACGTATAAGTACAATAAATTGTTTAAATAATTGCTATAAATAAATTTTAATGTAACTTTTTATTTTTGGTTGTTTTAAGCATAAAAAGTTGCGAAATCCATAATATTGCAAAAAAACTATCTAAAAAATAATAATAAATATTTTTTATAAATAAATTATTGGATGATATATTCTCTGATAATTTTCTGATCTTATATAGAGAAGGCATAAAAATTACACTAAGAAAATTTTATGAAGTAAGACTATAACACAGCCCCACAAAAAAAAAAAGTGTCATGTACTTTTGACCGGAATACCCTAGCCCTATGTATTTTGACGCGCTGAACACGAATCTGAAGTCAGTTTTGCTCCATCACGTCAGGATTTTTTCCTAACCTCAAAATCAATAAAATGACACTTTTTGTTCATTAGCATGTGAACCCGACTTAACATTAATACATGCCTAGGGCGAATAGATAGCTTGGATTGTGACCTTTAAAACGCTTTTTTAAAAATTGTTCTACGATGATTTTTAACGAAGTTATGATGTTTTATTTAAAATCATTTTTTTCCATTACACCATACCACATCAATAATTGAAGTGTTATTTACATTTGGAAAAAATTTATATTTTAAATAAAACATCATAACTTCGTTAAAAATCATCGTAGAACAATTTTTAAAAAAGCGTTTTAAAGGTCACAATCCAAGCTTTCTATTCGCCCAAGGCATGTATTAATGTTAAGTCGGGTTCACATGCTAATGAACATAACGTGTCATTTTATTGATTTTGAGGTTAGAAAAAAATCCTGACGTGATGGAGCAAAATGGACTTCGGATTCGTGTTCAGCGCGTCAAAATACATAGGGCTAAGGTATTCCGGTCAAAAGTACATGACACTTTTTTTTTTTGTGGGGCTGTGTAATTTTTAAGAATAAATTATATCTTTTATTTTCATATTTTATTTTATGAGGATATGCGGTTTACAATAAACAATAAAAGATAATTTTAAATTATTCAAAAATCCCGTATCTTATCTCAATCTAAGAAAATAAACTAAGGAAACCAAAATGTATATTAAAATATAAAGTCCAGCTTCTCCCCTTCTTACCCCCTGCCCGGTAGTATTCGAAGATCAATTGTTAGGCGAGAACAATAAGGTTTATACCAGGCATACAATAGTATATTTCGTAACATGCGTGACAAACAGTCGTTTCTAAAACGAGAGCAATGTTTTTGCAATGAGTGAAACGAGTTGCAAAAATTGGGCGAGCTTCAAAACGACTGCTTTGTTCACGCAGTTACGAACGATACTTTTCATAACAAAGTCATAAAAGGCGTGATTCGATTCTCTGTATAGATAAACAGAAAGTTGCAGAATTAAGAATGATTCACTATGTCACGTCAGAGTGTACACAAATACAATCCAAATTGAATGTCTCACACTTTTTTACTTGTCAACACGCCGCGCTAGTGATACGGTCAGGTTAGATTTTGAAGCGGTACTACTCCGCTAAAGATATCGACTCTGTTCTGTTGGTCAAACAGTGCGTTTAAGAAAAGTAGAAAAGTGGGGGACATGCAATTTGGACTGTACTTGTTTGCACTCTGACGTCACATAGTGAATCGTTCTTAAATCTGCAACTTTCTGGTTATCTACAGAGAACCGAATCACGCCATTTTTAAGACTGAGTTATAAAAAATAAAATAAGAAATTGCTGAAGTTCTCACAGAACATCAGAACCATGCCATAAAAGTATTAAGAGACTCAGAAAACATCAGAGTCATGAGAAATGAACAGAGCTCTCACAAAACATCAGAATCGTACCATAAAAGTATGTCAGAAATAATCAAGAGCATCAGAAAACATCAGAGTCATGAGAAATCATCAGGATTCCAGATGATTTGTCATGATTCCTAAATATTTTTTTGATAAGGAAACTTGACTCAACTTTGGCAACCGCAACCTTTCCTTAAGTTCATAGATTTGCAACAAACTTTCTGAAAATTGACGACACTTGAGGAAAGGTTGACATTTTAGAAAGGTTAACATTAAAATTTAAAAATTGACATCGCAAAAGTACATTAGTACTTAACCGATGTCTAGGTCATTTCCGGTCAATTTCTTCAGGGGAAGTTAACCTCAAAATGTAAATACCAACTTTCCTGAAGTACCCAAGTATACTATTAATGTCTAGGTCATTTCTGGTCCACTTCTCCAGGGAAGTTAAATTAAAAATGTAAAAATTGAGTTCTCAGAAGTACCTCAGTACTCAACCTATGTCCACTTCATTTCCGATTAACTTTTTTATGGAAATAACCCTAAAAATGTAAAATTTAAATTCTCAGAAGTACTCCAGTACTCAACCGATGTCTAGGTCATTTCCGGTCAACTTCTGCAGGGAAGTTAACCTCAGATTGTGCAAATTGACTTCTTCTAAAGTACCTACGTACCCGACAGACGTCGAGGTCATTTCCGGTCAACTTTTTCAAGGAAGTTAAACCTCAAAATGTGAAAATCGACTTCTCTGAAGTACACCAGTACCCAACCGATTTCTAGGAATATTTCTGTCAACTTTCCGGGTAATGTAACTTCATAATATAAAATAAACAACTCTGGTCCCCATATTCAAAACATTTAAACTTATTTTACCCTGGAACAAGAACTTTTTGAATAAAACCTCTAGTAAATTAAAGTTTTTTAAAACGAAGTGTCTATTCGTACAGAAAATCTCGACCAATCAGAAATTCGTAATGCAATTCTCGACCAATCAGAAAATTGTTTGTATAAGTACGAATAGCTCATTCTATGTGGTCTGGCTATTCGTACAGAAAACTGTCAAAATCTTTCTTTTTGTGAAAATTAATGTTAGACGGGTATCTTTTGGTTAAAAGACCACCCTGCTAAAAAAATCCGATAGAAACGGATAAAACCCGGATATAAGTAGGGTTCTATCGGTTTCTATCGTAATTCTATCCGTTTTTTGTCCCCGTTTTATATCAGTGTTTTATTCGAGTTTCATCAGGGTTCTACCCGGGTTACCAAAATTTTGCTACATGGTTTTTACATGGGTTTTATACGGTTTCCATATGGATTCAATCTGTTTTGTATCTGATCCCTTACATTACTTTTAATCGTTTTTTATCTGGTTCTTATAGCGATTGTACTTGTTTTATATCCCAGTTATATCCGGGTTTCAGCAGGGTCTTTTAAGTTCTGTTATTCGGTCCCTGCATGGGTTTTATAAGGTTTCTATCTATTTTGTAACCTGATACAAAACAGATAGAATGCGAATAGAATCCAAATAAAGCCTAGATAGAACCCGGATAGAAGAGGGTTTAACTGGATAATATCGTAATTGAATCCGGTTTTTATCAGGGTCCTTAAAGGTTTTCTATCCGTTTCCTATATGGGTTCTCAATAAAAAAAATAAATTTAATAGTTTAACTTAATTATATTAAGTATAAAATTGTTTTTTGGATCAAAAAAATCGAATAAATTGTAATAACCAATTACTATCAAGCTTACGCCAATCACATTTAAGGGACTGAATCGTTTTAAATAAAGTTTTGTGGTATATATTAAACATTGACTCAAAAGTTAAGTTTATAAGCTTAGAAAGTTTAAAAAATTTGATTAAAACGGAATATATTACAATTTTTCCCAAAAAGTGAAAATCCAACATTTTTTTAGATTACTGACTTTTTGTTTCAAAATATAGGTGAAAATTTTTGGGATAAAAATAAAAATTGTGTATTACATAGGGCCTAAAATAAAAAATTTATTTCTGCACAAATGTATGTACTAAATATTAAAAAATGTTAGAAAATGAAAGTCAAATACAGAGAAATAAGTGTGGCAAAATCACTGGTGTGGGAGGGGGGGGGGGGTTCCAATAACTAACATAGTTTAATTTCTTTTGATCTTCTCCAATTAAAATATTGCGAAATTTTCGTTATTTCCCCATATACTTTCGATGCCCGCCGGAGGCGTGCTCGAAAGCTAGTTTGTATTAATTTCAATTTTCTTCATTTTCGGGTTTCCTTGCAGGGTTTCTAATTAGCGAACCAAAACATCTAATAGTAACGAGTTTGAAGCAAATTTGATGAATGTATCTTTAAATGTAAAAGCAAGGTTTAAAATTTCTGACAACAATCGAGAAGTCAGGTATTGAGATTTTGTTACACTGTGGGGTAGCTTACTCTCTAAATTTCTTGGAGTGAGTTCTCACTCCACTAAGAGTGGAAATTGAGCCACTCCAATCAAGAGTGAGAAACTCACTCTAAAAGAGTGAGATCTCACTCTTATAGAGTGAATTTTTCACTCCAAGCAAAAAGTGAACTCTCACTCTAATTTTGGAGCGAATTTCCACTCAAATTGGAGTGAAAGTTCACTCTTTAAGAGTGGGATCTCACTCTTTTAGAGTGGGTCTTTCACTCTGATTGGAGTGGCTCAATTTCCACTCTTAGTGGAGTGAAAACTCACTCCAAGAAATTTAGAGAGTAAGGTAGTTCTCTCGAAAAATTTTTTCTTTGAATATTTTTTTAATTGAAGTATCATATAATAGAACATTCAAGGAATACAATGATATTTTGTTAAAGGTAGGAAGCGGTGCTACTTATTAAGATATTTGAGAATGAAGTTGAATCTTTTAACATGGAAGAATGTAAAACGCATTGCTGAAAAATACAATTTTACTAACCACGCAATGAATTTTCTTTAGGTTTAAAAATAAAAACTACGAATTAATATTTTAAAGTATAAGGAATAAGATTCTTTTTTGAAAAATGTGTCTTGCGGTACTAAATTTCGAAAAATAGTAGGTACTTTGAAATCCAAATTTTGACATTTTATTCATTTTTTTAAATAAATACAAAAGAGAGAGATTCTATACTTTGAAGTTGGCGCTATTTATTAAACATAAAAAAACAAGTAAAAAATGATCAAATTTGAGTTGAGAACCACTGAATCAAGAGAACTACCTTAATGGCTATCGCGGACACCTTACTCCTCTGAAAACGTACAGTGAAGCGCCTAACGAGTTCTTGCACAGGCACCCTCAATTTCATTTGATTATTATTACAATAATAATATACTTACTATATTACTTACAATTAGACTAAATTTACATTTGAAAGTGTGACCCCCTATTTCAGACTTTGAATCGTGGAGTTAGAAAATGGACCTGTTTCTAATTAATAAAAATTTAATAGCATTTTTATACATAGAATTATAATCATTTTAATAAGTTTTATTTTTGCCAAGTATACATAATTTATTTTCTACCATACATGCACGAAAACTTCGTGTTTCGTTCGCCTTAAGCGGGGCAGAACACGAGATTTTCGTACATATGTGATAGAAAATAGCATATGCACCTCGGGAGGCCGATTTTTTGTCTCGCACAATGTTCTCCGAACATTTGTGCTCGACAAAAAAACACGGACTTCTCTCCCTTGATGCATAATATACTATTTTATTGTACAGAAAATGACTTTGATATTTAAGTTCTTTTTATTAATTTTCTAGTGCTTACATTGTACAAAAATATTTATTTCGCCAATATTTCTTCGTGCACATATCTCTCGACGACATACATCTTTATATGAGTCTTTTCCTACGCCATTATCAGAATACGAAAAATTTCGTGCGGATACTGAAAAGTTGCAAAGCGAAATTAAAACATTAAAAGAAAGATTAAATCAAGCTGAAAAAGTAATGGGGACCGAAGAAGAAAAATTCCTTCAAAGTGCTTCTTCAAATGAAAGCTTAAGAATTAGAGGATGTAATACCATGGAACAACGAATTGAAAATGATCAAGATTTAATATTGCAAGAACATAATGAAAGTTATCAAAATCAAATAAAATACTCGAAGGAAACGCTTTTCGATGAACTCAAAGTTTGTATAACTAATTTATTACATGTAACAATTTTTCATGTTATTTCTAGAATTAGAGTTCCTGAAACGTGCCACCTAAAATTTAATAATTTTCTTTTTCGGTAAAAAAATTATTTTTCTTATAATATTTTATGCTAAAAATTACTATATACAATCTTTATTTGTTAGGAATCTACTGATTCATACAAAAGAGTTCAAGTTTATTACAACATCTTCTTATGCTTAAATTTTATACAATAAAATTGTCAGTTTTTTAATTGAAGTTAAATTCGGATTTACTAAAATATTTAGACAAGTATTCCGAATTTCTTCTGTATTATTACTTTTACATATGTATTTTTTCCTTTCGTTATCAAAGTGTTGATATTTTACAAGCAAATGAAACACATAATCGGAGTTTTCAATGTTATTCTAACAAAATTTACAAAAATTTTCAGATTTTGAAAAACACATGGAAGAATTAACAATTATTCTACACGGAAAAAAATTAATCACAAAACTTGAAATAAGTTGAATTCTTAATTGCAGAGAGTTAAAAATATATCTAATTTAAGCATTATAATCAAACTTTTTATAATAAGTTATGCTTCAATTTGCAAAACGTTATATCAGAAAATGACATTTTTGTGAAATCTCTAATTTAAAGATATGTTCATTTGACAACCTATAAACCTATAACAAAGGTTATGCTAAAACATATTTTATTATTCGGAAATATAATATTTAAAAATGTTCATTTTGTGGGATTTAAAGAAGATTTGACTAAATTTAAATCAATTTCTTTTTTCATTAATAAATTTGTTTTCCATTAATAATAATTTTTGTCGATTACTTGTGAACAAAACGTTTTACCATTTCTTTTAAATTTCAAAACACATACATTCTATTAATTCATTTTTGCTCTATAAATTTCAATAATAAATTATATTTTATTTATAATGTGCTATTATAGAATGTTGAATTATACAGTCTATATCATTAAAATATTATTTCTTATTTTAATAATATTAAAAATTTTCTACAAAGGATTAAAAAAATAAATAATTGTATAAACTTAAAATGAACGAAATTATTATTTTGACATTTTTTAGATTCAAACTTGATAAAAAATTATGTTTATAAATATGAATTAATTAATTGCAATATTTTAAGAATTATATTTTTTTTATATTTTGTGTAGCAAAAGTTACTTTTGAAAATATTTCCCTGCAAAAAAGTTTCGGCGATTTCGAAACTGCAGGAACAAGATAATCATAATAGTTGTGAATGTTGCTGCGATACATTGGCTGGATTAGTCATTTGCTGTTTTTCCCATATATTACAGAATTAGAGATTTCTAATATCGTTTTTTGGCATAAGAATATGTGTTCTTTATATTGTTAATATTTTAAACAGATATAAATCTTTATTTTTATTTTAAAGAATTAATTACATCTTACTTTTGATTTTAGAGATAATTTATGCTTGAATCTCATATTACATGCCAAATTTTGATATTCATTTTTTTCCGTGTAGCATTAAATTTATTCATCAAACGCAATTGAGCTGTAATGATTGTGATTCTTTCTTAAATTTAATTTTGCTCCGGATTACACTCGTCAGATTGTCCAGCGTCTATAACCTCATAATTTAAATGCAATTTTCAACCCAACGATGATTTTTAACTTATTTTCTAGCTGAAAATTAAAAGAAAAGCAAAAGCAACTAAATCTTACAGTACCGGACAAATTTGCCAGTACACCCATTTTTTAAGAATTGAAAAACTTCTTTAATAAGCGTACAAAGTGTAGTTATTAAAAATGTTTATGTTTATTTCCTAAAAGTAGATGAAATTCTGAAGAAAATAAGACCTGAGTGATGTGATTCTACCCATTTTTCATTGAAATATATTTAAAAAAGTGGAATTTTTACTGTTTCACAAAAATGAAAATTTCAGACGAAATAACCATTGGTTTTTTAAACCTCTGACGGTTTAACCCGAGTATACTCGGGGTAACTTATCCTGTACATGAACGGTTAACCCCGAGTATGGTAACGAGTAGTATAGCTATGAGAGTACGAGGCCACAGTGTCGATTTTCGCCACCAGGTGGCGCCCTAGTCAGTTACCTGCAGTGGATTTTTAGCGGTTTTGTTGATAAATTACCGTCGGTCGGTAATGCAGATTTCGCGTGTGTGTGACCTTGTGTCGGTAATGCAGATTACTTGCTTGCTTGACGGTAAGGTAGATTTCCGAAATCGGCTACCATTAGACGGTATTACCATAATTCGGCATTGTCTTGGGGATTCTCCTACGTCATTTTAAATTTTTACCCTTACTTTTGCGCGGGAATTTAAAAGTTACCTCTACTTTTAGGTTTTTCAAGCGGGGGATTTCTCCATAGACGGCGCTGCAATCGAATCGCACCAAGTTTAACTTAAAATCTTAACCTTTCTAATTTGCATAAACTGTGTATTGTTGTTAACTTTTACCTTAGGACTAATTGCATGTGTTTATGACCCCATCCATATGTAGAATTTGCATAAACAATAAATTGTTGTAAACTTTTATCTTAGAAATAAGTTACATGTCTTTGGTACTACCACCCACTGTCCACCTAGTATATGTTTTCAATGTATGTATCATATGCCTGACACCCCCCACCCACCCACCACCCACCTACCAACCCCAAAATGTATTGGGACTTAAATTTTCAAAATACAACCCACCACCCTCTTTTGCATATATGATCTCAAATTTGGAAAATCATAATGAAAACCGCGAGAGACTGAAGAATAGTGAAATACCGCGCCAGATTAGCGTGTGGATAAGGGGGTGGGTCACGTTGGGCCTGACTTGACGTATGGTGCGCAACGAGATGCGCGTGGCCAATGTGAACGGATACTCAAGCGATGTATATTCGGTCTAGCTTAAAAAGAAAGGTCCACGATCCCCCTAAAGGCCTAAGCAGATAAAAATACGGTTACGGGACCAAAGCATGAGACAGAAAAGGACAGAAACAGTCTCTGTCCTTTATTATCTCATGCCCTGATCCCGTAACCGTATTCGTTGTGCTTTGGGCTTAAGCCAAAGAGTTTTGCTATTTTTCTCTTCCTCTATCGCAGTTAATGACGCATGAAATAGAAAGGGACAAGGAGAGGAGGATGAAATTCTCACATCGTTTTAAAATTTACCTTCTCCTTTCAGTACAAATGTACTAAATTTTACAGTTGTAAAATACATAATTTACTCTCCACCAACAGAAAATGCATTAGAACTGTAAAAAATTTAATTGTATTTTGTATTGTGACACTATGAAAATAAATCGCTTTACGTAACACCAAAGATATTATAGAGATAGATGCGGCATGTTGCCCAAACTGGTGGGGGAATATATATAGCTAACCACTTTCTCTTGCATACCTAGCTGCTGCCCCCTTTGTACTAACTGTGTTCTGCAGGTAATATCGTCATTTTACAGGTTTATATCTTATGGTAAGACACAGGTCGAAAATAGTATATTAAGCAACAAGGGGTTAAGGGCAGCCATTTGTTTACGCTGATGTTTGTGTACGAGTGACAGTCAAGGGCGAAGCCCGAGACGTGAACGAGTACACAAACATCATTGTAAACAAATTGGACTGACTTTAAACCCGTGTTGCTTACGATCCTTTTTATTCCAAAGGCACAAGCTTGGTGCTTTTAAATGTTTGTAGGTTAGGGTCTAAATGCATTCACTTGTTTGACCGTATAAAAATGGCGGCCATTTTTGCCCTGTGGTGGAAAAAATGCATGGATCAGCTGTTCATTTTTTCCCTAGGGAAAAAATGGAAGCCATTTTTACCCGGTCGAACAAATGAATGCGTTTAGACCCTGCCTACAGGCATCTAAAAACGCCATGTTTGTGCCTGTGGGATAAAAAAATATTTTTATTTACCGACACTGTTTGTCACTTATTTCTTATTAGGTATTTTAAATATAAAAAACAAGGTCTTTATAAAACAATTGAATTTTAAGTGAAAAGAAAACTAGTTTTTAAATCAGAAATAAAAATTAAATATTAAAATACCATGTAAATTAACTTTCAACTGATTAGTTACTAAATAATATTAATTACTTATTATTAAATAAAGAAATTAAATAATAATTTAGTAATAAAATAAAAATAATAAAGTAGTTAAATTAAATAAGTAAATACTGTAAAATAATTTACTACTATATTACTTAAATTAATTAAGTAATTAAACTTTTTAATTTATTAAAAATGTATTGAACAACGGCAGATGCAGACAAGTTATTATTAAGTCAAAGTTATTGATTTTCCAGTCAATTTGATTCGAAGAATCAGTCTAATTTACTTCAATTAACAAACTAATGTATAAAAATTGCAAAACATTGAGTGAAAATTAATTTTCAAACTCATCTGCAAAATGTCAAAATTATCCATATTCTAAGTGCTCGATCAGAACTTGTAGTCGATCAGTGATGATTTAATTGGGTAAAATTAATAGTTTAATTATATTTTTGTAAAAATAAGGCTCTTAATAGTCGAAATAATATTTGGCATCAGCATTATTAAACTATTAAACGATTTTATCCATTAAAATCATTACTGATCGACTATACAGCTTCCGATCGATTGCAGGTACCGTTACCTTGATTATATTTTTACAGGAAGTTTTTAAATATATTAAAATTACATATTACGTAAAACAAAGTACTTTTTATATACTTGTATGCCACTGAAAGAAATGTCCGGTTAAAATAACCAGAAAGGCATGTTAAATATGTCGTTAATTACTGGAGCTTTATAGGATATTTTAAACGGAATTCTGGTAAAACTAACCGGACTTTTGGAGAAATTAACCAGAATTCTGGTTAAAATAACCAGAAAATCATGTTAAATAGAGCTTAACCGGATTTCCGGTTATTTTAACCGTACAGTGTTTTCAGTGTGGCATACCTACTTGATTGTAATATTGTTATTTACGTTTATTTTTTTGTTGTAAAGCATACAGTTTTTATTGAAAATTCATTTTAACTTTCAAAAGGTAAAATACGCTTTAAAATTATGACGATTAAGGCACTTGCACACCTCGGTAGCTGCTGTGGGAGTGAAGGGATCAGACAATTCAAATTTTTATTGTCTGAACTCTTCACTCTCACACGTTACTATGGTAACGGCTGGCTGTCCAGACAGCCTTTGCAAAAATTTAATATGTTGTAGATTTTATAAAAACTTAGATATGTGGAAACTGTTAATTTTTTATATCCATCTAGAAAAAAGTTGTGTAAGTATAAAAATGTGTTTTGTGGTTATTATTACAGCGTTGTATTTTATTATTATAAAATACAATAATAAATAATATTTATCTAATAAGAAGAAATAAATATTTTAAATATAATATTTAAAAATCAATTAATATAAATAAAATAAATATTTATTTAGGACCAAAATATAATATTTTAGAATTAAAAAGAATTGCAAAAAATAATTGAAATTAAATAAAATAATTGCAAAATTTGCAAATTAATTGAAAAAAAATAATGAAATCAATTAAAAATTGGGGAAAGTAATTTAAACAATCATAAAGATGTTTTAAACATAAAGAAAATAATTTAAATTTGAGAAAAATACTTGAGAATCTTAAAAGTAAATTAAAACATAATTGAATAATGACAAATTAGAGAAAATAATTAAAAATTGAAAAAACACGGTTAAAAATTTATATACATAAATTAAAATTAAAGAAAATAATTAAAATTTCAGAAACTAATTAAACAAATTACACAAAATATTTTAAATAAAGGAAAGTTAAACAAAATTTGAGAAAAATACTTAAAACTTTCAGAAGTTCATTGAAATAAAATAAAATTAATTAAAAATTAGAGAAAATAAATGAAAAAAGAAAAACATAATTTAAAATTGAACAGAACAAGTTTGAATTAAAGAGAAATAAGTAAAAACTTTTTGGCAATTATACAAAAGAACGAGAAAAAGAACGAAAGTAATTGAAAATTGAAGAAAATAATAAAAAAAATAATATAAATAATGAAACAATTGAAAAGTCAGATAAGTAGTTAACATTTTTTGAAATTATGAAACGAATGTAAAGAATTGAAAATTGAAGAAAATGAATTTTGGAAAATAATTGAAAAATGTTTTAAATTTTAAAACTTGACGAAAATAATTAAAATATGATACAAACAATGATAAGTTGTAAAAAACTAAATGACATTTATTTTTTTACAACGGTTTAAACGCATCTCAGGGTTCCCTTTACCTGAACTTGGAGTGCTGACCGTCATTAAGGGAACCCTATTGTTTCCCCGAAAACGCTCGACTCGACGCTCGCTCGCATCATAGTGCAGCACCGGGAAGGAGTTGAGTATGCAAAATATGAGGAACAATATTTGAAAATTGGAACATATAGAGGACACCCTCCCCTATCAGAAAACCCATGTTGCCACCTAAAATTTTGGTGCGTTTAGCCGCCATTTTGTTTTAAAGTTTGAAATTTTGTTTTTCATTTATCTCATAAAATATCAATCCCACAAAATTTTTGTTAATACCTATTTTGTAGATAATATTGAGGTCTACAACTTTTATTGAAAACATTTTTTTCTAAAGGCAATAATAAAAAAGTTATAAACAAAAAAGAGGTAAAAAATAGGAGATGAAAAATTTTAAATTTAATTAACTCCTTTATTTTTAATTTTAGATTAAAAACAGTTCAGAGGTAATTTGTAGAGTATTTTATACCGAGTAATTTGATTTGTTTCACTTTTCCATCCGTTTATTTTTGTAGATTTTACAGTAATGCAAAGGCGAGTACATTTGAAAACTAACGGCTTACGAAAGCCCTGCGTAACACAAGACTCTCACTACCCAGTATAAGCAAAATTTTAAATTCAACTTTATTAAACAACTAAAATATGAGGAACGATTTTTGAAAATTGGAACAAATAGAGGGCACCCTCCTCTATCACAAAATCCCTGTTGGCGCCTAAAATTTTGGTGCCCTTGGCCGCCATTTTGTTTTAAAAATTGAAATTTTCTTTTTAATTTATCTCATTAAATATCAATTTCACAAAATTTTTCTTTAGACCTATTCTGTAGATAATAATGAGATCTACAACTTTTATTCAAAATATTTTTTTCTAAAGGCATTATTAAAAAAGTTATAAACAAAAAAGATGTAAAAATTAGGAGATGAAAATTGTAAAAGTTAATTAACTCCTTTATTATTAGTTTTAGAGTAAATTCAGTTAAGAGGTAATTTGTAGAGTATTTAATACCGCATAATTTGATTTGTTTCATTTTTCAATTCGTTTATTTTTATAGATTTTACAGTCATGCAAAAGCTGTTATTTTTTAAACATAACAGCTTACGGATGCCCGCTAAACACAAAAAAATTTGTAGACAAACTTTATTAAATTACTACAAATGGCTTTATTGTTTAAAAAAGGTGTTTAGTAACTAAATAATAATGATTATACAAAAATTGTTAAATAAATTTACAAACAAACAAACTTAGTTAAATGTAATCGATAATTGTATAATACAAATTTGTTTTACTGATAAATAAAATTAAGTATTGTTTGAATAAATTATTTTATAAACAAATTTCTAAACAAATTAACTTTTATTTATATAATGTATAAAACATTTCTTATGAATACTTTTTTAAAATCTTTTAAAGTTTATTATTGCCTTTAGAAAAAAATGTTTCCAATAAAAGTTGTAGATCTCATTATTATCTACAAAATAGGTGTAAAGAAAAATTTTGTGGAATTGATATTTAATGAGATAAATTAAAACCAAAATTTTATACTTTAAAACAAAATGGCGGGCAAACGCACCAAAATTTTAGGCGCCAACATGGATTTTGTGATAGAGGAGGGTGCCCTCTATTTGTTCCAATTTTCAAAAATCGTTCCTCATATTTTAGTTGTTTAATAAAGTTGAATTTAAAATTTTGCTTATACTGGGTATAAAATACTCTACAAATTACCTCTGAACTGTTTTTAATCTAAAATTAAAAATAAAGGAGTTAATTAAATTTAAAATTTTTCATCTCCTATTTTTTACCTCTTTTTTGTTTATAACTTTTTTATTATTGCCTTTAGAAAAAAATGTTTTCAATAAAAGTTGTAGACCTCAATATTATCTACAAAATAGGTATTAACAAAAATTTTGTGGGATTGATATTTTATGAGATAAATGAAAAACAAAATTTCAAACTTTAAAACAAAATGGCGGCTAAACGCACCAAAATTTTAGGTGGCAACATGGGTTTTCTGATAGGGGAGGGTGTCCTCTATATGTTCCAATTTTCAAATATTGTTCCTCATATTTTGCATACTCAACTCCTTCCCGGTCCCGCTCTATCAGGAGGTCAATATGACTTAAGGATTGTGACCGGCAATTGAAGGAAATGAGCTAGAAGTCTCAAATTTTGACATATTGTTCCTCAAATCAATTCAGGAAGCCTTGATTTTTTTCAAAATTTTTCACCACGAAGTTTTTGTTTAAAAAATTAAAATAAATGTGCAATTTAACACAGGTTCTTATGGAAACTCACTTAAATCTTAAAAAATAATAAAATATTCGTTATATAATGGAAAATTGATGATGTCATAAATTGTTCTGTATGAAATACAAAACGCTTTAACACTAACATCTATTTCAAAAATTACAGAACTATTTACAGTTACTCCTAAAATGTTCCGCTTTAAATAATGAAAGTTTCTGAGATTATAAAAAACTTCGTTCTGGAATTTTGTATATCCGCAACTCCTATATTAGTTCTGCAAAATATGCTGAAATAATTTTTTCCGTGTATTTAGCAGTTAACGGAAAATGGTCCACTTTTATTACAATTAAGAAAATATTGTGCAAATATATTAGTAATATTTGCAACTTACATATCAATAGTTATTTAAAATATTATTCCCATTATTTTGTACTCATACATATATTAAATAAATATTTCTATACAAATATTCTAATGGTTGGTAAAACTTATATTTATTTTATAACTAACCTGCTAATTAATGTTAATTATAAATTTAAATAAAATCGATTATTGCCAAATCAACCAACTTCAGAGATTTACAAAATTTTTTAAATTTAACCTCTTTTACATTAAATTTCAAACTTAAATATTTTAGAAATTAAGCAAAATACCCTCGTGAAATTTTAATATAGTGTATATTTTGTACAAATTTAAATATGTGTAAAGTTTGAATCTTTTAAAAACTCCCAGAAAAAAGATATGATGTGTAGAAATATGGTACTTTTTATGAATTTACAATTTTGAAATTGAATTTTATAATAATTAAAATAACTTTTTTAAATCATTCTTCGTGGATAAGGAAAGTTAATGTATGGATTTTCAATTTACGTAAGTATCCAAGTTTTCTATTAAATATTTTTATAAAAAATATGATGTTAAATATGACGAAAATTGTCAGTTTTTAGATCAATTTTAAATCGATTTTTCTTATTATAATTAGGCTTTATATACAAAATAAATGATCAAAAACAAATCTTTAGAATATATATTACCATGCTTTTTTAACAAAATTGTATTTAGTCCTATATTTATTCATTATAAAAAGTTTAAAATATGGACTAAAAACGCCATTTTAACCTTACTCTGTCTTCTTTAATTACGATTTTTGAATAAATAAGACAATATTTAACAAAATCTTTATTAAAAATGAATTCTATGGTGTTCAATTATGATTTATATATAAAATAAATTTATTTTTGAGATATGCCAGCAACACCCATCAGACGAAAGTCAGTGGAACCACCCAAATGACAGTCAAAAACCAGCACAACACGACACTAATGAAAAAGGTTACCTTATTCTTTTAATTCAAATTTCAAAATATTTCCTGATAAAGAGAGTCAAAATCAATAAAATAACACGGACTAAGACTAACTTCAATTTAGTTTTTAAAACGTGGACAGAAAAAGATGAATAAATATCAATCGAGGGGCAATTCACTCGCGAATCAATGACTTACTGCTTAAAATCAACATGCAGAGAATTGTAATTATGTTCAGATTTTTGAAGTCAGGAGGTTAAGCGCAAATCAGCATGTTAAGAAAGACTTAGTGTATGTTTAATGCGAATTACTGTTCCTTTAGTGTAGTCGAAAAGGGAATCAGACGATTCTACTTGAACTTCGCCCGGCGGTCATACGAGGTCCTTAATTACTAACCTAATGACTTCTTATCCTTCAGGTAGCCCAAATAATTGTTTGCTTAATGTATAGATTTAATGAATTATTTAACAACAAATATTGTTGTTTAAATTTTTGTGTAAACAATTTATTATTGTGAAATTCAAAATCTGTGTTTTCTGACGATTAAAAGCATATAAAATTTTTCTCAAATATTTGAATTTTAAGAAGTTAAATTACTATTTTTCGAGAAATCAAGCTAAGGAATGAATTAGTACGCCTAATGCGAATTACTGCCGGTTATAGAGTCATTTAGTGTAGCCTAAAAGGGAATCAGATGATTCTACTCGAACTACTGCCAAATACTGCGTGATGCGATTTCAACTGATTCAGAGTGAATATAGCCCCTATCGCATTGAAGTTTGGGAGATTTGAGTGTTTTTGAACTTTTTTGAAATTGAAACAACTATCTCCAACGCCAAATTTTGGTTTTCAATTTACGATTCAAAATTTGGTGTAAAATTTAACATATTTCACATGTCCCAAACGGTCCACTCAAACTTTGTGTTAATTCAACATAAGGAAATATGTTAAAAATTTTAACCTCTTATATCTTATTTGATACATTATAGTGATTCTAACTGAATATAGGCAGTTAAAGTTTTTAATGTTTAAATAAACGTATTTTCTGCAAAGTTGAAAATTTTGTTTTAAATTAAATAATAATAATCTCCGTAAACTCCTGAAGTTAGTTAGTATTTATATTTATTCATCTTTTTCTGTCCACGTTTTAAAGTCTGAAGTGAATTTAGTTTTAGTATTGATATCGAGCAGATGAGTTTGAAAATTAATTTTTACTCAAATGTTTTGACATTTTTTATGCAATAATTTGATAATTAAAGTAAATTAGACTAATTTGAACAACTACAGGGTGACCACTTGTCAGTAAAGCCAGGGAAATGACAGAGAAAAAATTTTTTGTCAGTAAAGTCAGGGATATGACAGGGAAAAAAGTTTTTTGTCAGTGAAATTAAAGAAATTGAAATGGACCATAGTGCGGTCAAACTATTTTTTTGACAATAATCATTAGACAACTAAAAAATGAGTCGATTTTTTCTTTTTTTTAAAATACACATAAATGTTTGTACAATAATGCTTATAATTACTCAAAAAGTAAGACTTTTATTAGTAACTAAACAAACGTTAATAACTTTTAAAAACGTGAAAAATTATTTTTTGAGAAAGTACTTTTAAGATTTTTTGATATCAAAAACTATTTACACCAAAGTAAATTATATGTATACACACTGTTTATAATGTTTTGTTATGTAAATAATACATTTCCAGTACAAGAGCAGGTAACCAATTGTTCATTTCTGTTATGTAAAAGTTATTGTTTTTTGAGGTTAGTTTTGTAATTTAATTTTAAAAAATTATGACCCTGATACATATAAACAAATTAGGAAAAACCACTTATTTTTTGTAAATATAGGAAGCACTGTTTATTATTTTTGAAGAGTTTTCTTTGAATAGAAATGTTTACTTTACCCCATGCAGCATTTGAATTATAATTGAACGCCCAGTCTCCAGTGTTTGTACCTGAATTTGGATATAAGTAAAATTTATTAGGGTACCTTTCTGCTCATTGTTCCCCGTTTTCAGAAAAGGTCTTCTTTTTCTCTGACACATTTTTTCCCAGAACCTGAGAAAATCTAGTAGTGTCATTAAATAAATAATCCGTTCCAAATGCAAAATATTATTTTGAGAAACAAATAGTCCGGAATGAATATATTCTAGGAAGTAATAATATATTCTAACTTGCAAAATATAACGCGCGCAAGCGCGCGATTAGTTTTCCATACATTTTAGAAATTAAATTATATAATAATAAATAAAATACCTTGTAAAATACATCGATGAATAATATTTGTCCAATAAGGAGGGCTGCCAGTAGTAGACTCGAAGATTGAAAAAAGTTAAAAAATTGAAAAAAATAATAGAATTTTTAAGAAAATAATTAAATCTTGAAAGAAATAATTAAAAAGTATCAAAAAAATGTATTGGTGTAGAAAAAGTTGAATAATGACAAAAATAACTGAAATTTAGAAAAAAATTAATGAAAAATGAGAAATAAATTCAAAAATGAAGTAAAAAAATAAAAAATTTAATACATTAATTGAAAAATTAACGATATAATTAAAATGTGAAGAAACTAATTGAATAATGTATAAATAATTGAAAACTTATCTTTAAAAATTAATAAATTCATGACAATAATAAAAAGATTGAAGAAAAAGACATGTAAAGAAAATAATTCCAAAATATCAAAAATATTTGAAAATTGACAAAAATAGTTGTAATTTAAAAAAATAATTGAGAAATGACAAAAATAATCGATAACTTTAAAAAAATAAAAAATTTGAAGAAAATACTTGAAAACTTGACAAAACAATTGAAATGTTGAAATAAAAAATTCAAAACTGGTGTAAAAATTAAATAATTATAGACAATAATTGTAAAGTGAAAAAAAATATAATAAGTTTGAGAAAAATAATTGAAAGTTGAAGAAATTAATTGAAGTTAGAAGGCAATAATTAAAATTTGAAGAGAATAATTCAAAAATGTCAAAAAAATTCAAATATGAAAAAAATAATTATAGTTTGAAGAAATATAATGAAAAAGATATAAAAAAATTTATAAATTTGTGACAATAATAAAAATTATGATGAAAATAATTAAAAACAGATGTAAGAAATTTAAAAGTTCATGACAATAAAAAAATTGAATAAAATAATTGCAATTTATAAAAAGTAATTCTAGAATGGCAAAAATATCAAAAATGTTAAAAAAATAATTGGAAAATGACAAAAAAAATTGATTAATAACAAAAGTAATTGAGACTTAAAGAAAATAATTGAAAAAATAACGAAAGTGAATTGAACCTGTGTCTGTGTAGAAAATTTGCATATTCCTGACAATAATTTGAAGATTAAGGAACACAATTGAAATTAAAAAAAAATAATTAAAAAGTTTCAAAATTAACTGAAATTTCAAACAGATAATTGAACAATAACAAAAATAATTGAAATTTGAATAAAATAATTGATAACTGATGCATAAAATTAAAAATTTAAAGACAGTACTTGAAAAATTGACCAAACAATTGAAATTTTAAGAAACTGACTGAATAATGACATAAATAATTGACATAAGTAATTATTATGTGATAAAATAAAAATAAACAACACCTAACCACGAAATATTTGAAGTTGAAATTGTAAAAAAAAAATAATATTTTAAAAGGTAGTGAGATGAGATGAGAATTGGGCAATTACTTTTCATAAACATAATTTTAAATAACCATTTGTAAAATTAAGTACAATTGCACAAACAAATTCATTTGCTATTTTTTATCTATTTATCAAAATCAAGTCTCTAGCTATACATTTTGAATATTTGAATCTAAGACTTTTAATATCTTTCTTTTAAGTGAAAAATACATAAATTAATAATTCACTTTCGTTAATATGGAAAAAATGAGCGACGATTTTCAATTTCGCTAAAACAGTGATATTGGCAATATCGCTCGTTCGTTTTTGACTAAATGTTATGCCATTATGGAGAAAGTTTAACTGAAGCAGTTGTATTTTTTTCCCCGTGGCACTTTTCATTAACAATAAAAGTAATTTTTTTCGCTAAAATCTAGAAACTTTTGAAAATGTTGGTTTCTATGCTACCAACCAAATATTAAAATTTCTAGAGTACTACTTTATCTGTACCCTACTGAAAAATCCTATATAGGATCCTACATAGGATCCTATATAGAATCCATATGGATTCCTATGAGAATCCACGTAGGATCCTATATAGGATCCTATATAGGTATTGTCCTATAGGAATCCATGTGGATTCTCATAGGAATCTATGTGAATTCCTATAGGTCGCCTATAGGACAAGTCCTATATAGGATCCTATGTGGACTCTCCTATAGGAATACATGTAGGATCTCATATAGGATCCTACATAGGTGTCCCAAAAAAATTTTTGTACACCCCCCTACATAGGATCCTACGTAGGTTCCCATATAGGATCCTATATGGGAACCCATATAAGATCCTACATGGGTACCCCCAAAAAAATTTTTTGTACCCCTTCCTCATGCGCAGTCGTCTTTTACGTATTCTACAATACTTACGCCTGCGCAGTAAATATTTTTCGTCCTTATAATGGTGCTTAATGTATATTTGAATAAAGTTGCTAAAAAAAACAATTAATTCTGTGTACATAATTTTTTTTGGGCGCCCATAAAAGATCCTATATAGGATCCTATATGGGAACCTACGTAGGATCCTATGTAGGGGGGTTTACAAAAATTTTTTTAGGACGCCTATGTAGGATCCTATATGAGATCCTACATGTATTCCTATAGGAGAGTCCACATAGGATCCTATATAGGACGTGTCCTATAGGCGACCTATAGGAATCCATATAGATTCCTATGAGAATCCACATGGATTCCTATAGGACAATACCTATATAGGATCCTATATAGGATCCTACGTGGATTCTCATAGGAATCCATATGGATTCTATATAGGATCCTATGTAGGATCCTATATAGGATTTTTCAGTAGGGTAGTAAATGGGTTACCCTTCGATCCTGCTCCAGGCAGCAGTTTTGAAAATGAATTGTTGGGTACTAGCAGCGGGTAGAGAGGCAAGAGAGGAGGGACCCAAAATCTACTGACCCGACGTCTGGGTGAATTCACCGCAACTAACCGGGCCATCTAGGTGCATTCACCGCAACTAATTTTCATGCCGCATCTATCTCTATAATATCTTTGGTAACACAAAGTAAATTTTAACGTATTATGATGAAAATATTTGGTCCGATAAATAAATATTTCACTTATAAATTTCTTATTAGAAAGTAAAGGATTAGGTAAAGTAGTAAAAACACATTGATAGTAGTAGGGTTTATTTGAATAACACCTAGAATAAATTCTACAGTTTCAATATATAAATTTAGAAAACAATTTCGAAGAGCTACTACATTGTTTACAGCTCATTTATCGAATCACATACAATGGATTGTACATGTAATATTAACAATAAGTCTTTTTTAACATTCCTAAGCGCTGAGCAGTCTATATATTATAAATTTCATATCAACAATTATATTAAAAAAGAATTATCAAATATGCTGTAAATAATGATAAGTGTAATAATATAATGATATTATCGGTATTATAAAGCGTACAAAGCTGACCTTTTAGACATAACCTAAAAGATCCGGCCATCATATTTGTTTACATACGTCCTGGAGCTATAATGTCAAACGCAAGTACGCATGCTTTCATAATGCGCGCGTTATTTGAAATTTTTAGAAATTGAAGAAACTTTGGGACCATGTCTCTTCGCTGATTGGTTTAGAAGTTATAACCGTTGTTACTTTCCACCTCTGTTACTTTCCTCCTCGGTCTCCCCTATTTTTTTTTCAACAGTATGATGTACTGGCCCTGTACTTGCATTATAATCTTACTATGTACTTAAATTTCCAAATTATTTTTCAAGATGCTAGATTAGTACGACTTTGGTATGACTCCATATTTATTTAGTACGCGTACTAACTGAAAATCTTAAAGTTTTTATGAATTACATACAAGTGTAATACTAGTACGATACAAGTACGTCATACAAATGTAATAAAAAGGTACATACATACTGGCACTATTATGGCCTATTTACACCTTCTAAAAAAAAAAAATTTTTTTGCATGAGAGTAAAGAGTTCACATACACAGTCTGTCCTCTTCCCTCCAATGCGAAAAAAAAATTTTTTTTCGAAGGTGTAAACAGGCCATTAAAGTTTAGAATCAGTTCTTCAAAAATCAGTATCATTATACTCGTATATAGTAGTAGTATAATGCAATGGTACGTATTGTACGCTGGTTATCTGGGTAGATATACATTATACATTTGACATTTAAATTACCTAGCTTTCTACGTTTTCTACGTATATTACGTGGGAAATGCGCATTCCAAAGAAATTACAAACTGATAAAGGTAAAGAATTTTACAATTCGCAATTTGAAGAATTAATGAGAATTTATAAGATCAACCTATATTCAACCTATATAGTAATCTCAAAGCATCCAATTGTTTAGAGATTTCTTTCGAATAAGTTAAAGTTAACTTTTGGAAAAGTTAAAGTTAACTTTTGGAAAAGTTAAAGTTAACTTTCGAAAAAGTTAAAGTTAACTTTCGGAAAAGTTAAAGTTAACTTTTGGAAAAGTTAAAGTTAACTTTTGAAAAAGTTAAATTGTGAAAAAGTTAAATACAATTAACATGTAAATCCCATAAGAATGTAAGTTAACTTTCGAAAAAGTTAAAGTTAACTTTTGGAAAAGGTAAATTGTGAAAAAGTTAAATGCAATTAACATGTAAATCCCATAAGAATGTAAGTTAACTTTCGAAAAAGTTAAAGTTAACTTTTGGAAAAGTTAAAGTTAACTTTTGGAAAAGTTAAAGTTAACTTTTGGAAAAGTTAAAGTTAACTTTTGGAAAAATTAAAGTTAACTTTTGGAAAAGTTAAAGTTAACTATTGAAAAAGTTAAATTGTGAAAAAGTTAAATGCAATTAACATGTAAATCCCATAAGAATGTAAGTTAACTTTTGGAAAAGTTAAAGTTAACTTTTGAAAAAGTTAAAGGTGGACAAAAAATTGACCCATATGGTTTCGAAAGGTTTTTTCCTCCTCTTTTCAATGGTGCAAAAAATTTTTTAAAATTTAACCTATTTTTTTTCAAAAAACAATTTTTTTTATTTTTTTTTAAAAAAGACATTTTTTTTTCTTTTAAAATAAAGCTTAATGTGTGCACTTTTAATACACACAATAGAGAAAATGTATTTTTCTTTGTTTTCCAATTATTAATTAATTAATTAATAAAAATTCGTAAAAAATGAAATATTTCACAACCCATTAAACTTTTGGTAATTTTGGGACTATTAGCGTAAAGCTTATCAAATTCCGGATCCAACAAGCATAATTTGAAGTATTTTTGATAAATGGATACTAAATAAATAATACACATTTTTTATTTAATTAATTTTTATTAATTATTTTTTTAGCATTCATTTATCAAAAATACTTCAAATTATGCTTGTTTGATACGGAATTTAATAAGCTCTACGTTGGTAAGCCCAAAATTACCAACAGTTTATTTATTTGTACAATATTTCATTTTTTACTAATTTTTTACTAATTTTGATTAATTTCTTAATTAATAATTCAAAAAACAAAGAAAAAAGACATTTTCTCTATTGCGAGTATTGAAAATGCACATAGTAAGCTTTATTTTTTTAAAAAAAAGTAGGTTAAATTTTAAAATTTTTAAAAATTTTTTTGCACCATTGAAAATTGACTACATTTGACCAGAATCTGCAACCCCCAATCCTTTCTACAATTTTCATTAGAAATTCATAATAATTGGTGGTTTGAGTACTAATATAGAATACTACATTTTGTGCAAATGTTACCCCTTTTCATTTTTTTGATTAGTACACTTGAGAAATTTTGCCCCATTTATTAACATTTTTAAAATTATTTTTATGTCTTTATAATGTGTTCAAATTTTTATAAATTGATTTGTTTAAATTCCGAGCTCTGCATATTCTAAGATAAAAATTGCACTTTAATGCTTATGAAATAGTTTTAGTCCTTAGAAAATGACCTTGAAAATCAAGCATAGGAACGTTAAAAACCATGGTTATTTCGTCAGAAATTTGAATTCTTGTGAATCAGTAAAAATCCTACTTTTTTAAATATATTTCAATGAAACATGGACTAAATCACTTAACACAGGTCTTATTTTCTTATAATTTTATCTACGTTTAGTAAATAAAACTAAAAATTGTTTAATAATTATACTTTGTACGCTTAGTCAGTGATAACCAAAAATATTTTTATTTTAAAAGTTTGAAATAGAAATATATTTAAACAAAATAAAAATAGTTATACCCTTAAGCATTTTAAAAATATAAAAGAATTTAATTAATGAACACATAATTTTAGAAATCCTACATTATTTTCGAGTTTTTAATATTCTGTGATTTTTCACAGCCCGTAAAACCTTAAGTTGACGGACGCTTCTAGCCATCTTCTGCTATTAGACTTTAAGCTTGGATCTGTAACAAAATTATAAGTTTCTTTTCCCAGTCTTATCAAACAATTTAATTATTCAATAACCGAATTCAATAAATTTACTTTCTGGAGATTACCATCTGTACTCGCATTTGTCCAAACTATTAAGTCTCAAAACTCGCATATGGCCGAACTATTAGGTACCCAAACTCGCATTTGTCAGAACTCTTAACTCCCCAAAGTCACATTTGTCAAAACTTTTAAGTCCCCAAACTCACATTTGTCAAAACTATTAAGTACCCAAACTCGCATTTGACTTTTGGAAAAGTTAAAGTTAACTATTGAAAAAGTTAAATTGTGAAAAAGTTAAATGCAATTAACATGTAAATCCCATAAGAATGTAAGTTAACTTTTGGAAAAGTTAAAGTTAACTTTTGAAAAAGTTAAATTGTGAAAAAGTTAAATGCAATTAACATGTAAATCCCATATCGAGTGTTTTTGTGAACATTAATAAAGAGTTATCTTAAAAGGTTAGGTATTAATTTTCCTGAAAAAAAAACAATTTTTATTTTATCCAAAGTAATTTATAATTATAAAATATAAATATTATATAATTTAAACATTTAGTAAAATAAAAAAACTTTTGGCTGTTACTATACACCAACTTAACAAAATAAAATAGTGCTATCTTAACCACAGTATTTTTTTTTTAGAATAGATTTTTTTATAAACAATAAATATAAAGTCATAAGAAATATTGTAATATAAAAGGAAAAGAAACCTAAGTGTTTTTAAAAAATTCTTTTCGGATACGAATAATTAAAATAGAACCATACAGGAATAATTTAACCGTTTCGGTACAATTTTTCGACAGTTAATTCAGCCATCAGAGGGTTAAAGTTCCTATGCTTGTTTTCATGGTAATTTTCTAAGGAATAAAACTATTTTATAAGCATTAAAGTGCAATTTTTATCTCAGAATATGCAGTGCTTGAAATTCGAACTAAAAAAGATAGGAAAATTTTAATTAACGTCTTGATGTCAAATACAGTTATATAAAATATAACAAAGTTGTAATTGTTAACAAATTTTGGAAAAAATATAATATATTTGAGGCAAAATTTCTCAAGTGTGCCAATCGAAAAAACGAAAAGGGCACAAAAGGCAAGGCATTTGCACAAAATGTAGTCTATGTCAGTACTCAAACCACCAATTATTATGAAATTCTAAAGAAAATTGTAGAAGAGGGAGGGGGTTGAAAATTCTGGTCAAGTGTGAAGATGGGATTTTTTTGAAAAATCATAACTATTATGCAACAAGGTGGACAAAAAATTGACCCATATGGTTTCAAAAGGTTTTTTCCTCCTCTTTTCAATGGTGCAAAAAATTTTTTAAAATTTAACCTATTTTTTTTCAAAAAACAATTTTTTTTATTTTTTTTTAAAAAAGACATTTTTTTTTCTTTTAAAATAAAGCTTAATGTGTGCACTTTTAATACACACAATAGAGAAAATGTATTTTTCTTTGTTTTCCAATTATTAATTAATTAATTAATAAAAATTCGTAAAAAATGAAATATTTCACAACCCATTAAACTTTTGGTAATTTTGGGACTATTAGCGTAAAGCTTATCAAATTCCGGATCCAACAAGCATAATTTGAAGTATTTTTGATAAATGGATACTAAATAAATAATACACATTTTTTATTTAATTAATTTTTATTAATTATTTTTTTAGCATTCATTTATCAAAAATACTTCAAATTATGCTTGTTTGATACGGAATTTAATAAGCTCTACGTTGGTAAGCCCAAAATTACCAACAGTTTATTTATTTGTACAATATTTCATTTTTTACTAATTTTTTACTAATTTTGATTAATTTCTTAATTAATAATTCAAAAAACAAAGAAAAAAGACATTTTCTCTATTGCGAGTATTGAAAATGCACATAGTAAGCTTTATTTTTTAAAAAAAAAGTAGGTTAAATTTTAAAATTTTTAAAAATTTTTTTGCACCATTGAAAATTGACTACATTTGACCAGAATCTTCAACCCCCAATCCTTTCTACAATTTTCATTAGAAATTCATAATAATTGGTGGTTTGAGTACTGATATAGAATACTACATTTTGTGCAAATGTTACCCCTTTTCATTTTTTTGATTAGTACACTTGAGAAATTTTGCCCCATTTATTAACATTTTTAAAATTATTTTTATGTCCTTATAATGTGTTCAAATTTTTATAAATTGATGTGTTTAAATTCCGAGCTCTGCATATTCTAAGATAAAAATTGCACTTTAATGCTTATGAAATAGTTTTAGTCCTTAGAAAATGACCTTGAAAATCAAGCATAGGAACGTTAAAAACCATGGTTATTTCGTCAGAAATTTGAATTCTTGTGAATCAGTAAAAATCCTACTTTTTTAAATATATTTCAATGAAACATGGACTAAATCACTTAACACAGGTCTTATTTTCTTATAATTTTATCTACGTTTAGTAAATAAAACTAAAAATTGTTTAATAATTATACTTTGTACGCTTAGTCAGTGATAACCAAAAATATTTTTATTTTAAAAGTTTGAAATAGAAATATATTTAAACAAAATAAAAATAGTTATACCCTTAAGCATTTTAAAAATATAAAAGAATTTAATTAATGAACACATAATTTTAGAAATCCTACATTATTTTCGAGTTTTTAATATTCTGTGATTTTTCACAGCCCGTAAAACCTTAAGTTGACGGACGCTTCTAGCCATCTTCTGCTATTAGACTTTAAGCTTGGATCTGTAACAAAATTATAAGTTTCTTTTCCCAGTCTTATCAAACAATTTAATTATTAAATAACCGAATTCAATAAATTTACTTTCTGGAGATTACCATCTGTACGCACTATAAATACTTCGAATTTAAGCATGATTGGCTAACAATTTTTTTTACTTTGATCACTTCATATGGAATCTCTCATATAAAAAACAAATGTCAGTTTTACGGATCCCGCAACATATTATGCTTTGCGGGATTGCAATCCCTTATTTGGTTATTGGAAAATTGACAAATTCAAAAATTGGAAAAGTAGTTTTTAGAAAATTAACAAAATAGAAAAATTCGTGAACTGGTAAGTAGAAAAATTGAAGATTATTTTATTAGGAAATTGACTAATTAAAGAAATTGGTTAGTATAAAATTGGACAATTAGAAAATAAAAAAACAAGAAGAGCACAATTTTTTGGAACTTTGGAAGTTCTAGTTTCAATTTAATTTTATAAAACTTGGTATATAGGTGTTTTTGGGGACTCTAATTACGAATCTGATGTTATTGTTTAAAAATTCAAAATGGCGGATCTAATATGGCGGACGAAAATTAAATTTATTTTAAAATTTTTACCAAGAAGACTAGAGATAGGAGGGCTAAATTAAGACGTGACAAAGAATACATACAAATTATAGAAATTCTTAAGGAGGATAGGTTCACGACGGTAGTCAAGATAACTATTTTTTTTTTAAATGTTCAAATATGAAATAAATTTTCATATATAAATTAAAAGATCATTTTTTAAAATAATGTTGTGTACATTTTTATGTAAAAATCTGTAAATAATTAAAATTTTAAGAAAAAACAGTAATATTTTGAAGAACGTAGTGCTTTGCAGTTAGAGATCTGGCAACATGGCATGAACAGCTGATGCGAGCGCGGGTCGCCTGCATTTCCTCCAAAACCCAAATGACCGAACTCGCAATTAACCAAAATTCAAGTGTTCGAAAAGTCAACTACCAGAACTCGCAATTGTCCGAACATCCAATTGCCCAAATTCGAATTTGTCCAAACTTCCAATTAACTGAACTAACATTTGTCTGAATTTTCAATTCCTCTAACTCGTATTTGTCCAAACGTCCAAGTAACTGAACTAGCATTTGTTTGAACTTCTAACTCCTCCATCTCACATTTGTCAAAAATTTCAACTACCCGAACTCACAATTGTCGAAACGTTCAACTTCTTGATATCTAATTTGTCTAAACCTTAAATCTCCCAAATTTGCATTTGTCAAAAACTCCAGCTACCCAAATTTGTACTTGTCCAAACTTTCAACTCTTCGAAATTGCATTTGTCCAAAATTTCAATACTTCAAACTCACATTTTTTAAAACATTCATCTCCCTAAATTAGCATTTGCTCTAAAATTTAACTCCCCGAAATCGCATTTGTCAGAAAAACTAAATTCTCGAATTCGCGTTTACCCAAACTGTTAAAACCCCGAACTCGCAGTTTTTAGAACAACCAAATCCTCGAAATCTCTTTTGCCTGAACTGTCAATTGCTTGAACTCGCATTTGTCCAAACTATTAAGTCTCAAAACTCGCATATGGCCGAACTATTAGGTACCCAAACTCGCATTTGTCAGAACTCTTAACTCCCCAAGTCACATTTGTCAAAACTTTTAAGTCCCCAAACTCACATTTGTCAAAACTCTTAAGTACCCAAACTCGCATTTGGCCGAACTCTTAACTATCTAAACTCGCATTTGGTCGAACTTTTATATCACCAAATTCGCATTTGTCAAAACATTCAACTCTTCGAACTATCATTTGACAAATTCCTTAACTCACATATTTCACAAATCCCCGAACTCGCATTTGTCAGACCCTCGGAATGTAGTCTCTCTAAAGAAGCCTTCTGATTGGAGTTCTGATTAAGAGTTCTGCCAAATGCGAGTTTGGGTACTTAAGAGTTTTGACAAATGTAAGTTTGGGGACTGAAAAGTTTTGACAAATGTGATTTTGGGGAGTTGAACGTTTCGACAATTGTGAGTTCGGATAGTTGAAATTTTTGACAAATGTGAGATGGAGGAGTTAGAAGTTCGGACAAATGCTAGTTCAGTTACTTGGACGTTTGGACAAATACGAGTTAGAGGAATTGAAAATCCAGACAAATGTTAGTTCAGTTAATTGGAAGTTTGGACAAATTCGAATTTGGGCAATTGGATGTTCGGACAATTGTGAGTTCTGGTAGTTGAATTTTCGAACACTGGAATTTTGGTTAATTGTGAGTTCGGTCATTTGGGTTTTGGAGGAAATGCAGGCGACCCGCGAGCGCATGCGAATTATTATTTTATATATTTAAAAGTTTTAAGTATAACTTTTCATTGAAGCTTTAATTAAAGTAATTATTAAAGTTTAAAAAGTTTTATGTTAAAGCGATTATGCTAAACAAATTGAAATATGTGATTTAAATACAGGACTTAGTTCAGGTAGTATAAACAAGAAAAATCAAACGTTAATTTAAACTAATATAAGCGTTGCGTTTTATTTGTTAAAAAGTTTTATGTATAGTTTTCAATTAAAGCGCATTTTTAATAAACTTTGTTTTGTGTTAAAACCATTAAGAAAGTGATTACGCTAAAATAATTAAAATATACGATTTTGTATGTTCATGTTATAAAAGCAAAAAAAAATCAAACTTTACTTTAAATATAAGCGTTGTTTTATGTATTAAAAACTTTTATGTCTAGTTTTTAATTCAAGCGTACTCTTAATAAACTTTATTTTATGTTTTTAATCTTTATTTTAGCGATTACGCTAAAAAATTAAAAATATGTGATTTTGAATTAAAATTTCGGCTGTTAAATCCAAACATTAGCAAAATTATTTTTGAGTAAAAGAATTATTAACTAAAAGGTATTATTATATTTTCAATTCATAAACTACAGTTTACTCATTTCCAAAAATTCTGTCTGTTATAATAAAGTTTTGAAACCCAACTTTTTTAAAAATATTTTCTTAATCCGAAATATTATGCAATAATTATTGGATACACAGAGCTTTTCAAAACTTTTAATAATAAAATATATACTTCAATGTGTAATCATAATTTAATATTTCATATTATTTAATTAATAACTTATTTATTTTAAAGATAAATATAAGATACTAAATGCATTAATATTTTTACGTAAAATGAAGAGACAATTTAATAAATTGTTTTTTTTTCACTTTTTGAAATAGTGTATTTTTTAGTACTCAGATTTATTTGAATTACCGCGCTACTCCGCTTCTCCCACCGTTCTCTTCCCACCGCTCTCAACAGTTGCGATGTTGCCACGCACTCCGCGTCACTCACGTCAAAAAAAAAATTACAAGTAACTTTAAGTTTTGGATAAATAATACTCTGCAACTAAACAGTCGATTTCGTTCTCTTTGAAGTATTATGTTCCTTAAACATTGAATTAATTTTGCTCTAATTTTGAGTTGAATCTCTCCGCTGTGTCAAAAGTTATTAACCAAGTTGTTATTTTTTTTTCATTTTTTTTTTTGCGGCCATTAGCTCAATGCTAAATACTGAGAAAAATATTGAACTTTGGCCGTCAATATCTCGAAATTTATACAGTCAAATTAGCTCAGATTTAACAATAATATGCATTAATATGTCATTTAATTTTGCTGCAAATTTCAAACGAATCTCTATGATTCATGATTTTGAACTAACCTCCTTAATTAAAAATCAAAATATTCACGGACATTCATTTAAAATTCTTTGAAAATAGGATAAATTTATTACTAAAAAGACAAACATTTTTTAAATTAGTAAATATAAAGAAATATTTTATAGATTACAGAAAAAAGAGAATGAATGAAAATTTGAAAAATTAAAATTTAAAGACAAAATTATTATGAAATAGAAAATCGATGTCGAAACAAAAATATTTAGTATAAAATTGAATTTACATTAAATAAAATAATAAATAATTGCATAGGTTTACAAGAGAATGGGCATATTTCGTTTAAAAATATGAAAATAAGAAAATCCACTGAAAACGAGTATAGTAAATATTGTATAATAAAAAAATTGTGTAAAATAATATTAAATAATTTATATATGAATATATATATTTATATATAAATGAAGAAAGTAAAAGAAAAATTTAAAATAGAAAAACAAAATTCAAAAGAAATATCAAAAGCAAAAGATATGAAAAAACATTTTTAGTTTTGAAAAAATATGAAATTGTTTAGAAATAGAAATTGACCAGTTATTAAAAAGTAAAATTTCTTAGAAATTTTATAAGAAATAAAAAAGGATTATTCCGAAAAAATAATACTATTAATATTAAATAATTATAGTTTCAATTTGAATTTAAATTTGAAATTTTAAATAAATTGATATAACAGTAACCAGTTAATCTTTGTTTGGAATTTATTTAAATTAAAATCACTTAAAGATACAAAATGTTAATACTATTTTTTTTAAATGTTCATACCCTATATTTTGGAATCCAATTCTGTCCATCCTTTTTAGTACAATTTTTCATATTTTAAAAAGAACAAAATATCAAAACAGAAATTTACTAGGTTTATTCAGAAATTTACCTATTGTTTTTATTATTTCCCGTTTTTTTGAAAATAGTATTTAGAAAAATTATTATTTGACTTGCATAAACTCTAATAAGTATTATAAAAATATTGTTCGACTTCGTTGAAAAGATCTCTCACCTTTTTCTAAAAAAAAATTTTGGATAAAGTTCCGAAAAGTGACGATCTTGGATTTGTTTGAAACTACGTATACTTACGTATTTCGATGCGCTGATTACGAAAATCATAGTGAAAATACCTGCAAATTTGAATTTCATGGTAAAAAGCATAAAAAACCTAAAAAAATAATGGTTTTTGACATATAGCTCAAGAAATACACAAAATTTCGAAAAACAGTTCCAACAAAAGTTGTTAGTCTGATTAAAATATAGATTTTACGTTTTTTACTTTTTTTAAAAAAAATGTATAATTTTCGAGAAAAATGCGAAAAACTGTCAACCACCATAAACACAGTCTATATATACTTACATTAATACGAAATACGTTATTTGTAACATAATTTACGTATTTTGCGTAATCTTTTGAGTTGGTTTGTTGTTTCGGGGGGCTTCGTCCCCCGAATATACAAAATACCGGGGGATTGGGGTGCCATACTGAAGTGGAATGTAGACAACGATGGGAGAACCTATAGTTCTGTTGGTTTTTATAGTATTTATTATAGAAATGATCAAGTGGACAATTTTTTAAAGATGATAATCTTAAGTAGTGTCTGAAATTACGTAATTTACGTTATTACATAAGTGTACGTAATTATACGTAAATACGCAATTTTACATTATTACGTAATAGTACGTATGAATATAATGATATGTAATGAGCATAATGTTACGTAATGCAATAACGTAATTACGGCTGTAGGTAACTTAAAATTGATATAATGTGGGCATTTGGTCACATTTATGGTGATTTACGTTTTTTGCATTTATTTCGTAAACTAATTGGTTTCAGTAAAAAATGCATCATACATAAAATGTGTATTTTAATGAGATCTACAATTTTTGTATAATTTTTTTTTATATTTGCAATATTTAAAGAGATAAATGCAAAAAACCGAAATTTTAATCATTTTTTATACCTATTTTTTACGATGAAATTCAAATTTGCGGGTATTGTCACTATGATTTTTGTAATCAGCGCATCAAAATACGTAAGTATACGTAGTTTCAATAAAATTGGAGGTCGTCACTTTTCGGAACTGCACCCGAAATTTTTTTGAAAATTTTTATAAACTTTTTCTTTTTTAAGAATTTTTTCATAATTTTTATAAATTTTTTTATTTCATTTTTATCTACTGATTATTCAGTAAATTTAAATTCAAAAATTTATTTTGTTTACTAGTAAGAAGGCGATAATAGAATATAATTACAAATTTCAATGTTAAATGTCAATGTTAAATGTTCAGACATTGTTCCTTTTCACAATGTTTAAATAATTTATATTAAATATCTTAATATTATACTTATTTTTCATGATTCATATGTTCTTTTCATATACCTACTTCTATATTAAAACTTAAAATTGATGTTAGTTTTCTTATATCTTCCTCTGTTTATGAGATTCGCTGCCATTTCTTTAATTGTAATTGTTTTTTAATAAATTTTAGATATCCATCATTGTAAAGACTTCCAGATTTAGAATTTTACAAAATTAAAATTTAATTTTCAAAAATAAACAATATTTAATTTGCTTAATGTTAACTAGCACTGTACAGCGTGTTCATATGGAAAAAATTGGATGTAATAGAAAAATTTTTTTACCTATTACTCTCAGCGAGATAGAAGTTGGATGTTAATTGGATGTAATAGGAACAGAGTTTTATCTATTACCCTCAGTGGCATAGAACTGACGCATTATAAAATTCTTGGCCAGAATTAAACGTAATTAATAATTTAGCCCATCAATTTTTTCTACAGAATTCAACTTCAATCTGAATACTCTATAAGAATAGAATCTTATTCATCTTTTCTCAAAATCTCAATTCATAAATTCTCCACAGAGACATAGAGCTAGTAATTCAAATCAAGCATTGAATATAATTTAAATTTCATCGCATTTTCGTTACAACCCTGAAATAATGAATTATATATAATTAAACCATTCTTACTGGGTTATTTTACATTTTTGAACTGTCAGAGTTGCTGTCCATTCACACACACTTTTCATTTTACACCTTTATATACATACAATATGCAAGTGTATGTGAGATTCGCAGAAACAAAAACAGAGAGCCTTCCAGGCTCGTCTTCATACAGGGGCTGTAAGTCTCACTCAACGCTCTCTATGTCAAAACCACCAAGCTTGCCCTCCTATCTCTAGTCTTCTTGATTTTTACTAAACTTGGTAAATAGGGGTTCTTGGGGTCAATGATTACGAAGTCAGTTTGAAAAAGTCAAAATGGTGAGTCCAATATGGCGGTCGGAAATAAAAAATTTTAATTTAATTTCATGAAACTTGGTACATAGGAGGCATTTTTTGTCAATGGGCCAACCTTCGCTCCAAAATTGGTATACGTGTGTTTAAAATATCAGTCATAAATTTTATATTAACTTAAAAATATTTGCTCTTTAAGAACCAAGTGGCGTTTTTTTTAAATTCAATATGGCTGACTAAATATGGCAGATATTTTCATTTGGTACCAAAAAATATTAAAATGTAAAAACGGCATATAATAAATCTTTAGAATCCACTGCTCATTAAAGGGTCTGTCTCATACAAAAATGTAAAAAAATCGATTTTTCAAAAATATTTTTCTTATGTATTTGTATGTAGAAATCAGGAAAAAATAGTTATTAATATTTTCGATCACAAGAACAGGCTCCAGAAGCCAATAACTAGAAGGGTGTCTGCACAGTGGAGCCGAAATGTAATTTACCATTCAAAAAGGTCTAGATAAAAAAAAATGTCCGCGATATTGGATCCGCCTTTTTGAAAATCGGACTATGGATTCTTAATAAGCGTCCCAAAAAACATTTACATATGCAACGTCATGAGAAACCATTTAGAAATGGCTTCGACATTGAAAAGGGATAAACTAAAAACTTTGAACGCGTTTTTCTCGAAACCGTGTTTTTTGACACGGTTGACAAGATTTAAAAAAGTCTAATGCATCGATCGGGTTCAAATTTTCAGGACTTCTTCTACACATAAGTGGCTATCGCATGAACTAGGATTTTAATTTTTCATCAATATTTACTAATATTTTGAAACAATTTAAGTTGTAAAATCAAAGTAAAAAAATTTAAATGACCTCCATTTTGTTTTGTTTTACCCGATCACAAAAATCCTAGTTCATGCGATAGCGAGTGATTTTCAAGCAGTAATTCCTCGGAAAGAACCCTTAAAAACCAATAAACAAAGTTTTTTGTTATAATTCAATATGTGCATTTCGATGTACAATAACATAAAAAAGTTTTAAAAAAAACTAATTAAAAAAAATCTTGAAAATATGGTCGTTTGTATGAGACAGACCGCTTAATGATATCATCCCTTATTACTTCCACTTACTTTTATGAACTTAAAGATTTTTCCCGGCCTGACAATAGGTGTAAATTATTTACTAGGCTCCTGAAAATAATCACATGTAATAACCGAACATAATCAACTCTTGAAATTCACCCTTAAGTGTCAATATCATCGCTTATTAATTTTACTTTCTTTCATAAATTTAAAGTATTTTGACAACATGACTAAAAAGGTGGAAATTGTTTATTGGACTCCTAATGATGATAACATGTGATAACCGAACATGATCAACCCTTAAAACTCCCCTTTGATTGTTAATATCATCCTCTATCACTTTCACTTACTTTCATAAATTTAATGATTTTTTTCCGGCATGACTAACAGGTGGAAATTATTTTTTGGACACCTAAAGCTGATAAAATGTAAAAAACTTGTAACTTAGGCAGTAAACAAAGTTTAATGTCAAGAAAGAAAATAATGAAATTAATAAGGGATGGAAATGTCCGCCATATTTAGTCAGTGATATTGAATTTCTAAAAACGCCACTTGGTACTTGAAATAAATACTTTTAAGTGAATTTTAAATTTATGACCAATATTTTCAGATATTTTTAGAACGCAGGTTGGCCCCGTTGACGAGGAATGGTACTCAGGAACCACAAAAACCTATATGCACCATGCTTAATCAAATTCGGACAATGTTTAAAGATTTGGTACACTGGGCTAATATTAAAAAAAACAGTCACTTCAGTCGCCATATTGGAGCCGCCATCTAGTATTTACGAATATCTTTTTGCGAATACTTATAGACACGAACTTAAAGACATGATATTTTGATGCTTTAACTCAATCTCTTTTCTTGTTCTACATGAAAATATGGATAGAAAAATCTTTTTTGAGAAAAAAAACGTGTTTTTTTTGTAATAATTGTTTATAACTTTTACATGTTTATTATAAACAAATTTTAATAACAGAATCTGAAATATCGATAAATTTTACGTTGGAAATGGTTTGTTTTAAATTTTAAAAAAATATTTTATTGACAAGAAATTGCCTTAAAATTTTGGTAAAATGTGTGTCCTCTTGGGCATTAATGGGTTAATTAAAGTTATTTTCTTTTATTTCATGAGGGGTGATTTCTAATCAGCCTCCACTTCTGTTATCTCGAAAAATTTTCCTACTTGCTTTAGCCATCTAAATTTAATACAGTTTTTATTCCTTGAACTTTGTCTTTTTATACTTATTATTTTATTAAACCATTTTTTGGATACCGTTCTTCAGGCATTTTTTGCATTTTCTTTATGTATTTTAGAATAAATTCATATATCTTGGTAGCAATCTGAGTTGCTACTACTTTTAGTCTTATTGCGTATCCTGAAGTATTTTTCGGGGCCTGTGGTAATGTTTTAAAAACTTCTGTTTGGATTTTTTCTATGACATAGAGATATCTAATACTCCATTCTAAAACGCCATACATTACATTACTGACCATTCCATTCTATTAAATACAGCTATTGTTGTGGTTACAGCTCTTGAAAAGATACTTTTTCTCTTCTGGTTTGAACCATCAAAATTTCTATTTTTTAAAACAATAAGCTCCGTATATATTTACACTTCTGTTAAACCAGCATTTTAATTTTTGAAGTTCTAAATTCAGATTTGTAGTTGGTGACCCTAAAAATCCCTGGATACTAAGTTATATCCGCTATTTTGAATTTTGTAATTCTGACTTCAGATTCGTAATCAGCGACCCCGAAAATCCCTAAATACCAAGTTATATTGAAATCCAACAATTTTTTTAAAAATCGTCCGCCATATTGGATCCGCCATTTCGAATTTTAATTTTCTGACTTTAGATTCGAAATCAGCGACCCTATTCTTCGTTGTTAAAAAGTATTTACAGTGAGAAGGCATGATGTTAGAGCGCGCTGTCGAGCTTTCAACTAACATTGAAGTTTGTCGCTTTGGTTTTTTATGCTCGAATTTTATTATTTCATACACATTCATATAAGTAAAACATAAGTACATTGAGAAAAACTTTAGTTTCTTAAAATAAATTATCGAATATAACAGTTGTTTTAGTAATGGTTCCGAATTCACTGCCTTATTCGTACTTGAGCTTTCAAACGCGTTTTTCTCGAAATCACTTTTTTTCATCTATCGCCATGATATCTCAAAAACGACTTGACCGATCACCTTAAAATTTATAGGGTATGTTCAGCACATGTGGAGCTACAAGCTGAACTAGAATAATTAAAAAATGTCACATCGTTTTTTTTTTATAAAAGAAAACAGGCCCAAAATAGAGTTTTTTTTTTTAAATAAAAATGTAAAGTCGCGTAAAAATTTTATTTTTTAATATTTTTAAATAATCCTAGTTCAGCTCGTAGCTACAGTGAGACAGATTAAAACGATTTTTTATTTTTTTATTTTAGATCACTCAGACGGTCGGAATCGTGGCGACCAATGCTGTACTTTTTTTTACATGAGTTACTTCCCCGCGCTGTATCACGTAAAGTTTTCATTATTTTGAGTCATATTAAAATCCAACAATTTTTTTAATAATCGTCCGCCATATTGGATCCGCCATTTCGAATTTTAATTTTCTGACTTTATATTCGTAATCAGCGACACCAAAAACCCCTTTTTACCAAGTTATATTAAAATCCAACAATTTTTTTAAAATTTGTCCGCCTTGTTGGATCCGCCATTTTGAATTTTGTAATCTGACTCTATTTTTTCTATTTTTTGTTATAATTTCAATTTGTTTATTATTATAAAAAGCTCAAAATGCAGATATCTACATATTTTTATGACAATCGGTGAACCTTAAGCTTTAATTTACCATTTATTTTTCATTAATAAAAATGTTTGGACGAGTATACTCGTCTTTATGCATACGGGAACGACTTCGTTTGGACGAGTATACAGGGCTTCATACGCAGGAGGGTTAATTATTCAGTTTATACTTACTGTTTTAACAAAACTCTTCTAACAAATTCGTAGATAAACTTCATCCCAATGGGAAATTGCCATTACTGACTATTGGACCAATATTAGCCCAATAGTAAAACAATTTTTAGTCTCATTATCTTTCTTACTTTTTTCTAGCCCTTCAGGCTTGGGCCACAACATTAATTGATTAATATAACGCTGGTAGAAGTATATATCTAATAGGGGGTCCGTTATTTTGCGAAAGTTGGAATTTCTTAGGTCGCCGGGCTGAATTTGATTTAAAATGTGAAAAAAATGAGCTGTGCACAAGGACAGCCCAATCGATTAATATTAACCCGTGCCACCGAAGGGTTAAAGTTAACATGGGATTTTACATGAGGAATAGTACACTTTTTTACATTTTGTATGATAACTCTTTTTTTTATTAATCTTTTCCTTTGACGATATGTATTTTTATGGTTTTTGAGGTGCTGAACACGAATCCGATGTCAAAAATAAGTTTTGACAGCTGCCAGCTGTTAAAACTGTCAATTTTTTAAAGACGTCAGTTTTTGTGGGATTTTACATTAATTTACTTATATAAAAGTATTTTAAGAACACTAAGGTCAAACGAAATAGCAATATGTAATATTGACAGTTGACACCTGTCAATTAAGATGTCAAGCTTTTAAAAACGAGAGTTTTTGACAGTTTTTACATTAAATTAATCACATATGCATATAAAAGTAATTTCAGGACATTGGTGAGATAAACCTAAATAGAAATATGTAATATTGAAAGTTGAGGACTGTCAATTAAGCTGTCAAACTTTTGAAAAGGAGACTTTTTACATTAAACTACTCATATACAAGTGTTTTTAAGTACACTAAGATTAATTCTAATAACAATATGTAATCTTGACAGTTGACAGCTGTCAATTACGCTGGCATTCTTCTGAAAAGGAGTTTTCTTGTTATCATATATATTCTTAAAAGTATAAGCAATAAGTGTATAAGTTTATAAGGTACAGTGCAGCCCAGCAGATTTTGCCCACCCCTCAGAATTTTTGTATTTGCAAAAAGTTTTATATTTTGTTAACCAAAAAAGATAAAACAATAAATGAGGACTTTTTTAAAGCTTTTGTTCTCTACTTTTAAAATATCTAATGAGCGGAAAAAAATTGTTTCATTATTTAATTACTCTTAACAATAGTCAAAAAATTCCATTTCTTTTTTGTGAATTTCAAACTGATTTATTTTGTAAACAGATTATCAAATTATAATCGCAAACAATGCATTTGAAGGATAATTTTATCACTTTAAAACCAACTTTTAAAATTTTTTCTACGATTTTTTTAAATAAAGGTATAGGTATTTGTTTAAAAAATAACAATCTTTTTTAATTAGGCATAAGTCCAGAACGGTTGATTTTGGAAAAAAATTATTCAGAATAAAATGTGTCTTTTAATGTATAGAAGCAGAAAAATATATTCAGAATTAAAAAAAAAAAATTTTACTATTCAAAAGAACTTGAAAAATCAAAATGTGATACATTTATTTCTTTTATTTCTAAATGTTTTTTTCTGGTTCTACACAAAAAGAGGCACACTTTTCTCTTCATAATTTTTTTCAAAGTCAACCATCCTGGACTTATGACTAATTACAAAAAATTTTTACAAACTCAAAACATGGTAACATTTTTTTTTTAATTCTAGATATTTATTTTTGATCCTACACATAAGAAAGCACATTTTTTCTAAATAACTTTTTTCCAAAATCAACCGTTCTTGACTTATGCCTAATCAAATAAGAGTGCTATTTTTTTACAATTACCTATATATCTTTGTTAAAAAAAATCTTAGAACAATTTTTCAAAGTTCGTTTTAAAGGTGATAAAATTATCTTTGAAATGCATTGTTTGCGATTATAATTTGATGATCTGTTTACAAAATAAATCAGTTTGAAATTCACAAATGAAACAATTTTTTTCCGCTCATTAGATATTCTAAAAGTAGAGAACAAAAGCTTTAAAAAAGTCCTCATTTATTGTTTTATCTTTTTTGGTTAACAAAATATAAAACTTTTTGCAAATACAAAAATTCTGAGGGGTGGGCAAAATCTGCTGGGCTGCACTGTACCTTATAAACTTATACACTTATAACTTATACACTTATAACTTATACTTTTAAGAATATATATGATAACAAGAAAGCTCCTTTTCAGAAGATTGCCAGCGTAATTGACAGCTGTCAACTGTCAAGATTACATATTGTTATTTTTTTTTTTTTGCGTAGGATGTGAAAACCTGCCTTCAGGTACCCTGTAGCCCGTACTACAGGGTTATGCGGGGGTGGCGATGTTCTGCCGACCCGCTAAAAACACACCCTTATTTGGGGACCTTAGGACCACTCCCGGCTAGCACTTTTCGCGCGTATCGCCATCGGGAGTAGTCTTATATCTCCTCCTCTGTCGCCAAAACGACTTTCTCCCTTATTCTACGGGACCTCCATTCTTTGACGACCATCCAGGTCTTTGACCCTCATAACGTAATGTATGAAGGTCTCGATGGTTCGCCAATCCTCGGGAGAGCGAGTCATAAGCGAGATCATGTTCTCCGGTGTAACCTTGCGATTAACACCGGTAAACATAACCTGCCTCTCGGCGTCCCAACGCATACAGCTGAAGAGTGTGTGCTCTGGGTCGTCCACTGGGAACTTGCAGTACACACATTCCGAGCTAACGACTTTTTTAAATCGCTCCAGATAGGAGCCGAAACACCCATGCCCTGTGAGAGCTTGGGTTAAATAGTAGGAAACCACTCCGTGCTTCCTACTTATCCAGGTGTCGAGTGTAGGTATCAGCCGATACGTCCATCGGCCTGTCTCCTCCCCGCTCCATCGTTCTTGCCATCTGTCGACGAGTCTGCTTCTCGCATCTCGGCGAATTTGGTCCTTGCTGGGTCTATTATCTTCCGTATATGCGGAAGAATTTCTCTTCTTGAAAAGGAGGAAAACTTCCTCCCTTTCTTGTGCCAAAAGATCTGTCGGCGGGACGCTGGCAAGGACCTGAGCAGCACACGTCGGTACTGTCCAATAGGCCGAAATAATACGTTTCGTAATAGTTCTCTGCGCGGATAGCACCCTTCTACAGATGGTCTTGCTTCTGTCATTTCGCAGGGTCGGAGCCCATACAGGTGCTGCGTATAGCAGCTTTGAAAGGGCAACACTCGCCACCAGTCTCCTCTTTGCTTCAGAAGGCCCACCAATGTTCGGCATTAGACGAGCTAAACTTGCCGAACACTGTTCGGCCTTCTGACATGCTACGGTTATATGGTGTTTCAAATTCAAAAATTTGTCGAGTTCGACACCTAAATATTTAATATGAATCTCCTCTTTCAGAGTGCAGGTGTCACCCTCGTATATTACCCACCTGTCGCTAAGATAATTATCCATTATCCGCAACAGGTAGGGCGGTTTTCCTTTGTTTCTCATCGACTTGATGAGATCTTCCCATCGCGCGGTATTAAACGCGTTGCGTATATCAATGGCTACCAACGCGCAGAAGCCCTTTTTCTTCCCTGGTCCCAATTTGTTTTTTCCTTCTCTGGCTAGATCCACCGCCTTCTGAATGGCGTCTACTGTGGACAGGCCTTTGCGGAATCCAAATTGATTGTCAGACAGACTATTCTCTCCGGTCAAGTGAGATTGCATTCTCTGCAGAACCATGTCCTCTAGAAGCTTACCTATCGTATCTAACAGGCATATAGGCCTGTAGGATGAGACTTTATCTAGAGGTTTGTCTCCTTTCCTTAGGAGGACCAGCCTCTGTCTTTTCCAGTCGCGGAAAAACTCTCCTCTCTTCAGGCAGTTGTTATAGCAGTCTAGGAGAATCTGGGCTGATGCAACGATCACTTCTTTAAGGATCTCGTTGCTTATCCCATCTAATCCCGGCGCTTTACCTGGCTTTAACCTACTGCCTGCTTTTTGTAATTCTGTAAGAGTGAAGAGTTCTTCCTCACCGACATGACAGTTACTCCAGTCCATCCTAGGCCATGGTTCTGCTGGAGGAAACAAAGCTTTTATGATTTGCCGGACCCAATCGGAATTGACTAGACCGGGGGTCTTTTGCCTCGATAACAATTTCTTGTTAACGATTTTATAAGCCAGACTTCATGGGTCATTTTCGACGGCACCGATTAGTTTCTTCCAGCTCTTTCTTTTTGCAGCGCGTATCTCCTTCCTGAGGATTCTCTTGGCCTCTGTATATGCCTCCTTCAGCAGAGGATCTCCGTTTGAACGGTCATATCTCCTTCTTGCTTTGAGGCATGCGTTTCGCAAAGAGGCCAATTCCCCTGACCACCAGTATACATTTCTTCTTCTTGGGGTTGTGCTTCTACAACGTGGCATAGACGCGTCGCATGCGGTGACAATCATATTTTTCACCGTCCGCACCTCCCCTTCAAGGTTATTCGGCCTCTTCAACCATCCGAGATCCTGTATGAGGCGGGATTCTTCCAGGGACCGGCCGAACTTCTCCTTGTCGATTTTCTTAATGTTCCACTTTGGGCCATTTTCACGGAGAACTCCGTGGTTCCTGGCGTTCAGCGTGTCTCCCCTTGAGACTGAAAACTCGATATACTGGTGGTCACTATGGGTATAATCCTCCAGGACGCGCCAATCTTTAATACGTTTATTTAGGAGGGCCGTTGTGATCGACAAGTCAATTATCGATCCTGACCGTTTCTCCTAAAAGTCCAATTCCTCCCACGGTTCGCAACCATTAGGTTGTTCCTGGAGATCATTTCTCCGACCAAGATTCCTCGATTGTCGAGCCTTTTCTCGCCCCATTCTGGTGACTTAGCATTAAAGTCACCAGTAATGAGGGTATCCAACCTGGATTCTCTAAGGCTCATTTCGAGGTCGTATATCTGATCTTCGAAGGTTGACAGTTCATCGTTGGGTGAAAAATAACAGCTTTACATACGTATGCCTGACATTTCCACCCACACGAATCCACTGTTCGTCTCCAGGAACTTATCTGCCCGCAACTCGGAATTGCAGATCTGAATGGCTGCTCTTCCCGATTTATCCTGATACCAGGGAGTGAGATCGTTCTTTCTGTTCTGTTCTGTGCAGAACAAGACATCGATCTTCTTCTCCCCGGCTGTTTGCATTAGGAGGTCTGGGGCCTCCACGCACTTATGCAGATTGATCTGCAGAAACTTTAGGCCTTTGCCTTTTTAAGTTTCTGCAGTGCGTTCTTGTATATTGGGCAGGCGTTACTGCCGGCCCAGTGTTTGAGGTCCTGTTTACCCAAATCACTGCATGTAATGCAGCTAGGGTCAGTGACCTCACAACTTTTCGCCATATGACCCGCCCTGCCGCATCTCCGACAGTTTTTTATTCTGTCGGGGCCTTTGCATAGGCGAGTTGCGTGCCCAAAACCGAAGCACCTTTGGCACCTGGGAACCTCTAAGTGTTCTCGGATGGATGCATTTATCCATCCAATACGGATCTTTCCTGCCTTGATTAGAGTAAAATACTCTGTTTCTGGCAGGCGTACCAGCGCTAACTTCGTTCCTCGAAAACGGGGAACGACGATGACCGTTCTCTCCGGATTGGATGACCCGAGCTTTTCATTCAGAGCCTCGATGACGTCTTCTTTCGAAGCGGTTTCATCGAGGTCTCTGATTTCAAAAACTCTTTTGTTTACGAGAGATGTAACAGTAGCCCTATCTTTTAAGGCAGCTGTTAAAGCTCCCGCAAACTTGGAGGTGTCACCCCCTTTTTTCACGACAAGGAGAACTTCATTGTTTAAAGTTCTCCTCGTCCTGATTACCTCCGTGCCCGAATCTTCGGGCTTCAAGGACTTTTGGAGGCCCTTCAGGATTTCGCTGTACGAATTCGGGTCCGTTGCCGAAATCCTGACTGCCTCGGTGCTTCTTGGCTTCCTCGTTGGCGCTTTTTCTTTTTTCTTCGCCTTCTCCGCCTCCTTCGCCACCTTTACGGCCTTTTGCCGCCTTCGAGCTTCTCTCCTTCTACTTCGGACAAGCTCGAAGTCACCGTCATTTTTGCCTGCAGGGGCGGCGATTTGTGATGGACCGGCAGCGCTTGTACCGCTAGCCACGATCTCTGCCATCGTCTTTGCAGACTGATGGCTTTTTGGTTTTTCTGGTCTCGGAGTTTGCCGTTTTTGCTGCACTGGCGACTCCGAGCTCTTCCCTTTTTTCAGGACTTTTTCAGGAGGCGTTTCGGCAGCGCGCCTTTTCTCCGTCTTCCTTGTGGGATTTTCCTGGCTAGTCGCCGGGCTACCCACTTCGTTCTCTTTTTCTCTGCTTTGGGTTTTCGACCCTTTTGGTTCTAAGTACCGCACGTTTGTGCGGTTGACTTCAAAGGCCGCCTCCAATACGCAGAGACCGTCCTGAACGTCAACGCTGATGTTTTTTTGCCTCGAACAGGCAGTGCGCATGACGCTCAAGATTTTTGGGACCAATGCCAGTTGCAAGGCGACGTTTGCCTCGAATTGGTCCTTTGCAACCCTCTTGTGAGTCCGAAGGACTCCCTTGACGGCATCCCTGGTATTTCTACCAAGAGGTCTTGTCAAGTTTGAAAAAACTTGCCCGACTCTATCGTCCAGGTCAAGATCCTCTGGAGGGGTGGCCGTTTTGACCACTGCGGTTTCGGTTGTAGACGACTCTGACTCGATAGGGCAGAGCTCTACTTCCATGTCTAAGTTCTTAAAGAATTGCCCAATTGTATTCTCCATGCTTTTAAGTTTACCAGCGCCTCGTGCGTAAAGTGGCGGGCCGCCTTGATTGGGAACGGGTACACCCTCGGATACTGCGATCCTACCCCAGATCCCTGAGGCCCAATCAGCTGCTTAGCCGTTCCTGGAATACACGGACGGAACGGACTCGCCAGTAACAATGCAGGTTCCGATCCCTTACATCCATTACGCACTCGCCGATCAATCCCGAAGGGGCTGGATCCTGACACCCTACCGCAGGTCCACCTCGGCAGAGCTACGCTCACATCAGACTCGTACATGTCACGGTTGGAAACGCCGTGACAGGACTTATCACTCCCATTGTACTGCTTGTAGGGTGCCGATCGGCTAGTGTCGTTGGTCAGACCGAACAGACAACCGGTCCATCGAGCGCCAACAATGGATCGAGGCTACTCCACACCAACTTAGAAAAACCAAGAAGGCAGGAGTGTCCTATTCCTCCCAGAACCCATGTCGTCCACAGCTGACGAGGATGGTTAGCCCCCATTTGGAATCCGAATTAACATCATCCGCACAGGATAGCTAGTGCACAGGTTCGAAAAACGGCGGCTACCCGAATTAACGGGGTCTCGTTCATTCCCCTGTGCCCAAACTCGCCAGACATCGGGAGTCGATGAGTTCTGGGAAGAGCTGAACAGCTCGTCCAGTGATGGCGTCCGAAGGACAAGCGCCTGGTCGGTCCTAAGCCCCCTCACCACGACTTAAAAACACTTGTATATGAGTAGTTTAATGTAAAAAGTCTCCTTTTCAAAAGTTTGACAGCTTAATTGACAGTCCTCAATTTTCAATATTACATATTTCTATTTAGGTTTATCTCACCAATGTCCTGAAATTACTTTTATATGCATATGTGATTAATTTAATGTAGGGGAGGCTGGGGCAAAGGTGCTAACCGGGGTAAAGATAATAATCACAATATCTTCATTATTTATGAATTATTAAAACTTTCTTCTATATACGAATCTTTAATTTCATTGACGAGACTATATTATAAAGAAAAAATGTTTATTTTCAATGTAAATTGAAAAATTTGAGTAAAAAACTGTTTTCAGCTGTTTTTTACAAATGCAAGGTTAAATCACACATATCAGCATTTTTTATAAAAATTACCGTAAATATACCCCAAAATATGTTCTGAAGATATTTTTATACTGCTTTAGATAACAAAGAATTGTAATATAAAAAAATATTCTCCGAAAGATTTGCACTTTTAGAAAAAATAGCCTTATTACCATTACCCCGGTACCTGGGGTAATGGTGATAATTTGTACTCTTTTACAAATTATATTTTTATTCAATCAAGGCTTTTCTAAAATATTTAATGATTTAGGAGAAATGTTGAGTGATAATTAGAGTTTTATAATAATAAAAGTTTACTTAAGTATCATGTTTAGTTACATTTTTATGAAGCAAAATATATAAAGGTAGCACCTTTGCCCCACTCTCCCCTAAAAACTGTCAAAAACTCTCGTTTTTAAAAGCTTGACATCTTAATTGACAGGTGTCAACTGTCAATATTACATATTGCTATTTCGTTTGACCTTAGTGTTCTTAAAATACTTTTATATAAGTAAATTAATGTAAAATCCCACAAAAACTGACGTCTTTAAAAAATTGACAGTTTTATTGACAGCTTTTTTGACAGCTGGCAGCTGTCAAAACTTATTTTTGATAATTTTTTTTTTAACAAAAAAAAGAGTTATCATACAAAATGTAAACAAGTGTACTATTCCCCATGTAAAATCCCATGTAAACTTTAACCCTTCGGTGGCACGGGTTAATATTAATTTTTCTTATGTCGAATTAACACAATGTATTGAGTGGACCGTTTGGGACATGTAAAATACGTTAAATTTTACACAAAATTTTTAACTGTGTACTTTACAATTAATACTTCTTGAAATATCTTTGCCTCGATCTTTACAAAATTCTTACATTTTTAGTTTCTTTCAATTTCATCTAAGAATGAAAAATAAGCTATTTTAATCACAGTGAGATTTCACTCAAATTAAAGTAAAAATTTACTCTAAAATTAGAGTAAGTTTCTCACTCTGTTTGGAGTGGCTCAATTTTTACTCTTTGTGGAGTGAAAACTAACTCCTAGAAATTAAGAGAAATTATTTTTTTTAAAACATTTTTATACGTCTCTAACTTCCATAACTGAGTAAACACCTGTTTTAAAAATGTCAAAATAATTAACTTTTTTGTTTTAATTTGAAAATAAAATATTGTTTTGCAATTTAAAAACTATTTAAATTCAAAATTGCATGAAATTATTTCGGAATTTTTTAAATATATTGCCAAAAAATTAATCGCAAGGTCTTTTAACTCTTAGTCAACTAATAAAATAATAAACTTTCTTTTTTTAAGAGAAGTTAAAAATTTAATATTGACTTCTTTTTTATTAAAGAGATTTTTATGTTTTTTGGTTTGATTTTCCATAGAAAAAAATTTTAAGAAAAACATCGTGAACCAATATTGGTCCAACTTCTTGCCAATCGTAAATTTCTAATTAGGTCGAGTCTTGGGAACATCGCTATCATGCCAAGTCTTGACCAATATTGGGCCAATACTGGTTGCTAATATTGGCCCGAGTTGTAAGCATTGGCAATCAAGATTGGGCCAACTTTTTTCCAAACGTAAATTTCTAATAGGTCGAGTCTTGGCAACTTCGTTATCATGCCGAGCCTTGACCAATATTGGGCCAATACTGGTTACCAATATTGGCACTGGTTTCAGGCATTGGCAACCAAGATTGGCCCAACTTTTTTCCAATCATCAATTTCCCATTGGGATGTATTATTTTTAAATTTTCATGTATCTTTCTTCTATGCTTTCTGCAAACCAAAACAAATTTCATATACGTCACGTATTCACAAATACATACGTCGCGCTGTAGGTTTGTGTGCGTAATTTCGACCGAGGCGCCTCTCTAGACTCCAAACGGAATTAAAAACAATGTTTCACCTATTTGCTTGAAGTTTGGGATAGATACACGGAAAAAAAATATTCACGAATAAGTACGGATTTTATTCATAAGTTTGGGGCAATAGAGAAAATTTGACGGTTCTTGATGAGCTTCTATTAACAATTAACGAAAATTCAGAAAAAATCGCGGAACCCTTACGATAGATTTTTATAGGAAACAAATGATAAGCTTAAAATATTTTTTTTTGTTATAATAGGTTTTGTTTAATATTTTCGCGACTGTAGGAAAGTTATTATAAGAAAAACTATAAGGTTGTCATTATAAGAGCATAATTATAAGCAGTTATTGTAAAAATAAAATTATAAGAATATTTTCATGATAACAACATTACAACATTATCAAAACTTATTAGAAATATAAATCATTTTATTCTAAACGTAGAAAAGATGGATTTATTATAAAATTTCATTATTTTATGATAATACTTTAATTTGAAAAATTGATATTTGTAAAAAATTTCACTACTTTTTGGAGCTTCTATCTTTTTTGTATGGAATCTCCTAATATCTTGAGGTTTTGAATATTATTTAATATGAATAATATAATCTACTTGCCTTTAAAGTTTGAAAAACGTGTTTTGCTTCGTTTAGGGAATATTAGATTTCAAAATTTTCTACTCAAAAAGGTTAATTTTGAAAATTATAGTAAACACAGCAATTTCACATGGCTCCATTTAAATAATATTTGTATTAAAATAATGACACTATTAAACATGGTATGCTAACTTCAAGTTTCAAAATTAACCTTTTTGAGTAAGAAATTTTAAAACGTAATATTCTCTAAACGAAGCAAACAACGTTAGTTAAACTTTAAAGACAAGTAGATTTGATTAATATTACATTATATTCCAAACCTCAAAATTATAGGAGGTTCCACAAAAAAAAGTTAGAAGCTCCTAAAAACAGTGAAACTTTTTACAAATATAAATTTTTCAAATTAGAGTATTATCTTAAAATAATAAAATTTTATAATAAATCCGTCTTTCCTACGTTTAGAATAAAATAATTTATATTTCTAATAAGTTTTGATATTCTCGATAATTATATTCGTAAAATTAATATATTAAATACGTAATTGTATGCTTATAATTAGTTTATTGTAATAAATATTTTGGTCGCGAGTTCGAGTCCTCCAGCTTCGGATTTTTCTGTTTTAGATTTTAAAATATTTCATTTTAATCACCAATCTACAGGTAAATGGTATGTTTAAAATCGGAACGAAAGAGGTCAAAATATAAATTTTATTTTTCATCTAATCTTTAAGAATTTTTCAGGAACTAGTTCAGTATTTACCTAAAATATTTATGTTTGAATTACAGTCGCCTCTCAATAAATTGAACTCTTGACAAATTGAATTTCTCGTTAAATTAAAGAAACAGTCCAGTCGCTTGAAAAACTCTTAATAAATTGAAATAAAACAATAGTTTTATGAACTCTTGATAATTAAAAGTATCTTTTGGTCAATTTCTTCATTCACTCTCTATAAATTGAATTCTGCCAGACCAAGCTCTCAATAATTTGAACTTTTCTTGCAAAGCAAACTTTCATATTTACGTTGAAAATATTCTCTTCCTTATAATGGTTATTGTATTGTTTCATTTGTCAATGTTACGAAAATATTACATCTCGTATTACATTTTTATCGAATTTGCTACCAACCCTTATGAAAAAATGTGACATGAAAATAATGACACAGATGCGTGTCATTACTTCATAACAGTGCCGTAACTAGGGTGGTGCCGTCGGTGCCGTGGCACCGGGCGCAGTCCTCGGGAGGCGCAAACTTGGAGGGACGCAACATTGTTTTTGTATATATTTTTTTTAATAAAAAAAATCATAAAACCAAAAAAATTAGATTACTTTTTTTAGGCAGTTCGAAGTTGATTATTATAAATGTTACTATAATTGTAAGTACTTTATTAGACAAAAAGTGTTTATTTACTGCATTTAAAACATCATTTTAATGAAACTTTTAAAATCAATAAATATAAAAATTATTAATAGGAAGGAAATAATTCGTTCATTTTGTAAAATTTAATTTTTAAGTAAAAATTTCATTAATCAATTTATTTGAAAAAATTAAAGAAAATATTTGAAATTTGCGAAAATGGAATTTATAATTTAGGGGAAAAGTTAAAAGATAATGAAAATAATTAGAATTGAAAGAAAAATTTTAAATAATGATAAAAATAGATGAAAATTGTCCAAAATAATTAAAAGCATAATAGAAAAGAATTGTTAAAAATTGAAGAAATTTTTAAATAATTTTAAATTTATTATTCTCAAAGAGAGGATTAATTAAATTTTTAATCAATGAAATTTCAAATTTATTGAAGTTCGAAGATTTATAATATACCTATAATTATAATTTTATCTCAGATATATTCTGTAATTCTTTCAAATATTTTTTACAAATTTTTATTATTTTCTTCAATTAACAATTATTTTTATCAATTATTTCTTTATTAAATTTATTTTTTAATTCATCTTTGTTGTTTTAAATTATTTTTTGATTTATTTTCGAATTTTTTGTATTATTTATCTCAAATTCTAGTTATTTTTTCAATTTACAATTATTTTCATCATTAGGCAATTATTTTCTTTTATTATTTAAATTATATGTTGTAATTTTTTCAATTATTTTTAAAAAACTAAAATTATTGTCTTTAATTTTTCATGATTTTTATTAATTTGCAAATATTTTCTTTGATTTTTTATTACTTTCATTATTCTTCAAATAATTTTTTGGATTTTAAAATGTTTTTCTTAAATTTTAATAATTTTTTTCAATTTTAAATTATTATTTTTATCATTTTGCAATCAATGTCTTCAAATGTTAGTTAATCTCAAATTTAATTCCTCAATTAAATTCCTAAATTTTCAATTATTTATCTCATTTTTCAATTATTTTTTTTTCAATTTTTATTCTTTTTTATATTTTTGCAATTATTTTCTCCACCTTTTAATTAGATATATTAATTATTATTCAATAAATTTTCTATAATATTGTAATTATTTTCCTGAATTTAAATTTTTTTAAATCATTTTATAATACTTTTACTTTACAAATATTCTGTATTTTTTAAAATTATTTATTTATGATTGCAATTAATATCTACAAATTTCAACTATTTTTATCATTTTTCAAAAATTTTCTTCAATGATTTTCATTACTTTTCAATTTTTCCCCTAATTTTTAAATTCCAAATTACTGCAAGTTTCTATTATTTTCTTTAACTTTTTTAAATAAAACTTTTTCAGTTTAAATTATTTCCTTCAATATCAAATTACTTTCATTATTTATTACTTAACTTTCAATTTCTTTTGTCATTTTTCAATTATTTTTACAAAATAAGAGTTTTGTTTTTTCTATTTTTCAAGTATTTCAATAATGTTCTTGGATTTTGACTCACTTTCTTTTACATCAAATAAATTTTATAATTTTCTCAATTTTTGTTCTTAAATTTCCATAATTAACTTTAGTTTCCAATTATTTTTACCCTTTTTTAAGTAGTCTTGTTTATTTCAAATATATTCTGTAATTTTTAAATTTACTTTTTCACAAATTTTTATTAAATTCTTCAATTTTCAATTATTTTTATCATTTTTAAATTAGTTTTTGTCATTTTCAATTATTTTTTAATAAATTCTCTAACTTTATTTTATTATTTATCTCTTATCTCAGTTATTTTTTCAATTTACATTTATTTTTATTATTCTATATGTTGTAATTTTTTAAATTATTTTTAACAAACTAAAATTATTGTCTTCAATTTTTCATTATTTTTATTACTTTGCAAATATTTTCTTGGCGTTTTTATTACTTTTATTATTCTTCAATTAATTTTCTATATTTTAAAATATTTTTCTCAAATTTTAATCATTTTTCTTTAATTTTTACTTATTATTGTTATCATTTGCAATCAATTTCTTTAAATTTTAGTTATTCTCAAATTCCATTCTTCAATTGAATTCAAAAATTTTCAATTATTTATCTGATTTTTCAATTAATTTTTTTTAATTTTATTTTTCTTTTATCTTTTTGCATTTATTTTGGCCATCTTTTAATTACATACCTATATTAAGTTTTTTTCAATTAATATTCTAAATTTTCATTTATTATGTCAAATCTAAGTTATTGTATACACTTTTCAATGTTTTAATCATTTTTCAATTATTTTTCTCGAATTTCAATCAAGTTCCTCAATTTTTAATTTTTTTTTAATTTGTAATGATTTTCACAAATTTTATATTATTTTGATTAAACATATTTTTTAACTTCTATTTTTCTAAGGAATATAGGGGGGGGGGGGGGGGCGCCAAAATATTTATCTCGCACCGGGCGCGAAAAACCTTAGTTACGGCTCTGCTTCATAATGTCATTGCGTGTCATCATTTCGCGACCACACGAAAAAAATGACACGAAAAAAATCACATGACAAAGAATGTACCATTCAAAAACTTATTATTATTATTAGTTTTATAATAATTTCGTATAAACATACATTGTGCACCATTTAGGGGAGGAAAAAATTTACTGCGCAGCCGTAAGTGCTGTAGAATAAGTAGAATACGTTTGCGCATCCTAGCATTTTTATGTATGCATTGCCGTGTCATTTTCTCCCGTGTCATTTTTTTCGTGTGGTCGCGAAATGATGACACGCAATGACACGAAAGTAATGACACGCATCCGTGTCATTATTTTCATGTCACACTTTTCCATAAGGGAAATTATTAAGTTTACAAATCAATATAGAAGTTTCAATTCACATTACTTTTGAATATTAAAACGCCAGCTTGCAGCTTCTAAAACTTTAAGATTCTACAAACACTTAATAAATTTTAGATTATTATCAGACAGAGGCATATAAATAATTAAATATTTTTACAACTTACGTAAAAAGCATGATTAATTTTCTCTTTTTTAAAACGTAAATAAAAATATTATTATAAATACTTTAAGATTGTTTTCAAAGAACATAATAAACGAAACAGGGGCGGATCGAGACAATTTTTTGGAGATGGTTATATATGAGATAGAAAGAGATAGCACTATAGTTGTCTCTAGTGTAAAACACGCGATAAATAAAACTCTCGGTAATTTGAACTGATTTTATGGACCCTTGAAGTTCAATTTATCGAGAGGCGACTGTAGTATTAAATTTCCTTTCTTGCCCCAAACTCAAGTACCGAGTTCATGAATATTTAAGAAAACATTATTTTCCGTGTAGCTGTCAAAATATGCTTTACTATATAAATTTTTGTTAAATTGATCCTAAATAAGAAACAAGTACTGAAGGTAAGCGTTAAAAGTTAACGGAAAAGCGTTAACAGTTAACGACAAAGGACACCTTTATACCTAGTTCCTTGGTTAGAGGAAAAAGGTATTCTTTAAAATTTAACGAAAAAGGAAACTCTCAGCTCCTTTTACAAATTACTTTAAAATTTAAATTTTATTTCTTAATACAAACAATAGACCACCTGCAGGGTGTCACCATCGTTCTAGCAAACCCTTGTATAAGGAGGGTTAATGGCTTTAGGAAAAGAGATAAAATTTTCGAGTTTCAATGAAAAAAGAGAAATTAAATTAAGTTCTGAAATTTTATCTCATATTATTCAAATATTCTTAAAATTAAAATTTTTCTATCTAAATACAAACAATAGATTAAATAAGCCCATCGCTTTTCGAGCAAACCCTTGCATAATGAGGGTTATAATTAGTTTTGGAAAAGAGAAAAAATTTTCGAGCTTTAACGAAAAGAGAGATAAATACATTAATGAATAGAACTTGAATGTGTATAATGTGGAAGTGAATAATGCTTATTATTGTATATTTTTTATTAATAAGTGTTTAAAACGAAAATGTGTTTAATGTGAAAGTGTATAGTATTAATATGCTTATTGTTTATTAAGAGTTTGTGTTTAATAGTTCTTAATACGATGAACAAAAAGTGTTTATTTAAGAAATGAACTGTAAATGTTCAATAATAAATAATGAACTAACTCTAATAGTCAATACTAGAAAAAAAGCGCGCGCTAAAGCGCACGCCAAATTTTATTATTTCTTAAGGGGGGAACACCAGTTGTAACTAAAAAAAAGTGCTTTTTTCAAGAATTTTTTCCTAGAAAACCATGAAACTTCTTGATGAATACTCTTTATTAGTTAAAAGTACATGTTAAAAACTGTAATTAAAAAAAAATAAAAGTGTTTTTCAACCAAAACTTTTGAAGATGTGAGCCATTGAAGCGACGCCTTCCAAAGAAAGGTGTTTCGCTGTGATCAGGATTCTGCAAGTATGCTTCGTATGAAATAAAAACATGAAATTGATTTACATTTATTATAAGATTATCCTGTTAGTGATCGAAGGATTTGAAGAAAAATAAATATTCGACAAAATGGTGACTTGTCAAAGTCAATAGTATGATTTTCGTTAAAATAAACGGTCGATATTCAGCTATATAAAAAAAAGTTTTGCTAAAAAAAAAATCCTTCGACCACTTACTCGACTTAGATGTGTAAATTAAGTATACCAAATTTCAAGTAAATCGGTTTAATGGTTTTCGAGTAATCGTGATCACCGACTTTGAAAATGTCATTTTGAGAAAAACGCATTTAAAGTTTCAACGTAATTCTTTGTTAAATACTTGAAATGACCTTTGCTTCTCATATTATTCTTTCTGTCCTCAAAATTATGAAGCAAGGGTACAAAAACTGTAAATCTAAGCGTAAAACAAAAGACGAATAGCCATTGAGCACCTGGTGTGAGTGTTAGCTGGTCTAAAGCGAGCTTGGCGCGCTGCCGCTTAGTGCTGTATAACACATTTATTTTCCACTGGATCAACTTAGAAATTTACAAACACATTTTAAAATATGTATACTTTAAGAAAATGCAAAAAAAGAAAAAACGATTTTTCGAAAATTACAACTGGTGTTTCCCTCTTAAAACAATGTTTCATTTATGTATAATTATGTGAAATAAAAGAAATACATAATATAATAAAAAAAGAAAATTAATGATACGAAGACATTGCAATAAATTTAAAATGATGTGATCTTTGATTCATCGTGCATATCAATTTGCAAATTTTGATTAATTAAACATTAATTAAATTAAAAAGAGATGAAGAATAAAATGAAGAATATCAAGAATAATTATAAAAAATTATGATATACCTAATACAATTAAAAAATTTTACTTTAAAAAGTTTATCGATCAACACTCTCTGCTCTTAATATTTTAGAATTTTTCCTAAGCAAATGTCCAGATGTATGTGTGTGTGTGTATGTATGTATGTGTGTGTGTGTGTGTGTGTGTGTGTGTATATAGCGTCTTTTGTGTACAAGATATTTTGAGAACGCTTAGACGGATTCTAATAAAATTTGGATGTCTTATTAAGCTCATGAATATCTAAATTTGGACACAAGGATTTTTGAAAATACCCAACCAAATTTTTTTGAGCACCTTTTTTCATCAAAAAAAATCGTTTTTTGCCAAAAAATTTTTTTATGCTAAAAATACAACTTAATGAATACGAAAATCATATTCCTTATCTCAAAACGAATCGATTGACCTATATAACTTTTATAATTGATCAAGAATTCGTAAAATAATTCATATTTTTTGCATTTAAAATTCTTCATTTTTAAATAACTTCCTCAATTAACTTACATATTATTAATTTCTTGCTTCCTCTATGAGGAAGCAAATTATTTTGCTTACTTGGAAGCGAAATGTCCATGAAATGGACATAATTCTCACCTTGTTTACTTTTAAATGAAAGACTCTTGCAGCCGTGTCAGGTTTATTAGAAGCTGACTGATTAAGTAATACATTTTCATAAATTTCTTTCCATTTTGAACTACATGTCATTGTAATAAATAAATCTGGTCTACCATGAAAAGCTACATAATGGTCATTGCATATTAACATTGTTTTAACATGTTACGAGGTAATCCTATAAATGTTCAAGGCAGTATCAACATCTTGCCAACATGTACATTATTTTCATTTTCTTGTTTATCTAAATGATCAATTAATCCTTTGTGAGTTTCACTTCTTAATTTTGTTTGATTATTTTTACAAAAATGTAACCTAACTTTTTCAACTTTGACATAATTATCAACTAACCATTGCTGAAACATTCTTTCACCATATAAAAATTGATTGAAGGTATGATCTCTTACTCCTATTTTATATTTTATATAAGCAGATCTGGACACAGTTTGATTTCTGGTTGGTTTATCACTATGAGTACGAATCATATCGAGACTATAACCCTTGCTTCCTAGAGGATAAATTATAGGATACATTCAAGGTTCACCATTTGGATCTAAATGACTAACCAATTGCAATTATTTAATCGATGTATTATAAATCGTTACATAAGACTCTGGTATTAAACCTTCAGCATTCATATTAAAAATAGCAATTTCAATACAATTTTTTTAATTCATAAGGGTATTTTTCTAAAGGCAACGATACACCACCAGGACTGCAACAATAATCGTAGCACAATATCGAAGCACAATTTGACTACGATGTTGTGAAGTTTTTATTTTTAATACTTCCCATGACCTTCTTGTGATCGTTTTATACACTTTGACGTTAATAATGGAAGGGAATCATTCGAATAATAATAATTATAAGTTAATTTCTTTTGAATTTTTCTTTCTCAAAATGTTTAGCCTTGCATCTTTTGCAAAAACACGACATTTTACCAAGATAATGTTCGTAATAGCTTAAAACATGTATGATTTTAATATTTTTTTCTGCATAAGCAAAATCACGAATATCCATGTTGTTTTCATTCCCATAAATGACCCCATTTTTTACCTTTATGTTCCGAAACATCTATTTTTTCCTCATCGAATACGTTTCTTTTTAATTTTAATCTTTTGCGTTATTGTTTTTGTTATTTTGCGTGACTTTTTTTCATTTTCTCATCACAAATCCTTACATCTTTCTCCTGCATAGCTTTTGAATATAGTATTTCATTATTTTCATCCTTATCATGTTCTTTGTTCTTTGTTATAAATTTTTTTCGTTTTAATTTCATCGTTTCACTATATTCTTCCTGATATTCTGCTCTAGTTTTTCTACTTTTCTCATTAGAATTGTTAAAAAATATCTTCTTACTACTATTGTTTCTAATATTTTATAATTATTACCTTCTTTTACTACTTCAATAGAATTTGACGCACTTTCCACATGTTTTTTCTTACAAACATTTATATTCTGTCACTATTTACACTTTCCAAATTTGCTAATTTGTCTCTCTTTTCTATCTTTCCTTTTAACTTAGGTCTTTTACAATACATTTTTTCATATTTGGTACTGCTTTTTTCAGTTTCTTAGTCAGGAATATTAACAACTTTTTTCTGTTCTATTTTTGTATGTAATAAAGGACTTCTACTATCTCCTTTCATTTCTGTAAAGCCGTCATTAGTTTGATAATCTAATTTTTTCTTCTGTGTCGCATCTTTTACATTCCTCACATGTAAATTATTGTTTTTTATTTATTCGATATTGCCAATTCCAAGTTTATACAATTTTGTAAAATTATCCGAAAATGAGATGACACATTTTTTTCAAACATCATATACAAATAAGTTCTCATTAAAGCATAATTGTTTACAATATTTTCAGGTTTAATATTAAAATATAAAGAAACAGCAAACGCAATGGTGTATACACCACAATCAACAAAATTTGGTTGTTGTACTCTTATAAAACTACATTAGGTGTAAATGGATCTAACCTGCATAAATATTCTCTTTATCTTCATTTAAACATCCTTCATTAAGACTATCATAAACAAAAAGTTCATTTCCATCATAGTTAGTGAAAATCCAGTGACACAAAAGTCGATTTTCACTAAACAATATTTGAATATGTGATTTATTCTTATTAATTGCTTTAATTTCATCTAACATTTCTAAATATCCTGTAATTTGTTTTTGGAAACTACCACCTGAATAAAGTTGCAATAATTCCTGAAACTTATACATGTGATTGTCATTTAGCATTTCCCAATTACGAATATCCTAATTTTTATCATTTAAATTGAAATATCTCTTCTTTAACTGAAAACTCATTTTTCAGAAACAACTTTCAAAAAAAAAATTAACAAAAAATGAACTTTTTATGACTCACGATCTAACTCCATAATGACCCCTTTATCCTACATGTCAATAAAGTATCTTTATATTTCAAGTCTTAATGTTTTTTTGTTTCTGTATCTCATATGTTTATCTCATATCTATTTATCTCATCTCATTATTCCACCTCTCTTATTGTTTCACATGTTTATCTCATCACGTTGTCTCATGCTATTATCTTATATTTTTACCTCATTTCTCTCATTCTTTTATCTGTTTATTTCATATCATTGTCTCATGTAATTGTCTCATGTTATTGTCTTATGTTATTGTCTTATATCTATATCTCACCTCTTTTATATAATTATTTTATTAACACTTATTTTACACTGTAACGACTCTTTAAAAACATTATCATCACTTTATTATTTATTAAACGTTTACAATTAATTTATTTAATAAACAGTTATCAATCACTATTGTTTAATGAATCCACAATCCCATTTTATGGACACTTTTAGCATTTCATAACACTAACTTCATTGAAAATAAAAAATTTAAACACTTTCTAAATATTGTTACTTTAGTCAACACATTTTGCACACTTTCATTTTAATCACTGTCACTTTTCACATTTAATTTTTAATGTATATTTACTATTAGAGTCACTTTATTATTTATTATTTATCACTTACAGTTCATTTCTTTAATAAACACTTTTTGTTTACCATATTAAGAACTATGCAACACAAACTCTTAATAACCAATAAGCATATTAATACTATACACTTTTACATTCAACACATTTCTATTATAACCACTAAATAAAAAATACACAATAATTAGCATTATTCACTTTCACATTATACACACTCAAGTTCTATTTATTAATAACTTTCACTACCATGCACTTCTATACCACGCACTAATGTATTTATCTCTCTTTTCGTTAAAGCTCGAAAATTGTTTCTCTTTTCCAAAACCAATTATAACACTCATTATGCAATGGTTGACTCGAATACCAATGGGCTTATTTAGTCTACAAGCAATTCTAAATAAATCAGATATCATCTGCTTTTCTGAAACTTGGCTTACGTCGGCGCCGTTAATACACCCATCATTCAACAGCAGTATGATCGCCAGCCCTGCAGTCAGAACAGCTACTCGCGGAAGAGTGAGTGGAGAAATACTCATCTGCTTCGATAATTGTAAATATAATTCAGAAATAATTAAAATCACTAGGGATTATATTTTTGTTAGACTAAAAAGCATAAGTATTGACATTGTTGTAGGAGCAATTTATATTACGCCAGATAAAAACATAGATATTTTTGTAGACGATTTAAACGAACTTTTAGCTTTGATCTCAGAAAAATACCCAGATTTACCTCTGATATGTGGAGGAGATTTTAACACTAGGATAGCTAATCTTAATCAATTAGAAGAAGAAATACTCCCAGATGATGTTATTATTTTTTATAATAGGGAAAATAGGGATGAGTTTTTGAGTAGAAGAGGAAGGGTTTTGGTCGACTGCATGGAGGGGAATGGATGTTTGGTTCTTAACGGTAGAGCCCCCAGCGATTTCTTAGCTAACTACACCTACATGAGTAATAATAAAAAATCTACTATTGATCTTGCTTGGATTAACCTGATTGCGGTTAACGAAATAGAAGATTTTGAGATACTTCATATAATCACAAAATCTGATCATTTTCCAATAGCAGTAAATTTAAATAATAAACTAAAAGGAAACAAATACAGTAAGATTAAAGAAAAAAAAATTAAATGGAATATCGATTTTTCAAAATGTTTTATGGAACTGATGGATTCCACTCCACGTAGTCTCCCTGATTCTTCCTCTATTAATGAAATAGCTAATAAGTTAACTAAAACTATAAGTGAAACAGCAGAAAGAGTGGGTATGACAGTTGTTATTAATCCAAAAAAACAAATATCAAAACCGTGGTTTGATTCAGATTGCGTCGTTGGCAAAAGAGATCTCAACACATTTCTTAAACGTGCAAAAAACTAAACTTTGAAGGGGATTTATCTTCCCTATATAATGAAAAAAAAAATTGTATTTAAATTTGTTAAAATCAAAAAGAGAAGCTCATAGACGTTTAACTTTGGATTTAATAGCCTCGACTAAAGATTCTAGAACTTTTTGGAAAATAATTAATAATTTCAGATGCAAGCATATATACCATGCTGATAATATCAGTTTGGAAGATTGGTATAAGTTTTTCCAAGATTTTTTTTTCAACATCGGTCGTTACTAATAGTGAATTGAAAATACATAAAATTATAAATAAATCAGTTAATATGACATTAGATACGCCAATTAGTTATGATAAAATCTGTACGACAATTATAAAATCCAAAGATAATAAAGCTTCCGGTCCTGACGGAATTGCATACGAATTTTGGAAAAATTTACCTCCTAGATGGATTATGTGTGTGAGCTCTCTTTTTAATAAAATATTAGATAAGGAGATAATTGCTGATTCCTGGGCCACTATTCATCTCAAAATGATTTATAAGGGAGGGAGCAAGCAAGACCCAATTAATTATCGTCCAATAGCCCTAGTCAATAGTGTTTCTAAAATATTTACAAATATTATAAACATTAGATTGACAAATTGGGTTAATCAAACGAACTTATTATTAGATTTCCAAACTGGATTTAGAGGAGGCCGAAGCTGCCTTGACAATATATTCACGCTGAATTCAATGGCTCAAATTAGATTAAATGCAGGAAAGGGCAAATTGTTTGCTCTTTTTATAGATTTTCGGAATGCCTTCTCATCAGTTTCTCATAAACTGTTATGGGAAAAATTAATTAAATTTGGCATAAGTACTAAAATGATAAACATTTTAATGGATTTTTATTCCAAGGCTAATATATCTGTCAAGAGCGGCTCGGGAACCTCTAATTCAGTAAAAGTTACTAAAGGAGTATTACAAGGAGAAGTTTGTAGCCCAATTTTGTTTTCGCTATTTTTGGCTGATTTGGAGGAATTTTTGAAGCCCGAGGGAGTCAGGGGTGTATCTTATAAATATTGTACTGTCAATAAATTAGAAGTGAATGTTAACAAAACAAAAATTTTAATATTTCGGAAAGGTGGTCACCACTATAATGCCAAATACGAACCGTTTTTATATGGAAGTACTAAAATAGAAGTAGTTAAGTCTTACAAGTACTTGGGAATCCTCTTCTCTCAATCTGCGACTTTTTTTAGTGCCTCTGAGGCTCTTACTGCTAGGACTAATTTGGCCTCTAATTCGGCTCTCACGTTAATAAATAAAATAAATTCAAATTCTTGGACAATAATAACCAAAACTTTTAAATCTCTTGTGACTAGTACTCTTTTTTATGCCATACAAGTATGGGGTCCGAAATACTTGGATGACATTGAGAGAATTCAAACTGATTTTTATAAAAAAGTACTTAATATACCATTAAATACTCCTGATTACGCCATCAGATTAGAAGTAGGTAAATATAAACTGGCATCTAATGTATTTAAGTTAATTCTTAACCTGATAAGTAGATTACTGAAAATGGAGGATTCCAGATATCCAAAATTATGTTATCAAAGACTCATGTATTTATATATAACAAACAAAACCACTGTTAAATATAATTGATTCAAACAACTCGAAACTTTTTTTGATTTTATAGGAGAAAAAAATGTAATTTATAACTTAACCAGTGACTATTTGGATATCAATAAATCTAGATTAATTAATACGTATGAAGCATTTCTTTATGCCGACGACGTACATCGTCTAGAGAATTCGCAATCTCTGCAAATCTTACCTCAGCTAATGTTGAGGGATGGTAGTCAAAACTATCTGAGGTTGAGAATTCCTTTTACTTATTCTAGGGTAATTGCACAAATTCGCTTAATTAATTACTACAACCCGAGAATAATAATAAAGAATAATAAATTTTTATGTGATCCATCACTGATTTGCACAGGCTGTGAATTGCGAGCAAACGAAACAATGTATCATATTTTAGTAGAATGTCCAGCGTATCAAAACATTAGAGCTCAATTAATTAGTGAGAGAAAGGACTCTGTAGATATTAAAAATATATGGCTTTATAACTTAAATTATCCGAACCTGTATACTATTGGAAAAATTGTACAGTTTTTGACCTCAGCTTTAGAGACCAGAAACTTGCGATAGGTCACCAATGTTTTAAAGGAAAAAGAAGAAATTTTATTTTATGTAAACACACAACCTCTTTGTATAAGCGATAAGGTTCAAGATAAATAAATAATAATAATAGATTATTAGTTTACAATGTGTTTTACTAATAAATTACAATTAGTAAAATAATCCACTCTTTCATTTTTTAATTTTAAAATCGCTAATTTATTAATTAATGCAAATGTAAGGTTAAAAACAAAAGATACAAATTAGGTAAGCTGATATGTTTATACTAAATTATGTGTACATATAAATCAATATTCTATTATTTACCAAGATTTTATAAAAAAAAAAGCTAAAAATAATAAGCTGTACAGCCAGATGCAATTATGTAAAATAACAAATTTCAATTTCGTAATAAAAAAATATAATATTTTAAATTAAATTCTGATAAATTTTAAAAAGAGTTAATTTACAAATTTTATCTTGAATTTATTATTGAGTTTTATTCTCAGAAAAACATTCTTTCATTACTACATTTTGCGTCACAGTTAAAAAAATGTTATAATAAACTTTACTTCATAACTGAATAATTAAATTTAATTAATTTATTCTACATGTAATAGATTGTTTTATTTTAAATAATAATTAAATACTTAATTATCACATAAAGATATGTATTGTGTTTCAAGATTACTTGAAAAAAGTAATCTCTATTATGTATTATAATGTAAGGTTATGTTTTATTATTTTGACTTATTCAATTTGTAATACATGACGACAAAATAAATCAGTAGAATATCATTTAGCAAAGGAATATGACTATTATTATGACTATTATTTTTTTTCGTAAAAAGAGATGAAATAACTAATTCAGCAGTCAAAACTGATGCTACTAATTCCATTAGCCAAATTTTGACTAATTCAAAATAAGAGAGTATTATTCATGCTTTCATAAACAAAGAAAGTATTTGAATCATAGTAAGTACAAAACCAGTGACCTTTTTTTGAACCACTGAATAGGATTTGAATATGTTTCTTATCTTTTCTAATGGGTTTAACTTCATCCAACATTTGTAAATAACCCACATTTTGCATTTGAAAATGACCACCAGAATTGACTTCTAATAGTTCTTGAAATTTGTATATATGATTATCATTGAGCATTTCTCCCCGAATAAGAATGTTTTGATCTTTTTCATTTATTACAAAGTATATTTTTTCATTTGTAGAATCCATTGTATTCTGTTTTACCAAAACATATTATATTATAAATTATGAAACTTTTGAAACATTTCATGCAATTCATAAGATTTCAGAATTTTGGAACATATGCAACAAGTATAGTATAAATTTCTCTTCTCCAGTAGGACCTGAAAAAAAAGTTATTTACATAAAAATTTATTTCATCTTAATGCTATTCAAAAAACCCTGCTAGAAAAAGTAAATACGTTTTTTATAAACATGCTTTAATGTAATTTCAGTAATTTCAGAATACAAACGTTTCATATATATGAGAGTTTCCATACCAAAAAGATCAAAGTTGCAAGTCAAGTTTTTGATTTTGATCACAGTTGGTCAATTTATAGTATTTAGGGGTAGTAATAACTTAGTCAAGTATTTTTGAAAAATTTCCAAAATTTTAATAATTACGTCACTTTGAATTTTTTACCCTTTATTTTTTCAAATTCTTGTCATTTAAAGAGTTTTTAACCGATTTCAATGAAATTTATAGGGTGTATATAGAAAACTATAAGGTTTTAAATAAATTTAAGTTGATTTAAAAACTTCAAAAATTCATGTAGAAAAACACAAAAAAAAATTTTAAACCTTTTTTTCTATGTGTGCTAATTAATATTTTTTATTTTCGTCACAATATAATGAAAGCTTTTTATTTGACCTTTATTTTAAAAAAAATTGATGGAGGGTCTCTTAGTTCTCGAGATATCGGCAAAAGAGTATTACGCTTCACGTCTTCTATCCTATGAGCATAACGATTTTTGAGTTTTATTTGTTTTTTAAAATATTGTAAATGAATAAACTACAATGATTTATTCCTGACTACTATCTATGAATATTCTAAGAAATAAATAAATATTTATGAATAAATAACCAATGGTAGTGTCAAAAAGTTTAAAAGTATGTAGTTTTCATTCAATTAATTTTACAGCAAGTAAGACAGAAATTTAAATGCAATTGAAGGTGATAAATTTGACGATCTGAATTAGTAGTCTAACAATTGTGAAACAATGAAAAATGTATAAAACAAATTTTTCTTTGTCGACAGTAACAGGTGCGTAGCTAGGGAGGGCCCCCCCGAAAATTTTTTTACTAGTTGAAAATTTTTTTTTTGAGAAAAATTTTTTTGCTATGGGAGCTGCGGGCATGGAATTTTGGCCCTCTCCCCCGACAAAAATTTCTGGCTACGGGCCTGGACAATAACTCAAAAAACTGTAAGGCATAAAAAAGCGTTGCAGATTAATTTAATCTTACTTTACTACTAAACTCCAACCATTGGTTTTTTGTGACTTACACTTTAAGCCTAATAGTTATTCCTATTAACTTATTTTTAAAAATTGAAAAAAGTAAAAAGAAAAAACTGAAACAATTTTCTGGTTTCGCTATTGTTGGAGCTCATCAATACTACGTAAATTATTGTTAAAAACAGACCAAAACTTATTTACAACTATACATATATATATATATATGTATATACATATTTACAAGATTATTCGACTTCATGTGGTTGCCGGGACTATTTCATCGTTTTGCTTTTCAAGCAACCTTCTTTTTAGAGCAGATTTCTGTATATCTACAGAGTTTGTATTAATGAAAGCAGAAAATCGTTTGCAGAGTATCTTGGAAAATTTTTTGTAATTAATTTTCTGCTTCCATTGATTCAGAAACTGTAGATATCCAGAAATCTGCTCTAAAAAGAAGGTTGCTTGAAAAGCAAAACGTAAAAATGGTCCTGGTAACCACATTAAGTCGAATGATTTTGTAAATAAGTATATAGTTATAAATGTATAGTTGTAAACATTTTCTGGTCTACTGCAAACAGTTATTTAGGGGAAACTGCCCTATGTTGGTTAGCCATTCCAACAGTAGATAACTATAAATATATTAAAAATTATTCATTTTACCGAAACCAATCTTAGAATTTAGAAGTAAATTTAGACTAAATTAATCTGCAACGTTTTTTCGTACTTCACTGAGAGAACCAGATCTTCAAACTTACTGTCCACGATATTAAAATATACTAGTTTTAATATCTGGGTATTATGCTTAAATATTTAAATACTAAGTTTCAATATGTGGATGTTAATTTAAATATCCACGAATATCCATATTTTCATGCCTTACAGTTTTTTGTGTTACTGTTGACAAAGAAAAATTTGTAATATACATTTTTCATTGTTTCACAATTGTTAGACTACTAATTCAGATCGTCTAATTTATCACCTTCAATTGCATTTAAATTTCTGTCTTACTTGCTGTAAAATTAATTGAATGAAAACTACATACTTTTAAACTTTTTGACACTACCATTGGTTATTTATTAATAAATATTTATTTATTTCTTAGAATATTCATAGATAGTAGTCAGGAATAAATCATTGTAGTTTATTCATTTACAATATTTTAAAAAACAAATAAAACTCAAAAATTGTTATGCTCATAGGATAGAAGACGTAAAGCGTAATACTCTTTTGCCGATATCTCGAGAACTAAGAGACCCTCCATCAATTTTTTCTTTCAAAATAAAGGTAAAATAAAAAGCTTTTATTATATTGTGACGAAAATAAAAAATATGAATTAGCACACATGAAAAAAAATTTTTAAAATTTTTTTTTGTGTTTTTCTACATGAATTTTTGAAGTTTTCAAATCAACTTCAAATTTATTTAAAACCTTATAGTTTTCTATATATACCCTATAAATTTCATTGAAATCGGTTAAAAACTCTTTAAATGACAAGAATTTGAAAAAATAAAGGGTAAAAAATTCAAAGTGACGTAATTATTAAAATTTTGGAAATTTTTCAAAAATACTTGACTAAGTTATTGCTACCTTTAAATACTATAAATTGACCAACTTTGATCAAAATCAAAAACTTGACTTGCAATTTTGATCTTTTTGGTATGGAAACTCTCATATATAAAATAAAGGGACCCAAGATGAACACCCTTTCGATTTATTGCTCTAGAATCCAAACCGAATAAAATATTATATATTACAAATTGATTTAATTTAATTTTTTTATTTATTAAGAAATAGCATTCCTACCCAGTGGGCAAAAAAAAACAAAAGACGTCCTTAAGACGTCTTTTGGACATAAAAGCCGACATAGGGACGTCTTTTGGACATGTGTGCCCACTGGGTAAATACTTCAATTTAATAGATTCACAGTAAAAATTAATAAGATATCGAAAACTATCGATATATCTAATTCATTAACGATAACATGACATTTTGTGTTGGAAAATAAAAAATTTTAATTGGTTCAAAAAATTATTGAAAAAAGTGTAAAATCGAAAATATGAAAATAAATACATTGAGATTTTGGGCCTGTCCATCTTAGGGTACATGACACAATTTTTTTATCCCCAGTAAAATTTTTTATACAAACACAAAATTAGTAAAATCATTTTAAAATATTATTATACGATAAATAAAGAATATTATAACGTTAAGAACTCATTCTAAATCATAAATTTAAATAAATTCACCAAATTAAAAAAAACATATAAGAAAACTTTTTTTCTTAGTCTATACAAACAACAAAAATGACGGAAAGCGTAAGGCGCTGTCACCTTAAAATTATATACGAAATATCCATCGTGGGGCCCTGTCCATCTTGGGGCCCTGTCTCCTACATAAAAATAATGTTAACTTGTCCATCTTAGGGCCCTCTCTCCTACATAAAAATAAATGTTAACTACACCTCAATGACACCTTACATTAATATAATCAAAAATAATTTTAAAAAATCTTAAATTTTCCCATAAAAAAATGTTTCTTCATATTCTTAAATAATGACTAAAAATAAATAATTTTATTATTTACAATTCAAAGCATACTAATAAATAATATTATTATATGGTATTATTAAATATTATCAACATTAAAATTAATTTTATAATAAGTAATAATAATAATAATTGTATTGTATTATTATAATAAACACGTCTCAAAATCTAAAATAACTCAATAAGTTCTAAATATTAAACAATATACATATATATTCTATAATATCTACATTATCTCGGTAAGCGGCTACTAAACTCGAGTTTAACCAAATCTAATTTAAAATTTGAAAAGTAATCTAAATCTGTTTGTAAATGTAAATAAACTTTTTAATTTATATTTATAGACAAGTAAAATTAAGTACCTGTCAAAAATTCATTTCAGATCCTCTTCGCGTTTTTAGATTCAGGACGGTCCTTTCACTCGGCCTTACAAAACAAAACTATCCCCTCTCATCAACATCATTTTTCAAAAAGAGGCGAACCTTACTCACAGAAAATACCTATCGAATCATTTGGTAATTTCAAGTAAACGCCCAGAATACCCTTACTCCTTAAAGGTAAAGAAAAGGTTAATAATCACCTCATTGTAATTTTGACAAAAGGCTAATAATAAGGTTATTGTAATTTCGACAAAAGGCTAATAATGAGCCCATTGTTATTTGGACAAAAGAAGAACAGGAGACTCATTGTAATGCAGACAAAAGGAGAACAATAGAAGAACAATGCAAAATCTCCGCCCATTTTTAAACGAAAATTTTTCCAATCATTTGGTAATTTCAAGTAAACGCCCAGAATACCCTTACTCCTTAAAGGTAAAGAAAAGGTTAATAATCACCTCATTGTAATTTGGACAAAAGGCTAATAATGAGCTTATTGTTATTAGGACAAAAGGAGAACAATAGACTCATTGTAATGCAGACAAAAGGAGAACAATAGAAGAACAATTCCAAATCTGCGCCCATTTTGGAACGAAAATTTTCAACTAAAGGGACACTGGCAAATTATTATATAGGACTAGGGATATAGTTCCGAAAGCGAGGTACCTCCGATTTTTTTGACACTACGTATATTTACGTATTTTGATGCGCTGATTACGAATATGATAATGAAAATTGGCGCAAATTTGATTTTCATGGTAAAAACCATAAAAAACCCATAAAAATTCGGTTTTTTGCAATTATTTCAATTAATATTAAAAATTTTGAAAAATTTTTTTTTACAAAAGTTGTAGGAATTCCAAAAATACATATTTTAAGTTATTTGATTTTTTTTTATATCTCTAATAGTTTGGGAGAAAATCGTTGGTAAAGTTGCTGGTTCACCAGAAAGAGCGGACATTATGACATTAATGCAAAAAACTGAAAATCAATAATAATAATAACAATAAAGGCTAGGGGCTTCGCCCCTAGCCCCGTCAGAGGGGTGGGGGAGGGGGTAACCTCCAACCCCCCGTATTTTGGACAAAATACCGCGGGGTTGGGGTGCCACAATGAAGTGAAATGTAGACAAAGGTGGGAAACCCTTTAGTTCTGTTGGTTTTTATGGTATTAATTATAAAAATGATCAAGTTGACAACTTTTTTTAAAATGATTTTCGTAAGTAGTGCATGGACTTTGGTCTATTATATATTACACGACATGAAGACCACATGTTGCGCGGCCTGCGGCCGCGCAAGGACCCCAACCCCCCCGTATTTTGGTCCTATTATATATTATATATTATATATATAATGGACCAAAGTCGTAAGTCAGAATAATACGTATTTTACATAATGTAGAAAACCATGTATTATACGTAGAAAACCTCGAGTTTTCTACATTTACCCATCTCTGCACAACCCGGATAATATTTACAGCTGTCAAAGTAAGACTTGTAAAGAATTACCATTTAATATTGATATAATGTGGGTATTTCGTCACATTTAGGTTAATTTATGTTTTTTGCAATTATATCGTAAACTAATTGGTTTTAGTAAAAAATGCACTCGACACAAAATATGTATTTTTGGAAGACCTACAACTTTTGTAAAAAAAAATTTTTCAAAATTTTTAATATTAATTGAAATAATTGCAAAAAACCGAATTTTTATGGGTTTTTTTTTGTTTTTACCATGAAAATCAAATTTGAGCCAATTTTCATTATCATATTCGTAATCAGCGCATCAAAATACGTAAGTACACGCAGTGTCAAAAAAATCGGAGGTACCCCGCTTTCGGAACTTCACCCTAATAATTTTTTAAATTTATTAATTTCATAAATCTAACATAAAATATTTATTTGTCCTTCGAATTCCATGTAAATAGTAAAAGCACATCTTAGTCAAAAGATAAACTTGAAGCAATAGAAAATTATTTTTGACATAACCTTGAACATAACTGCATGATTGGTGTATCCTAGGCGTATTTTAGGCTATTTTATTTAAAACGTAATAAAAGAAAATGTGAATAAAAGAATTTTTTAAAATCTTTGAATTTTCTTTAATGAATAAAAGTATTCTATTATATTTATTTTATACAATGGAAACAAAACCTTCTTTTATTTTATTTTTATAATATTTAATTGAAAATAGCATCCACATTCGACTTCTAATAGTTTTTGAAAATTGTATATATGATTATTATTTAGGATTTCTCCCTTAATGAGAATTTCTAAATCTTTCTTATTCAAACTAAAAAATATTCTTTCTTTTGCAATATCTGGTTGTTTATCAGATATCATGTTATGATACATAGACTAAAAGTTCAAAAAGTCTTATAATTATTAACTTTATTTTGGAAGCAATAAAACAATTCTTTTTTAATTTCGCTCAAAAAACACTTCGAAATTTGTGTGGTGTGCCAAAAATAATACGTTTCTTCTTTAATTTTTTTAATTCGTTACTAATTGAACACATTCGACAAAGTGTAGCTGTTACCGCAAATGAATATATGTCAATAAAACATGATTTTAAAGCTTATTTTATTTAAATAAAAAATAAAAAGAAATCAATCTCTCTCAGTCATTTTGATTTGTCGCGCACATCCTTTTTTGTCTATGTTCGAGGAAAGATAGTTCATTATACTCTATAAATATAACCTAAAGAATATATGTATAAGCAAAACAGAGAGTAAATAGAAGAATAGATATAGATATAATAGAATGATATAATAGAATTTTTAATATCAAAATGTAAATTCTATTAATAAATTAAAAAAATTTAATTTTTACTAAGAAAATGGAAACATTTATTTGAAAATTTATATCTAAGGGTTCCTAATTTTGCTAATCCGCTATTTTGGATCCGCCATGCTATTTTGAATTCTTAAATATTGACTCCAAAATCTTTATCAGGAACCCAAAAAACCATTAAATGCAATATTTCATAAGAATAGAAAAGTTATAGGGATATTTTCCAATTTCTGATTAAGCATAGGGGTTGTTCTAAGATTAGGGTTAGGAGCTAAAAACTGAAACTGGTGCACTTGAAAAAATTTATAATTGTACAACAATACTTGTAAAAAAAATTTTTTTTTACTTTTCACTCTAGTTTTATATAACAAATAAAAATAGGGGTAGCTTTGGGGTTGATGATGGACTTTAAAATTCTCTTAGATTGTATTTGACGCTTTTAAAAAACTTTTGGACAATTTTCAAAAGGAAATTCATCATTTTTCTTTATTTTTTAAAAATTTTTTGAGGGGTTTCAATATAAATCTCGTTTTTACCTATAAAAACCGTATATAAAATTAACGTGAAAAAAGCCACAGGTAAGGGTATCTTTTTTTAGCTCTATTTTCCGAAAATGATTGACTCGTTTATTAACATTTTGTTTATCACGACTTGCAATTTTACTATTATCTGAAATAAGAGGGAAATGACATAAGCAATTATTTAAAAACATTGTCTGTAAATGTTCTCTCATTACTGCATGATTATATACTACACTTTCAGGTTTAACATTACAATATACAGAAGTTGCAAAAGCAATTGCATAAACACCACAATCCACACAATTAGGTTGTTTTTGAACAATGGGAAAAAGTACATTAGGTCTAAACGGATATAATCTAGCTAGATATTGACTTTGATCATTGTTTAAAAATTTATTATTCATGCTGTCATAAACAAAGACAATATTTGAATCATAGTTAGTACAAATCCAGTGACCTTTTTTTTTTGAACCACTGAATAGGATTTGAATATGTTTCTTATCTTTTCTAATGCGTTTAACTTCATCCAACATTTGTAAATAACCCACATTTTTCATTTGAAAATGACCACCAGAATCGACTTCTAATAGTTCTTAAAATTTGTAAATATGGTTATCAGTAAGCATTTCTCCTTGAATAAGAATGTTTTGATCTATCTCATCTAAATTAAAATACATTCTATCTTTTCCAAAATCTTTAATATTTTTCTCCTTTTCCTCATGTTTTACATATTCAATTATTTTTGTTTCATTGTCTAAGCCAGAATCATTTTTTATATTTTATATATTGCTATTTACAATTCTACTATTATCCGAATTAATAGGAAAATGACATAAGCAATTTCTTAAAAACATGTCTGTAAATGTTCTCTCTGTTATGGGAGAATTATTAATTTAGTCTCAGCTCAATAAAATAATTATTTTGTAGAGCTGGGACTGGCCAAGGCTAGGCAAGAAATACCTGATGGCGACGGGAATCTGACACCCTGATAAGCAGGCTGTGTCAGCTTCCGGTGGCGAGACTCACGACTTGGCCTTGGTCGAAATAAGAAAATATAATTCTAGCCGAGAATAATTATTCTCGGTTTGAATTTAGAAAATTTGATGCATCCTAAGGTGAATTGCGCGAGGGTTGTCTGCGGTAGCGAAACCATTCGCTGTGATTGCGAATATTTCGCTGTCGCGGCCAACCCTCCTTTTATGGCTTGGTGACTGCTCTGGGGTTGCCGTTGGGCCACTTTTATTATGAACAATTGCTATTGGACTAAAATAGCAATTGGATATATTGTTTTCTTTTCCTTTTAGGATGGTTACATTGTGGGAATTAACGGGTAATGTGTTATTGCCGTAAAATTTGTAACTAGCGTTGCTATTGAAATCAATAGCAACCAATGGTTATTTTTATTTTTGAGTTATAATGACTAAGTTGCTTTATTTACAACAATGGCAATAAGCGTGCCATTGCTTTTCCTACTGTCATTATTATTACCAACTGCTATTGAAATCAATAGCAACAGATAATTAATTTTTCTTAAACCATATTAATTAAATTACGTTGTTGCTACAACGGCAATAGATGCGCCATTGTCTTAAGTTTCGTGCTATTGGTGATTGCTATTGAAATCAATAGCAACTATGTAAATCGCTTCTCAAAATTATTTTAATGAAGAACAATAGCAGCTGATGTGCTATTGCCCTAATTTTCTACAATTGGCGACTGCTATTGAGATCAATAGCAACCAATGGTTATTTTTATTTTTAGGTTATAATTACTAAGTTGCTTTATTTACAACAATGGCAATAAGCGTGCTATTGCTTTTCCTACTGTCATTATTATTACCAACTGCTATTGAAATCAATAGCAACAGATAATTAATTTTTCTTAAACCATATTAATTAAATTACGTTGTTGCTACAATGGCAATAGATGCGCCATTGTCTTAAGTTTCGTGCTATTGGTGATTGCTGTTGAAATCAATAGCAACTATGTAAATCGCTTCGCAAAATTATTTTAATGAAGAACAATAGCAGCTGATGTGCTATTGCCCTAATTTTCTACAATTGGCAACTGCTATTGAGATCAATAGCAACCAATGGTTATTTTTATTTTTAAGTTATAGTTACTAATTTGCGTTTTGAGTTTAAACTTAAGATTTAAATCTAAAAAGAGAATTTTGCTCCTGTGTGACATAAATAGTAAATGTATGGGTTAGGATGTGTGTGTGTGGATTTTTGCTGGCATGTGTGCGGGTGCAAATCCATTTGATGCTGGCTGGACGCAGGTACACCCACGGCAGGACTCCGCCCGCTTGATTGGTTTCTTGACGCCTCGCGGGGGGGGGGGGGGACAATTAGCGACCGTAACTCCTCCCGTATGAACTTGATGACTCCTTCAACCACCTTCTCCCACCCCCTTCAAAAATACATGCCCTCGAACGAATTGTTTTAAGAACTAATTCGATTTTAACATTATTGATTGTTCCTGACAATCGATTATTGAACTGGCATCGATCCTTGAGCCACCCCTGTGGGACTTCTGTTGTTACCGATGATTATTGATATAATCGATATCGTTGTTAATGTGAAGTTGCCAATGTTATTATTGAACTCTGTCAGGACCGATATTCTCGGTTCAATCATTATTGGGCGGTTTCAATCGATGCCAGGAGGATCGATCGTTGTGATTACGATCGATCGAACATAAGTAAATTTTATAATAATTGCAAATAATTTGGCATTCGTTCCCAGGCTAGAGCGGATGTCAAAAATCCGTCTCAGCAGATTCAACCTTGCAACGCCCCTTGATGAAATCCTAACCCGTTTCCCGTTTCCACGATTCAACAAAATTTTCCCACCCAAGGTTCCTACCGAAGGAGAAGTTATGAGATCGAAGAACATCAAATCTTGCAGTACAACTTTCCAGTTCTTCTGATCAACACCTCTCCTGGTCCTTACCTGGTAGAGCTATTGATTTTTAAATTCGGAAACGCCGCGACCAAGCCCGTCCGCGAGTCGGAACCCGGCTTCCATACTTGTGAAAAATACAAGGGAGGTACGGGCGGACGAAAAATTCAATTAAATCTTCAAGCCGACGGAGTACCTGGGGAAGCTGATCTGGGGAATTTTGTCAATTTCAAATTTTGCCAACGTTGTCCCAGGACCGGCCAGTCCGTACGAGAGAGTACCTGCGCCGCACCAGACCAGTGGTTTGCCCCCGCACCCTGTTAAGAACAATTTAAACACACAGGTGTTTAACTACGAAATCTCGCCCGTCGGGAAGTGCATCGAGTGCAATTGTTCCGACGGTAAGTGTAAGTGCGAGTGATTCTTGTCAAAGGATTACGTTTTCGAGGTTCACGGTAGGGAGAGTCCAATTAAATTGTAAAAACCATTTCCATTTTTGTAAATGTTAAATTCAAGAATTTAATTTCAATAAATTCTCATAAATTTAGAATGAAGAAAATTACTGTTGTTTTATTAAAACATTAGAGTTTTGTACTCCTTTTTTTTTATTAAAATTTTTAACTTCAAGTAAATCCATTTTTGATTGGCTGACACTCACATCGAGATAACGATCCCGCAAAAATTTTAAACAGGTTTGAAATTCTGATTTCAAACCTGGCAGCTTGGTGCCTCCAGGACCAGAAACACAGCAACGAGACATTTCGAGGTTCGGATCCCTAAAAAGACCGTTCTTCTCGAATTGAAATTCTGGGCACACTACCTCCCCTTTTTATTGGATTACATTCAATCTAATTAGAATTTTCTGGTTCGTAACACTCTCATTATTGCATGATTTCATACTACACTTTCAGGTTTAACATTACAATATACAGAAGTTGCAAAAGCAATTGCATAAACACAACAATCCACATAATTGGGTTGTTTTTGAACAGTGGGAAAAACTACATTAGGTCTAAACGGATATAATCTAGCTAGATATTGAAATTGATCATTATTTAAAAATTTATTATTCATGCTGTCATAAACAAAGAGAGTATTTGAATCATAGTAAGTACAAATCCAGTGACCTTTTTTTTTTGAACCACTGAATAGGATTTGAATGTTTCTTATCTTTTCTAATGGGTTTAACTTCATCCAACATTCGTAAATAACCAACATTTTGCATTTGAAAATGACCACCAGAACCGACTTCTAATAGTTCTTGAAATTTGTCTGGCCAGACCAGTAATTTTGTCCAATAATTTAATGGTTCAGCCAATTAAATACTAAAATAAGAGTTTATTTATTTATTTATTTATTTAGGAACATAAACGGGCACATAAAGCCCTTTACAATATATATAAAAAAAAAGATACAAGATTAAACATTTACTATAATTTGTTAACATTAAGCCGCATTATTAGCATTGAATAGTTTACTTTTGAACATATCATTAAAAGTTTCTAAAGAAACACCAAACAATAATAATCTATTTAAGACAAATATTCACGTAATACTAATTACAGATTATTAACAACATTAAGTTGAACGAAAAACGATCAAATTTAATACAGAATTGAGTATCTCAGAAGACCTATCGTAATAGCGACTAAAATTATGTTTTTTTGTAGTTAAAGTACGAATTGTTTTTCCTTCTGTATTTTCATGCTGGATCACCAATTTTTAACTATATAAAGTGAAACCCCTCTCTCTCATCTAATATAAATAGTATAAAATAATAAAAGTATCATTCGGATAAGACGTACTGCCCTCTAAAATATTGTAAAAAACTTATATTTATCCAGAGAGCTGTTGTGAAAAGCACAAATAATCACTGTATAAAAGTAGAGTTTTGGATTAATAAAAAAAAGGTTTAATTAGATAATTATTAGTCAGGATCGAAGTACAATTTAAAAAAGGACTTCGCTGCAATTAGAACTCCACCGCCAATTTGTTGTCTGCTTGATAAAGAGCATCTGTTAAATCTAAGGACGTCAAAGTCATGAAATCTGAGTTCAGAAGAAAAGATGACACTGTGTTGCCAAGTTTCTGTGAGAATAAAATGTTGGAGAATAAAAGCGGCAGATTAGTTCTCAGCTGTTGTAGTATGGTGCGTACGCCCCTGAAGTTCTAGTAGTAACAGCTGATCGGTAGAGAATCCCGATGAGGAGACGGAGCAGAGAGATTGTCAATGACTGATGATCCATTGTACTTACGCAGAGCCTGCTCTACTTGCGCATTGCTAGTTAGTGGGCTGAGTTGATTCGCGTTATGACAGGACAGCCGTTGCTATACGCAATTTTAATGTTTGTCTCTCCCCCTTTGCGTCGAAGTTCTAGCTGGTCCTTCAGGATTCTGAGCTCCTTCAGTTGAGACTTCGTCCTGTCGAAAGAGATCCATAGATCCTTCATAGGTGGGTGTTGGTTGTTCTTTTTGAGTGATAGAAATGAGTGGTGGAAATCGTGGGCAAGATGTTGAGCGTTGAAAATTAATTTCAGTGGGCGTGGTCTCGTTCGTTTCTGCGAGGGCAAACCAATTCTTATCACTTTAACGTCATCAAAATGATCTGCCGGAATAGCACTACTTAGAGAATCAACAACTTGCTGTTTTGAATAGATATTTTCAGCGTTTATACTCGTGAAAGTTACATCATGCTCCTTTATGACAAATAGAATTAAATTATTTCTCTTAGCATTGAGTATCCGATTCCTCTTTTGACGAAGACATGCTTTAAATTTTAAGTTCTAGCTCCGCAAGTTTACCTTCGAGAATTAGAGTTTAATATTTTACTACCAAATTATTATGATGATCAGAAAGTCGAAATCGAAAACTATCGAATATACCTACTAACCAATAAGAGAACACAAAAGGGTCTTACAGTCTGAAGTTAATCACAACGTCCGTTCCTTTTTAGAATAGGATGCTAAAGGTTTAATACCAGAGTTTTATGAAACGATTTATAATAAATCCATTAAATAATTGCAATTGGTTAGTCATTTAGATCCAAATGTTGAACCTTGGATATATATCCTATACTTTATCCTCTAGGAAGCAAGGGTTATAGTATCGACCCAAGCAGCACGTAACATTACATGAAAATCACAGTGATATCATGTTGTAATATTGGTAATATTACGGGATGATATTACTGTGATATGGACGTGATGTTGAAATGTCCGCCTCAAAGTGATATTACAAGTAATATTACAATGATATTGAGGTAATATTACAAGTAATAATGCAGTGATATTGAGGTAATATTACAAATTTATTTGACATTAAATAAATTATTTTAAAAACTTTAGGCTCAGTCGGGGTTCAAACACTCAAGGTTCGACACAGCGCAAATACGCCTTGTACCTCTCGGCCATCTAGCTCTTGGAATGAAGTTCAGAAAATGTTCTTATATTGTACCAAAAATAATTAAAGGTAATACATGAAGAACACTTTCTGAAATACATTTCAAGAGCTGGATGGCCGAGAGGTACAAGGAGTATTTGCGCCTTGTCGAACCTTGAGTGTTCGAACCCCGACTGAGCCCAAAGTTTCTTAAATAATTTATTTAATGTCAAATAAATTTGTAATATTACCTCAATATCACTGCATTATTACTTGTAATATTACCTAAATATCACTGTAATACTATTTTTAATATTACCTAAATATCAATGTAATATTACTTGTAATATTACCTTGAGGCGGACATTTCAATATCACGTCAATATCACAGTAATATCACCCCGTAATATTACCAATATTAAAATATGATATCACTGTAATATTCATGTATTACTAGCGTAATAAACTTCGCTCGCTAACGCTCGCTCGGTGATTATTATTTACTTAATTGCTTATTGATGTGGACATTCTATAAAATGTTAGTGAACTTATTGTTCATTGAATGTTTCATATTTTTTTACAAATTTTTTATATTCTAATAATTTTTATTGTCATATTTTATTATTATAAAAATTTTTAAAAATTAATTATCATATTAAGGGGGGGGGGGAAGTATGGTCACACGGGCGAAAAAATAACCTCTTAAACACCACGTCGTGGGAGTTGGACAACATTGTATAAAAAATATATACATCAAGCGGCACACTTTTCGTTTTGATAACATTTAATTTACCATTTTGAAGTAAACTTTTTGGTACTGTAAATTGTTAACGAAAAGTTAACTAAATGTAATAATCAAAATGTTAACCTCAAGAAGTTAAAAAATAGTTGTCGTTTTTAAGGTAACTTTTTTGGTAATGTAAATTGATAACAAAAAGTTAACTTAACGTAGTAGTCAAAATGTTAACTTTAAAATGTTAAAAAATAGTTATCGAAATTTTGTTAACAAATTGAAAAGTTACAGATGTTAACAAAATGTTATTAAAGAGATACATGCAAAATAGATAACAACTTATGGTTCTCTATAAGATAACATATTCAAGTTGAAATTTTTGTATTGTTAATTTAGTTATTAAAATGATACATACAAAATGGATAACAATTCAAAGGTTATCCATAAGATAACATTTTTAAGTTCACATTTTTGTAATGTTATTTAAGTAATTAAAAAGATTACATTTTACAATCACCATTTGTTAAACGATTTTCTGTTATTATTTTGTTAATTATTTTTTGTTAACTTAACGTTATTTACAAAAGTCAATAGAAATACACATCAAAAGCGCACTGCAGTTATTAAAATGCGTGCGCACATAGTAGATAAGCAAAGCGGGTTCTAACTCACGAAAATCAATCTGCGCATGCGCGAGCGCGGGAGATTTGAATTTCTGCGCAGGTATTAGGGATCCACGCAGAGGATAGAGATCTGCGCAGAAGTCTTTTCGCGTGTAAGATCCACGCAATTTTTTGCAAGTTTCGACGCGTGTCACGTGTCACATTCTTTTGTTTGGATAGGTATTTAATATAATATGTTATCTGTGGAATTTTTAAAGATTTATGATTTGTATATAATAATATAGAATGTTTTAAGATTGTCAAATAATTTTTTGCCAATTATGAGGTAGGTATTTTATCTGAGGAATGTTATGGTTAGTATCATGTTTCGCGATTACGCAAGGTTCGACACGCGTGTCTTTGTTTCGGCAATTATGAGGTAGGTATTTTATCTGAGGAATTTGTCTCGCGATTGCATCATGCAGATTTACCTTGTGATCTTTTCTATATTTTAATTAGTATGCAAAAATTAGTTGTGCTGTGATGATCGAGCAGTGACAATAAAGTTTTTAAGTTTTTTAAATTCAGTTTTTAAAAATTGGCAACACTCTATAACAAAAACTATAAAAAAGTGGAACATTGCTAAAAAAAATCAGTCTTCATCGAACCGTTGTTGAGTAAGGTTGTTGTGCATTTTTTACTCTTGCATCGCCAAAATCATTAAAAATGATTTCAAATAAAGAGATGGTTAATATGTTAAGAAAAAATTATGAAATTTATAAGAATGAACAAAATTTAAATTTTAATGAATGTGAGCAATTATGTAAACAGGGATTGAATATCACCACAATATAAAATAAAACGATTATTGTAAACAAACTTTGAAGTTAGTTTGAAATATACCCAAAACACAGCTCTGCAGGGGGGACAATAGGAGAGGAAACCGACGAGGATGAGGAACCACGACAATCCTAGTCAACCTGGCACGGTTGACACCTGGTGAAATCGCACTGGTACACGAAAGGCGTAGAAGTTCTGCGTCCAGAAGTTGGCATGGGCCCACCGGTAACCCGGAGAAGGCTCGGACTCGGAACATGGCCAAGGACCCGAGAAACCAACAGCCAGATTGTTGGAAAACTGGCAAAGTGTCGAAATTGTCAACAATCACGGCACCAGGATTGTTGACATATCGAGGCAGACGACACTGATACTTTGGGCAAAGGGCGCTAGGCGACAGCACCTCCCGGCAAGCGGAACAGCGACAGCGGGAAGGCGACGAACCACTAATCAGAGCAGCCCGCGCACGATCAGGTAGCCAATGACATCGCGCGTATTAGCTCTGGGAGAAATTCAGGCACTAGGGGAATTTCTCCAGTCCCAGCTTCAGTGTGTGTCGACAACCGAGATCAAAAGTAGTGAAAACGTTCTTTGAAACTTTTCTCGTCGACGTTTGGAGCCCAGGTCTAGTCGAAGGTGTCCGGACGAGCCATCACCTAGAGATACAAACTGACATTCGCGATGGACGATTGGGGTGACCTAATGGAGAAGTTACGAGGTTAGTTCCCGACGATATTCCTGAGTGCGGGTCCAGCGGAAGCCGCCGTGCCCGACACGTCCTCCGGTAGAGCTGTGCCGAGGGGAAACAAAGTGTGATAGGAACCATATCGTACATTTTCTTATATTAATTAAAGATAAAGATTTAATCTAATTTGTTTCTTTATTTGTTAGTTTAATTAGTTCAGTGAAACACTCTCTCTCTCAGCTCGTTCTCCCTCTGAGAACCGAGTCTCACAAACTGCAAAGCCACGCGGGTCAGGCGGGTAACCGCCACAGTTCGTTTCTCTTTTCAGCTCGCGGAGCCCGGGTGAAGGAAGTTTCACCTGGCACCTGGATTAACCCGGAGGTTAACCCAAACTAATAAAAAACGGTCTTCGCGGGTCGCCTGTTAGCTGGAAGAGCATAGCTGACAGGTTCTCATTGTGGTTCCCAAGGGTCGGAAAGACGGCTGGAACCGCCATCTTGCGAACCACAGTAAGTAAAACTAAAAATATTAAGAATATTTAAACCGTTTAAGATTATTTATTTAACGAGACAGAATCCTCGTTACAATGACGCCCAACCTATGGGCCTGAGAGAGAGAGAGAAAGAGCTAGGTACTCGGCACGGCCTGCTAACACACACGCAAGGCTTTTGAAAATTTAATTGTTTCCTTAGGTTTTAAATTTTCAACTGGGAAAATATTGAAGTTTTGAGTTGTTCCAGTGGTTCTCAAAAATTTCAATATGATGTATTAAATTGATCTACTGTTTATTTATTTCTTTAATGTGATGTGCTCTAAATGTTGTTTAATTATTTTTTAAATGATTTTGTAGCTGGCTCTGCTTGTTTTCTTTTGAATTATTTTTGCAAAAATAACCTGTACCGTTCCCTACCACCTAACCCCCTTCAAGAAAAAGTGACAGGTCGCGGAAGATGTTTGCTGCTTATGGCGATTCCGTGTTGCAAAAATCCTAGGAGCTTTCTGTGAATACTCCTCAAACATTTAAGTGTTTTTATTTCGATTTTTCGGCAGTTTTAAAAATTAAATTCAGTGAAAAAGTGGTTGTTTTCGAGGTTACCCACGTGGTGAAAACTTTCCGGAAAGTTACCGAGAGTCACGCGGAAATTTACCAGGTTCTAGGGGAAACCTAGGGATTTTTGAAATCGAGTTCGTTTTTCTTGGGTTACCGAGCGTGGGCTGAAAAGTTTCGAAAGTGACCGCGGAAATATAACCGGAGCTGGAAATTTACCGCGAATTTGTGAAATTATTGAGAATTGTGGTAAATTTGAATTTTTTTTTATGAAATCGAGTGTGGTTGAGTTAGTTAATCTCAATTAAATGCTATTTAACCTCGATTTTGAAAATTTACGATAATTTAACCTCGCTTAACGGCTAAATAACCACGGTTTGGAGTTTTTCACCCGGCTTTGTAAATTTCCGAGGTAATTTCCGAAATAAATGGTCATTTTGGAAATTTAACCACTTTTTGAGAAAATTTAAGATCCTTTAGGGTTATTTAACCCCATCAGTGGAAAGTTAACCTGATTTCGCGAAATTTCGAAAGGGAAAGCACGGTTATGAAAGTTTAGCTCGGTTTCGAAATTGACCAAGGTAATTTATGAAATTAAAGGTAATTTTGGAAATTTAACAAGGTTTCGGGAAGATTTACGGTTATTTAAGGTAATTTAACCTCAATATTGGAAATTTTACCCCAATTTCAAAAATTTTACCCGATTTTCGAGAAAGTTAGGATAACTTCAGATTTTCTTGGATTTTCGAGAATTTAACCGTGTTTTACGGAAGTCACGTGGAATTACGAAGGCACTTGAGGAAACGTAACCTCAAATTAACAGGGAAAAATGGAGTCACACGACCAGTCAGGCGGGGACGGTAATAACCACGAACAGAGGGAGGGGGACAACGGTTCCGGAAAACCCCCCTCTACCGGCGGACCCCCACCTCATCGCGAAACACAGAATAGCGTTGGGGATAAGTTAATGAGACGGTTCTCTCAACTCTCAATGGAAGAAATCATGTCTCAAGTCCCAAACTGGCTCACGAGGTTTACGGAAGTCCAGTTAAGAGAGACAGTGATAGAATACGGTTTATGCGCAGATGGCTCGCCGGAAGTAATGCGCAGTCGGTTAGAGCGCTTCCTTTTCCGGAAGGCGGGCGATGAGACGGTACCATGGGGCCCGGAAGACGAGGCCCTGACCGAGGATTCTCCCTCCTATGAACAGAGATGGTCCACCTACCGGGACAGCGGCCATGAAAGGAGTGGGGGTGATCACGACTCCCCAAGCAGCAACGTGGATAGGGAGTTCCTATTTGAAAGCCCAAAGGATACGGTGAACGGACAGGGTAATGCGGGGGCGGGAAAGAAGCCGTTTAGTTTTGCCCCACCCCAATTCCAGACCACTACCACAGATAATGGGGGCCCCTCATATCCGAACGTGAATACTATGCCAAGGGGAAGGACAAATGAATACGGTCAACTAGGTCCCGTCGGAGACGACCCACTGAACCCAGCTTCCTTGTTAGAATTAATTCGGGGCCAACAAGTGTTAATCGTGGAGCTTAAAGAAGCTGTAGTGAAGCTTCAAGCGGAGGCTCAAAAGCCCCCAACGAACCAAGCCCCTCAACAGACGCCGCGTCCGACCCAGGGCGGTATAAGGGCCGCGGAGGGGGGACGTGGTGGAATATTAGGCGATACTTGGGATCCGAGAACGTTCCCAAGCTCACGATGGTCAACAGGGGTACCAACGGTAACGATAGCCCCTCCAATAGTATCCACGGCGTCGATCCAGTCCTCGTACACTCAGTCCGGTGGGCTCACGTGGAGCCAAGAGAGAAAAAGGCGCGAGCAGGGTGGGGGAAATATGCCGACAACAATGCACACAACATCGGGACTGCCCACAACGACACCGGGATGGCAGCCTCCGTACGGTTCTCATAATAACCCCTTCAACCTATTCACACAGGCTGATCCGACTTCGGCAGCTAGAAAAGGTTGGAGAAACGAAGCTCAGAGTGGGGGGGAAGCCCAAGAAAGATTTTCTCGGATTGCTACGTCACTAGGGTTACCGAGACACCAAACAGAGGCGTGCTTCCCACCATCCGATCAACAGGGCTTCCGGCAAGAACCTAGAGACACCGGGGTCAATTATGAGAATTCTTGGGGACACGCGAATCTTGGGCCTGACGAATTCACGCGAAGGACCAGGGAAGAGTACCAAAATATTTTTGGATCGGCGAATCTCGGGCCGGACGAATTTAACAGAAGGGCTAGAGACTTTTATTCGAACTTTTTCGGATTCGATACTCAGGGCCCGCCCCAAGGAATACAAGATTTCCAAAGCGGTCCAGGTAACCAGCAAAGTGGATTTCCGTTTTCCACGGCTGGACCGCAGAGCAGTCAAAGGCCTATGAGCTCTAACCCACACGACTCAGCGAATTTCGGTGGTGGAAGGAGTGGGAGACAGAGTTCCTACAGACCTCAAAATCCACCACGCGATGTCATAAAAGTCGTGGGAAGTTGGAAGCTTAAATTCAAAGGAGAAAGGGGCGAGAATCTTGACCAGTTCCTATGGAGAGTCGAAGAAGGTAAGGCAGGGGCCTACCTTTCCGACGAGGAACTGTTGCTCGCCATGCCCTTCCTCCTTGATGGAATGGCCTACCACTGGTTCCGTCAGAACAAAGGCAGGTGGACCAGTTGGGACCAATTCAAGCTTCATTTCCAAACGAGGTTTGGAAATACGTCGTTCCAAGAGAAGCTTGAAGAGGAAATACTGCTCAGGAAACAAGGGGCAGAGGAACCGGCCATGGACTTCCTTACGTGCATGTACGGATTATTTCAGTTGTCAACCGTACCGGTACCGGTAGAGAAACAACTGAACCGTATTTACGAAAATTTAAAGCCCGAATTCCGCCGGGCGATCCCAAGGTATAATTTCGCTGATTATAATGGACTTGCCGTACTGGCCGGACAGTATGAGAGAGTCGCAAAGACTCTCAACAATCATACACCCCCTCCACCCCCCGAAAAGTCGCTGATACCCGACTTTGCGTACAGGGGAAAACCATCGGCTGCAAAAAAGGCTCCAACGGTAGCAGCAATGGCGGAGAAACCGGTTCCAGACACTTGGGCAGAAAAATTTGCGGAGTTGTCAAAGAAATTTGACACCGCAATAGCTGCGATAGGTACTGCGAACGCAGCCAAGCCACAAGCCCAAACAAAGTCTGGGGGAACCAATCAGACTCCGAGAAAGGCCCCCCCAAATCAGAAGGGCAACAAGAAACAAGGCCCACCACCCAAGAAGCAGGATAATGCACAACCGGGAACTTCCTCAGAACCCGTGGAGGAAAAAGTCGTTGTGTGTCATAATTGCAAGCAAGAGGGACATTACCAAAGAGGTTGCCCCAAGCCGCGCATAAAGGACTATTGTATGCGATGTGGCAAGGACGGGGTGAATACGAAGTCCTGCAAGGATTGTCCGGGAAACCAGCGTCGGGAGAGCCAATAGGGGTCACCCCTCTCCCCTCGAAGACGTTGACGACCCCCTCAGATAAACAGGTGTCTTCCTTAGACCTGGGATCGGAACCAGTGTTATCCCAGGTAACGAGCGAAGCACCTAGCAACCAGTCGAGTACAAGATTCAGACGACACTCGACTGAGCACTGAGGAAAAATCCGAAACAATCCCGCAGGAGGTAATGCCTCAGGATGAAACATCCTTTCCACCCGACAACGCCCAACCATCAACATCGAGCCAAAATGGTACACGAAACAAGGACGCCATTTTGGTAAACGATCGAGTTATAGGTAAAGACGGAAAGGATCCTTGGAAGTCAAATCAGGTAATTCTGGCAATACTGAGGTCCCGTGACTTGCCAGAGACTACACCTGAGCCAAGGTCATCCAGACCACTTAAATTAAGGGTAACAGAGCCACCAGTGGAGGACGAAGGCTTTACCTTGCGAGCCTTTACGACTGCACGGATAGGTAACACGCCGAATGTCCAGGCCTGAATTGATGGTGGTGCCTCTCGAACGGTAATGGGAGACATTGGCTTGGCAATAGCCAAACGATACCAAGCAACCTTAGAGCAGACGCCTGGTAGGGGTGTTGAAACCGCAGACGGTACCGTTCGACCAGTACAAGCAAGCTGTCTCCTGCCCATCGAGATAGACCAAGTATCCCGAATGATGAGAGTCCAAATAGTTCCAGGAATGGGCGAACAGGTTTTCTTAGGAATGGACTTCATTCACACATTCGGGATAGTTCATGATGGCAAAAAAAGAGCTTGGCATATGTCGGACTACCCGGAAGTAGTCCACCACTATGCCAAAACGGGAGAGGAGGAGGTAAGAGACGCTTCGGGCGAGTTGTTGAACATCAGCTCGGTCTGTGGACTCAGGCAAATCTCAGATATTGAGAGGTCCGAGCTGGATGAACTCGTCACGAAAGTAATAAGACCGCCCCCTCCCACCCTCCCAGCAACAGATCGAATTGTCCATAGTATTGACGTTCAGGGCCACCCGCCGATAAAGCAACGCTACTATCGGGGGTCTCCTAAGGTCCTGAAAGCGATGCAAGAAGAAACGTCAAGACTATTGGCCGAGGGGATAATAGAACCGTCTAAGAGCGGATGGTCCAGCCCGGTGGTCATGGTTAGAAAATCGGATGGTACATACCGATTCTGTGTTGACTACCGGAAACTGAACAAAGTGGCAAAGAAGGACGCCTATCCCCTCCCCAAAATGGACATGATTCTGGAACAGCTCCGAGCTGCCAAATACATAACGACATTGGACTTGAAGTGGGGATACCACCAAATACCGATGGCAGAAGACAGCAAAGAGTACACTGCCTTTACAGTCCCGGGAATGGGCTTGTTTCATTTTAATAGGATGCCTTTCGGACTGTCGGGTGCCCCAGCGACATTTCAGAGACTCGTAGATTTACACTCATAGGCCCCGAGATGGAACCGAACGTTTACGCTTACCTCGATGACATTGTTATCGTAAACGAGACCTTCGAAGAGCACAAGGACTGGATCGCGAGAATCACAGAGAGATTACAGGGAGCGGGACTTACGATTAATCCGCAAAATGCGAATTCGGTAGAAAAACCGTCCGGTATTTACGGTCATTACTGACCATAGTTCGTTGCGCTGGCTTCACAATCTGCATAATCCAACCGGTCGACTGGCCAGGTGGGCCCTAGACCTCCTCGAGTATGACTTTGACGTCATGTGCCGAAAAGGCTCAGAACATTTAGTCCCTGACGCCCTATCTCGGATGTACGAGGAGGAGGCAGCCTTACCGATAGCGGCCTTAGACCCGGTCATGGACGATTGGTACCGCCAGCGACTTCGAGAAGTGCAGGAAACCCCCAGAAAGTTCAATGGCTGAAAAGTCACAGACGGTCTGTTGTATCGCTTTCGCCCAAATCCGCTAATTGACTCAGTGATCGACGATCTTGATGCGTGGAAACTAGTGGTACCTCACGAACGAAGACAGGAAGTCTTAGAAGAGGTCCACACTGACCCACAAGCCGCGCATCTTGGAATTGACAAGACATACCGGAGAGCCTCGAACCAATATTATTGGCCAGGAATGTTCCGTGACATAAAATCTTGGGTTCGCACGGGCGACACGTGCCAACGAATCAAAGTTGATCAGCGTCCACCAGCTGGTCTGATGACCCGCCGTGTCGTAGAGCAACCATGGCAAGTCGTAGCAACAGATGTCATGGGACCCTGGCCAAAAACGTCACTTGGCTTTGAATATCTCGTAGTCTTCGAGGACCTATTCACAAAGCGGATAGAGATAGCACCGATGAGAAAAGCCAAGGCAGAGACAATAATAAAAGCGTTCGAGGAATACATCCTGTATCGTTGGGGAGCGCCGGAAATACTGGTGTCGGATAATGGTACCGAATATGTCAACCATGCGTTTCAGGAGTTGACAGAAACATACGGCATCCGACATTCATTCACACCAGTCTACCACCCGCAGGCGGATCCGGTAGAAAGGGTGAACCGTGTCCTCAAAACGATGATCTCCGCGTATGTCAACAAGAATCACCGGACTTGGGACGTGTACCTAAAAGACCTCAGATTCGCGTACAACACGGCGGTGCACAGCACGACAGGTGTTAGCCCCGCGTGTCTGAATACAGCTAGGGAACCACGTCCGCACAACAACCTGCGTCGGAGAGCAGAAGAACCGACAGATCTGCCTCCACCAGATCGTGACGTATGGCAAGACAGAATGCTGCGCCTTAAGGAGCTACAGGACCTCGTGACGCTCCATCATGACGAAGTGTTCGGACGCCAGAAACGTAACTACGATAAGCGGCGTCGTCACGCAACCTTCGAAGTAGGGGAAAAAGTTATGCGTAAAGGGGAAGTCGTGTCGTCAGGGCGTAAGGGAATCACGAAAAGCTTCGGAGGTAAAAACCAGGGACCGTACGTAATCGTTCGCGTTGTTGGGCCATCTGTTTACGAGATAGGAACCGAAAACGGGCGGTTAATAGGTAGGTTCCCGGTCAAACTCCTTGTCCCTTACCGGGACCAAGAACCTAGAGAGGGGGAGGAGGGTGAGATCCTAAGACCCGAAGACACCCCTTCAACTAGTAATCCCTAAACCCTTACCATAGAGCCAAAGAAAAAAAAAGAGAGACGTCGACAGTAACTCTAGGCTACGTAGCAAACGAATATAACCTTTTTCCTAACACAGAGACATTCTTCTCTACAGCTGAGGAAGAATATTACGCCGAAAGAGCAAGGCGCACGGCGGGAGCGAGGGCAGCCATCCGAAGAGCCCTTCAGGAGCTGGACCAAGCGGAGAGGAAAACGCTGGAAGGCCACCAATGGCCAATAGAAGGGACGACCGACCAGTAACCCAAAGGCCGGCGTGGGATTCCCCCATGCAGAGGAGATTGGGACAGGTAGCCCGAGAAACCCAGCGAGCTCCAACTCCAGAAGACGAGGTCTCTCGGGGAAATGCCAATCCCCAACAGGAGGCTCAACAGCGGAAATCCGCCAGACCGCCAAAATACATAAGAGACCGAGAGCGTAGGCAACGTGAGTGCGCTGAAGCCGCAGCACGAGGACAACAAGAAGCCCAACAAGACCGCAAAAACAGGGAAAAGGAAGAGGCCAGACAGATCCTCCAAGCCAGGCGCGAAAAAGAGGCGAGGGAAGCCTGGCAGGCTCGCCAGGAATACCTCCAAGAGCTCGCGGATAGGGAAGAGATCGAGGAACGGCGTCGAAGACGGGCAGAACGCCGTCAGGAGGAAGAAGCAAGGCGGCAAGAAGAAGAGCGCACCGCTGAAGAAGAAGCTTTCTTGGAACAAGAATGTACTGACCGGGAAAGGGAGGACGCCCCGTGGTATAACCCAAATCTCGAGGCAGACAGGGTAGGCATACCTCCACCACTGAGGCCAAGGTTTTGCCGTCGTTGCCACGAGCGCGGGCATTGGGAAAAATTCTGCCCGAATAACAAACGAGGGTAAGAAAGACGTCCGAAAGGTTCGGCCATGAATCCTGGCAAAGCAGCAGGAAGAAACCAACACCCGGCAAGAAAGTATTATTTAATTTCTGCTTTACTAACGGAACAACTTGTCGGGTTGAGGTTGGAGAAAGAACAACGTACCGCCAAACCTTGTTTTTTTTGGTTGATATATGTAATCCTTCGTTTAATTTGTTTAGTAGAAGAGCCTCGTGTTCCAGAGGACCTAGGCTCATATATTTTTTTTATTATTATTATTTTATTTTTTTCTATTTCTTTTTCATCTATTACCCCGATGAACGGGAAAAATGTTATTTAGAGAAAACTTTTGGTTAAGACCTGTAATAAAAGTGAGTAATTTTACAGAAAATCGTTTCCACTCGGTTTGATTTTCCTTTAAAAATTTCCTTCTGATTTTACCTCGAAAAATCCCTTTAATTGGGGGGCGTGGGTAACTGGAAAGACAACCCGTCGCGGTAAGCTAATGTCTCATCCCACAAATTATGTTTCGTCGAGAGGTAAAAGTGGGAGAAACCTCCTAGGATACACTCAATTCTTCAAACACCTCCCCACCAACCCAATGGGCAAGACCAATAGGGGGTAGACAGAACGGTCCAGGTTAAGAGTAGGGACTAAAGGTAAGCAAGGGCCAGAGGGGACAGAGAAGCCTTGGGTGTGGAAAATAGGAGGCAGTCGGACCGGAGAGGGTGGAAGCTGACTCGTGGGCGGAAGGGCTCGGGAACCAGCCGGAACGCACATAGATTTCATTCGATTCACTTGAACTAGAACGGATAGGCTTCGTCTAGGTCCGGGGAAGTTGTAACGGGGATTTTGAATAAATCAACCGTGATGTAAACAGCTTACCTGAGCATCGACGAAGCCAAACCGAAACAGAGTTAAATTCCCGGTCGCGACCCCAGAAATACCCGGTTTTCGACACACACTCCACCACAATATAAAATAAAACGATTATTGTAAACAAACTTTGAAGTTAGTTTGAAATATACCCAAAACACAGCTCTGCAGGGGGACAATAGGAGAGGAAACCGACGAGGATGAGGAACCACGACAATCCTAGTCAACCTGGCACGGTTGACACCTGGTGAAATCGCACTGGTACACGAAAGGCGTAGAAGTTCTGCGTCCAGAAGTTGTCATGGGCCCACCGGTAACCCGGAGAAGGCTCGGACTCGGAACATGGCCAAGGACCCGAGAAACCAACAGCCAGATTGTTGGAAAACTGGCAAAGTGGCGAAATTGTCAACAATCACGGCACCAGGATTGTTGACATATCGAGGCAGACGACACTGATACTTTGGGCAAAGGGCGCTAGGCGACAGCACCTCCCGGCAAGCGGAACAGCGACAGCGGGAAGGCGACGAACCACCAATCAGAGCAGCCCGCGCACGATCAGGTAGCCAATGACATCGCGCGTATTAGCTCTGGGAGAAATTCAGGCACTAGGGGAATTTCTCCAGTCCCAGCTTCAGTGTGTGTCGACAACCGAGATCAAAAGTAGTGAAAACGTTCTTTGAAACTTTTCTCGTCGACGTTTGGAGCCCAGGTCTAGTCGAAGGTGTCCGGACGAGCCATCACCTAGAGATACAAACTGACATTCGCGATGGACGATTGGGGTGACCTAATGGAGAAGTTACGAGGTTAGTTCCCGACGATATTCCTGAGTGCGGGTCCAGCGGAAGCCGCCGTGCCCGACACGTCCTCCGGTAGAGCTGTGCCGAGGGGAAACAAAGTGTGATAGGAACCATATCGTACATTTTCTTATATTAATTAAAGATAAAGATTTAATCTAATTTGTTTCTTTATTTGTTAGTTTAATTAGTTCAGTGAAACACTCTCTCTCTCAGCTCGTTCTCCCTCTGAGAACCGAGTCTCACAAACTGCAAAGCCACGCGGGTCAGGCGGGTAACCGCCACAGTTCGTTTCTCTTTTCAGCTCGCGGAGCCCGGGTGAAGGAAGTTTCACCTGGCGCCTGGATTAACCCGGAGGTTAACCCAAACTAATAAAAAACGGTCTTCGCGGGTCGCCTGTTAGCTGGAAGAGCATAGCTGACAGGTTCTCATTGTGGTTCCCAAGGGTCGGAAAGACGGCTGGAACCGCCATCTTGCGAACCACAGTAAGTAAAACTAAAAATATTAAGAATATTTAAACCGTTTAAGATTATTTATTTAACGAGACAGAATCCTCGTTACAATGACGCCCAACCTATGGGCCTGAGAGAGAGAGAGAAAGAGCTAGGTACTCGGCACGGCCTGCTAACACACACGCAAGGCTTTTGAAAATTTAATTGTTTCCTTAGGTTTTAAATTTTCAACTGGGAAAATATTGAAGTTTTGAGTTGTTCCAGTGGTTCTCAAAAATTTCAATATGATGTATTAAATTGATCTACTGTTTATTTATTTCTTTAATGTGATGTGCTCTAAATGTTGTTTAATTATTTTTTAAATGATTTTGTAGCTGGCTCTGCTTGTTTTCTTTTGAATTATTTTTGCAAAAATAACCTGTACCGTTCCCTACCACCTAACCCCCTTCAAGAAAAAGTGACAGGTCGCGGAAGATGTTTGCTGCTTATGGCGATTCCGTGTTGCAAAAATCCTAGGAGCTTTCTGTGAATACTCCTCAAACATTTAAGTGTTTTTATTTCGATTTTTCGGCAGTTTTAAAAATTAAATTCAGTGAAAAAGTGGTTGTTTTCGAGGTTACCCACGTGGTGAAAACTTTCCGGAAAGTTACCGAGAGTCACGCGGAAATTTACCAGGTTCTAGGGGAAACCTAGGGATTTTTGAAATCGAGTTCGTTTTTCTTGGGTTACCGAGCGTGGGCTGAAAAGTTTCGAAAGTGACCGCGGAAATATAACCGGAGCTGGAAATTTACCGCGAATTTGTGAAATTATTGAGAATTGTGGTAAATTTGAATTTTTTTTTATGAAATCGAGTGTGGTTGAGTTAGTTAATCTCAATTAATTATTTGGAGATCTGGCATCGCTGTATTTTTCTTAATATACAGCATGAAAAAATTATGAAATTTATAAGAATGAAAAAATATATTTTTTAATAATGTTTTTAAATTTATTTACATTTCTAAATTTGCACATCGTCGACTTCCATAGGTTCTTGTTATTTATAACTCCATGGAAAGGTATCAGTTTTACCTGGACTCAAAACTCTTTTATCGTCTTGCCAGCTAAGAGCAATTTTGTCTTGTTTAAAAGTACTTACTTCATGTTTTCGACTTCGTATGATATGTTGAGGTCTAACAATAGTTTTATAAGAGAAAAGAGTATGCTTATAATCATCGAATGTTATAGATTTTAAAGTCGAGCCCTTTATCCCTTTTGCTTTCTTTTCAGCGTTATCTTCACCCCATAACTTGTAACAATATAATTTTGATCTTAAACCTACGAATTCGGATACAATTTTACCATTACGTTCATTTTTCATCAGACCTAAAACTTTTTTATTTGAAAGCGGTATTCCGTAAACATTATTTTCAGGATAGTCTGATGTATCAAATTTATGCAAATCTCTTTTTATATAGTCATAAATATTCGGTACTGTAAAATGATAAATTAAACTATCTGTATCTGTGTAAAGTAACTTTGCATTCTCACCAAAATTTTTCTTAATATAATTATAATGAAAATCATAAATAATTATTTTAGAAATGTCTAAGATCGAGAACCCTGTATAAATTGGTTTATTAAAATAAACATGTAATTTGTCCATTTCTATGATAACCATATTTTCACCAAAAACTGTACTACTATTAAAATTTGGTTGGGCAATCAAATTTTTTGCTCCATATCTACCCTCCCATTTTGTTACTAATCTAACATCTTTATGATTTCTAACATTTTCCATTGTTTTACCGAATACTGAGTTATTCATTAATTTATAAAAATTCTTTTCAAATGTATTAGGTGACTTTTTTCTCATTTCAGTATTTAAATCTATATATGGTTTTAGCCAAGGCTTTTGTTGAAATTTTAATACTCCTATGTATTTTAGTTATTTTCATTCTCAATTCTATGTACTGTTTCAAATTTCTATAATGAACTATATATTTTTCTTTCGGTAATAAACTTGTAATTAATTTCTCACAATTTGAATTTGGCGGATTAAAATGGTGTGGGCAAAGTGGTAAATCTTTATGTAAATCATGAAGGTTAATTGGATAATCTAGATCTACTTCGAGAATATATCCTTTCTCTGAATCATCATTAATGTTTAAAAAATCAATTTCAGAAAATTTTTCAATCCATTCAAAGTTGTCATAAGGTAAATGTTCGCTCATGGCTTTACCGTACTGGTTATTAATATCTAAATACATGATATAAGATTCTGGATTAAATGGATTAAAATCATTTCCCATAAATCTATTATTCGCTTTCGCGTAACGATTAGAACATTGAGAAACTCCTCCCCTAATCCCCTTTTCAATAAAAAGTAACATTTCAACATCAGTTATTAATTTTAATTTTATTTTAGTATATTTAAGCATGGCGTCAAATGCCAGTCCTGGTGCAGTATAATAATGTAATGGATCTAAGTTATAAGTTTTCAGACAGGTTTTTCTAAAATTTTCAAAGATGTCTGCTAAAAGCAAAACATCTGTTTTTAAATACAAGTCAGAATATTCACCCAAAGTTTGCAAATTAAAAGATTCCCAAACATTACACGCGTTTTTATAATCTTCTTCCGAAATACCAGAACTGTTTAATTTTGAATAAAATGATTCTTTTGTTGGTAATTTATTTTCTTTTAATTTATCCCAATTATCAATATATTCATAAGGAAATACCCCCTTTCTTGTTAGTAAATTGAATTCTTGTTCAGTTTTACAAAACTGTTTAGTAATTTTTTTTTTCATCATTATTTAAATATGAAGCTAATTTATCAAGACTACTTGACATGAATCTAAATGAGTGAATGAATCTAAGTTTAACTATTGTACCTTTAACCTCTTTAGTGAATGAAATATACTTTTCTTTATTTATTGTTAATAAACCAACATTTCCTTTAAATTGAGTTGCTCATTCTTTAATAATAAAATGGGAATCATAACCAGATAAATTATGAAAAACTATTGGAACTGTATGAGAATCTTTATAATTTACATTGCAACCTTGGTGAGCTGCAACCCTAAACTTTCCCGTAAAATGACAATGATCTCTATGTTTAATATCATCAGCATTGAAAGGTTTTTCCCAAATATGACAGACTGTTGCTATATTATATTGTAACTGTTGTTCAAAAGTTAACTTTTCCATTGGAATAATATTTTTAAAATAAGAATTTACTTTATGAGATAATTGTTCCAATTTTTTAATAAACCAATTTATACAGTCTGGTCCACGATAAGATTTAAATTCTGAGTGCGAATCATTAAAATTACATTTTACATAGAATGCAACGCTTGTAGGAACATGTCTTTGCTCTACACCTGACTCTAACAAACATTCAATATCGGCATATACTGCAAATGGTACATTTTCTTTATTTTTATAATTTTTAAATTTATAAATACTATCTTTTTCTTCAGGTAAAACAACTTTACGCTTATTTAAATTTTTACAGACTTCTTTATGATTATTATAAGATTTTTGATATCTGAAATGGCAAAGACATCTATCGCACAATAAAGTTTTACATTTATCTTTTGATATTTGTGAGCTTACTAATCGTGACATATTTCTTATCCAAGCAAAATGATAAATTTTTTCATCCTCTATTTTTATGTTTTGAATCATTAATAAATTAATTGCAACTTTATTTGAATAATTTTTACTTAAATAAACTGGGTAAACTTCGTTTGATTTAACTCCGTACACATTTATTTTTAAAGTATGTAATTTTTCAAATTTAGGAATATCATTTAAAGTTATTGGAAACTTAATTCCATCATATTTTAATTTTTCACTGAATTCAGAATAAGAAGTGGTACGTTCTGCATTCTTTTCAACCGGGTGTAGAGCTCACATTATAGACCATAAAAAGCAAAACTCATAATTATTTTTCACATTGACTACAGCTCTTTTATCTATTATAAATTTTGGCATTTTAACATAAGTACCAGCTGATAATGGCGCGTATCTATTTATATTTACTGTTAAATTTAATATTTCTTTTAGTGACCAACCTGATTTTTCATGTTCGAAATGATCAATTATGGTTAACATTTTTCCTACTTCTTTATTAAACCAATTATTTAAATTTGTAGCTTTAGTAATTATTTTAATTTTCGTTTGAAAATATTTAATTTTTTCATCTTCTATTGTTTTAAAAATTCCATTAAATATAAAATTGACTTTTAAATTTTCTAAATCTTTTAAAGCATTGTTTAATCTCCTAATTACCATTGATTTTGAATCTTTGAAAAAATCTGTTAAATTTTTATGCGTTAAATTACTTATTACCCCTGTTCTCATTCGATGATTAAAAGCATTTTCTAAATCTGTCCATCTTATTCTATCACGCTGTTTAACTTTTGAAATATCACCCCCTCCCTTTTTCTGCAAATTTCTAATTTTTCTGACGATTGAACATATAAGCCCAATCGTTGCAATAATGTTACTCTTTTTCGATGTACAAAGTTTATTACATCTCAAATTCTTTTTTAATAACCGTATGTGTTTCAATCCCTGTTTACATAATTGCTCACATTCATTAAAATTTAAATTTTGTTCATTCTTATAAATTTCATAATTTTTTCTTAACATATTAACCATCTCTTTATTTGAAATCATTTTTAATGATTTTGGCGATGCAAGAGTAAAAAATGCACAACAACCTTACTCAACAACGGTTCGATGAAGACTGGTTTTTTTTAGCAATGTTCCACTTTTTTATAGTTTTTGTTATACAGTGTTGCCAATTTTTAAAAACTGAATTTAAAAAACTTAAAAACTTTATTGTCACTGCTCGATCATCACAGCACAACTAATTTTTGCATACTAATTAAAATATAGAAAAGATCACAAGGTAAATCTGCATGATGCAATCGCGAGACAAATTCCTCAGATAAAATACCTACCTCATAATTGCCGAAACAAAGACACGCGTGTCGAACCTTGCGTAATCGCGAAACATGATACTAACCATAACATTCCTCAGATAAAATACCTACCTCATAATTGGCAAAAAATTATTTGACAATCTTAAAACATTCTATATTATTATATACAAATCATAAATCTTTAAAAATTCCAAAGATAACATATTATATTAAATACCTATCCAAACAAAAGAATGTGACACGTGACACGCGTCGAAACTTGCAAAAAATTGCGTGGATCTTACACGCGAAAAGACTTCTGCGCAGATCTCTATCCTCTGCGTGGATCCCTAATACCTGCGCAGAAATTCAAATCTCCCGCGCTCGCGCATGCGCAGATTAATTTTCGTGAGTTAGAACCCGCTTTGCTTATCTACTATGTGCGCACGCATTTTAATAACTGCAGTGCGCTTTTGATAACCTTTGAATAACCTTTGAATTGTTATCCATTTTGTATGTATCATTTTAATAACTAAATTAACAATACAAAAATTTCAACTTGAATATGTTATCTTATAGAGAACCATAAGTTGTTATCCATTTTGCATGTATCTCTTTAATAACATTTTGTTAACATCTGTAACTTTTCAATTTGTTAACAAAATTTCGATAACTATTTTTTAACATTTTAAAGTTAACATTTTGACTACTACGTTAAGTTAACTTTTTGTTATCAATTTACATTACCAAAAAAGTTACCTTAAAAACGACAACTATTTTTTAACTTCTTGAGGTTAACATTTTGATTATTACATTTAGTTAACTTTTCGTTAACAATTTACAGTACCAAAAAGGTTACTTCAAAATGGTAAATTAAATGTTATCAAAACGAAAAGTGTGCCGTTTGGGAATATAACCAATAAATGAACGTGTTGTAACCCGCGCTTTTAAAATTCAATAAGATAAACATAAGACCAAATAGTTTATCTAAATAGTTTGTCATCTACTATAATTTTGATTAATTTTTTTACTTTTAAATTAAAGACTTCTGCAACCGTGTCAGGTTTATTAGAAGCTGACTGATTAAGTAATAAATTTTCTTAAATTTCTTTACATTTTGAACTACATGTCATTGTAATAAATAAATCTGGTCTTTCATGAAAAGCCACATAACGGTCATTGCATATTGATATTGTTTTAACACGTTACGAGGAGATCCTATAAATGTTGAAGGCAGTATCAGCATCTCACTAACATGTACATTATTTTCAATTTCTTGATTATCTAAATGATTAATTAATCATTTATAAGTTTCACTTCTTAATTTTGTTTGATTATTTTCACAAAAATGTAACCTAACTTTTTCAACTTTGACATAATTATCAACTAACCATTGCTGAACCATTGCTGAAACATTCTTCCACAATATAAAAATTGATTGAAGGTATGATCTCTTACTCCCATTTTATATTTTATATAAGCAGATCTAAACACAGTTAGATTTCTGGTTGGTTTGTCACTATCAGTACGAATCATATCGAGACTATAACCCTTGCTTCCTAGAGGATAAAGTATAGAATATATCCAAGGTTCAACATTTGGATCTAAATGACTAACCAATTGCAATTGTTTAATCGATGTATTATAAATCGTTACAGAAGACTCTGGTATTAAACCTTCAGCATCCATATTAACAATAGCAGCAACTTCATTACACCTTTAAAAATTGTACCTTCCTTTATCCAATCCTGTTTTTAAAAAGAACATTAGTTGTAATTCTAGAATTTCTTCATTAATTTTTTTGGTAACGCAATTTCCATTTCAATGATCTCAGACATCATCAAAAAAGACTTTCTATATGCTTTACAATCTCTCAATAATTTGTCAATACTAAATAATATATCCACATCTAAGTTGTCATGTTTGTTTAATATATATCAAATTGCTTCTTCTGGATCTAACAGGAATAATTGACCAAAAGATGGATCATTATCAATTTCAGTAAATAGAGAATTGTTGATTTGATAATAAATTCGACCTTGAATTATTTATCAAAATGGTCCCCGCCTTCTATTATTGAAATTAACTACATCAGCAATTTAGGATGCAAAAACAAATGAATTATTGTAAAGTCTTATATTATTCCTAAAATGGCTAGATATCTTATGAGATCCAACTAGCAATTTTTTTAATTCATGAGAGTATTTTTCTGAAGGCAACGATACACCACCTTGACTGCAACAATAATTATAAGTTCATTTCTTTTGAACTTTTTCTTTCTCAAAATGTTTAGCCTTGCATCTTTTGCAAAAAAACGACATTTTACCAAGAAAATGTTCGTTTTAAGTTGGAACATGTATGCTATTACTATTTTTTTTTTTGCATAAGCAAACTCACGAATATCAATGTTTTCATTCGCATAAATGACTCTATTTATTTACCTGTATGTTCCGAAACATCTATTTTTCCTCATCGATTACGTTTCTTTTTAATTTTAATCTTTTACGTTATTGTTTTTGTTATCTTGCGTTACTTTTTTTCATTTTCTCAACACAAATTCTTACTTCTTTCTCCTGCATATCTTTTGAATATAGTATTTCATTATTTTCATCCTTATCATGGCACATCTTCTGTTTAAATTTCAATCTTTGACGATAGCTTTTTTTATATTCTGCTCTACTTTTTTTAATTTTCTGATTAGAGGTGTTAACAGTTTTTGTCTGGTTCACTATTCTTTGCAATTTCTCATTCTTATCATCTCCTTCTACTTCTTTAAGATACTTTAACTGACTTTCAACATTTTTTTATACTCCGCACGACTTTTTTTACTTGTCTCATTACAATCTCTAAAAATTATTAATTTGTCAGAATTATTATCTCTCTCTCCTTCTTTAACAGCACTATCTATGTGCTTTTTTTTAGAAAAATTTAAATCTGTTTCACTACTTAAACATGCATCTTCCATAACTGATATTTCTGTTTCTTTGTTATCAATTTTTCTCGTTTTAATTTCATCATTTCACTATATCCTTTCTGATATTCTGCTCTAGTTTTTCTACTTTTCTCATTAGCATTGCTAAAAAATATCTTCTTACTACTATTGTTTCTAATATTTTATGATTATTACCTTCTTTAACTACTTCCATAGAATTTGACGCATTTTCCACACGTTTTTTCTTACAAATATTTATATTCTGTCACTATTTACATTTTCCATATGGTGGATTTCACGTGAAATGTCCAGCCCCAAAAATGAAATATGTCCAATCAATTGCAAATTTTTGTTATGAGTTGTCCTATGGGATAGTAATTTATCCTATAAATATTTTAGGATTTCTTCAAAAATTGGGGGTGTGGGAGGGGGTAAAAGATTTGAGTTGTTTGGTGACACGCTCTTTCTTTTATATTTATTCTGCTTTAATGAATAGATAAAAAAAATTTATGGGACATGATTTTTGTAGATTTTTGCTTAAACTTTCGATTAGCAATGTCCATTTTAGTTGTTTTTTATAATTTTACCTTGATTTTTCAAAATTAAAAACAAATTTGAGTTTTTCTCAAAGTTGGGTATTTTTATTTTTTTTAAAAATATTTTTAAACGAAAGCTGAGATTTTTTCCGATGAAAACCATAAGTTTCAAAAATGCGTTTTTTTTTGTTTTCGAGAAATTAAATGATGAACACCGCGCGAAGTCGCGCCGCATCGACTGGACGCCGCGTCGACGTGAGCCCTTGCCGCGGTACAGCTTTAATCACCATTTTTTATTAGATGTTAGAGTATCTACTTTCAGAAACAATTTTTACCATTTTTTCATTTAACTTTTTTTTGCATTTTACAGGGTTGAGACTTTAATTAAAGTAAAAAAATACCTTCATTTTTTTCCATTTTTGTTCAGTTTTTAAAACTGGAAAAATGTTTCTGCTCTTGAATTGTACAAAATATTTTCCTTATTTTCTTTTGTTTACGGATTTCCAATTTTTTATTTCTACCTTAAGTATTTATTTCTTGTGTATATTTATTATGTTTATTTTTTTAACACATTGCTTCCTGATAGGTGGAAGCTTCATCGGGAAAACTAAAACGCAATAAACAAAACTGTTTTTAAAAAATAAAAAGAATAAAATATTTACATTCTAACTTTAAAAAGAAAAATTGTAAAATTTCCAAAAAAAAAAAAAAACGATTTTTTCCAAAACTTTAAAACGTGAATAAAAGATAGTTAGAATTGATCGATCGGGTTCAAACATATGTCAAAAAAAATCGTTTTTTTTTTTTGGGAAATTTTACAATTTTTCTTTTTAAAGTTAGAATGTAAATATTTTATTCTTTTTATTTTTTAAAAACAGTTTTGTTTATTGCGTTTTAGTTTTCCCGATGAAGCTTCCTCCTATCAGGAAGCAATGTGTTCAAAAAATAAACATAATAAATATGCACAAGAAATAAATACTTGAGGTAGAAATAAAAAATTGGAAATCCGTAAACAAAAGAAACTAAGGAAAATATTTTGTACAATTCAAGAGCAGAAACATTTTTCCAGTTTTAAAAACTGAACAAAAATGGAAAAAAATGAAGGTATTTTTTTACTTTAATTAAAGTCTCAACCCTGTAAAATGCAAAAAAAAGTTAAATGAAAAAATGGTAAAAATTGTTTCTGAAAGTAGATACTCTAACATCTAATAAAAAATGGTGATTAAAGCTGTACCGCGGCAAGGGCTCACGTCGACGCGGCGTCCAGTCGATGCGGCGCGACTTCGCGCGGTGTTCATCATTTAATTTCTCGAAAACAAAAAAAAAACGCATTTTTGAAACTTATGGTTTCAAAAATGAAACAACGGAAAAAATCTCAGCTTTCGTTTAAAAATATTTTTAAAAAAAATAAAAATACCCAACTTTGAGAAAAACTCAAATTTGTTTTTAATTTTGAAAAATCAAGGTAAAATTATAAAAAACAACTAAAATGGACATTGCTAATCGAAAGTTTAAGCAAAAATCTACAAAAATCATGTCCCATAAATTTTTTTTATCTATTCATTAAAGCAGAATAAATATAAAAGAAAGAGCGTGTCACCAAACAACTCAAATCTTTTACCCCCTCCCACACCCCCAATTTTTGGAAAAATCCCAAAATATTTATAGGATAAATTACTATCCCATAGGACAACTCATAACAAAAATTTGCAATTGATTGGACATATTTCATTTTTGGGGCTGGACATTTCACGTGAAATCCACCATATTTGTTATTTGTCTTTCTTTCCCATCTCTCCTTTTAACTTAGATCTTTCACAATACATATTTTATATTTGGTACTGCTTTTTTTAGTTTCTTAGTCAGGAATGTTAACAACTTTTTTCTGTCCTATTTTTGTATGTAATGAAGGTCTGCTACTATCTCCTTTCATTTCTGTAAAACCGTCATTAGTTTGAGAATCTTATTTTCTCTTCTGTGTCCCATCTTCTACATTCCTCACATGTAAATTATTGTTGTTTATTTGTTCGATATTGCCAATTCCAAGTTTATACAATTTTGTAAAATTATCCGAAAATGAGATGGCACATTTTTTTCAAACATCATATACAAATGAGTTCTCATTAAAGTATGATTATATACAACATTTTCAGGTTTAATATTAAAATATAAAAAAACAGCAAACGCAATGGCGTATACACCACTGTTGTACTCTTAAAAAAACTACATTAGGTTTAAATGGATATAACCTGCATAAATATTCTCTTTGATGTTCATTTAAGCAACCTTCATTAAGACTATCATAAATAAGAAGTTCATTTCTATCATAGTAATCATTGTTTCACATGTTTATCTCATCTCATTGTCTCTTGCTATTATCTCATATTTTCACCTCATTTCTCTCATTGTCTCATCTGTTTATTTCATATCATTGTCTCATGTTATTTTCTCATGTTATTGTCTCATATCTTTATCTCACCTCTTTTATATAATTATATTATTAACACTTCTTTTACACTGTAACGACTCTTTAGAAACATTATAATCACTTTATTATTTATTAAACAGTTATTAACCACTTGTTTAATGAATCCACAATCGCATTTTATGGACACTTTTAGCATTTCATAACACGAACTTTATTGACAATAAGAAGGAAATAAAAAATTTAAACACTTTCTAAATATTCTTACTTTAGTCAACACATTTTGCACACTTTCATTTTAATCACTGTCACTTTTCACATTTAATTTTTACTGTATATTTACTATTAGAGTCACTTTATTGATTATTATTTATCACTTACAGTTCATTTTTTTAATAAGCACTTTTTGTTCACGGTATTAAGAACTATTCAACACAAACTCTTAATAAAGAATAAGCATATTAATACTATATTTTTTTACATTAAACACATTTCTATTATAAACACTTAATAAAAAATACACAATAATTAACATTATTCACTTCCACATTATACACACTCAAGTTCTATTCATTAATAATCACTACCATGCACTTCTATACCTCGCAGTAATGTATTTATCTCTCTTTTCGTTAAAGTTCGAAAATTTTTTTTTTTTTCCAAAACCAATTATAACAATCATTATGCAAGGGTTGGCTCAAAAAACGATGGGCTTATTTAGTCTATTGTTTGTATTTAGAAAGTAAAATTTAAATTTGAAGAATCTTTGAATAATGAGGTAAAATTTCAGAGTTTAATTTAATTTCTCTCTTTTCATTAAAACTCGAAAATTTTATCTCTTTTCCTAAAGCCATTAACCCTCATTATACAAGGGCTTGATTAAAGGATAATGACACCCTGTAGGCAGTCTATTGTTTGTATTAAGAAATAAAATTTAAATTTCAAGGTAATTTGTATAATGAAGTAAGAGTTTCCTTTTCCGTAAACTTTTAACAAATACCTTTTCTCTCTAACCAAGGAACCAGGTATAAAAGTATCCTTTTTCGTTAACTGTTAACGCTTTTCCGTTAACTTTTAACGCTTACCTTCAGTACTCGTTTCTTATATAGGATAGAAGATTACCATGTACAATTCTATGGATTCTGGGAGAACTTTAAAACTCTTTATTCTCAATAAATAAGTAAATTTTTACAAAACTTTTTTAAACACAAATTAATTGGAGGATTTTCTGGCAGTATGTTAAATAATTATAACCCCCTCCCCCCTCAGTACCTCCAGAAAATGGTATTTTAAAGTATGAAAAATTAAAAACTTTCAGATCAAAATTTGTTACATTTTACAAACAGTTTAAAGAAAATAAAATTAATAAAATTGAATACATTTTTACCCTAATAGCACAAAACGTTTCATCAACGTAGCTTCATCGTTTTCTTGCAACGTTGCAAACGTTGCATTGCAACGTTATCGGTCAAGAAAAGTAAAGTTGCATATGTTATGGGGCTATGAACGTTGCAACCCGGTTGAAAAAACATGTACATGAACACGTACACGAACGCGTACACGAACACGTACATAAAATCTAAATATAAAATATCTAAATATCATAAATTCTAAAATCGTACATGTTCATGTGCATTAACTTGTACGTGTTCATGTACGCGGTATTGAAACAATGTTCATGTACTCGAACAAGTACATGTTCATGTACATGTTCATGAGCTCCATTAAGTCAATAATTTCATACATGTTCACGTGCATGAACATATACACGAACAAGTATACGTTCATGCACATGTTCATGAGCTCCTTGAAGTCAAAAATTCCATACATGTTCATGTGCATGAACACCAACATATTCGTGCACATGAACATGCAAACGAACATGATTGAAATTATGCAAAACTTCAAACGTTGCGCAGTAGTTTTCTATGGGAGATATGGCTGCGCAGTTGTTTTTCAGGAACAAGGGTGGAGAAATACCATAGGCATAGTTACCTTTGTTAAACATTTTTTAGTAATTTAAAAAATTGTGTGCATGAACGTGTACACGTTCATGCATACGTTCATGCACATGAACATGTGTATTGTTTTTTGAACTTATCAACGTGGATGAACATATATGTGTTCGTGTACATGTTCATGTTTCAATGCCGCATACATGAACACATACATGTTCATGCACATGAACACGTACGCTTTCATATACGTGGTCATGTACGCGTTCGTGTACGTGTTCATGTACATGTTTTTTTAACCGGGAAGGGAACGTTGCGGAACGTTATTTTGAAACTTTGAATAACCATTTAAAAATCTTTTAAAAATTAATAATGTTGATTTAGTGACCAATGTTCTATAGAAGCAATCATATTATCAACATCGAATAAAAAATATAAAAAAAATTGAGTCTTTTCCGCAACATTTTTCCGCAACCCGCACTACGATTTTTCGAATGCCTATTCAAAGTTCCAAATTAACGTTCCGCAACGTTTCCCTGCAACGTTCCTAGCACCATGACATATGCAACGTTATTTTTCTTGGCTGGCAACGTTGCAATGCAACGTTTGCAACGTTACACGGAAACGTTGCAGCAACGTTGATGAAACGTTTGGTGCTATTAGGGTAAAGTTTTTATTAGTTTTTATATTTAATAATATAAATATTTCTGTAATATTTCTTAAATTTCAATATTAAGATTGAATTTGAATATTCTTCTCTATTATTGGTCATTAATTACAATACTAATGGAAAAAACCAATTTTAACCGATATTTTACATAATAGTACCTTTGCGGAAGCGCACTTACAATGATAACGTGTTACGCATGCGCAATAATAAAACGGATTTCTACTGCTCACTTATTAAAAAAAGTATACTATATGTACTGAAAATTTAATTATCTGGTAAAGCATACCACTGCGCATGCGTAATTTCTAAATTTAATCAGAGCACATGTGTGACTATCACTGTGAATCATTGCGCATGTGTAACAGCAATACAAAACAACTGCGCATGTAAAAAGTTTTTTTTGTAGTGCGCACGTTTACACAGTTTTGGTGCACTACTGCGCATGTGCAACTATATGTTGTGCATGAAAAAACGTTTAGTTTAACATGCTTGACACGAATAGTCTCAGTGGGCATTGTTACAAACTGTAATAACATGGTAAAATGAACATTCTTGTAAGTTGCCTATTGGAAAAAGTAGGTGAACTTTGAAGTGTGTACGACGATGAACGAAGTTTTCTCGGTATCGTATTAATATAATAGAAGATTACGTGCTGCTTGGGGATATGATTCGTACTGTGTCCAGATCTGCTTATATAAAATATAAAATAGGAGTAAGAGATCATACTTTAATCAATTTTTATATGGTGGAAGATTATTTCAGCAATGGTAAGTTCATAATTATGTCACAGTTGGAAAAGTTAGGTTACACTTTTGTAAAATTAATCAAACACAATTAAGAAATGAAACTTACAAAGGATTAATTGATCATATACATACACTCAAATCTCGCTATAACGAAAAATTCGGGAGTCAGAACTTTCGCTACAACGAATTCCCACCACGAGACCTGTTTTTTGATTGTTTTATTAAATGGCTACTTTTAACCTTAGAAGTAATTTTTATGTAAACAATAATACAATAAATAAACGGGTTGTTTAAGTTCGAACTATTATTAAAAAAATTATTTTTTTTATTTTTAGAAATCAAAAAATCTAAGATGAACCTTTTTCGAATTACACAAATAAAATTTACTTACATATAATAATAGTAGGGGAGAGTCGCCAGTTGTGAGACGGCTCCAGTTGTGAGACAGTCCATTTTTTTTAACACGAAATATAAAAAGGCTGAGTGGTATACATAAAAACATTTCTTTTTATACGAGCCAACTTTTGAGTGTACACCGAAGCGGATACATATTTTTAAGTTAATTAATTGGAAAAGCTAAATGTTATGCATTTTTATTTAGTATTTTCCTTCTATTTTGTAATGCAATATTGCATTGTTTCAATCTACAGTTGGAAATTTTTTTTTTCCTTTTTCAAAATAGCGCCAATTTCCGGTTGTGAGACACAGCAAGTCACCAGTTGTGAGACGGTGGCGCCGCGCAGCCCATCTGGAATAGCCTATATTTTTTGTTATGCAGCATAAAGCGCTCTGTTCAGTTTAGTTCGTTACGTACATTTGATAACACAACAATTATGTAAAGTGTGGGAACATGCGCACATTTATTTCATTTGCCTACATTGCGACAGCGATTTCGATGAAGAAAACTGATAGTCATATTTTAAAGAATAAATATTTTTATTTAGTATATAATAATATGTATAATCAATATATTTAATTATTTATATTAAACATAATGTTTCATGCCAACTTTTTTAAATTTTAGCATTTTTTTATAAGTGTCTCACAACTGGACACCTTTTTTTTTTGACTAAAAAGATGTGCTCGGAAAATTGATCATAAAATTTTTCGAGTTCATCTGAACACTACACTTTCTATGAATAAAAGTTGCGTATTTAAGTTACTTTTTGAACGGTGTATTTTATTTACGATTTCGTTTACCTATTTTCAATTTATAGGTCAAAAATAAAACCCGTCTCATAACTAGCGACTCTCCCCTAAATAAGCAAATTTTTGGTTAAATGTGCACGAAAAATGACAACGGATGTAAAAATAAAAGAAAGCACGCTTTGAATAAAAAATAAGTAGTGGGAATAAATGTGAAGTTGTTTATCTTGTAATAGAGAGATTTTATCAGATTGTTATGAAGAGCTTTCGTAATGGCGAATGTCGTTATAGCGAGATTTGAGTGTAATCAAGAAATTGAAAATAATGTACATGTTGGCAAGACCAACTTTATTTATTACAATGACATTTAGTTCAAAATAGAAAGAAATTGAAGAAAAAAATAGGTGTGAATTCTGTCCATTTCATGGACACTTTGCTTCCAAGGAAGCAAGATAATTTGCTTCCTCATAGAGGAAGCAATAAATTTATTTATAATATAAAAAATAATAATTTAATTTAAAATTAATTATTATTTATTTTTATGCAAATAAGTAATAATAATAAAATAATAATAAATCAATATATATATATATTTTTTCTAGGAGTCTCTCTTGAGCCGGCATGTGATAAGGACGTGTAGTGAGAAGCTAAAGCATAGTTTAGTTATATTCGGTTTTCTGACTTAAAATCTCTGAAATTTGTTTCAAATTGTTTGAACTTTCTCACGTTATCTTACTGGGAGTATTATCTCGATGTTTTATGTGGTGTGTTGTATCAATTATAAACTCAAATAGCGAAGTTTGCAAGGGCTTCATTGTGATAGTTGAACGTTCTTACAACAATTGCGGGCAGTAACGAGGACATAGTGAAATCTCTATCCAAACTGACGAAGGAAATTGAAAAAATTAATAAATCTCGTAAGGATCTTCGAAATGAGGTGAGAGAGATGCGAGAGGATGCCACGAACATCACAGGTAAGTGCGAGCAAATGAACGTGAGATTGAGATCTATAGAAAGAGATAATTTCCAAATTAGTTCCCAGTTGAGAGCAAATAATATTGTATTGTATAATTTGCCTGAAGAGGAAAAACATATTAATGAATTATACGCATTAGTCTTTGATAATTTTACGAAAGCCAAGATTTCGATTCCTGACTATGCGGTAAATGATATTTTCAGACTAGGAAAGAAATAAGAAAACCTTATACGTCCGGTCTTAATCAAATTCACAGGCACAAGATGGTTAAAAATTATTTTTGCCAATATGGCAGAATTTAAATCCTTGGGTCTGGTAGTTGCAAACGACTACACCAAAGAAGAGAGACAAACTAGAAAAATAATGAGGGAAAAAATCCAATTACTTAAAGAGCGTAAAATTGATGCTTTATTAAAGAAAGATAAAATTTTTATTAATGGAAAACCAATTCAAATGGAAGAAGTTGAGCTATTATTAAAAGGTAGCAAAATTGAGAATGTGAAATTAAAAGATAAACACCAGATGAGTGACTCTACACCTGTTACAACGTCAAAGAGGGGAAGCGGTCGTCCAGTGACTCAGCCTAAGACAAAACTCAAAACAAACCGACAGCTGCTGGATTTCTTCGAGACTCCAAATGCGAAAATTAAGGAACCGGGGGAAAATTCATGCAACGAATTGGAAAAATAGCAAATTATAGGACCGGAAAAAAAGTCAACATACTTGAGCCTCAACACCATAGATGGAAGATGTATATTTTGGAATTGTCGTGGCTTTGCAAATTTTAAGGATATTTTCGGTGTAGTGAAGTGTGCGGATATTGTTTGTGTATATGAAACTTGGTTAGTATCTTCGGAGATTCATATTCCAGGTAATAAATTAAATTTTAGTTTTATAAATGTTCCTGCAAAAAAGTCTGCTCATTATGGTAGAGCCAGTGGTGGCATTTTAATATTGTATAATAAAACAAATTTTATAATAAAAGAACTTTCGAGATCCGATGAATCCCTTTTTATAAGAGTTTTATATAAAAATGTCGCATTTATTCTCGGAGTGATATATCGTTCACCTTTAAGTAATTTCCCCGCCTTTTTGAATGATTTAAAAAACAATTTAATAAAACTGTCATATGAATTTCCTAATTATCCATTTATATTAGGAGGAGACTTTAATTGTAGAGTCGCTAGTCTAAATCAGGTCAGTGAAGTTTCATTGTACGGCTCTTATTTTAATTGTAATAGGTTTTCGTTAGATATTGAATGTAATAACAATGGAAAGAGTCTTGTGCAAATCCTAGAAACATTAGGTTTTTTATTGATTAATGGTAGATCACAGAGCGATTCTACAGAAAATTTTACTTCGGTCAATAGAAAGGGACAGAGCGTTATTGACCTGGTATGGTTATCTGTAAATGGATTAAGTATGATTAAATATATGAAAGTTTTATCTATGAGCACAAACTCAGATCATTTTCCTATTGTAGTAGACCTTATGTCAGTAATAATAAGTAGTAGTCAAATTAAAGGAAATAAGGACATGGGAGAAAATGAAGTTAAAATGATATTCGATAATAGTAAAGCAGATGATTTTTACTTCCTAATGGAATCTTTTTTTAACCCATTTTGGGCATCCTTAGATTGTGACGGTCTCGAAAACACTCTTTCTGTGGTAATAAATAATGCAGCTTCTTCCCTGAATATGATACAGAAATCTGGCAATAATGTTTTTACTTCAACAAATAAACCTTGGTTTGACAAGGATTGTATAAATCTAAAAAATAATATTAATAAATTATTAAAACAATGTAAAAAAGACTCATTTAGCAAAGAAAGTAAATCATTATATTTTAATGCGAAGAAAGAATATAAGAAATTAATTTGGAAGAAAAAATCTGATTATGAGTTGAATAGGGCCGAAACATTAGGCAAAGTGAAAGACTCGAAAAAATTTTGGGAAATTATTAATCAAGTAAGAAAGAAAAATAATATGTTAAATAAATTAGACTTAAATGCGTGGCATGACTATTTACTTAAAAGCTTTCCCCCCCAAAGCTCTTCTTTTTTGAGTGATTTACCTCTTTGTCATTCAGATCCAGTATTAGACTCAGAAATTACTATAAAGGAGATAATAAATAGTTTAATAAAATGCAAGGGGGAGAAGGCTCCAGGGCCAGACGGCATAAAAGGTGTTTTTTACAAAAATTTACCTCCCGACTGGATAGCGTATCTTTGTATACTTTTTAATAGAATTATGAATTTAGAAAAATTTCCTAAAGAATGGAGTCGCTTGCAAATGTTTATGCTCTATAAAAAGGGGGATCCTTCGGACCCCTTTAATTACAGACCAATCACTCTTGTCAATGTGTTGGCAAAAATATTCACACAAATTTTAAGTAACAGATTGACTTCATGGGCAACTCAAAATAAACTATTGCCAGAGTTTCAATCTGGTTTTCGTCGGGGCAGGGGCTGTGAGGATAATTTGTTTACTCTTATGTCCTTGTTACAAATACACATGCTAAGAGGTAACTCGAGATTGTACGCGATTTTTATCGACTTCAAAAATGCATTTCCCTCCGTTCACCATAATCTATTATGGAAAAAGTTGAGTGTATTGGGTATGAGTACAAAAATTTTAAATATTTTGAAAGATTTCTATAAAAAAGCAAATGTTTTTATTAAGTCTAATGTCGGATCTACAGAGTCGGTGAATGTATCAAGAGAGGTACTCCAAGGCGAAATCCTCAGTCCGTTATTATTTATATTGTTTATTCAGGATCTAGAGGAATTTTTAATTAAGGAAGGATGTAGAGGAATAATGATTAATAGGATGATTGAAATATTCCTGCTAGCCTACGCGGATGACCTTATCATTCTGGCGGACACGCCAATAGAATGCTCTCGTAAATTGGATGCCCTCTCTAAATATTGCAAGTTAAATAAATTATGTGTTAATATATCTAAAACCAAAATAATGATATTTTCAAATCAAAAAGGTTCCAGAAATATTGGATCCTTTAAATATGAAGAAGGTTCAATAGAGGTGGTCAGGGAGTTTAATTATCTTGGGATTGTTTTCTCGGACTCAATTTCATTTCCTGCTACAATGACTAAAATAAATGGATCAGCAAATTTGGCTATCTCGTCTTGTTTAAAAATCATTCATAATTTAAAAGCGGATAACTGGGAGACATATAATAGACTTTTTCAAAGCTTTGTTTTAAATGTCTTGTCTTATGCTATACACATATGGGGCCTAGACTTCATAAATAATTTAGAGCAAATACAGACTTGTTTTTTAAAGAGACTATTGGGTCTTCCATTTAATAGCCCAAACAAGGCAGTTAGACTAGAAACTAACACTCTACCAATAGTATACAATGTCTTAAAGTCTGTTTTAGCATGGTTTAAAAAATTGGATGAAATGGAACAGTCGAGATACCCAAAAATTTGTATAATAGAACTAATGAACTTTGCGAAATTATACCCAGAAAAATCGGTAAATAATTGGTATTCATCAGTAATGAAATCTCTAGGTTTTTTTGATCTGGAGCAAATTTGGAACTCGTATTCATTGGAAAATACAATAAAAAATTCAAAATCAATGCTCAATAGAGTGAAAAGTGGTTTGAGAGAACGGGATGGGGATTATTTGTTTTCCTCAAATTGTCTTCAAATCTGGCCTCATCTGTCGAATCATTCAGTTGTTGATTTTTATGTCTTTAAGCGAATGCCATTATATTATAAACGAGTTTGGTCTCAATTGAGACTATTAAATAAACACAATTCAAGAATTATTGCTAAGGGGTCTAAATTTATTGTACCGTTTAATGATCTCTGTCCATTCTGTAAATTGGAGTCAGAAAATTTATTTCATTTGTTAATGATTTGTCCACTTTATAATTCTGTACGTCACAAGTACATAGATATTTTTTACTCGAATTCAACAGACACATTTAATACATGGCTAATAAAATTAAGTACGAATGATCCTTCCTTAATTAAAATTTATGTGCACGTAATAATAGAAATGTTAGAATTAAGAACGATGGAACTGAGGTTTATTAGTTTATAAATAAAAAGAAGAAAAAAATGTACACCGGTCCCTGTGAAAGATAATTTATTGTTAAAAAAAACACACACAGTATGTCTATATATGTAATTGTTTGGATTTTATCTCTTTTATATTTACTAAAATGTAAGTGCTTGACCGGCACAAGTTGATACTCCATTTGTGTATTCATTTTTATGAGTTAGAACAAATAAATACTTACTTACTTACTTATATTTTTTCTATCTTCCAAAACTTTATTTATTTATTTATTATAACCAAATTTGTGTAATATATAAAATAATTATTATAAAAAAAATTTTTTATAGCATATTCGTTTTTTAAAATAGAATATTTTTTTTAAAAAGGAACTGTGGTCAAAAAATAATAATTGTTAGACATTTTTTGGCAAAAAAAGAGATTTTTCGATGAAAAAAAATGAAAAATCATGAATTATTACGTGGGTTTTTAGTCAATTATTTTTAGTCAATTCGTTTTGAGACAAGGAATATGATTCTTTTAATTCATTTGTTTGAATTTTTAGCAAGAAATTTTTTTTTTTGGCAAAACACTAGATTTTTCAATAAAAAAAATTTAAAATTATGAATTAATACGTTAATTTTACGTAATATGTAAAAAAATATTTTTAGTCAAATATAAAAGTTATATAGGTCACTCGATTTGTTTTGAGACAAGGAATATGATTTTATAATTCGTTTGGTTGGATTCTTAGCATGAAATTTTTTTTTGGCAAATCGCGAGATTTTTCGATGAAAAGAAATGAAAATCATGAATAATTACGTGGGTTTTTAGTCAATTATATACTTTATATAGGTCAATCGATTCGTTTTGAGACAAGGAATATGATTTTGTAATTCGTTTGGTTGAATTTTTAGCATGAAAAAAATTTTCCAAAAACGAGATTTTTTGATGAAAAAAACTGAAAAATCATGAATTATTACGTGAGTTTTTGGTCAATTATATACTTTATATAGGTCAATCGATTCGTTTTGAAACAAGGAATATGATTTTTTCATTCATTTGTCTGAATTTTTAGCATGACAAAATTTTTTGCCAAAAAACGATATTTTTCGATGAAAAAAGGTGCTAAAAATATTTGATTGGGTATTTTCAAAAATCCCTGTGTCCAAATTTAGATATTTGTGAGCTTCATATGTCATCCAAATTTTATTAAAATCCGTTGAAGCGTTCTCGAGATATCCTGGCGACAAAAAATTTACCACATACACACACACTAGGGTGTTTCAAAAAATGAAAATTTTCGAATTTTGTTTGAAGGCCCTCGGTAATCGACTGGAAATGGAAAAAAAAATTACCCGTATTTTTTTTTTTTTTGGTCAGACAATATTAAGGGGTGCCGCTTTCACCCCCTATTTTCCCATTAGAAATACATGGGAAAAGTGTACTTTTTTAAAAAATCGCAAAAAATTGTTCTTAATATTATCGAAAAAGGCTCAGAAGTTTATGAGGCCTCGATAAATGTCCAAAATTGAAGAAACTGTCGATTATTATTTTTTTTTTACAAACTAACCCTCTCTAGGGGTGCCTCAAAAAACCACCCCTAAACGCAAATTCAGGATTTATAAGTAAATAGCTATAAAATATTATTTTTTTACGTCGCTTTTTTTAATAAATTTTTTAATTAACAAAATACAAGGCTTGATCAATTTTTCAATAATTGTTTAATTGTTTAAACAATTTTAATTTGTTTAAACAATTTTTTTCATATTTTCATTTTTAATCAAATACCTTAAAAGCTTACAACTTTTTAAATAGCGAAGAGAAAAACAATGTAATTGGTTTAATTTAATTTATTTAGTCCAATTAATTGTTTAAACAATTAAAATTGTTTAAAATCAACTTTTTGTTAAATTCAGCTAGAATCATGTGGTTTTTTGCAATTTTCATTGAAGAACTATAGGGAAGCTATTTATTCATAATTCGCAATATATATTCAATTGTTTAGACAATTTCAATTTGTTTAAACAATTTATTTTTCTTATATTTTCGAATTTAAATAATTTTTTTTTTAATGGTTGTCGACTCTTTAGTAACAATTGAAAGAAAATTTTTTCATTAAATATTTTGTTTATTTGTTTAAACAATTTAAATTGTTTAAAACAACTTTTTATTGAATTCTCCTAGTAACTTTCCATTTTTCCCTTGCTTCATTAAAGAAATATCACGAACTTTTTCCTCAGCTATTTTCAAGACTTTTTTATTGTTTAAACAATTTATTTTCCCTGTATTTTATGGGTTTACGAATTTTTCTTTATTAACTCGTATAGACAAACTTTAAATCCCTTATACTTACCCTTATACTTATGTTCTGGTTAAGTATAAGGGATTTAAAGTTTGCCTATACGAGTTAATAAAGAAAAATTCGTAAACCCATAAAATACAGGGAAAATAAATTGTTTAAACAATAAAAAAGTCTTGAAAATAGCTGAGGAAAAAGTTCGTGATATTTCTTTAATGAAGCAAGGGAAAAATGAAAAGTTACTAGGAGAATTCAATGAAAAGTTGTTTTAAACAATTTAAATTGTTTAAACAAATAAACAAAATATTTAAGTAAAGATGTAAGAGTTGTTTGGATTATTTGTAAATAAATATGGATTTTTCTTAAAAAAACAAAACATCTTGCACTACAATTTGAAACAAAATATTTAATGAAAAAATTTTCTTTCAATTGTTACTAAAGAGTCGACAACCATTAAAAAAAAATTATTTAAATTCGAAAATATAAGAAAAATAAATTGTTTAAACAAATTGAAATTGTCTAAACAATTGAATATATATTGCGAATTATAAATAAATAGCTTCCTTATAGTTCTTCAATGAAAATTGCAAAAAACCACATGATTCTAGCTGAATTTAACAAAAAGTTGATTTTAAACAATTTTAATTGTTTAAACAATTAATTGGGCTAAATAAATTAAATTAAACCAATTACATTGTTTTTCTCTTCGCTATTTAAAAAGTTGTAAGCTTTTAAGGTATTTGATTAAAAATGAAAATATGAAAAAAATTGTTTAAACAAATTAAAATTGTTTAAACAATTAAACAATTATTGAAAAATTTATCGAGCCTTGTATTTTGTTAATTAGAAAAATTTATAAAAAAAAGCGACGTAAAAAAATAATATTTTATAGCTATTTACTTATAAATCCTGAATTTGCGTTTAGGGGTGGTTTTTTGAGGCACCCCTAGAGAGGGTTAGTTTGTAAAAAAAAAAAAAATAATCAACGGTTTCTTCAATTTTGGACATTTATCGAGGCCTCATAAACTTCTGAGCCTTTTTCGATAATATTAAGAACAATTTTTTGCGATTTTTTAAAAAAGTACACTTTTCCCATGTATTTCTAATGGGAAAATAGGGGGTGAAAGCGGCACCCCTTAATATTGTCCGATCAAAAAAAAAAAATACGGGTAATTTTTTTTTCCATTTCCAGTCGATTACCGAGGGCCTTCAAACAAAATTCGAAAATTTTCATTTTTTGAAACACCCTAACACACACATACACACACACACACATCCGGACATTTTCTCAGGAATGAAAATTTGAACTTTTCAGATGAAACTGAGTCGATTTACACTATTTTTGGAAAATCGAAAATCTTAACGATCACAACGCTTCCTCTATGAGGAAGCAAAATTAATCAAAACTATAGTAGATGATAAACTATTTGGACAAGCAAAGTCTTATGTTTATGTTATTGAATTTCAAAAGCGCGGTTTACCACACATTCATTTATTGGTTATATTGGAAGAAGGTTCTAAAATATTAAGAGCAGAGAGTGTTGATCAGTATATTTCCGCTGAGATTCTAGATGAACATGTTAATTCTACATTACATAAAATTATAATGCAAAATAATATTCATGTACCTTGTGGATAGACGCTTTAACATATAATGGAAGTTTACTGTACCTCGTATCAATTTTATTATACTAGCAAAATTAGCGCGCGCCCAGGCGCGCGTGAACTTTTCTTTTTTTATACATGATTATAAAAAGTATATTGAAAGAAATGTTGAAGGATAAATATGGAAATCTCTTATTTGTCAATTATAAACAGAATTGGATAATGTAACTTTAAAATTTTATTTACTTAGAATCTTCACAACATCTTGCTTTTAATGAGCATAATTATATGATGCACCTTCTAAAAAATAAGCTTATTTTATTGGAATATAATTGATCAGTATTTTATTTTTTATGGCTGCGATCTAGGATCTGCCATTTTGATTTTGTTTTCATGATTTCAGATTCATAATCTGCAATCATGAAGACCCTTAGAAGCAATTTTTAAATAAATTTATTAATTTTGCTTTCTGATAGAGAAAGTTTTGAGATCAATATTATAGATTTTTGAAAAATACTCGAAATCGATTCATAGGGACATAATCTTTATCTGAAAACGAATAGATTGATTTATGTAAATTTTATAATTGATAAAAAATCACAAGATAATTAATATTATCTTGTTTTATTATTTCAAATGGACATTTTTAAAAAATTACGTGATATTTAAAATCAGCGAGCTGGAAAACACCGATTTTTGAATTTTTTGACATTAAGGTATTAGTCGCGTAAATGCTCCCGCAAAACTCCCGCAAAATAAAAAGAACAAAAAATAAACTTTTATATCAACTCACTTGCTTCCTTGTGACCTCTTCTAATATAATATATGTAATTTTCACGATTTTGAGTCAGGTACTATAAGTTATCGTGATGTATTGCTTACACGTTTTCGACATTTTTCAATGAAACCACGTGAAAATGAAAAATTATGAATTTTTAAATTATTGTAATTTTTATACGGCGTGGTCAATAAAATTAATTTTTTTTTGAAGGATTTATTTTATCTCAATGTGTAACTTAGTAGTTTTATTTGAAAAACTGACGACTTGTTTTTTTATAATTGAATATAAGAGACATTTTTTACATGCATTTTGTGCTATTGCATGTAAAAGGTATAAACTTTGAATTAATATTTTGAAGCTCAGAAGTGGTCAAAATTAATAGGATAGATCTCATTTCATAGATAAATACCTCATGAATACAGATACAAAGTTTTAAAAAAATCTGACGAAAATCATTTTACGCGACTAATACCTTAACTTTATATTCCTAACTTGCAATCAGAAAAACCTTCAGTACCAAATTGCAATAACTTATATTACATAGAATGACACATTTTGGTTTTGTTTTTCTGAAATGGCACGTTTATAATTAAATTATTAAAGAAGTACGTTCTTCATTTCTCTTTTTGAAAATGCATAGTTTTCCTCCCAACCGACGATTTTAACTAAATCACAATAGAAAAGAAGATTCTTAATCAGTGATCAAAAAAATTCCACTAGAACCAACATTCAAATTATTTCATTAATCTCATATATTCTATGAACACCATCTTGGATACACCATTTATTAAAATTTGGAGAAATAAGGTTAGATTTGTAATCAGAGACCAGAAAAAAAAGGTGCCAAGTTTCAAGAAGGTATATTAAATATAAACATTTAAGAATGTATGGGCTAAACCGAGACGCAATTAGGACTTAAAAAAAAAGAAAAAAAGTATGTATTTAGCAACGTTTTGGCAACAATAAGGAATTTTTGAAATCAACTTTTGTTTTTATTGGTGGATATTACCAAATAAGAGAATAAAATTAGAAGACACATAAGAAGAACCAATCACATTATTCCCTTAAAAGAATAAAGCTCCACCTTTTTTTGCCCCAACTAAAGCGTGGCATCTCATAGATTATAATAAGTAATAGCCAGACAGAATCGTCAAAACAAAGAAATAGGTTATGTAGGGCACTAAAATCCTAAAACTGAAAACTTGATGGTTAAAGTGAGTTTGTTTAATTGAATTTAATTTAAGAAAAAGGTATTCTATTAAAATTCTTTTTTTTTAATGTAAAAAAGCCATAGAATTAAACACTTAGCCACGTTATGGCAACAATAAGGAATTTTTAAAATCAACTTTTGTTGATAATCAAAATTTGCAAATTGATATCACGATGAATCAAAGATCACATCAATTTAAATTTATTCCAATGTCTTCTTATCATTAATTTTTTTTTATATTATATTATGTATTTCTTTCATTTCACATAATTATACATAAATGAAACATTATTTTAAGAAATAATAAAATTTGGCGTGCGCTTTAGCGCGCGTTTTTTTCCCTAGTTGAATGTAAGAACTAATAAAAATGTTAAAAATTTATTAAATTTTATTAAATTTATTCTTTTTACTTTAAAATATTTTTAAAATATAACAAATTTTGATCTGAAAGTATTCAATCATTCATACTTAGAAAAACCGTTTTCGGGGGGTACTGGGAAGAGGGGTAAAAAATAATTAACTTACTGTCAGAAAATCTTTCATTTAATTATTGTTTTAATATCTCTTTAAAAATTTACTTATTTATTTAGTATATGGGGGATTATTTCTCAAATGTCACAGGTCCGAAAAGAAAGTTTATTCTATCGGGCTGAAACTTGGACAAAATGTTGTCCTATTGAATAGTAAAGAATAGAAAAAAAATGTTGACTATAGAAGAAATATTTAGCGTGGGGGAGGGGATGAAATTTTTGATTTTTTTAAGGATACTGTTTACTTTGATAATTTGTTGTTCTTTTAATTTTAATTGAAAAAAAATTTCAAATACCAGTTTCAATAGATTTTTTACGCTCTTTCGACTGGTCATATTATTCTTTACAAGAAAAAAATTTTTTAACCCCTAAAACTGAAAAATAAAAAGAACTTTTTCTTCAAAAAGGGCTGGATTTTTTATGCTTTTATTTTTTTAAAAGAAAGCACTACTTTTTTCCTATAAATAATCTGTAGAGTAAAAAGTTGGATGAGAACTTCTACTCAACGAAAATAAAGGTTGAATAGAACCTAACGCCAATGACGCTCGCTGCCACTAGCATCTCTACTGTAAAAACGTGCGAGTGATCTGTCCTAAGAAAGTAGGTATGTACTTACATGTGTACGCATATAAGATCTCAGGTGACACAGACGAGATCTCGTATAAGATCTTATGTAAGAACGTAGGTACGAACGCATGTCGTCCGGAATTAGTCCGGATTTTTTAGTAGAGAGGTAAGAACACAGGTGCGAACACACTTACGAACTCATGTGCGAACACACCTAAGTATTAAATTGAATATTTTAAATTAAATATATTATTAAAAAAAAATTCTCGCCAACGGGATTCGAGCCCATCTAACCTGAGCCTAAGTACGCCTTAAACCCCTCGGCCACCGTAGTTATAGAAATAACTTTACAAAATCTTAGTCATGTCTTTCCGGAGAAATTTATGTATTAAACATGACTAAGATTTTGTAAAGTTATTTCTATAACTACGGTGGCCGAGGGGTTTAAGGCGTACTTAGGCTCAGGTTAGATGGGCTCGAATCCCGTTGGCGAGAATTTTTTTTTAATAATATATTTAATTTAAAATATTCAATTTAATACTTAGGTGTGTTCGCACATGAGTTCGTAAGTGTGTTCGCACCTGTGTTCTTACCTCTCTACTTAAAAATCCGGACTAATTCCGGACGAAATCCGGACAAAATTCAGACAAAACCGGATTAATTCCAGATCTGGAATTAGTCCTAAAGTGTCCGATTTAACGTAGGTTTTTGGCACGGAATTTAGTCCGGTCTTATCCGAAATAAATCCGGCCGTATACAATCCGGATATAGTCCGGTAGAGTCTGGAACAAATCTGGTTCGAAATTTTGTTTAAATCCGAAAGTAGTCCGGTACAGTCCGGAACAAATCTGGTCCGGACCGTTGCTTAAATCCGAATGTAGTCCGGTACAGTCTGGAACAAATCTGGTCCGAAACGCTGTTTAAATCCGAATGAAGTCTGGTACAGTCTGAAATAAATCCGGTCCTAACTGTTGGTTAAATCCGGATGTAGTCCGGTACAGTCCGGAACAAATACGGTCCTAATCGTTGGTTAAATCCGGATGTAGTCCGGTAGAGTCCAGAACTAATCTGGTTAAACTTTTTTTGTAATCCGGATTTAGTCCGGCTTCATCTGGAATTAGCCGGAAAAGCAAAAAAAAAATTTTTTTTAATTGTTTAAGTCATTTTTAAACAATGTTTAGAACTTAACATTACACAAACATTCATACATTTATTACAACGATTATATACAACATTTATATTAAACAAGAAAAATCGCACGCAAGGGGAAACGAACACGGGATGTTACGCACGCAACGCAGAACCTAAACTTTTTTTTTTTGTTTATTTATTCAACAATATAAAATATTACATAAAAATAACATGTGGTGCGATAAATAATGAAAGAAACGCCATTATTAAATCAGTCGATAACAATACCGTAATTGGTAAATTAAATTTTCGAACGGGCCGCCGCCTCTCGTCGAATCCTTCGTCTCTTGTATACAAATTTTTTTATTAATCCAAAAATTTTATATCTACATAAATATGCCAATTTCGATTTGATACAATTTTTGCCTAGAAAAAATTTCCCCTATTAGAAAGTCAAAAACTAGACCTATTATAATCACATTTTGAAAAAAAAAAAAAAGAAAAGGAGAGATATTGCGCATTCATATTTTGCACTCATACTAACACTCTTCGCAAAAATACATTATAGACTTTATTTTCTATCATCTTCTATAGTTGATTTGTTTTAATTTAATTTAAATTTTACAGATTTTCAAGAGAGATTAATTACAAAATTCGCTAATGAATAGAACCATTTTCACCAATTCATACCTCTCACTAATTTCAAACTTTTAAATATCTACAAACCATTGCGATTTTTATACATTTGGTAACTGCTAATTTTATCTATATAATACAATTTTTTTTTATTTTTTATTTTATACCTTCAATTTACATTAGTAACACAGTTTATTTGATAAAAAGGAATTTTTTTTTCTTCCTCTTTTCATTTAAAACAGCAGTAATGATAACATAACATTAATCTCTCATCAACCACGGAAACAGTCTGATTCTATAGATATATTTAAGGCCTCTGGCCTTTTTTGACATGCTCATTGAATAATTTAAAACTATTGCCGGATCATTCATAATATCCCTCATATTATGCCGAATTTTTCTGTCGTATGCGTGCCGAGCCACGTGGTACAGAATCGGCACGTTATTCTGGTCTCGTATAAAATCATTTTTATCTAGATACATGAATGTTTCTACTGGTAAATAACCTTTATCGATCATTTTTTACTCCTCTCCATCCCCCGCTCAAAGAGCGACGGTATCAGCTGATTATCGCGATTTTTGTGGGCCCTTTCGATATGATATCGAATCAGGTCCACAATAAATACGTCGATACGTGGAATATCAGCTGCGTCGTACACTCTTTGGTTGGAGATGTGAGTTTCAAAATTTGTTCTCGGGTCACTAAACAATCTTGTACATATTCTCAGACAATTTCTTTCAAACGATCTTAGTTTCTCCATATCCACTGGTGCGATCCCGTACCATGCCTGGCACCCATACGTCAGAATCGGCCTTATTAAAAGTAAATAACATAATATTTTCACTTTTTGGTTCAATCTTGTAGAAAAGAACAATTTACCATTTCCGAAAAACGCCTTTCTAGCTTTATCTAGTGTTATTTTTAAGTGAGGTGTATATTTTAATCTATCATCAATGGCCCAAATAAATAAATAAATTTAAGCCTAAATATTTTACTGCTCTTTTGTGTGTTAATTTTTCGGTTCCCTCCCCATTTGAACTGATTGAAAAATTCATCCAGTGCACTTTATATTTTTTGTCCACGCAGTCGACCAGCGGTCTGAAGAGTATGGATTCACATTTATCCACGTTAACTTTCAATTTCCAGGCGCCCATGAATTCACATACATTCGCAAATAGTTTTTGCAGTCTCTCCTGAGCCTCAAATAAACATTTGCAAATTATGTAAATTACTAAATCATCGGCAAAACCTATACACTTGACATCGTAGTCAATGTTCATACCATATGCTCTTAACAGATCGCATACGTAGACGTTAAACAAAAGTGGTGAGTTTACCGCCCCCTGTTGAAGGCCATTTTTCAAAACATACACCTCACTATTAGCCCTTTCCGACATTGAAACGTACAATTTTCTATTTGTTATCATTACCCAAATAATTTTAATTAAATGATCCGGCAACGCTTTTTTGATTAATTTAAACAATAACTCCTCTAACCATACGGAGTCAAATGCTTTCTCTACATCGACTAGACAGGACGCAACAAACTTATTTTCCGTTAAGGCTTTACTGATATCAGATGTATATTTAGTAATCGCATGGACTGTAGAGCATTTAGCTCTAAATCCAAACTGTTCGTCTGGGATTATTTTTTTACCAAAAACCGCCAAGGAGAGAGATTGATTTATTATTATTTCGTATAATTTGCCCAAATTCGTCAACAACCTGATCGGCCTGTAACTTGATACTAAACTCGGATTTTTTTCCTTTTTTGGTAACGGACTTACCTTCGCTAACTTCCAACATTCTGGAAAAAACGAGTTATTCAACAAATTATTAAAGACTATAGTCAGTTGTTCTAGAGTATTATTTGGCAGCTTTTTTATTGCTAGATTCGGGATCTTGTCATGACCGGACAATTTTTTATTATTTAATTTTTTTAGGATGAGTTTCAGTGATTCTAGCGTACAGAAGAAATTTGGATCTTCTTCGAATCTAGGGGATAGGGCCGGATTCTCCGCGCTAAAAGATAACAACGGTTTTACTTGCTCACTATTTTGGCTATTCAAATTATATTTTTCTATAAATTCTTTTGCCGTTTTTGTTATTATTCTAACTAATGCTGGGCTATTTGAGACCCTCTCTTCATTGTTTATATCCGCGAAATATTTTGCAAAAATATTTGCTTTATCTGCTTTTTCTGTTATAATGCTTATATCGTTAGATATTGGATATTTATTAAAATTTAAATGCGTGTTCTCGCGGGCTTTTAAATCGTTACTGTGAATTTGTAAGTTAGGTGTTTCATGCTTATTATTCTTTTTAAAGATCGAGTTTAATTTCGGGAACATATTTTCGCTATCCTGCGGGTTTATATTTCCTAGATATTTTATCCAATAGTTGTTAACCGATTTATTAAATTCCGCTCTCAACTCCTTCTTTACTTTCGCCAGCAATTCTTTAAGTGCCCTCATATTTTCGCGATTTCCGCCCCTTCTGTTTTTTTCCCTGTGAATTTGCGATACTATTTTGTTTTTGGTCACCTGTAATTTTTTTATTTTCCCATTAACATAATTTGCCATGGAGTCATATGGTTTTATACTTGGTGTCGCATCGTACAGTGCCTCAGCTATTTCTTTACTTTTTTTATCAATAAAATCAACTAAGTCATTATTACTAATATTTTCATTATCTTTTAAACAAAGCTTAGATTTTTGCAAATTAGTTCTGAATTTTTTCCAATTTGTTTTTTTAAAATTAACGTAATTTTTTTGGTCATTACTACTTATTAGTAATTCATCATAATTCTCTAGTTTTATTTTCATAATTATAGCATTGTGGTCACTATCGTACGGTGCTACTTCAAGTTTACCATCTATCCCATTTGTTATCTCCACCCTTACATCACAAATAGCCAAATCCAAATACGAGCCACTAGATGGAAAAGTCGGGGAAACTGGACCCCATAATACGGCCTTATATTGCAAGGCATTTGTTTCGTACCAGTTCCACAAACTATTACCCTTTGTGTTGTTTTTTGTGTCCCCCACTCTTTATTTCTCGCATTGAGGTCACCTGCCAACAAATAGTGATGCTCTGTGTCATGTAATTCAAGCTCACCAAACACTGTATCCAAATCACTCGCAAAACTTACTCTGCTATCGCCAGGCGAATAAACACTTATTATGAATAATTTTTTTCTATCCTGTAATTCGATTTTTATTACTGTAATCTCCAAAGATTTTAATCTACTTTGACAGTTAAGCATAATATGTTCCGCTGATAATTTTTTATTCAGTGCTATTGCCGTGCCCCCACCTTTACCCTTTTGCCTATCATCCCTAAAAATCAAATAATCCTTCGAATACATTTTGTGCCCCAATTTTAGTTTTGTTTCATTTATTAAGGTTATGTCCAATTTAAATTCTTTCATAAATTCAAACAAATTAAACCTCCTCTCGTTTGTGACTATTGAATTTACATTAATCGACGCGATTCTTAGTTCTTTAAGCCTGTTGATCCTGTCCATTTTCACAATTTAATTTATCAAATAAAAATTCAATTTTTTTCGTATTTTCATTAACCGATTTTTTTATCTCTCCTAGTTGCAATGTCATATAGTCCTTAATTTGAATCATAAAATTATCCATTATCTTTTCTAAATTTATATTCCCTTCTCTGATTGTACTATTATTATTTTTGACTGTTTCCGTGTTTAATGTATCATACTCTTTCGTTTTTTTACTCATATTTACACTCTCGCTATCTCTCCTATCTTCTCTAAAATTCCTATTTCTATTAGATTCATTATTTCTACCTCTTATTTCGCTTACTACTCTAAAACTTTCCGTGCTAACATGTAAGTTATCCTTGTTTAATTTTATATTTTCAGTTCCCTCGTCTATTTTTGGGTTATCCGGATTTTCGTACCTGTCGCCTGCCCCAATCCTGTCACTATTTATTTTTACTTCTTTTCTTACTGTAACTTCTTTCAATAAATTACTATTTATATTTTTAACTGACTCTGCAAAAGATATACCTGGTTTAACTATATTTTCAAAGTATTTTAATTTTTTTTCTTTTAATAATTTAGCGTTATTTTGTCTTTCAATTATTTTTAACTGATTTTCTAATAATTTGGGGTAGCCCCTATACGAAGCCGGATGCCCATATTCTTTACAATTCACACAATACGTTGGTCTATTTACATTTTCACTTTTTTCTGGCAATTGACACTCCCCAGGAGGGTGATTTTCTGCGCATTTTTACGCATCTAAAATTTCTGTTGCAGTAAGCTGCAATATGTCCTACCCTCTGACAATTAAAGCATTGTGATTCATTCTTGTGAAATATTTTATCCCACCATACACATTGGAAAAGTAATCTCGAAATTGCAGTTAACTCATTATTTTCGCTGTCGCTAGTTATTTTGACGAGGAAGGCTCCCCCCCCTGTTTTCGCTTTAAAAAATTCCCTTAAATTTATTTTTTTTCACACTTACTAACTTAACTTTTTTCAATTTCAAATTACTTAATTCCTTAAAAACGTCTTTCTCGTCAAAATCCATCGACAACCCCCTCAGAATCCAAAAGAAAACTTTGTCTTGTTTTGGGATTTTTGAATGGAATTCCACCTTATTCTCCTTTAAAATTTTTGATATAATTTTAAAATTATCATAAGATTGGGTATAAAGGGCTATTTTGCTATTTTCTAAATTTTTTAAAATAAACTCATGACTTTTTACTACACTTAATAACATATTAATTAAAATTGAAATCTTTATATTTTGTAAAATCAATGGTGGCAATTCCGATTTAAATTTTTTTTTCGCATCTAATTTTACATTTGATTTATTATTACAATCTACATTTTCAGTTACGTCACCTGAGTCTTCTCTCTTCTGCTGGGCATCTTTTTTCTTCTTTTCCGTGGTTCGTAGTTCACTCGAGGTTAAATTTGCTTGTCTCTTCACACCTTTTTTTTCTGACTGCACCGCAACTTCTTTTAAAATGCTCCCACTTCCTGGGGGAATGTCACTGCTCTCGCTGTTTCGCTGTCCTCTCTTTCTCTTCTCTCCTCCTCTCTAAGCTCCTGCATCTCCACTTGGATTTGTTCCAGCTCTGCATCGGTTAATTTACCGTATTTAATTGCATCGGATACATCCGACTTGTCATCAATTGGCATATTGATATTTTTATTTTCAGGTTCGAAAAATGTCGCGGCTGATTTCAAAGTCATTATTTCAGTTTGGTCTCGGATTTTATTGGTTTGATTTGTGTCAACTATTTCCCAACTTTGCGTTGCTTCTTCTGAATCATAAGAATTGTCCAAGTTTGCTTGCTGCTCAACTTTGCTTGTATCATTTTCGATCATTTCAACGTCCTTATTTGTTTTTGTTGTGTCCGCTGAGAAGTTAGAGGTTAACTTCGAGTCCTCGATCGAAATTTTCGTTTCTTCAAACTTGCTGGGTGAGGTTTTCCCGTGCGATGACTTGCTCTTGCTTTTTTTATTTTTATCACGTTCACTTTCTGGTTTGATTTTGGAACTAAACCATTTATTAGCGCGTTTATTTTTGCCGGGTTACTTGAAGACGCCATTTCTTTAATGTTTCTAACCAAATTTATTTTTTCCTTCCTGCTTGGAATTTTTGAATTTTTCGTTAGTTGCGGTAACTCGTTCACTCCTCCAGCTACACTCGGCATTTTCACACTTCAGTATTGTGTAGGCAGATTTAATTAATTTCGCTTCGAAAACGAATAAGTCAATCGTTTTACCCACGTCGAATCAGCTGAGACGATTGGGCGAGTCCATTTTCTACCTTGCACGTGTACCGGTGATCGATGATTTCACTCTACTGTTGGCTTGCACTAGCACAAGACACACAAAAAAAAATGCTCTTGATACCTGTTTACACTGATGTGCACTCTAGCATTAACAGACACTGTGAAATATTTCACTGTTGCGAAAGTCTTAAGTTGAGAAGTTTGCCCGCGTCGAATTCAACCACGATGGTTGGGCGAGTCCATTATGGGTCTTGCACGTGTACCGGCTTCGATTAAACTCACCTTAATGCGACTTGCAGTGGCTATCAAGTCACAAAAAGTGATCACGAAAACCTTTTTACACTGTTGTGTACACCCGACACTAAACGCACAACGTGATTTTCGAGCTTTCCAACTTGGTTTACGGCTATATAATCTATAGCCGTTCCAGCTGACACTTGTTAAATCAAACATACATGTAATTTGTGGATTAAATCCGGAAAGTGTCCGGTAAAGTACGGATATAATCCGTCACTAATTCTTAATTCCAAATAGAACTCGGAGTATGTACGAAAATAATCCGACATTGGTTTTACAATCCGGAAAGAGTCCGGCACAGTACGGATATAATCCGGCACACGTTTCAAATCCGGAAAGAGTCTGGTTTAGTATGAAAATAATCAGGTAATCACTTTCACATTCGGATAGCGTCTGGTTTAGTATTAAAATAATCCAGCATTCTGTTATAATTCTAAAAGAGTACGGCAAAGTACAGACATAATCGGGCACCCGTTTTTAAATCCGGATAGAGTTCACTTTATTACACGTTAACAAGAGAGATATAGAAAATACAGTAGGACCCACGTATATCGGACCCTATATATCGAATTCCTGCTTATATCAGATATTTTTGCCGGTCCTTTGAATTTAAATATAATCAATTTTTACCCGAATAAATCGAATTCCTGCTTATATCGAAAATTGATTCGGACTCTATTGGTAGTCTAAGTGAAATCCGTTTTTAGACCGGTCAAGTTCGGCAACTATCCGGCACAAACTTTAAAATCCATTTTAAGTCGGGTTTTATCTGGAATTAGTCCGACAATCCATTTAGATATTATTTTTAGTTAAAGTGAAGTCCGTTTTTAGTCCAGTCACGTCCGGAAACTGTCAGGTACAAATTTCACAATCCGCTTTAAGTCTGGTTTAGTCTGGAATTTATCCGGTACTTAATTCCGAATTTACTTTTAGTCTAACTAAAATCCGTTTTTCGTACGTTAACATCCGAAAATTGTACGGCAGTCAATTCCGAAATTATTAATAGTCAAACTGAAATCCGTTTCTTGTAATCTGTTTTTTTGGTACAAATACTACTTTTATTTATTATCATTTTCATTAAAACAACACATCACGACATGGCTAAACGTCCTAAAGAATATTTGTCTGGCTTCTTTCCGGATCGCAAAAAGAATGCAGGAATATTTTAGCACTAAACAGGTCTCTTTCTGGATTTAAAAACTAGTACTGGATTATACCCAAACTTTACCGGACTCCTTGCCATTCACTTGACTCTTTCTGGATTGTAAAAGATATGCCAGACTTTTTCCGTATTATGGTAAAAAGGGAGAAATGAAAAATAGTTAAAAAGATGGAGGTGTTCTTAGAAAATGTAGCGAGTCAATTCAAGTGACGAAAATTCAGAACCTTAATTGATTTTAATGCAAAAATATTTCTTCGATGAAGACAACTAAAACGGTTGGCAATGGATTTCAGATAAATTGTCAATTCTATTGCTTTCAAATAGAAGGTCGAAAAATAGTGCATTAAAAATAATTCAGATTTTGAATTAGTTTCTATTATTTTATTTTTAACGGTTTCCTCATTAAATTGTTCATTTGAAGAGAAAATAATAGAAAATCATTCAGAAATTGAATTATTTTTAATGCAACTATTTTCCGAATTCCTATAATTAAAAGCAATCAAATTTTCTATTTTTCTAAGATCCATTGCAAATCTTTTTAGATGTCACCATCCAATAAACATTAGCGAATTATAAAAATAATTCAGATTCCCAAATTCCTTTAATTAGATCAAGTCGCTACTAATAGAAAATAAATGTTTTTGCAGATATTTTACAGCTTTCAATCGGAATTAAATAACAGAAAACTCGCATATAAAATACAATTGAATGTTCCGCATGTTCTAAGAAAAATTCAAAATCAATGAATCTCCAAAATCACCGGAATCCGGAGGGGAGCGAACGGGGAAGGAAAAATAGGATGACTATAAATAATTTCGGAATTGACAGCCGGACTAATTACAGATAAAAACAGACTTCAAACGGATTGAAAATGTATGCCGGACAACTGCCGGATGTGAACGGATTTGAATCGGATTTCACTTAGACTATAAATAATTTCGGAATTGACTGCCGGACTAATTCCAGATAAAACCAGACTTAAAGCAGATTGTGATTTTTGTGCCGGACAGTTGCCGGACTTGATCAGTCTAAAAACGGACTTCACTTTTACTAACAATCAGACTAAAAACGAATTTAAATTTTATGATGGACAACTGCCGGATGTGAACGGACTAGAATCGGATTTCACTTAGACTTTACATAATTTCGGAATTGACTGCCCGACTTATTCCAGATAAAACCAGAATTAAAACGGATTTAAAATAGAAGCCGAACAACTGCCGGATGTGAACGGACTAGAATCGGATTTCACTAAGACTATACATAATTTCGGCATTTACTGCCGGATTAATTCCAGATAAAACCATACTTGAAACGGATTTAAAAATTATGCCGGACAACTGCCAGATGTGAACAGACTAGAATCGGATTTTACTTAGACTATAAATAATTTCGAAATTGACTGCCGGACTAATTCCAGTTAAACCAGACTTAAAACGGATTGTGATTTTTGTGTCGGACAGTTTCGGGACGTGTCCGTACTAAAAACGGACTTCTCTCTAACTAAAAATAATTTCTGAATCGACTGCCGGACTAATTCCAGTTAAAACCAGACTTAAAGCGGATTTAAAATTTATCCCAGACAACTGCCGGATGTGAACGAACTAGAATCGGATTTCACTTAGACTATAAAGAATTTCGGAATTTCCTGCCGAATTAATTCCAGATAAAACCAGACTTAAAATGGATTTGAAATTGATGCCGGATAACTGCCGGATGTTAACGGACTAGAATCGGATTTCGCTTTGACTATAAATAATTAATAATTATCAATAATTTCTCAATAGTCTGCCGGACTAAATCCAGATAAAACCAGACTTAAAGCGGATTTTGAATTTTGTGTCGGACAGTTTCCGGACGTGACCGGACAAAAATCGGACTTCACTTTGATTATAAATAATTTCTGAATCGATTGCCGGACTAATTCCAGTTAAAACCAGACTTAACGCGGATTGTAAAGTTTGTGGCGGACAGTTTTCCGACGTGACCAGACAAAAACCGGACTTGACTTTGATTATAAATAATTTCTAAATCGATTGTTAGACAAGTTTCGGACTAATCCGGATTAACTTCAGATCAATTTTTTGTGGCAGACAAATTTTGGACTAATTCGGATCTTTTCCTCAACTAATTCCGGATGAATTCCGGATGAAACCGGACTGTTTTTTCCGGATTTCGTCCGGAATTAGTCCGGATTTTTTAGTAGGGATACGTTCGCAGATGAGAACTCATATAAGAACGCTGTTTCTATTTTATATTGAGTAACGTTATACGCGGCGCATGACGGAACATAATATAAGAACTTACATGCGTTCGTACATACGTTCTCACATAAGATCTTATACGAGATCTCGTCTGTGTCACCTGAGATCTTATATGCGTACTCATGTAAGTACATACCTACCTTCTTTCGATAGATCACACGCACGTTTTTACAGTAGGGATCGCAGCGGCACACAGTTTGGCCTAAAGTGATTTTAAAGTTATTTTCTTCAAAAAAGTGTCTAAATAAGATTTAAGATATACTTCCGAATAGGTGTATCCTCCAATTTTTTTGAAATTACGTATACTTACGTATTTTGATGCGCTGATTACAAATATCATAGTGAAAATTACTGACTAGGCCACTTTCATGGTAAAAACCATAAAAAACCGATAAAAATGATGTATTTTTGTATTTAACTCAATAAGTAAGCCAAATTTCAAAAAATAATTGCAACATTGTGAGTAGAGTAGAGTGGGGTAAAAAGCCATTTTCTAAGTTTTTGCATTATAAAACCTGTAATTTTAGGTTTATTTTTAAATTTTCAATTGATTCTGAGAATTTAACTTTTTAGCTACAAAATTCTTGTAAAACATGTTTTTGTAACTCATGAAAGGACTAAGCTATACGATTTTTACGAGAGCCCGGTTGTAAATCCGTGTACAAGATCATCTACTGAACTTGTACATGATTCTGGATAAAGTCATGCATAGGTGCATTGACTTGCTTTGTGCATGAACTTGCGAATGGTCAACACATGAATTTGGAACAACGAACGTGCAAAGGAACATGCACATGTTCATGAACGCTTCTAAAGGCAAATAATTTCATGTGCATGAACATGCACACGAACATGCACATGAATCTGTACACGAAAATGGATAATTATTTATTAAACTTTAAACGTTGCGCATTAGTTATCTATGGGAGTGAAGGCTGCGCAGTAGATTTTAATGGCTATAAAAGGTAGAGGACCACTATAAAACAAGTAACATTTGTTAATAATATTTAAAGTATGGAAAATTATGTGCATGAACATTTGCACGTTCATGCACATGTTCTTGTATCAGATTTTATTGTGCGTGCATGAAAATGTACACGTTCGATGTTCCAAATTCATGTGTTGACCATCCACAAGTTCATGCACAAGACAAGTCAATGCACTTGTGCATGATTTTATCCAGAATCATGTACAAGTTCAGTAGATGATCTTGTATACGGATTTACAACCGGGAGGACTGCAAGTGGCTTTTTTACCCTACCTGTTGGGGTAAAAAAGCCACATTGCAATTTAAACAAAAAATGCTGATAGTTTTTATTTTTTCATACTTGTTTGTTTATTTATAAGAAAAGTAAAGTTAGGTGTAAGATATTTTGAAGTATTTTTATACTTTACATAGCTATTTTTATACAAATAAAAAATTTTCTGTACCTGTTGATGATGCCCATTACAAATGTGCGTGAATTTTTTTTACTATATTGTGACAGAATTAAAATTTTGTCATTTAGAATTAACTTTCGTCAATTGTAATTAATTTTGTCACAAATGATAAGTTTTGTTGGCAAAAAGAAGGTTAAATTTAGGTAAACTTCAATTGAAAACAAACGAACATTATATTACTTTGAGGAGATTGGCTTTTTTTAATCACAACGACTATTTTTAAAAAAAAGCTATATAAAGTATGAAAACAGGATAAATAGAAAAAATAAAGAACACGTACATGTTAAGTATAGTTTTCTTCTTAAGCACAAACAATTACTTTTATTTTCTGTTCATTCAGAAAGTTGTAATCTGTTTGTAATGTTACCCGAAATGTTTGATCCCCTTGGCTTTTTTACCCCACTCTACTCTACTCAACTTATTAATAAATCTAAAAAAAATAGCGCGTGGCCTACGGACAGATGTAGGGAATTAACGTTTCATTTTTTATTTTTAGGTATTACCTAAGTAAATTACCTGTATAATACCCCCCACTCTCGATAAATGCATAGATGTTGAAAACTAATAACGTTTAGTTATTATACACTCGTTTTTAACGATCTTACTGGCCCAATGAGTGTCCCCCGTAGGGAGTTCTTAGAATTGTACCTTTGTATATATTCGTTTTAAGTGTTTTTGCGTCTACAGAACGGCTTGAAATTAGGAGTTCTCGCATTTGCCTGGACCACCCGGTATATTGGGTTTTCTCGCCAGTGGAGAGGGAAAACTGTAGAAAAACCTCACCGAATACAACCGGTTTATCGACAGTCGAGTTCTAGTGATCTGCACAGGTCGATTACCGACAGTGCATATCATTATTCCTCGACGTCAAACCTTCCACTGAAGTTATCTCACGAGTTAGAAAAATCCCAGACTCATCGGGGCGCGAACCCAGCAAGCTGGACTTGGCGCAACCGCAGAGTCTAGTATTTAACCAACTGAGCTAACTCCGTGGTCGAAAACTAATAAAGTATATTACTAGGTAAATTACGTGTAGAAAAGTACGTAGATTACATGGAGTAATTTGCCTCCCGATCTCTGCCTACGGCCACAGTTTTTTATTCAAGATACCGAGGGGTTGGTGTGCCCTACTGACAGTGGAATGTAGACACCGGTGGAAAAGCCTATAGTTCTATTGGTTTTTATCATAAAAGTGATCTATGACAATTTTTTTGAAGATGATTTTCGTAATTAGTGCATGAAATTACGTAATTTTACGTTATTACATAAGTGTACGCAATTGTACGTAATTATGTAATTTTACGTAATGAACGGCTGTGGGTAATTTAATATTGATATAATGTGGGTATTTGGTCACATTAATGGTGATTTATATTTTTTGCAATTATTTCGTAAACTAATTGGTTTTAGTAAAAAAGGCATCAAACATAAAATATGTATTATTTCTGAGAGTTTCAATTTTTGTATAAAGAATTTTTTGATATTTGTATAATTCAAAGAGATAAATGCACAAAACCAAAATTTTATGATTTTTTTACATTTTTTTTACCTAAGTCATTTTCACTATGATTGTCTTAATCAACTCATCAAAATACGTAAGTATACGATTTAAAAAAATCGGAGGTGACACCTATTCGGAAGTACACTGCGATTCATATATGCTGTCCTTCCTGTTTATTGTTCGAACAATAAACGAACAATGAACCGGAAGGACAGCATTTATGAACAGCAGTGTACACCCAATTTTTATCCTTATAGCTAAAACAATGAAGTTTTTTTTTAAATTGAAGTCATAAAATTGGGATAAGTCCCTTATCTAAACAATTAGGCTTCGTTTGCGCTTAGTATAGGTTAGCAATCCTGTGTTTCAAGCAGAAAACAAAAATGCCTCTCACCAACAGGCGATGCTTGAAAATTATTTTTAAAAAGACCGGCACTTAATCAAAAAACGAGCCTTTTATTACCAATGTCTAAGTAACAAAGAATTCGGGAAATATTTCTTCTTCACGAATAGTTCATTCAACAAGCGTGAAAATTAACTCCAGTTTCAAAAATAAAACTGACAGACTTTAATGTAAGCAGTCGCCATCTGTGTCTTTCTGCTTGAAGATGATTGTATTCCCTGATAAGCGGACTCACGTTTCCGCGTACACATTTTCTATGAGAGTCAATTTTAATCTTTTGAAGTTATTTTTTACGCTCGTAGGAACATTTGTGCACTCTATACCAATATTTTCCAATTTCTTTATTAACTAAACTTTGGTAATAAAACACTCTTTTTTGATACAGTGTCTAGAACTAAAAAAAAAATTGTCAAACATACCGTGAATTTTGAAATTCCATGCACCGTGCTCGATAAATAAAGGGTCAAGTTGATAAAAACATTGAAGAGAATTTTGTTTAGGAAAATAAAAATAGAGACTTGTTTGAATTTTAATAATTAAGGATGTTGCAAGGAGAGAATTAACATAACCTTAAAAATACTTTTCCAGGCAGCGTACAATTTCGACACTTAGCCAATTTTTTCAGAAACAAAAAATGTAATTAAAAATATATAACCATGTACCCATAATTTAAATTTTATGCAGATTCTGAAACTAATTTGACATTTTAAAAATATGTATTATTTTGGCTTCAGTTTCTGAACAAAATATTGAAAATTGTGTACTTTTTTGTATTCCTGAGTTTCAATATTTTGTTCAGAAACTGAAGCCCAAATAATACATATTTCTAAAATATCAAATTAGTTTTAGAATCTGTATAAAATTTAAATTATGGGTACATGGTCATATTTTTATACATTTTTTGTTTCTGAAAAAATAACCAAAATAACTAGAAGTGTCAAAATTGTACTCTGCTTGGAAGAATATTTTTAAGGTTATGTTAATTCTCTCCTTGCAACACCCTTAAGAGTAGTTATAAAATAAATGATAACAATAATGATCAGGAAATTGAAAAAACCATTTTTATTGCGCTCTGTGTTTAGCGTCTTTGTGAAGGCAACGTGACTTACAAATAATATAAATTCCAAGATGTTTAACAATTGTTTTTAAAAAAAACTAGACACGTTTTCGGAGAAGGGTTTTTTTGTTACCAAAGTTTAGGTAATAAGGAATTTGGGTAAAATTTTTTTTCACCAACATATGCTTCCAAGAACGTGAAATAATTAACTCCAAGTTCGAAAATAAATCTGTCAGTCTTTGACGGAGAAAAAGTAGAGGCCACATGTGTCTTGCAGCTTGCTGCAAGAAGCTTTTGATATATTCTCTAGATCAGCGATTCCCAAACTTTTTCATGCGTTTTCAGGTCCGCGGCAGGGTGAGCTCGTAAAATTTTTTCTCAATACTGCGCTGCACAGGGGGTCTTTTCCGAAGCGAAATGACATTTAGACCTAAAGGTCTTCACGCTCATTATGACCTTTTCATTGTTATATAGTTAAATCTTTTTTATAAAACTTAATTTATTTAAAAATTATAAAACTAAAGGTCCTTAAAGTGAATAATTTTTATAAACTTTTTAGAATAACTTTAAAAAAAGAATGAAGAAAATCGGTTAATATTTAGTATTTTTTATGTTATAATATTATATACTCTCAAAATCTGAATTAGTTAAAAATAACTAATTATTAATAAAATCGTGGCTAAATTTTTGTTTGAAAAATGCAAAAAAGCAAATAGTAAAAAGTAACTATAATTCCGATTTACTCTATAAATCTGAATTAGCTAAAAATAACTAATTATTAGTAAAATGTGATTAATTATTAATAAAATATAACTAAAAACTAGTTACAATTTAACTACTTGAATTAGTAAACAGAATTTTATCAGTTATTTTGACACAACCCAAAAATTAATTTGTTTAATAATTAGTTATTCGTTACTAAAAGATTAGTAGAAATATAAGTAATAGCTCTCTAAATCTGAATTAGTAGTTTTCTACTGTGAATTAGTCAAGTTCATGGCTCATTTTTCTCTAATTCATATAGTAGAAAACTACTAATTCTTAGTAAAAAGCTACTAATTCTTAGTAGAAAACTATTAATTTAAATAGTGAAAATTTACTTTTGAAAAAAGTAGATTTTTTTACTAATTTAATTAGTAGTTTTCTACTACAAAATTAGTAGTTTTCTACTACAAAATTAGCAGTTTTCTACTACAAAATTAGTAGTTTTCTACTACAAAATTAGTAGTTTTCTACTAATTCTTACTATTTTAATAGTAGCTCACTTTTCGCTAATTCATTAGTAGAGAACCACTAATTCAGATTTAGAGAGAGAATTACTTATAAAAAATTTATTAGTTATTCGAGTAGTTATTAGAATTTTTTTGTTTTGAAATGAGTTATTTTTAATTAATTCAGATTTAGAGAGTTAATCTGAATTAGATAAAAATAATTAATTAGTTATTTTTCACTAATAGCTGAAACAAAAATTCAGCCACGATTTAACTAATAATTAGTTGTTTTTAACTTTTAAGTTCTCTAAATTCAGATTTACAAAGTAGAGAGTACTGTTTTATCTGATTCTTAATGAAAAGAAATAGTTATAAACGATTTTAATGAGAATTTAAGCATAATGAGAAAATGATTGTACTTAAAACTCGCTTAAAAATGAAGTTAAGGTTCGGAGATTTGATGCACATTATCCCCACTTCTACCTACTTTTCCGGCAAGTTTTTCAGTTCTGCTTATAATTTTACAATAAGCAGACGTAGTATATGTGCTTATTTAAATTTTGAATATTAAATAAGAGAAAAAGAACGTAAAATGAGTAATTTATTAAGATACGGTTTTCGGTTGTTTGGAGGCAAACCGCAGTGTGTTCTATGTTCCATAGTTTTATCCGAAAGTTCAAAATCGCCTTCGAAATTAAAACGACATTTAGAATCACGTCATCCGGAACATGTTAATGAAGATATTGCTTTTTTTGAGGAAAGACTTCATCAACTGAATTTAGAAATTGTACAAACAGCATCGTCATCATATACAGAAAATGAGACATTACTGGCTGCCTCTTTTCATTCATCGTTAATCATTGCCAGAAACTTAAAACCGCATACTCTTTTGGAAGAAACTGTAATGCCAATTATGAAAATAGTTGTCTCGAAAATTATAGGAGAAGATGCTGCTAAGGAAATAGAGAAGATGCCTCATTCAAACAATACTGTCCACAGAAGGATTCAAGAGATGGGTGAAGATATACAACAACAATTAAAACTTTTGATAAAAAACAGCCCTTTTTTTACTCTTCAATTTGATGAATCTGTGGATGTGTCTGGTGCTGCTCAGTTGTTGTGTTTTGTGCGGTATGTTGGAACAAACAATATTGAGGAAAAATTGTTGTTTTGTTTAGCGTTGAAAGGACATACAACCGGTGAGTGTTTGTTTAATGCTGTTGTTGAAAAAACAGTGTGTTTTCAATTAGACTGGGCTAAGTGTGTGGCAATTTGCACGGACGGTGGAGCAGCAATGACAGGCAGACATAAAGGTTTTATTAAAAGAATTGTTGGCATTGCCCCCCATGTTAAATGGTCTCATTGTATGATTCACCGTTTTTCATTGGCTGTGAAACCTCTATCATGTGAGTTAAAGTCCGTAATGGAGGATTGCGTAAAAATAGTAAATCTTATAAAAGCTTCATCCTTAAAATCTCGTTTATTTCAACAATTGTGTAATGATATGGAGTCAGATTTTGTACGATTACTGTATCATACTCAAGTAAGATGGCTCTCACGAGGAAAAGTTTTAACAAGATTGTTACAATTAAAAGACGAAGTGTATATATTTTTAAGTAATGATAGTAGTTCTCTAGCTTTTAATTTTGATGACCATGTGTGGGTTTGCCAAATGAGCTATTTAGCTGATATTTTTTCATTGGTAAATGATCTTAATTTAAGAATGCAAGGTCGCGATAATAATATAATTAATTTACAGTATTTAGTAGAAGCGTTTTTGTTAAAAATTGATTTCTGGGAAAAACAGATAAAGTTAAATAACTTTGACTCATTTCCGTTTTTAAAAGCTCATTCGGCAACTTACCCACCAAACTCAAGCTGCATACATTTATTTTGTACACATTTAAATGAAATGAAAGTTTTAGTAAGAGATTATTTCCCCCCCACTCAGAAATTTGTGAATGATTGGGTCCTTAACCCTTTTGATACAATTTTAGTTTCAAATGCAATTATTGAAAATTACTTAAAGGAACAACTGTTTGATTTAAGCACCCATACAGTTTTGGAAACCAAATTTTTAAGTTGCAATCCTTCAGAGTTTTGGATATTTCTTAAAGATAAATATCCAGCTCTTGCTTTAAGAGCATTAAAAATTTTAGTTCCGTTTCCTACTTCATATTTATGTGAATTAGGTTTTTCAACTTTGACTTATTTAAAAAATAAGTATAGAAATCGATTGCAAGATATCGAAAGTGATCTTCTTCTATCTGTAAATTCAAGTTTAGAACCTCACATAGACAAATTAATTTTTGCAAAACAGGCTCATCCAGCACATTAAGTATGCTTTGAAATTATAAGAATTAGAAAAATGTTAAACAGTTAGAATGTAAGTTAGTTGAAATGTAATTTAATCTCATTGATTAGGTACATCATGTAAAATACGTCCGGTTTTGGTCAAACAGGTTTAAATAAAGATAATTATTCAATTGCTTAGAACAAAAAAATGAGTTTTTATTAACATGCATAACTTAGGGGCCATACTTAAATTACTTAACACTTTTAGGGGGGGGGGAGATTTCAAATGTTCATTATGTTTTGTTTAATTTAATTCATTTATTTATTTAATAATACAATACAACATTACGACAATAATTACATACACTGACCGGGAGGGGAGGTAATGTTGTGTTACGAATTGCTACATATGGGGGGGGGGGGAGAGTTCTAATCTGGCTCTTAAAAACGTTACGTAATTTAAATATAGCCCCTTACTTCCTATTTCATGTATAAAAAAAACAATAATTCAATAATTTGAACAAAAGCTTTCAAATAAATAAAATAATAATAAGTAAAATAAATACAACTTTTTTTCGTTAATATTAAATGATTTTTGTCCATTTTTTAAATTTTATATCACACAGTTTAATAATGAATATATTTATGTATAAAAAAAGAATTAAAAAAAGAAAAAGAAAAAAAATTATAAAAATCGTTCAATAATTACAAAAACTAATTTCAAAGTTAATAGAATTGAACTTTATTAAGTTAACATTAACCGATTTTGATCAACTTTTTTTTATTTTTCTTCATTTTTTGTAACCTACTTAATTGGTTTATAAATTTTTTAAATAAAATATTTATTAATAATTTTCATTTTTCGTTTTACGAAATTTAAATACAACAATGAAAAGGGTTTTTCAGGTCAACTTTTTTTCTTGCTTTCCTGAGTCTCATGTGGTCTCACAGGGAGACCAGGCTGGCTGCCGCGGCAAGAAATCCGAGATCTGCCGCGGCAGGGTCAGCCTGCCGCGGCAAGTAGTTTGGGAATCGCTGCTCTAGATCCCATGGTAAACGCAGACTCAACTTCCGGCCTGACACGTGCTCAGGTGACGTGTTGCGTCATCTTCTACAGAAAATCTAACAATGTCAAAATGGGGGTTAATTTTGACGCTCGTAGGCACATCTGTTTGCTTAAAGCAAACGTTTGAAAAATTTCTCATCTCAAAAACTTTGGTAATAAAAAACCCTTTTGTCAAAAAAGTGTATGTTTTTTTTAAAAAAATCATGAAGTGAAAATTTTCGAGCAAAAGAGGGGAAAGTGTTTGAGAACCACTGCAAAGTTTCTCCATCCAACGCCCTTAAGATGACTCAATATAGTCACGCCTAGACATTCTCTTTTTAAATGTCCTGGTTAATCGATTTAAGAAAAGGGACCACTTTGTCAAATCCTCCTTGTTTCCCGAAAAGGGAATCAATTAAATATAGAATCTATTGCTTTGTCATCTCTAAGATGTCTGTGATTTCAAAAAATTATTTTCTTTTATCTTTCTATATAAAATAGATATAACTTTGGTAGAATAGATATAGATATTCATACTTTAATGTTTGTTCGCTTTTTTCAAAATTAGTTTATGCACAAAATGTTCCAAATTTAACCAAAAATACAGTTATTTAGATAAGGTCAAAGGTGCCACTGTGCACAGTGGGCCAGACGACCCGAAAACTTAGCCGAAAGTCTACCACCGAATATAAAAATATACAGGGGCGGTCAAACGCCCGGGCAAGCCGGGCGGCTGCCCGGGGCGCCCATGTCCTGAGGGCGCAAAAATTGTTGTAATACAAAATTAAATTTTTTTTTAAAGAGTTTATTGTATAAAGATCAGACCGGAGATTGTATGGAGGCTCAGGGAGGCCCGACCTCCCCATTTTTTTTAGGATATTTTTTGTGTTACTAAAAAAAGGCTTTAAATTTCAGTAAACTATAAATGAAATTCAGATAATATAACATAATTTTTTGTTAAAGGAGTTAACAAACTTTATAATATTAAACTTTTCTAAAAAGAACCTACGATTAATTTATAGAACGATTTCCAGAAAATATTAAGAAATAAATTTAATTTTTCCTCGATTTCAAAATCAGACTTATAAAGTTAAAATTCAGAGAACTTAATAAAAATGTTTAAATTTATAAATTTAGCAAATTGACAATCTAGAGAGCGGAATGGTTTTCAAAAAAGTCCTAAGATTGATTCTTAAAACGTTTTTCCGAAAATTTTCTAGATTTTTATTCATTCTTTACATATGCAAATTTTAAATCCTTATTAAAATAAAAGCAAGAGAGAATCTAATAAAAAATTTAAACTAAATAATTTCAATAAATTAACTAATTTAATAAAATAAAACCACGCTTAATATAAAAAACGATTTCCAGAAATTATTAAAAATAAAGTTAATTTTTCCTCGATTTTAAATCCAGACTTGTTCAAATCCAAAGAACCTAATAAAAATTTTCAAATTTATAAATTTAGTAAATTAACAATCTAAATAGTGTAACGGGACGTATGATTAAGTTCTAAAATGAATTATTTAGAATTTTCATTTCATAGAATTTCATTAGGTAGAATTTTCTTGTAGCCGAAATTTCACATTTTCGAATTTGTTTTTAATCGAATTTAAATGAATTTGAATTTTTACCTATAACAGAAGTTTTAGGCCATCGAATTTATATCTAAAAGAATTTTCATTTAAAAGAAATTCAATTTAAGCGAATCTTAATTTAGAAGAATTTTCATTTTATAGAATTTTAAGTTAATCGAATTTTTAAATGACAGAATATTCATCTGACCGAATCTTCATTTGTCCGAAATTGTATTAGTATGAATTCACATTTGATAGAAAACTTAAAATGCAGAATGTTCATTTGTCCGAAATTGCAAATGACCGAAAGACGATCCGACAGAAATATTTTTGCGCGAATTTTGAAATTAACCAATCAGAAAATATGGAAAAAATTCCCATTGGTCAATTTCAAAATTCGCGCCAAAATATTTCTGTCGGATGCTCTTTCGGCCATTTGCCATTTCTAACAAATAAACATTCTACCTTTTATGTTTTCAATCAAATGTGAATTTGTACTAATACAATTTCGGACAAATGAAGATTTGGTCAGATGAATATTCTGTCATTTAAAAATTCGATTAACTAAAAATTCTATAAAATGAAAATTCTTCTAAATTAAGATTCGCTTAAATTGAATTTCTTTTAAATGAAAATTCTTTTAGATATAAATTCGATGGTCTGAAACTTCTGTTAGGTAAAAATTCGAATTCATTTAAATTGGATTGAAAACAAATTCGAAAATGTGAAATTTCTGCTACAAGAAAATTCTACCTCACGAAATTTTATGAAATGAAAATTCTAAATAATTCATTTTAGAACTTAATCAGACGTCCCAGTGTAACAGATTTCTATGATAGTCCTAGGATTAATTCTTAAAAAGTTTTCAGGAAATTTTTCTTGATTTTTGTTAATTACTCAAAAATGTTAAATCCTTACTAAAATAAAAACCCGGAGAATCTAATAATTAATATTAAATAAATAATTTTATTAAACTAACAAACTTAATAACATAACAGTTGTCTCAAAGGAACCTACAATTGCAAATTTCTAAAAAAAGTTCTATAGGATTGGTTCTAAACACGTTTTTACGAAAACTTTCTAGATTTTTATTGATTATTATTCATCTGTTCTAAAGCCTTATTAAAATAAAAACAAGAGAGAATCCAATAAAAATTATTATTTAAATAATTTCAATAAATTAACCAATTTGATAACATAAAAGTTTTCTAAAGAGATTCCACGATTGGTATCAAAGCAATTCTAAATAATTATTCAAAACAAAGTTAATTTTTCATCGATTTTAAATTAGGGCTTTTAAAAATAAAATTCAGAGAATAAAAAAAATGGTTAAATTTATAATTTCAGTAAATTAACAATTTAAACAGCACAGCAGTGTTCTAAAGAAAGTCCTAGGTTTTATTCATAAAACGTTTTTAGGGAAATTTTCTAAATTTTTATTAGTTTTTTAGAAATTATAAATCCTGATTAAAAGAAAAGCCTAGAGAATGCTAAAAAATTTATTGAATCAATAATTTCGATAAATTAATAAATTTAATAATATAAATATTTTCTAAAAATAACCAAAGATTAATTTATTAAACGATTTTTAGGAAAGATTCCAAATTAAAGTTAATTTTTTATTGATTTGCACTTCAGACTTCAAGATAACATTGCAGGAATGAAGTAAAATAATTATAATTAATAATTTCAGTAAATTAAAATTAATTAGCATAACACAAACTTGAGGGCAATCGGAAAATTTTAGAATTTTGTCTAAAAATCGTTTTTTAAATCAATCGTAGAACCTTTCAGAAAACATTTATGTCATTAGATTTGCTAATGTATTAAAATTATTTATTCCATAATTTTTATGTTATTCTTTGGGTTATTTTAACAAGAATTAAAAATTGTTGAAGAATTAATAAAAATCTAGAAAATATTATTAAAAACTCTTTGCGAATCAATCCTAGGATTTTTTTTTAGAAATCTGTTATGCTAATCTGTTTAGATTAGTCCTAAAATCACCAAGTCTTAAAATTTGTGCTAAAATGTCCTAAAATTAGTTCTTCCCTTCCCCCCTCACCTTTAATAATAAATTGTTCAGGGCCTCCCCACTTCTTTTGGTACAATCTCAGGCCTGGGCACATTTAGGGTCAAAAGAAAAATTTGTACAATGAGCAAAAGCTGTCTTAAAAATATTGCATTTTAAAATGAAACATCTTGTTTGCCTTAAAATAAAACTTTCTTTTTACAGTGATAAAACATAAATATAATTTTAAATCACTTTAGAATAAAAATTGTGGGGGGGGGGGCGCTAAAAAGTACTTTTGCCAGGGTAATAAATTTACGTCGGACCGCCTCTGAAAAAATATATATATTAGACGTTCACTACATATTTCAGGCGAACTGAAATTCAATTTTCATAAAATTATTAACAGTTTTTTACAATTTTTAGATGCTTTGAAATTTATAATTTAAACAAAATTATTAGTCTACGTTTTAACACGATTACTTATTTATTCCCATGGCTGATTTTACTTTAATATATGTGCAACATTAATAAAAAAAAGTTGAAACCTAAAAAACATTCTTTTTTTTTTATTATATCAGCAATTTTTTAAAGTACAAATTATTAATTTTTTTGTCATGGACAAGTTTGGTTTTCATCCACACCCAAACTTCACATCCAAATGAGACAAATGAGATGTCATTTTGTTCAGTCGAATGTGCACTTTTCACTCAGCATACACAACTTTTCACTTTTTTAATAATTTTCCTAACTTTATTGAAATTTCACTTAACTGCACACTTGATATTTTTTGTACTATACAGATTAAATTAAAAAATTCTTTTCAGTTTTATAAATTTTGTACTTTTATAAATAGGATAAGTAAAATAAATAATTAATTGTTTAAGCAATTCGTACTTGTTAAACAAATTTTTAATGTTTAATTATAAATTAATATTATTTATACTTTGTTAACCCCTCGGTTAACCCTTTGTGGCACAGTGACACTCCAGAATATCACCTTTTCTGTTGCACTTTTTTGCATTTTTCAATCATTATTTAAGTTTTTTTAATGACAGAAAGTGATTAAAACGTATTACTGAAGATTCCTTTCCACAAAAAAGCAATAAATAAATATTTATTGTTAACAAAATAAATGCTATAAACAAATAAACTTAAAAAAAGTGGTTTTTTAGAATAAATGTAATGCTAATTAAACAACAATACATAGTAAACTGAGGATTATACCTAAATTGTTTTTGGGGTCGCTGATTCCGATTTTCGTACTGGGTTTTAAAAATTCAAAATGTCGGATCCAATATAGCGGACAAATTTTTTGAAGTTCCTTGAATTCGCGCGAAATTTGTTAATACTCGGAGTTTTTTTGGGGTTGTTGATTACGAATCTGAAGTTCGATTTTCAAAATTCAGAATAGCGGATCCAATATGGCGGACGCAAAATAAATAGTCGATTCACTCGGAGATATTTTAGGTCTCTTATAAAAAACCTGGTGACACAATTTTAAAATTCAAAATTACGGGTCCAAGATGGAGTATACAAAATCAGAAGTCGATCGGATCCTCTTGAAACTTGTTATTCGGGAGTTTTTTAGGTCGCTGACAAAGTATCTTGTAAAATATTTTTAAAAATCAAAATAACAGATCCAATATGACAAACGCAAAAACAAAACATGATCGTTTACTCCTGTATCTTATTTTTCGGGGGTTTTTCTGTTTGCTAATAAGCGGCTATTCAAGTATTACGTAAGCATCAAGAGGGGTGGAGGGGGTCTCGAAATGCTTACTCTCAATACAAAATTTTTTTGTATCCATTGAAAAAAGCTTACATGGTGACCCTGGCGATTTAGCGAGAATCGGTTGGGAACCGGATTTGATTATGTTTTGATTCACTTTGATTCCGGGTAGAATTTTGCTATCAACTAATGAAATTTCATTAAATAAACCATTGATAATGAAAAAATATTAATATTTCAATTGTTTTTTAGAATTGAGCTTTATTTAAGCTCAATTTAACTCAATTTTTCTGAACCTTTATTAAAGCTCAATTTAACTCAATTCTTGTAAAAAACAATTGAAATATGAATATTTTTTCATTATCAATGTTTTACCCGGTAAGAAGCTGAGGATTGAAAGGCATTGTTTGGCATTTAAAAAACAGTCGTTTGAATGCCTTTAAATGCCAATGAATCCCGTTTTTTGTCCTGAATGCCATTTGATGCCCTCATTTGGTTATAACTCAACTTGGTTCAATCCCTTTCAATCTCTAAAAATATTTAAAAACATTTGAATGACATTCAATGCCGTAATAGAGATAAAGTCTTGAATTGAGTCAATGCCTTCAAATACCATACGTGGGAATGAAAAGTTGAATGCCATTCAATGCCACAACGGAGATAAAGTGTTGACTTAGTTAATGTCATTGAATGCTGTTCGAGCATTCATTAGGTTTAATGCCGTTTAATCCCTGCGTCAGATTAAAAAGCACGCCATATGTTGCATTTCATACTTTGCAACGCGTCGTCATTGCATCGTCTCATTCTGTGTTGTTCGATCTATTCTAACTAAATCGTGTTATTTAAAGTAATAAAATAAGTGGTTTCGTCTCTAACGATAATACTTGATCTGTGAATAGTGAAAGCGTGAACGCAAACATAATGTTTTAAGTCATTTTGTCATTTTTCTTACATGTAAAACAAGGGAAAAAAATAACATTAAATCGTAAATTTTGTTTTTACATTTCTTTCTGTCTTATACTATAAAATAAGTGAAGCTAAATTATTAACATATTTTAAAGGAAAACTTCAAAATATTGATAATGATAATAGTCATAGTGAAACATAACAGTAAAAATATTCAGCATTCTATTGCAATGCCTACTAATGCGTTTGTAGTCATTTAAAGGCATTCGACCAAAAACGAGCTAATGCCAATGCCAATTAATGCGTTCGTAGGTATTTAAAGGCATTCACCCAAAAACGGGATTAAAAGGCGTTGAAACGGGGGGATTCATAACCTCTAAAAATATGCTTACATAATACTTGAATGGCCCCTTACGTATTTTGTAAAATATTTTAAAAATTCAAAATGGTGGATCTAATATGGCGGATGCACAATCAAAAATCGATCTTTCTTCTTAAAACTTGTTTCTCGGGGGTTTTGGGATCGCAGATATCCTCAATATGTGAGATGAAAAATTCACGGTTGTTTCTTGCTTGCTCTTTGCGTTACCCGAAACTAACAACGACGATGTGTTAAACGTCTAGTGAAATTCTCCGAGAAACGAGCTTAAAAAGAATCCGATCGATTTTTGATTTTCCGTCTGCAATACCCGGCTGAAAAAACTTGTACAAGATCTTGAACCCGTACTTGTGCACGATCAGTAGTGGAAACTTGTACAAGATCGTCCAAGGTAATGTATAAGTTCTGTCCTAGAAATTGAAAAATAGTTCTTGTATATGTTCTTGCACAAGGTCTCCTACAAGTACACTGACTTGTACAAGGACTCAGACAAGGTCTTGTGCGAGAGCTTGTGCAAGATCTTGTACTTGTTCTGTTGTTTAATTAGAGAGACTGCGAGAACCAATTTATGTTCTTACGTAAGTTCTTGTGTAGCATTGAGCTACAATTTATGGCGTATTTTCTTATACAAGTTCACTACATTTTCTTGTACATGATCTTATGTAGCTTTTAAAAGTGAAAAATTCCCTGTAAACTGTTACAGTTCGCCTCTTTCCACGGTTTTCTGTTTTTCGAGTATTTCTTATAATACTCGAGAAACAAGAAAATCTAAGAAAAATCGGCCTTAAAGATTGCATTGTGACTTGCCCCGGGTTCCCTATACTTTTAATTATTAATTACTTTTATTTACTTTATTATTTTTTATCTCTATTTTTAATTAACCTTATTTTTATTATTATTATTGTTCTTTTTAAACTTATTTAGCAGCGCGACAAACAACGCGCGCGAGTATTCGGCAGCGCCCGGTCACCACTACAGGAACACGCCAATGCACATATTACCGTGTACACACGTATCAACCACTATGTGTAAGACGGAGAGAGAAAACAAGTCCCGGCGTCGACCAATCCGCTGCCTTCGTTTTCGCTCTCTCTCTCTCTTACGCTCCGTGGCCCGGCCCACGGCATCCCCACTAACGCTCGCGCGCGCTTCCCGGATACTCGTAACCGTTGATTTTCGCCTTTTTATAAATATTTTCAGTTAGGATAGACCGATTTCAATATAAATTATATGTATAATCTCAGTTTTTAATGTACTTTACGATTATTAAGTTTAAAATTTACTTTTTCACGTATTACTAAAATTAGCATAATGTAGTTTCTGGCTCGCCGCTAGGCTCGCAGGTTGGCCACGCTTGGCCACGCCAGGCTGCGACTCACAGTCGAGTTAGCGCGTAGCGTAGATATAAGGTCGAGCGTGCGACGATTCTGTACCACTCACCGGTCATTGTAACTGTTCATCGGTCAGCACTCCGCACAGGTGCAAGACTTGTTTTGACACGAATAAAGAACTTGTTCTGTATTCCACTGTGTGTTCTATCGAAATCCTCACTCTTCCTTTCAGGTCGACGAGGTAACCGACTACCCTCGTGGAAGTCGTCCAAAACCCCTTGGCCTCTGCGGTACAGGAGAATTCTCTCCTTTGACCACTTACGGTACGGGGTACACCTTTTGCTCCCCCAGGTACTCTCCCCCGACAGAAACAGCACAGGAGAATTCTCTCCTCTGGCTAAACTCTAGTACGGGAGATCCTGAAACGGACCCACACCCATTCGACCATACGGCACGGGAGAGTTCTCTCCCCAGGCAGTTACGGTACGGGTGTCTTCCCCCCCTCTCTCTCGCCGAATGCCCCGTGTCCGGAGTCAGCGGAATCGGGAGCAACGGTGACGCCGGCTACTTGCCAACACTGGCCCAGCACCGACATAGAAACGGCAATACTTCTATCCATCGCCAGCGTTGGTTTCGACTCCCCGTCATATTCAGTCTTGTCTCCTACTCAGTCAAGCTACGGATTTTGACACCACCTTGTTCACGAAAACACCCCCCCCCCCCCTCTTTGAATCGATTCTTCCATTGCTCAAGGAGTGGATCGGTATCAAAACGAACTTGGCCAAGTTCTTGTACAAGAACTACAATGAAAAATTCACTAGTTTGTCTGTACAAGATTTTATACAAGTTCTTGAATAATTTCTTTGGCGAAAAAATGTATACTATTATGGAACTTGTACCAGTTCTTGTCCGGGAACATTCATTTTTATTAAAATAAAATTAATTAACGCCTATCTAACCTAACTACCGAACCTAAACGCGAACTCATTAAACCCCACGTCTATCGAGGACTCGGAATATACTTCAGAAAATGTAAATCATGTGTTACCAACATATCTGCCCTGCTTAGAATGACGAATAGAAACCGGATAGAAACCGGGTAGAAATCGGTTTATATTCGTTCTTACTGTAAATCTTACCCGGTTTTTGTGTCCGCTTTTAATCAGAAACTTATCCGAAATCACTTCGGTTTAATCCGTTTTTTATCTGTCATAGTAATTAGAATTTCTTGACATATTAAAAACGGGTATAACCGGATCAATTTCATGTGTCAGTATGCAATCCGTTTTCTATCCGTTTTTGTCCGAAATTGCATAAAAAATAGAAAAAAATTATTTAGTATATTGTTTATTGATTTTTTCATGTCTATTTATACTTAGTTGTTTTATTTATTGTTAATACACATAGTCGCACTAATATAACGCAATGAAAATAATGAATACTTTTTAGGATTCGAACCCTAAACCTAAACCCTAACGCAACGCTTAACACATAGTCGAACACGGCTAATAACCCGAATGAATTTTCATAACAATATGTTGAATGTATAATTTAAATTTTCAGTTAGAAAACGGTAAGAAACCGAATTAAAACGTATGAAAACCGTGTACGTATCGTATCCGTTCATATCTGCATTATGTCCGGTTTCAATTCTTATAGTTAATAATTTATACCCATCAATTTTTATAATAAAAATATTACTATGTTTTTTGAAAATATTATTATATTTATAAAAATATTATACGCTGGGTGAAAACAGATACTTTCCTCTTTTTCAAATTTACCAAATTAGGCTTCAAAAATTAACGGATGAAAACCGTATATAAACGTATTTATGTCGCACACTTGTTTAAAAAAAAAAATTCTAAGTTTCTACTGTCCGACAATTTGCGGGTGAAAACGGATACTTTCCTCTTTTTCAACTTTAAAAAATTAACCTTCAAACATTAACGGATGAAAGCCGTATATAAGCGTATTTATGCTACGCTGTTGTTCAAGTAATAAGAAATCAGCTAGCTATGGGCCTGTAACGCAAAAATGTTACGCAGGACGGTTATGTAGAGAGAAACGAAGATTGAAAATAGTTTACGATTGAGAGAGATAAGAAAGGTAGGTAAAATTTGAAAATGTTCGTATAATTAAGACCTAAACCTAATTATCCTAATTTGGGATGACAGGTAGCTTAAAAGAGAGAAAGAGAGAGAGAGAGAGAGGCAGTGAGAGATCATGAAAATAGGTATACTGGTAATTTCAAAAATTGGAGACAAAATTCCCCCTCTTTTACCCTTATTACCTGCTAGGAGGTGGTTGGCATTTCAAATTACATAAAAAGTCGTGTTGAACAAATAAAGAAATAGTTACATTTAAGTCGTTTTCGGTAATTTTTTTAAGATTTGTTTATATGACTAATTATATAATGAACAGCAGAATATTATGCACAGATAACAATATTTTTTAAGAAAGTTAAAGTTGAACATAACAAAATTAGTTAAAAATATTTAATTATTTTATGATTAATTATTATTCATTATTTTATAAACAATAAATGGATTTTTAAAAACTAAACTTTGAAACCTTAAATAAATAATTGAAATTTTGTCAATCTAGGATCAAAACAATTTTATAGACATTGCCGAAAACGGCTGAAAAGTAACTTTTTATTTATTTGTTAATAACAATATCAAGAAAAATTTCAAATGAACACTGTTGCTTAAAACTATTTTTTAATAGTTGCTTAAGTAGTACAAATCATTTTTAAACAAAATTTTGTAAATTTAAGAAAATAGTACTCTTTGAAAGTAAAAAAATTTGTTTTGTTTAATTTGTTAATTAAAAATTTAATAAATTTTTAAAAACTAAACTTTGAAACCTTAAAAAATTGCAATTGTGTCAATCTAGGATCAAAACAATTTTATAAACATTGACGACAACGACTAGAATGTAACTTTTTATTTATTTGTTAATAACAAAATCAAAAAAAATTGTCAAATAAAAGTCTAAAAGCACTCTATCAAAAAATGTATAATTAGAAGAATTTTGATTTTTTTAATTTTCCGAAAAAATAGTATATCTCCCATTGTTATTAATATTTTTTAATTTTGTAAATTTATAAACCCATCCTGAGTCAATACCTGAAACTCTGTCTAATTTAAATAAAAGTGCTAAGTACAAAGAGTTTTGCAGTGATCCGTCAAAACATGAAAAAAATTACAATTTTTAAGTTTTAGGTTTTTTTTGAAAAAGTGGCATAACTTCCGTTCAAAAAAATATTTTTTAATGGGGTATGGCCATAAATTATTATTCAATTATTAAGCCCTTATCAATTATTGACGAAATAAAAAGCTATAGGTACAGAGAGTTTAAGAGTGTTACTTAAAAAAATTAAAAATATTAAAGTTTTTGGTTTTTTAATTTTTTTGAAAAAATGTTATAACTTCCGTTAAAATTAATATTTTTTAATGGGGTTTGGCTATAAATTTAAGTTACGCGAATACCTAACAGACTGACAGATTTAACTTCATTCCGTGGAGCCGTTTTTGAGTGATGCCGATTCTAAATATCGCTGACATACATACATACATACATACATACATACATACATACATACATACATACATACATACATACATACATACATACATACATGCATACATACATACATACATACAAACATACAAATCCCTACATAATTTTTTTAAACAGCATTTTTGGAATTGTTACTACTTGAAACGAGAAAATAAACACAAATTTCCAAGTTCTGTGCAATGTACAGAAAAAACATATAGACGGTTAATTATTTATTATTTTATAAACAATAAAGGGATTTTTAAAAACTAAACATTGAAACCTTAAATAATTGCAATTTTGTCAAACTAGGATCAAAATAATTTTATAAACATTGCCGAGAACGACTTAAATGTAACTTTTTATTTATTTGTTAATAACAGAATCAAAAAAAATTTTTCAAATAAACACTGTTGCTTAAAACTATTTTTTAATAGTTGCTTAAGTAGTACAAATCATTTTTTAACAAAATTTTGTAAATTTAAGAAAATAGTACTCTTTGAAAGTAAAAAAATTTGTTTTGTTTAATTTGTTAATTAAATATATAATGGGTTTTTAAAAACTAAACTTTGAAACCTTAAAAATATGCAATTTTGTTAATCTAGGATCAAAACAATTTTATAAACATTGCCGTAAACGACTAAAATGTAACTGTTTATTTATTTGTTAACAAAATCAAAAAAAATTTCAAATAAATACTGTTGCTTAAAACTATTTTTTAATACTTGCTTAAGTAGTACAAATCATTTTTAATCAAAATTTTGTAAATTTAAGAAAATAGTACTCTTTGAAAGTGAAAAAAATATTTTTGTTTAATTTGTTAATTAAATATATAATGGGTTTTTAAAAACTAAACTTTGAAACCTTGAAAATATGCAATTTTGTTAATCTAAGATCAAAACAATTTTATTAATATTGCCGAAAACGACTAAAAGGTAACTTTTTATTTATTTTTTAATAACAAAATAAAAAAAAATTCGAATAAACATTGTTGCTTTAAACTATTTTTTAATAGTTGCTTAACGGTGTACCACAGCCAAAGTTTAAGAAGACGTTGGGGGTTGCCCCCAACGCTTTTTTTCCTAAGTACGGTCCTGACTTCCTGTTATATATGGCACAGTGTGAAGATTGGTGCATATAATCATCTCTAGCCCTCACATCATTGTTTATGAAATGTGTCAAGAAGTTCCATTCGTACTTCCCATCCTAAATTCACGTCCAATAATGAAATCGTTACGTGTTTGATGTGTTAATTTTTTTAGTGCCGTACAATTGTCAGGACGAGTCCTTTTTTCCAATTTGTATACTGTTTGTTCACAAATAACTAGTAAATTATAAATACGAGTGAGGACCGTAGTTAGGAAAAAAACGTTGGGGGCAACCCCATACGTCTTTTAAAACTTTAGCTGAGGAACACCGTGTGGTACAAATCATTTTTAAACAAAATTTTGAAAATTTAAGAATATAGTCTCTTTGAAAGTGAAATTTTTTTTTTGTTTAATTTGTTAATTAAATATAATCTTTATTTGTTAAGAATCTACTGATTCATACAAAGGAGTTCTTTACAATGTTTCTTATATTAAAATTTTATATAATAAATTTGAGAAATCTTTAACTGAAGATAAATTCGGATCTATCAAAACATTCACACAGGCATTCTGAATTTCTTCTGCATTATTACTATTACATAAGTATTTTTTTCTTTCATTATCAAAGTTTTGGCATTTTACAAGTAAATGGAAAACAAAGTCGACGTTTTTAATATCATTATAGCAAAATTTACAATATTTTTCTGATTTCAATAAACATACCGAAGAGTTAACGATTATCCTAGTATTAAATTTATTAATTAATCGTAATTGGGCTATCAGCTTTTTGATTTTAAGTGATACATTATCTATTGTTAGATACTTTGGGATTTTCTGAAGTAACTCCAAGTGCGGGAAAATTATTAGAGAGGAGGATGACCGGGCTCTCCTCAGATCTGCTTGAAAAATTTTCTCTTTATATAATTTAATCAAAGATATTTTCTTTGGCTTCGTGAGGGGTGATTCCCAATCAGCCTCCACTCCAGTTATCTCAAAAAACTTCTCCACTTGGTTTAACCAACTAAATTTAGTACAATTTTCATTTGCTGGGCTTTGTCTTTTGATACTTATCATTTTAAGAAAACATTTTTTTGGATATCGTTCTTCAGACATATTTTGCATTTTCTCTATATCCTTCAGAATAAACTCAAATATCATGGTAGAAATTTTAGTTGCGCCCACCTCTAGTCTTATTGCGTAAGCTGGGGTATTTTTTGGAGTCTGTAACAATTTTTTAAAGAATTCTGTTTGGATTTTTTCTATAACATCGAGATACCTGGTTCCCCATACTAAAACGCCATACATTACATTACTAATTACTAGGCTTAAAAAAAGTCTCTCAACGGATTTCCAGGAATTTAAGTTCATTCTATTTATCAAGGCTATTGTTGTAGTCACAGCTAATTTAGATTTACTAATACAGTTTTCAGCAGCGAGAGCGAATACAGAAGACTGTGAGAAGGGAATGCCCAAATAAGTATAATTTTTTGCAATTTCCACTTTGGACTTGCCGCACATAAAAGGTGGATATTTATTATTTTGTGCATGACCTCCCTTTTTGAAAATAACAATCTTAGTTTTTTCCATATTTATTTCTAATTCGTTAAGTTCACAATATTCATGTAGCGCTTTCAAAATTTTATTCATTTCTATGCTCGAGTCTGTTAAAATAGCCAAATCATCTGCATATGCTAATATTATTACCTCTGTTAGGTGATCAAGCGAAATTCCTCTGATTCCTTTTGTTCTTAAAAAATCCTCCAGGTCCGCAATAAACAAAGTAAATAAAAAAGGACTTAGAACATCGCCTTGCATAATTCCTCTCGTAAAGGGAACTGACCCAGACACTCCCCCCGATCCCCTCACCGATATACTGGCTTTGGAGTAAAAATCAATCAAAATTTTTACCAGTTTTGATCCACATCCCAACCTGTAAAGCTTGTTCCATAATATTTTATGATTCAAAGAGGGAAAAGCTCCCTTTAAATCTACAAATAAAACAAAAGCTTTGCCTTTATTATGTCTTAATCTGTTTTGAATAAGAAAATTTAATGTGAATATGTGGTCAATACAACTTCTTTTTTTCCTGAAGCCAGCCTGCCATTCAGGGATCAGGTGATTGTCCTCTGCCCATTTAGTCAATCTTGTAGAAAGGATCTGAGTGAAGACCTTAGCAACACAGTTTATTAGAGCAATGGGGCGATAATTTGAAGGATCGGAAACATCCCCTTTTTTATAAAGCATTTTGATATGAGTTAGAGACCAAGATTCCGGGATTTTTTCTTTTTCAATTATTTTATTAAATATCGAATTTAAATATAATATTAAATTGCCTGGAAGATTTTTCAAAAATCCATAGCTTATCCCATCCGGGCCTGGAGATTTTCCGTATTTACACTTATTTAAGCTTTTCAAGGTTTCTTCTAAAGAGATACTAGAATCGAGATAAGTATTGACATCTATTGGGAGAGGTAGGTAGTAGGCATTCGGATTTCTATTAGTATATATTGTTTTCAAAAAATTTTCCCAAGTGTCAAGATCTATATAATCTTTTGATTTACTTTGTTTAAACCTATATTTATTTATAATTCCCCAGAAATGTTTCGAGTCTTTAGATTTCGCAATTTCAGCCAACAGAGATTCTTTATATCCATCCTTTTTATTTTTTAACAACTTAGAATATTCTTTTTTCTTTTCCAAATAAGTAAAAGTGCTTTCAGGGGTAAATTTTTCCTGTTTACATTTTTTAAGAAGAAGTTTAAGCTCGACTTTACATTTTTTACAATCTGAATCAAACCAGCATTTAGATAAGTTAGCTCTTTTACTTGACGTTAAACACATACTCATTTGTTTAGCTGTATCCTTGATAGACTTCAACAATTTATCTGAAAGTTCATCTATTGTTAAATTTGAAATATTATTTTCATTGATTATTGGATATGGAATAATTTCTTTATATTCTTTAATTTTATCTTCATTCCATTTATAATAAAATGTTTTCTTTCCCGTTTCAATATTCAGATAATGTTCATCTATCAAGGTTAACGCTATAGGGAAATGATCAGATCCTGTTGGGAAATTCAGGATTTCTAGATCTTCTACAATTTGTGTACCTAAACTGTTTACCCAAACAAAATCAATTATTGAGGAACCAATCTTACTCAAGTACGTAGCTTGAGCGGGGTTATCTTTTTTTGTTCGTCCATTAACAACAATAAAACCATTTTTTTCAAAATATTCTACCAATAGATTACCCCTTTTATTTATTTCATTAAACAAACTAGTTCTGAAATTACACAAATTTGCAGATTGTAAAGGAAAGTCCTCCTCTAATTGATTCAAATCACCTATTTTGGCGTTAAAATCCCCCCCTATAATTATCGGACTATTAGGGAATCGGATAGAGCATTCATAAATTGATTTGTCTAAATTAAATAAAAATTTTTCAAAATTCGAATTGGGGTTAGTATATACATTGCCTATTATTACATTCTTATTATTGACATTCATAATCACGAAAATGAAATCTTCTGTTATATATAGTTTCTCTACCTTATATTCGTTTGCGTAGTAAATAAGCAGCCCTCCTCTTGCTCTTCCCTTCTTGTGTTCCCTTGTAGCTAGACTGAGTATGTGTTAATGATTCATGTTGTGTAGAAAGTTAAGGTTTTGATTTGTATTATCAACCCATGTCTCACTTAAACAGATAACGTCATTGCTGGTGATGTGTTCTTCGATGTCCTTGAGGTTACCGATTCCTCTGACGTTCCAAAATATTATTCTGGTCTTCTTATCTTCTGGTTTAACTTGTCTGCATGTCTTGAAATGTATTTGCGTTTGTTTTCAGGCTCTCCTTTGGAGTAAAAAAAGATTTTAGAGTGATTTCCTGTTGTGTTCGTTGCATTTTTCTAGCTGCCATCTTCGTTTTTGAATCAAGACCTCTTTTTTTGCTCGCTGTTGATGCTGCTGAAGTGTTTGAGTCTCCTCCATCCGAACAGTAAGCTTCCGATGTTTCATCCTTTTTTATCAATTTTTGTATGGATATAATATCGTGTAATTTGCCGTCTATCATTAATCGGGAACCTTTAATAACCGAAGTTGTTCCTTGTAGAGTTAATCTTGACTGATAATCTTTTAATTTTCTACGAGTTTCCCTTTGTTCAAAAGTGAAATCACCGGAAAAATTAATTTTTTGAGCTTGTAAATTACTTGCTTTTGAGAAAAAAATACTTCTGTACCTTATGTTGGAGAAAGCCATTAGGACCGGTCTTGTTCCAATATTTTTTCCTAGTCTGAACACTTTTTCGACGCCTTCATCAGGAATGTCCATACCTGCTTCGATGAAAATTTTCTTAATTTTATCAAACAAATCAGTTTCCTTAGTTGTCGAGTCTTGGATGTTATACAAAATTACATTTCTCTCTTTACTCTTAATTTCCATGGCTTTCATTTTTTCTTCAAGGGAGGATACTTTATTTTCCAAAAGGGTATTATTCTTTTCCAGAGACGAACATTTTACTCTACAATTTTTTAGTTCAGCAAGGATATTTTCATCAGCCTCTTTCAAAACTTTAATATCTTCCATCATAGTAGAAATTTTTGTCTTGGTAAACTTGACATCCTCTTGAACCGCTAGAAGCAGAGTTTTCAGTTCATCATTCGTTGCCATTATCACTTAATGATAAACAAAGAGATTATAATTTTCTTTTGTATTACTTTAGAATCCTTTAAAGTCAAAGTCAACTGCTTACGAGAAATTTTCACTTTTCAAATCGACACTGTTGACGAGAGCGATATAAACACGTCTTATCTCTATGAAAGCCAAAAGCGAACTCCTTGTTAATTAAATATTTAATAAACAAAGTTTTCTTTTAAAATTCCGAGAAGAAGATTCAATGACAAATTTATCTACCTTTAATTTAAAAAAAAATTTAGAAAAAATTATTTAAATATGGTTAATTATTTTATGATTAATTATTAATTTTTTTATAAACAAGAAATGGATTTTTAAAAACTAAACTTTGAAACATTAAATAATTGCAATTATGTCAATCTAGGATCAAAACAATTTTATAAACATTTCCGAAAACGACTAAAATGTAACTTTTTATTTATTTGTTAATAACAAAATCAAAAATTTTTTTAAATAAACACTGTTGCTTAAAACTATTTTTTAATAGTTGCTTAAGTAGTACAATTCATTTGTTAATTAAATATTTAATAAACAAAATTTTTCTTTTAAAATTCTGAGAAGAATTTTGAATTTGAAAATTCATAATTGCTACATTTGACATGACAATTTCGGTGGATTTTTTATTTGGTTAAATGGCAATTTAAGAAATCGGGAACTTTTGAAATTGGTGATATGTGGAATAGTTAATATGATGTTTCTATTTCGATTTCTATCAGTTTTAAAAAGATGTAGAAAAAAATTAATTTCTATTTTCACTTGTTAAAATATTTATTTATTGACAGTAAAAAGCAAAGATGTTCGATTGATTTTGTATTTTAAGAAGAAAGTTAGTGCGATCATAACACACAATTTACATTTGTCACTTTTGTAAAATTTTTGTATTCCAAGAAGGAAGTTAGTGCGATCATATCACACACTTTATATTTCTTACATTTGTAAAATTATTTCATTTTTTAGCATTATTTTTATTTAAAAATCGTGGAGTTTTTTTCTTAAAAACAGTATGATAATAGCTTCCAACAAAGTTCTCTACAATTTGTCTGCAATTTATTTGTCAAATTACAAAAGTCTAGCAAATTTTAGATATCGCATTACAAGAATTTGATGGATAGGATGCAGGAATGGTACAAATTAAAACCATTTTTCCCAAAAAAAATAACCGTATCCCCATACTGCTATACTATCTCAGTAACGCTGACAGAGACAGAGACAACAAAGATAGGTATAATATACTAGCAGGTAACTCATTATTTTAATTTAGTTAAAATGTCTTTTATGAAAGTGGAAAAGAAATTACTACAAAATAGTAAAAAAAGGAATTTCAATTGAGAAATTTGTCAAAATATAAACAGTGATAAAATCGAGAATTGGAAAATTTTGTTAAATAATAAACAGAGAAATCTGAGCCTTGTTATTGGAAAATTGGCATATTAGGAAATTGGAAATTTGTTTACTACAAAATTGTAGAAGTCAAGGAAATTTTAATTAAGAAAATTAGCACAATAGAGAATTTGGTAAACTGGTAAATGGAGACATTGCAGATTTTATTACTGGGAAATTAGCAATTATCAGAAATTAGTAAACTATTAAATTGGACAATTGAAAAATAAAGAAAATTGAAGTACAACAGAGTTGCGCGCGCGTAGCGCGCTTTTGGAGTTCTAGTAAGTAAAAAAAATTCTAAGTTTCTACTGTCCGACAATTGCCGGGTGAAAACGGATATCTTCCGCTTTTTCAACTTTAAAAAATTTACATTAAAAAATTGACGGTTGATAACCATATACAAACGTATTTATGTCGCACTCTTGTTTAACTAACAAAAATTTTAAGTTACTATTGTCCGACAAATGCCGTATGAAAACGCATGAGTTTCGTAAGTAGTACTTATATTAATGCATTTTTTGTCTGAACCCTTACAAAAAAGAAGTACTGGATTCAGTACTGGGTTCAGTACTGGGAAGAAGTACTGGGTTCAGTACTGGGATAAGTACTAGGTTCAGTATTGGAAAACTGACCCCAGTACTGAACCCAGTACTTCTTCCCAGTACTGAATCCAGTACTACTTTTTTGTAAGGGAATGTCGTATAGAAACCGAGTGAACTCAAGATAACTCCGAAATGTGTTTTAAATTTTGAATAAATTGCCGGATAAAAACCAGATGAATTCGTATGTTTGGCGAAAGTTTAAATTGAAACCGCATATAAATCAGATATAAACGGATAGGAAACTTAGCGTTTTCTACCCGGTTTCTATCCGTTTTCTAGCCGACATTCTAAGTAGGGTGAAGCAAAAAAATTTCTTGTACAAGAACTTGTCCAAGGAAATTACTAAGTAAAATATCATTTACATTTTCTGAAGTATATTCCGAGTCCTCGATAGCCGTGGGGTTTAATGCGTTCACGTTTAGGTTCGGTAGTTAGGTTAGATAGGTTCGAAACTCGTTGATGTCAAGATTTTTAATATTATATTTAATTGTAATAGTCTTCGTGAATATCTTTAGTGGTCAATGCGATAACGGTGTCTTGAATTCAGGCGTTAATTAATTTTATTTTAATAAAAATGAATGTTCCCGTACAAGAACTGGGACAAGTTCCATAATAGTATACATTTTTTCGCCAAAGAAATTATTCAAGAACTTGTATAAGATCTTGTACAGACAAACTAGTGAATTTTTCATTGTAGTTCTTGTACAAGAACTTGGGCAAGTTCGTTTACAGGGAATTTTTCACTTTTAAAAGCTACATAAGATCATGTACAAGAAAATGTAGTGAACTTGTATAAGAAAATACGCCATAAATTGTAGCTCAATGCTTCACAAGAACTTATGTAAGAACATAAATTGGTTCTCGCAGTCTCTCTAATCAAACAACAGAACAAGTACAAGATCTTGCACAAGTTCTCGCACAAGACCTTGTCTGAGTCCATCTACAAGTCAGTGTACTTGTAGGAGACCTTGTGCAAGAACATATACAAGAACTATGTTCCAATTTCTTGAACAGAACTTATACACGACCTTGGACGATCTTGTACAAGTTTCCACTTCTGATCGAGCATAAGAAATGACACAAGTACAGGTTCAAGATCTTGTACAAGTTTTTTTAGCCGGGTAAGGGATCCGCCATTTTGAATTATGAAAATCAGACTTTAGATTCGTAATGAGCTAACCCAAAAACACCCGAGTAGAAAATTTTAACCGAATTCAAGGAATTTCCAAAATTTCGTCCGCTTTATTAGATCCGCCATATTGAATTTTGAAAATCGGACGTCAGATTCGTAATCAGCGACCTTAAAAACCCCCGACGAACAAGTTCCAAGCGAATCCAATAAAGTTTTATAAATTCGTTTGCTATATTGGATCCGCTATTTTGAATTTTGAAAATCAGACTTCAGATTCGTAACCAGCGAGCCCACCCTACTGTAAGATCGTGAGTGTGATCTGTCGTAAGAAGGTAGGTATGTACTTACATGTGTACGTATATAAGATCTCAGGTGACACAGACGAGATCTCGCATAAGATCTTATATAAGAACGTAGGTACGAACGCATGTAAGTTCTTATATTAAGGTTCGTCATGCGCCGCGTATAACGTTACTCAATATGAAATTGAAACAGCGTTCTTATATGAGTTGTCATCTGCGTACGTATGTAAGAACACAGGTGCGAACACACTTACGAACTCGTGTGCGAACACATCTAAGTATTAAATTAAATATTTTAAATTAAATATATTATTATAAAAAATTCTCGCCAACGGGATTCGAGCCCATCTAACCTGAGCCTAAGTACGCCTTAAACCCCTCGGCCACCGTAGTTATAGAAACAATTTTACAAAATCTTAATCATGTTTAATACATAAATTTCTCCGGAAAGACATGACTAAGGTTTTGTAAAGTTGTTTCTATAACTGCGGTGGCCGAGGGGTTTAAGGCGTACTTAGGCTCTGGTTAGATGGGCTCGAATCCCGTTGGCGAGAATTTTTTTTTAATAATATATTCAATTTAAAATATTTAATTTAATACTTAGGTGTGTTCGCACATGAGCTCGTAAGTGTGTTCGCACCTGTGTTCTTACATACGTACGCAGATGAGAACTCATATAAGAACGCTGCTTCAATTTCATATTGAGTAACGTTATACGCGGCGCATGACGGAACTTAATATATGAACTTACATGCGTTCGTACCTACGTTCTCGCATAAGATCTTATTCGAGATCTCGTCTGTGTCACCTGAGATCTTATATGCGTACACATGTAAGTACATACCTACCTTTTTACGACAGATCACACGCACGTTTTTACAGTAGGGCAAAACCCCGGAATAATCTATTAATAATTATAACGGGATTTTTCACTAATCTTATTAATCAACAAATAATTAAATAAATATATTTAAACACTTTTTCCAAAAATAAAACCTCGTTATAATTTATTGGCTTCTCAACGCCTTTCCGACATTTTTCTCATAAAAATCAATTATTTCAAAATTCAGAAATTTATCCGTAAAATGAACATCAGATGCGCCAGACAATAATTAAAATGAATTTAATTATTGTCGCTCCAAATTTATCGACAACTTGAAATTGACTGAGAACAAAATGTCACCAGCTAGCTCGTCTAGTGCGGAGAGGGGCGTGAGTCGGAGAACGAACGAATTCTCAGAAATTCTGCCATGCTTCCTGGAAAACTTACTGCCCTCTTGAGGGAAGATAATAGTCGGGCTCAAAATAATTTAATACACTGCTTTTAATGAATAAAAATTAACAAATAAAACAATATTTATTCAAAGAAAAGACGGTTTAACTTAAGATTGTATTATAAAACAGATTAGTTAACATTTTACTCAAATATGTAATCCTCTGAGGGAGGCAATATTAATGTTGGAATATCCATGGCCCATTCTGTGATCGTTTACGAAAAAGAAAAAGTATATCAAGTTAAATAATTCCGACTTAAACAAAATCTCGACTGTTGTCGGGTAGAAGCACGTGGTGATTTCCAAATGATTAATAAATCAATAAAATTAATAACGAGCCGCTTACCAGAGAAACGAGGCCTCGCCGTGACAATCACCACTCATCCTCAGAATTATAATAAATAAAACAATACTTTTCAACAGTCCGCCATCAGGGCGGTTAAACATTTATAAAATTGTGTGAACTTAATTTCACAACAACTCAAGACGTGAGCACAACCAGGAAGGAAGATCGTGGCGAACATTCGGGGGCTCGTCTTGTGCCTTCCCCCTTCTCTTTCCCTTGAGTCATCCTTCCTTCTTATCGACAATTACGAATCAAACTTATATTTGATTCTACAGATGTCCCTTGCTGCACGAATTTGGCCCAAACTTTCTCGTCGAGAGATTTTCGTAAAGCGGGAATCTCATCCGCTAAACGCCCTCGGTGTACAGCCCTCGGCTGCGCTCCCGACGAGAGCTGGCGCAGCGCTGGCAGCATTCTCGGACGTTGGATGGCATAAAATAAAATAAAATAAACCTGTTCAATAATTAATTCTCTAACCAAAACGACCCCAGAAGAGCATGGAAATTCAAACGACTCAACCGCTCTCCAAAGAGGCACAAATAAAAAAAAAATAATACAAATGCGGAGATTTTGCTCCCTGGTTGCGCGAAATCGCGACGGGCTCCTTCGAGGATTAAGAAAGCAACAAATAACGTGTCAGACATAATCTGCCACGTTATATAATATATTAATTTTTTAATGTTTATGTCCGCCATATTGGAGTCGCCATTTTGAATTTTTTAAATCTGACTTTAAATTCGTAATCAGCGATCCCAAAAATTTCCGAATACAAAGTTTTATGAAAATCTATTAATTTGTAAAATTTGATGTCCGCCATATTGGATCCACCATTTTGAATTTTTTAAATCTGACTTGTGATTTGTATTCAGCGACTCCCAGAACTTTAGATAACATAATTTATTGGAGGAAACTTTAGATATTCTAGGAATTATGACTTTTGTCCAACATTTCGGGTTACCTGGTCCACTGTGCTGTGGTTCAATATATTCATTCACTTTTATCCTGATTAATTGATTGAAAATCCAATCTTTTAATCTTTTAATTTCTTTTAATAATCCGATCTTTTAATAATGTTCATATATAATAATGTGTACAAATTGTAATCTAGGTTTCATTGGATTCAAAAACTATTCAGGACAAACTTCAAAAACAAGAAACATATTGGACCGAAAAATTAAAACATTTCGAAAACCAACATCGCGTTGACATAGAAAATTTATATACGCAACTTAAAATGACACAAGAAGTTACATATTCTATGATATTAAATAATACAATCAAAGGAAACAACTCAACGACACAATCTAATCCACAAAACTCAAAATCCTGTATAGAAGAAACTGTTTACGTAAACGATGTTTTTGAAGACATGGATTCACAGGTTCATTTTGAAACTAAAAAGCAACTGATTTTAAAAAATTCCGAAGAAAATTGTTCGAAATCTAGCATTCAACAAGAAAAAAATCTTTCGCCTGATGATTTTGAAAGCGCATCTAGTTATTTTTCATCACAGTCTTATTCGTCAGACAATATGCCAAACTCGGATTTATATTTCAACAGTTCTCGAAATGAGATATCATTAAAAAATATTAAAAAAATTAAAGTTCTACCTAATAATGAATTTATTTCAACCCGAAGTTTTAATTCATTTTCTAAAACGATCATTAATAGAAAAAATTTAAGTAAATGCTCGTTTGTTCCAGAAGGTAGTGAAACTAAGGTTAAACTTAAAGAATTAAATGATGATAAAAAAATATTAAAATGTGTAGATAAAAGTAATGATAATGTGAAGAAACTTCACTCTCTAATTCTTAAACCAAATACGAAATTGAATGTTTACAAAAGTTGTTACAATTGTTATCAGAATAGTCCCAAGGAAATAAAAAATGAATCTTTAAATGAATTAAGGAAGTGGGATTTAGGAAATGCAAAGGAAACTGAAATCAAAATACCAAAAAAATCAAACTTATTTGACGCTATTGCAGATACTTTAAATTTGGACGAAATAAAAAATAGGGTTTACAACAATGTTGATAATGAAATACGCAAGTTGGGTATTGATCCGGAATGGAGAGGAATTCCAAAAGAAACATTTAAAGAAAAATCTGACTTTTTAAAACATCAGCACGTATTACAGTCCAAGGTAAATTAATTTAAATACAATATAAATCTGTAAAAATGTATTTATTTATTTTTAAATCAATACAAAATTAGTTTCCTTCATTATATCATTAAGCAATATTCTTCAATATATATTTCTGAATTGTGAAATTTAAAATAGTTTCCTAGAAATATCTCTTATTATATTAAGACGAAACCTTTGTCGTCAACAGAAATTCGTCGTTCAGTCGTTCTTCCCCTTCCACTTGGTTCACTACTTTTCTTTATAAGCAACTTTTAAAATCAATTTACTTTAAATCTTTTTGAGCTATTAACATTTTTATAACGTAGGCACTTATACAATTAAGTGTAGTAGTGTGCTATGATAGTGACGCATGCGCAGTTGATCAAAATGGTCCATTTGTATGTGCAGTAAGTCAATATCATTAATTCTTATGCGCACTTGATCATTATGTTCATGACACATGCGCACTATATGTTTATGGCAGTTACACATACGCAGTAATGCTGTATGGCAATTACACATGCGCAGTAATGCAGTGTGGGATCTAACTAAGCTTAGTAGTTGTTACCTTTTTTTTTTTTTTTTTTTTAAGTCCAACTAAAATTAAAATTTCAACTATTTATATGTGCAAAATGTCTTACGTATATTTTACTTTCCAAAATTATATGTCCTGCGCAAAGTATTTGACTTTTTTGTTTACATGTTTTTTGGTTTCGTTTACGTTTAAATTGTTAGAAATCCATTCTGTTTTGAGATTTTATTAACTGCGCATGTGTAAATTATTATAAAATCTATTGCGCATCTGTAAAGCTTACAAAAACCTACTGCGCATGCACAACTACACGAAAAAAATATTTTCTGAAATATTCATTAACTTCATTTTGAGAAAAATGTTTAGTCATAGCAACGAAAATTTGTTTGAGCCAATCAAATTATTTGGTTGTTATGTAATCAACCAAACTGAACTTATTTGGTTCAGTTTTGTTTGTTAGCATAACAAAAACTTTTGGTTGTCACAACTATATTTTTTATTCAGGATAACAAAAATTTTGATTGCCATAAAAAAATTTCTATTTTGAAGCTAACTAACCCAGGTACGAACATTCGGTTCGCCAACACATATAATTAGGTACATAATTCAAATTTTGTATTTTTAATTACACAAATATAGTCAGATGAGAATGTAGAAATTTAATATTAATGAAAACCTAAAACAGAAAAATGTCATTAGTCATGAAGATTCGTACCCGGGTTTTCCAACTGCCAGTCCAGTAGGCTAACCACCAGCCTATGAGAGATATATGAATGACCAATAAGGAATAAACCTTATAGCTAGACAGTTCAGTAACAGACACCGTTGGCTCAACTATCACACCCAGGTTGGGCCGACCTTCTGGTATTGGTTTTTATTTAAATTTTATTTATATTATTATCGGCAGCTTACTTACAAACTAATCATCAATTTTTTTTAATAATTGTTTGATTGTCACAAACAAATTATGTTTGGATGTCAAAACCAATTTCTGTTTGGTTTTCACAACCAAATTATGTTTGGTTGTCACAACAAAATTGTGTTTGGTTCAACCAAATAAGAGCAACAAAATAATATTGTTGTCCCAAACAACTTGATGTGTTACGCCAACCATATCCTTTTGTTGTACTAATAAAAATATTCTTGTTACAACCAACAATGGCCAACTAAAAAATATTGTTTCTAAAACTAAACCTTTTTTCTCAGTGTATATTTTCGGTATTTATAAAATTATACTTTGGAAGCATAAATTTGACACTTATTTAATATTTATATTAATATAAAACTAATTTATCCAAAACTTTGTATAAATCAACGTAATATTATAACACTCCCTTTTTAAAAACAATTTTAGTATATTATTTGTTTTACACAAAAATATTAAACAATTTATTTTAATATAAATAATATTATCATTACTAATTAATAAAAAATTCTTAAAACAAAATTATAATCTTTATATATAATTTTCAAAAGATTTAAACATAACAACAATACAATAAATAATAAGTTCATGATAGTTTTCAATATTTAAACTTAGATAAGCAATTTCTTTATAAATAAATATAATTGAGCGAGCGTTAGCGAGCGAATTAACATTAATAGTGTGACAATAAGGCAGGAAAACCAATCAATTGAAAACTTAATGCCAATTAATTCCTGAATCTATTATACTTGTACAGTAAATTATGGGGGATTATATGTGGATATTTTTCTGTAACTTTGCCACCTCCCTACCTTGGATCCTGGCCAACATTTTCTGGCATTTTCTTGTCCTTCGACCTGCTTATTCTGGCCATCTTCTCTCTTTTTCTAGATCTTTACATGGATAATATTATCGGACTCATCTATAAATACCCTTTCCGACTTTATTCTTAATTGTTTATATGGTCGATTCTGGCGTAACTGCGCTATTTCAAGATAAGTTTTGGTAGAAAAATAATTTTTTTTTTAATGTTTCTGTGCACTAATTTTTCTTATTAGGGTATAATATGATTATATTTTAAACGATTTTACTACAACTATATTTATACGGAAATAATAACAAATTTTTAAAAATTGGCTGCCACGTGGAGCTGAACCGCATCCTTTTATTCAAAATATATTGTACAAAATAAAAATTTCTTCTTAATATTTTGCTAAAATGAAAATAAATAATAAATTCATAAATTATTTAATATTATAACAGTATTTTAGATATTAGTTAACACATATACAATTTTATAAAACAACAGCAAATACAATATTTAGTAATGAATATTTCGTTTCATTTTTTCGATAATCTGAAATCGAGATAGAGCAGAGTAAGCCGGCATAGCTAAACTTCCTTATCAGAGATGCCACGGACCCTCTACAAACGCAATTGCGCATGCCTCGCGGCCTCTGCGGCTATTGGTCGAAGTGCGCGCGTTGTTTGAAATCATAATTGAAATGAAATATTTCAACAACAAAAAATTATGCTTGAAATAAATTTATTTCAAGACAAATCAACTTAAAAAAATATAATTTATGAAAATATAATATGAATATATTTTAAAATAAAAAAATTATGTAAAATGAAGATTTTTTAATATTTATCGCTTAAAATAAAAAAATATTATATTTCAAAATATTTTTGGCAGAATTTTGTAATAACGTATAACAGTTAGTGTCTTAAATGGTCAATTAAAAAAAACCAACTGTTTGTTTTATGAACAATCGCTCAATCTTCTTGTTTTCTTTTTCCATCTTTTGACAGGTAGTTTCTACCGGTTTCTATACTCTTATAACCTCAATGTAAAGTGCAGGGATTTTTAGTGACGTAAAGTGATGATTCTTAGATTGTTAAATTACATTTGGAGGATTATTCAGGAACGAGGTGTACACAATTAAAAAATTGTATGTATTGATGCATTTTTTGCATGTTTATTTCTTCGATTATATCTTATGTCAATCTCATGATTTATCAGATAACCTTCGATTTAGAGTTCTTATTTTCAATAACATTGAATGATTATTCAATTAAATTTCAAATAAATTTGTAGTATTTGACTAAAAGATCTTGTAATTAATTGTTGCAATGTAGTTTAAAACGTTTATTGTCTATGCTTAATTATAAATGTAGCTTTTAGCAGAACATAACCTTAGATTTAGAGGTTTTGTTTTTATTGTTTTGTTGATGATTTAAAAATTTGTTTATTAATTTTGAAGCTTCTATCGAAAAAATTTTATAATAAACAGTTATATTAAAGTATTACTGTATTATATTAAATACTAAAATATAATTTAAAATATATTTCATTATATTTTAATTTTTTTAATTTTTGAAGATGAATTCCACTAACAACTGTTTTAAAGAAAAAGGGTCTGATCCTAGTTTAGAATCTAAATCAAATGTTGCAAATCATGATCGCGATTCAAACTCTTGCCACTCAGATCAAGAAATGTTGGATAAATTTTCACATGAGGAAAATACTGACTCTGATTATGATTCTGTGCCAGTGCAACCAAAGAAAAGAAAAATTAGTAAAAATGTTATTAAATTCCAAGTTTCGTGGTTAAAAGATGAAAATTTTAAAGATTGGCTCAAGCCACATAAGAAAAATGTCAAAAAAGCTGTTTGTGTATTTTGTAAAACAAATTTAATGGCTCGTAAAGATTATCTTTTAAAACACTGTAATCGCGCTAAGCATAAGGGGTACTTTTTGTCTGCAAATGAAAAACTTAAAAATTGTGTAGCAGCCGAGACGTCAAAATTATCTGAAAAACACGATAAATTGCAAAATGATATAAAAATCGCTGAATTAACTTTAGCGTCGCTTATTGCTTCCCATAATATTCCAATTCAAATGATTGATACAATAGTTCGCGTTGTAAAAAAAATGTTTAAAGATTCAGAAATTGCTAATGGTATTAATTTACATAGAACTAGATGCACTCAAATTATTAAAAAGGTTTTAAGTAAACGCGAAGAAGAAAAATTAGTAGACACTCTAAAAGAAACAGATTTTTCCATTTTAATTGATGAAAGTTCAAATCATAGTGAAAAGCTTTTAGGAGTTTTAGTTCAGTATTTTTGTCCAAAAGAAAAAAAAATTTTAGTAGATATGTTAGAATTAATTGATTTGGATGCTAAAGATTGTTCAGCAGGTGTTATTTATAATTCATTTAAAGAACGTTTAATTGAAAAAGGTATTCCGTTAAAAAATATTGTAAGCATTGCTTGTGACAATGCATCAGTTATGGTCGGGTGTAAAAGTTCTTTTTTTACTAAGTTAAAAGCAGACGTCCCGGCTGTTATTTTGATGAATTGCATCTGCCATTCTTCAAATTTAATTGCAAAAGAAAGCTGCAGTGAGTGTCTACCAGATTTTTGTACTAAATTAATTACTAAAGTATCAAATTATTTTTCAAAAAGTCCAAAACGCGTTGCTCACCTCGCTAAAATTCAGGAGTTTTATTCTGATCATGTACAAAAAATTTTTAAATTAGGAGCCACAAGATGGCTTTCTCACCAACATTGTATTGAAAGAATTTTGGATAATTGGACTGCACTAAAAGACTTTTTAAATGTTGAAGTTTTTGAATTAAAAGTAAAAGAACTAAAGAAAAAGAAAAAACCTGAAAAACCTACTATTTCAACTGCTGAACAAATTTTAGATTTACTTAGTGATGACGAAGTAAAAGCTTACATGCTGTTTTTAAAATATGCTTTAAATTATTTTAATAATTTTAACGCTGAATTTCAGTCTGGGAGTACGCTAATTCACAAAATTGTTGAACGTAGCGAAAAATTTTTCTGGGAAATTGGCCACAATTTCTTAAAACCAGAAGTTTTTTTAAAACGAACTTTGGAAATTAAACCTGATGATATAGTTAATCAACAAGAATTAAAGAATGTTTTTTTGGGATCTGAGTGCGAAAAGTTATTAGAATCTATAGATCCTTCTTCCGTAGAAGAGATCCGTAAAAATTGTTTAAGATTTTATGTATCTGTAGCGCTAGATATTCAGAAGAGACTTCTTCTGAATAATAGTTTGCTAGAAAATCTTAAATTTTTAAGACCTGAGGTTGCAATGGATCCGAAAGCCAGAACTGAAATTCCGGATTTATCAAAATTAGCTTCTTTATTTGGAATTGAAAGTACAAATTTTGACGACTTTAATGAGGAATGGAACGTTTTAACCGAGCTTTTTACACCGGATGATAACAAAATTAAAAACAATTGGTTTGAAAATGATATTGAACAGTTTTGGTCCAAAGTAGTCGATTTAAAATTAACTAGTGGCGAAGTAATGTTTCCAAATTTGCGCTTAATTGTTCAAAAAGCTTTCAGTTTGCCTCATTCCAATGCAGCCGTAGAACGGTTGTTTTCAATCGTGACTGATGTTAAATCAAAGAAACGAAATAAATTAAAAATTGATGTTCTAAGTTCACTTTGTAGAACTCGTACCAGTTATCAAGCGCGAAATCTTGATTGTGTTTCGGTAGAATTTGACGAACGACATTTAGAACTTATGAAACCTGAAAATCTTTATTCAGATACGAAGTCAAAGCAATAGAAAAAATTTAGATAACTTTTAACTTATAAACTTTGTAAATAAAATTTTTAAAAGTAAAATTTATAGATAAAAATGTTTTTAAACGAATAGGAACAGCATATTTTTAATATTTTAATTGTTTCTTTGATATTCAGCAGTTTTCAATTTTTTGTTTAACGCAGTTACTAATTAAATTACCTTTAAGTATTTGCAGGTACATTCAAGAAGATTGCAGCATAATATATTTTTACGTGCTTAAAAAAGTTTAAAAATCGTTGAGTTATGTTATTTTTTGCTTAAAGCAAATTTGTTTTTTATGTAAATATTTTAAAAGAAATATTTTAAATAACAAAAATAGTATTTAATCTAATTTTAGAATAATACAAAACCAAAGAAAATAATACCAAATAAAATTAAGTTACTATTTTAGTTTTCTTTTCTTCTTTTGACTTTCAATTAATTTTAATATTTATTCATTTTTGCTTACTTTACTTTTGATTTTCATTTCAATTTTAGTTTTATTCAAGTTTGGTTCCTATTTTCTAATTAAGGTTTAATTAAATATTTTCCATTATAATTTTGATTTTCGTTTAATTTTTATTTCTAAGTAATTTTTCATATTACTTAAATTTTATTATTTCCAAATTTTGGTTCCTATCTATTGATTTTCATTCATATTTAATTTTCGTTTTCGTTTAATATTAGTATTAGGTAATTTTAATTGTTTAATTTCGGTTCTTGTTTTTTAATTTAGGTTTAAGCGAACTTTTCTTTTCCAATTTAATTTTTATTTAATTTTAGCCTATAAGCAATTTTCATTTGAATTTAATTTTCTTTTTCATTTAATTTTAGTTTTCATTTAATTTGTTTCTTTGTTTGCTTGTTTCTATTTTCATTTAGGTTTCAGTTCAATTTTACGATTTAGTTAATTTTTTGTCAATTTTGGATTTTATTTAGTTTTTATTTGTATTCTTTTTTATATTCTCAGTTAATTTTGAATTTATTTAATTTTGTTTTCAGGATAACTTTGAATTGAATTTACTTTTCTTTTTTATATAATGTAAATATTTAAACTTTGAATTTTCTTATAATTTAACATTTATTTTTTATTATTTTCATTTCGTTTTCATTTCGTTCGCATATATTATAATTAATTTTTTTTTTTTATGGGGGTAAGGGTCCAATTCTTTTATTTTTTACTTATGACCCAGAGTTGATTATAGCGAAATATAAAGCTTCTGATCAACTAAGACCGTAGAATATCCTACAAGAGGTGCCCCTGTTTCATGCTAAAAGCTGCGGATCTAGAGGAATAAACCTCGAAAAAAAATTGATTAAATAAAATAATAATAAAATTGACCATTCAAGAATTTCACCATTTAAGTACTATTGTACGTTATTACAAAATTCTGCCAAAAATATTTCGAAATATAATATTTTTTTATTTTAAGCGATAAATATTAAAAAATCTTCATTTTACATAATTTTTTTATTTTAAAATATATTCATATTATATTTTCATAAATTATATATTTTTTAAGTTGATTTGTCTTGAAATAAATTTATTTCAAGCATAATTTTTTGTTGTTGAAATATTTCATTTCAATTATGATTTCAAACAACGCGCGCACTTCGACCAATAGCCGCAGAGGCCGCGAGGCATGCGCAATTGCGTTTGTAGAGGGTCCGTGGCATCTCTGTTCCTTATAGAATAATATTTTAAAATAACCGCTACAGATAAAGAACTTTCTCTGCATGAAGCACAGTGATTTAGTGCTAATGGATCAAAATTGAGATTAAAATTATTAGAAGGCGTAATAACTAAACACATGACACCTTAATTATAAGTCTACAGATTGCGTTCAAAAATTGGAAAAATTGAGGGACAAAATATTTTTACAGATTCTAAGTATGAAGAAGGTATTGTGAAGTGCAATATAAATCTAAATTGTTCATAAATATAGACAATTTATGCTTGAAAAAGGCAGAGTTATAATTATGATTTTTTCACCGAAAATTATTGAATTAAAGTTAACATTATAAAAAAGGGACATGCCACGGAGCTGAAATTTCAACAGTTATAGTGCAATATAATAGAAGTTATAATATTTAGATATATTTATGTATACTTTGTTTTCAGTTACTCTCATATGTACCTTCAAAATTCACTAGTACACTTCAGAATATTTTTTTAATTTAAAGGGATTTTTTCAACGCCGCCAAGTAGCCCAATTACGAAAGAATCGCCCATATACAAGGTACTCAAGCTTTTTATTTTCATCTTCTATGCTCAGTGGAGTTTATTTATTTTGAATTTTCGAGTGTGTACCTGCGTCTTGTGTAAGGATGTTATTATGGAAAATGTGCAAAAAAATTGACTGAATCAACAATTCAGCAAAAAAATGAAGTGCTAATCCTAGTCGATAAAGGCTTGAGCCAGAAAAAAATAAATTAAAAGATTGATAAAAGCGTATTTAAACAAACAAAAATTGTCGAATTCTTTGGTGAATGAACTGTCCAGGTCAAAAAATTAAATTTATTCAAACTTTGCTTAAATGTTTCCATTGTTGGTGGAAGTGTAAATACCAAATATTTTCAAATTCCATGAAATAGTTTTTGAGTTACACAGTTTTAAAATTTTGAATTTTGTTAAAATGTATTTTTTTAAATTTATTATATTTCTAATTAGATTGCATAAAAGTTAATATATATATAGTGATTTTTAAGTGTTAATTTGATTGTATCTCGAAATCGGAGTTTTAAAAAAAAATTTAACCTAACTCAATGGAAAGCTTGACTTTTTTCCTATAAGATATGTAAAAATTAGAGTGGAACTCTAAATACTTTTGTCAAAAATACATCTCAAATACCCGCGCGTGCTCGAATAACGCGACCCGCGCGAGTAACTAGTGGTTTCTCGAGCACGCGCGGGTATTTAAGATGTATTTTTGACATAAGTATTTAGAGTTCCACTCTAATTTTTACATATCTTATAGGAAAAAAGTCAAGCTTTCCATTGAGATAGGTTACAGTTTTTTTAAAAACTCCGATTTCGAGATACAATCAAATTAACACTTTGACCTTGAATTTAAAGGTCAAATTTTTTTTTTTACAAAAAACATTTATTATCATCGAATAGCCCGTGAAAAAAGCTTTAAAAATCACTATATATATGTTAACTTTTCTGAAATCTACTTAGAAGTATAATTAATTTAAAAAACTGCATTTTTAAAAAATTCAAAATTTTAAAACTGTGTTACTCAAAAACTATTTCATGCAATTTGAAAATATTTGGTATTTACACTTCCACTAACAATGGAAACATTTTAACAAAGTTTGAATAAATTCTATTTTTTGACCTGGACAGTTCAGGAATTTTGCCCCATATGTATCATTTGTACTAGGTTCTTCAACTTTGTATTCAAACATTTTTTAACATATTAAATGGTGATTTCCTCAAATAATGAGATAAAAATCTAGAAACATTTTTTGTTCTTTTCTATCTTATGGTCTCTTTCCGTATTCATATTTATTGTGTAATGCCTGAGTCGAAATTTAAAGACTGTTTAAGACCTAAGGTAAATGTCCCAATTTGTGTCCATGTACCAATTTGTACTTTTGAATTTAAATGCTCAAAATAAAATAAAGATAATACGAAAATAGTGTAAAAACTATATATTTTCAATTTAATTTTTTATATTCTTCGTGTTGATTTGTGTTTTATGATCCTGGTTTACTTAAAAATATAAAATTTTACAGAAAAACTATAGCCTTGTTGTCTATTTTGCCAAATCAAGAAAAAAATGACAATCGCCATGCATTTTTCATGTGTGAGCACAAATTGGTATAATAACATTATATTTTTAAAAAACGATAATTTATTACATTTTTATAATAAAACTTGAATCAAAATCATTTTCAATTCAGAAAAAGAGTAGCTTCATGTAAATGTAAAAAATTATTTCCATAAAAAAGTATAAAACGAATTTTTTCTTGATAAACCCCCGAAAAATTTTAAGTAGGACACTAATTGGGACATTTACCTTAATAAGACCTAGATTATTTAGGACTTAAAAGAATCTAATCAGGCCTTACTTCCATTAAGTTAAGACCTATGTAGGACCTGATAGACGCTTGAAATGTCTGTTTTCAGCATAGACGTTAAATAGGTTCTAATTATATGACCTGCTTTGAGCCTACGGGTTCTACTGTCGGTACTATAGGTTCCCTATTTTCTGTGGTACGAATTAATCTGTTTTAATTCTATTAAAATTATTATAATAAATTCAGAAACTATCATAATATAAAGTGATCTAATGTAAAAAATATAAACTAATTTAAAAAAAAAAGTATCTTCAAGACATTTACTGAATTACGCGTAACCATGTACTGAAGGGGACTGGAAGACTTGAACTCTCAACTATAGAGTCTACTGTTTATTTAGGTGAGTCTGTCAGTGGAGCCTTCTACCTTTGGAGCAGCGCATTTACGCACTCGACCAAGGGCGGCTATGCTGTCATAAATTTAAAGAAAGTCTACCTCTAGTACGTAGCAATAGTTTTCACATGTACAGCAATATTATGAATTAGCTGTATCTATATAGAAATAAATGTTAATTCAATTGAAAATCGGAGAGAATTCAGTCATAAATTCAAACATTCATAACTTCTTTTTAAATCATTGTTAATTAATTTTTATATAAGGATTTTAAATCTGCCAGTGTATACTATACGAAACCAATATAGAAAACTAATTAAAAAATTTCGGACTTCTAGAAAAAATTCACAAAAATAGCGAAAATAACCTAAAATTGTAACGGTTAAGCCTTAGCATTAAATAAAAGTATATTCATTTAAATAATTGTATTACAAATTACGAGATTTGTTTTACAGTTGTTTAAACAAAACTTGTATAAGTCAAATATTCCCGAAAATCATTGCTCAAACTTCGAGGTTCATCGAATCCGATGAAGCTGCAATTATAATTTCTGCAAAATTTATTGCATAAAATTTTACCCCGCCCATAAATCACCTGACATTTCCACACCTCATATGCCTACTTTTAAACTTCCATCGATCATGAAAGGTATCGCAACGATTAATTAAAGTACAGTCTTCTACCGTCGTGATTTTGATCGACGCGCGTATCTCTGACCCGTCCAAAGACGCTTAGTTTTGGGTGTGGTCACTAACGGAATATTAAAACTAGAAATAGTGGTTTCCAAGTAGTATAAAGTGCTCCCTCCCTTAACAAATAGTGCGGACGTAAAGACTATGTTTCAAAGACAATTTTCTAAAGATTTTGTTGATTTTTCTTTCCATAATTTAACCGAGGGAAGGTCGCCAACGGAACATTAAAAACTAAGAAATTATTTAGTTTTAAGTAGCATAAAGTGACCCATACTCGTAAAACAAAAATTTAAAAGAAATTTGGACAAAACAGTGGGAAAAGTTTGGAAAAATTGTGTTGACTTTCTTTCATAGTTAAAACAACCCTATTGAAAATTACTCATATGAGATCTCATATGAGATCATATGTGGTTTCCTATATAGAAACTCATATGAAAACTCATGTTCATATAGGAATTCGTATGTGATCTCATATGAGATCGCATGTAAAATCGTATATGAAATTGAGCCACGATTTGATATGTGAATTCATATGGGAAATAGTTACGTTTTTTTGACAAGAGATCTCAAATAAGATCTCATATAAGATCACATATGAGATCTCATATAAGATCACACATGAGATTTCATATAAAATCACACATGAGATCTCATATAAGATCACACATGAGATCATACATGAGATTCTACTTTCTATATAGAAACTCATGTGGATTCCTATGCGATTTCGTATCTGAATTCTTAAGTCAAATCTTATATCAAAGTTCATATCGAATTCCATATCAAATCTCAGAAACTCTTAATGAACAACAAATATTTAAATGTTTTCGTCTAATACTTATCTGACAAGTATTATTCCTCTGCAAAGAGTTTGTTTTTACATGATTTGGGTCTCTATGTTCTAGTTCTTCTTATATATCTTTTCCTTTTCATGTCGATAGTGAGAGAGGTTGAACATAAAGCCACCTTGCGACGATTGTCTTAACTAAGACCTACATGAGATTCTACATGAGATCTCATATAAGTTCTCATGTAGGTCTTAGTTAAGACAACTGTCACAAGGTGGCTGTATGTTCAACCTCTCTCACTATCGACATGAAGAGGAAAAGATATATAAGAAGAACGAGAACATAGAGACCCAAAGCATGGAAAAACAAACACTTTGCAGAGGAATAATACTTGTCAGATAAGTATTAGACGAAAACATTTAAATATTTGTTCATAAGGAGTTTCTGAGATTTGATATGGAATTCGATATGAGATTTGATATAAGATTTGACATAAGAATTCAGATACGAAATCGCATTGGAATCCACATGAGTTTCTTTATAGAAACGCATATTCATTTGTATAATCTCATGTATGATCTCATGTGTGATATTATATGAGATCTCATATGTGATCTTATTTTTTTTTTTTTTTTTAGTTATTATACACTCGTTTTAACGACCTTACTGGCCCAATGAGTGTCCCCCGTAGGGAGTTCCTAGAATTGTACTTTTTGCATATATTCTTTTTAAGTGTTTTTGCGTCTACAGAACGGCTTGAAATTAGGAGTACTCGCATTTGCCTGGACCACCCGGTATATTGGGTTTGCTCGCCAGTGGAGAGGGAAAACTGTAGAAAAACCTTTCCATAGTACAACCGGTTTATCGACAGTCGAGTTCTAGTGATCTGCACAAGTCGATTACCGACAGTGCATATCATTATTCCTCGACGTCAAACCTTCCACTGAAGTTATCTCACGAGTTAGAAAAATCCCAGACTCATCGGGGCGCGAACCCAGCAAGCTGGACTTGGCGCGACCGCAGAGTCTAGTATTTAACCAACTGAGCTAACTCCGTGGTTCATATGTGATCTTATATGAGATCTTATTTGAGATCTTATATGAGATCTCATGTGTGATCTTATATGAGTTTTTTCAATAGGGAAGGGAAGGTCGCCAACGGGATACTGAAACTGGCAACGGTGGTTCTCCAGTAGCATAAAGTGCTCTAAACTTGCAAAGGATCAGAAAGGGGTTTCTATAATTCGTCAAGGAGTTTAGCAACAAATTAGGCAAAGTAATTTGCCCAATTTAAAGTATTAAAATTAACGTTAAATTCTGCCCATTCAGTACCAGGAAGGGTCTTTCCAGCCCTATTACTGAAGTGGTCTTCTTAAGGATTGAGAGATAGAGTATTGTATGTGTGAGTAACTAGAATAAGAAAATTAATGATTTAAATTTTTAATGCATCAATTTTTTGTAAGGGGAGAAAACGGGGGTTGTTAAAATATATTACAAACTTTTACCCAGTACATGAGCTTAAATTCGGCTACCTTTTCAATATTCCCAATTCCTGGCAACCAGTTCACAGAACCAGGAAAAGGACGAATCCAGCTAAAGATAAAACGCAAACTTGTTTGTGTCAACTGTAGTCCGAAGAGCCGATTATTTTATTATTAAACATTGTTTTACAAATAAATTATTTTGCAATGACGCGCATTACCAGTTAGTAGTTTTTTTTGCATTCATAGTAACAAATTAAAATAAATAATATTTTAGTCGAGACGTCACAGTTGTGGTGGCAGAGGTGGATGTTTACACCTTTCAAGGTTGCCTCAATTTTTAACTTTTATTTTCACACAACATTTCACCTTTTTTAGGGTTCCGTACACCACAAGTGTACGCACGGAACCCTATTGGAAAGACTTTGTCGAAAATCGTATCCCCCCCCCCTAGCCGCCAAACTATTTGACTTAGAAAGTTCAAATTTGGCCCACATATGTATTTTCACGTGTAGATGAAAGGAAAATTATAGAGAACATGATTCTAGATGTTGATCATAGCGTTGTCAAGAAAATAACAAGATTTTTGAGAAATTTTGATATTTTTTGGCTGATAACTTTTGCCATTTCTTTGACAGCGCTATCACCACAACAATCTCTATAATTTTTCTGTATAATTTTTCTCTAAGTCAAATATTTTGTCAGATAAGAGGGGAATACGGTCATTTTTTCGAAAAAATGCCTTTAATTTGTACCATTCCTGCCCTTTATCTGCCAAATTATTGTACTTAGAGTGCTGAAATTTGGTACACATATGTAGTTTGACGTGTAGATAAAAGAAAAACTATAGAAAACCTTGTTGCAGGCTGTTATCATAGCGTTTTTCAGCAAAAAAAAAACGATTTTTTTTAAAAAATGCTAAAAAACGTTCGTATCCCCCCCCCCCCTGAACTTCCAAACTATTAGACTTAAAGAACTCAAATTTGGTACACAAATGTATTTTCACGTATAGATTACAGGAAAATTATAGAGAACATGATTGTATGTGTTGAACATAGCGTTGTCAAGGAAATAACAATATTTTTGAGCATTTTTTTAACATATGGGCCGTAGTTTAGTGTTATAACTTTGACAGCGCTATAATCATCACTTTCTGTATAATTTTCCTGTAATCTACACGTAAATCTACATACGTGTACCAAATTTCAGCATCCTAAGTCAAATAGTTTAGAAGATAAGGGGGGGGGATAGGGTCATTTTGTTTAGCAAAAATGCACTAAAAGTGTACAATGCCACCTTCATATCTGCCAAACTATTGTACTTAAAGTGCTGAAATTTGGTATACATATGTAGTTTGCCATATAGATTACAGAAAAACTGTAGAGAATTTTGTTGCAGATCGATATCATAGTGTTTTTAAGCAAAAACCAACAATTTAAAAAAATGCTAAAAAATGACCGTATCCCCCCTCCCATAACTTCTAAACAATTTGACTTAGAGAGTTGAAATTTGGTACACAAATGTATTTTCACGTGTAGATTACAGAAAAATGGTAGAGAACATGATTGTAGAAGTTGATCATAGCGTTGTTAAGGAAATAAAATGATTTTTGAGTATTTTTTATGGATATTTGCTAAAATCTCTGGATTTTTCGTTGACAGCGCAATCACCATCACGTTCTCTATAATTTTTATGTAATTTACACCTGAAAATACATTCCTGTACAAAATTTTAACTCTCTAAGTAAAATATTTTGGAAGATAGGGGGGGGGGGGGTGGTCCATTTTGTATAAAAAATTAATTATATATTATATTTTATATATTATATTATATATAATATGTATAATATATTTATATATTTAATAGTATCAAATATATTAAAAATTATTTTGTTTTGTGTACGGAACCCTCGATTTTAGTGCGAGTGTAACTCGAACTTTCCCCATTTTTTTTTTATTTACAGAGTTTGTTTATTTTTTTCTTTACTATTGTTTTACGCATGATTGAAAAAGTTAAGTAAACTAACGTTCAGGAACTACCTTTGCGCCGAGCGGCGGATTGTACTTCCTGAACGTTTGTTAACTTTTTTTGTCCTACAATCTTTGCGGGTTTGACTTTGACTTTTATCTTAAACTTGAATTTTTTGATTTATTATTTCTTCCTCATCTTCTTCATTATTGTCCATGGAATCTGATCAGGGCCTACAAGCTGCAATGCATTCGGGTTGAACACTGGTTAACTCTTCCGACTGACCGGTCGCGGCGCCACGGGTCCCGCAAACACATTCACATTCTGTGTGTATACACACAAAACTTTACGTGTGTTAGTTTAAAGGCTGGAATACAATGATGGCGAATAATTGCGTACCAGCCTTTAAACTAACACACGTAAAGTTTTGCGTGTATACACACAGAATGTGAATGTGTTTGCGGGACCCGTGGCGCCGCGACCGGTCAGTCGGAAGAGTTAACCAGTGTTCAACCCGAATGCATTGCAGCTTGTAGGCCCTGGAATCTGATTAATATTTTTTATTTTGGCTTCGATTTCTTAGATTTCTCGTATTACTCAGACTTTAAAAGTTTTCTTTGATTTTTATTTCTTTACTTTTAGTTTCATCAGGATTTGATTTCTTTGATTTTATTTTCAAATTTTCGCGATTAGTTTCACTTTTATTTGATTTATTATACACAGATTTAGTATTTCCACTCTCTCGATTTTTCATTATTTCACATGATTTAGTACCCGATTTTAGATTTTGATTTTCGCTTCATTTACTTAACTTAGTATTTTTAGATTTAGAATTATCACTCACTGGATTTTCATCACTACTTAGTTCACTTGATTTAGTATTTCTGGATTTAGGATTTATTTTCACTAGATTTCGATCACTTTTTAATTCACTTGGTTCAATATTCACAGATTTAGGATTTATATTCATTGGATTTTTTCCGACCCTACTTACTTGACTTAATTTTCATAGATTTAGTTTTTTTATTTACACTTGGTTTATTCAAAGATACTTTACACATAGATCCGGCAAGGGTCCTGGTGGCATGTGGACTAACTAAAAATTTCCATTAGTAAGAGAAGGACACAGATAGTCCTGGTGGCATGTGGACTAACTAAAAAATTCCATTAGTAAGAGAAGAACACAGATATCTCCGTCCTTTTCTTACTAATGGAAATTTTTAGTTAGTCCACATGCCACCAGGACCCTTGCCGGATCTATTGTAAAGTATCTTTGGTTTATTTAATTTAGAATTTTTATTCCTTGGAATTAGAACACTTTCCTGATTAATATTTTCTTCAAACTTACTTTGTTCATTTTGTATTTCTTTGATTTAATTTCTTTAGTTTTCCTCTCGTTACTGCTTTAAAATCAGAATTATCTTCTTTGTTATATAATTCTTTGAAAGATTCATAATCGAGTTTCTCATAACAATTAAAATTTTTAATTATTGAAGAAAATATCTTCTGTTTAAAGCCAGTGGTATTATTTTATAGAAAATACACATATATTTTTATTTCTTTGGCCTAATGGCTTAAATTAATTAATAAATTAATTAATTAATTAATTTTTTCTTTAATTCCAATTTAAATTTTTCTCTTCATTTTCAAGATTTTTATTATTTTCGTAATTTTGATCATTGTCGACATCTTTATTTTTATCATCATTGTTATCATAATCAATATTATTATTTTCAACTCCCTGACTAAACATTTCTTGCTCGTCTTCATCTGTATCTTTTTCTTTAAATAAGTATTCAAAAAGATTATCTATTTCATCCTCTTCTACTTCAATTATTGGCGTCAGCGTTGACGTTCATTTTTCCGGCTTTATGTATCATTTCAAAATCATATTCCGATAGTTAAAGTTTTCATCTTGTTACTTGTGAACAAGAATCGCTTGAATTTTTAAACCATAATAAAAGTTTATGGTCCGTAAAAATTTTAAATTTACTACCATACAGAAAGTGCCTAAAGTGTAAAACACAATACACAATTGCCAAGGCTTCTATATTATAAGTGGAATATTTTATCTCATGGTCATTAAAAAATCTAGAAGCGTAAGCAATTGGTTTGTCCTTCCCCATTTTCCCTCGAGATAAAATTCCGTCGATTGCGAAACCTGATGCGTTCGTAGTTAAAATAAAGGTGTGATCAAAATCAGGTCTTATTAGCAAAGGTTCTTCACAAAGTTCATCTTTTAAGTTATCAAATGCTTTTTGTTGTTTATCGACCCATTGAAAAGGCATATCCTTTTTTAATAATTGATTTAAAGGAACCGATTTCTTTGAATTTTTTTTAATAAAACTCCGATAATAAGCTGCAAAACCCAAGAATTGTTTAATATTTTTAATATTTTTTGGAGTTGGAAAATCTCTAACTGCACTGAGTTTCTTTGGATCTGGTCTTACACCATCTATGTCGATAACGTGCCCCAAATATACTACTTCGGGTCGAAGAAATGCACATTTATCAGGCTGTTATTTTAAATTAGCTACTTCCAAACGATTCATGAAATTATCAAATTTTACTTGGTGTTCTTCTAAAGTGTTTGCAAAAATAACGACAACGTCTAAATATACGAATAATTACGTCCCAATTAATCCGGATATACACGAGTTCATTAAACTTTGAAAACAACTTGAAGCATTTTTTAATCCGAATGGCATACGATCAAATTCATAATGACCAAAAGGTGTAGAAAATGCAGTTTTGTGAGAATCCTTTGGGCTTATTTTTATTTGATGGAAACCGGAAGCTAAATCGAAAACAGAAAAATATTGCGCATTTCCGAGGGTTTCAAGAACTTCATTTATATAAGGCAATGGGAAAAAATCAGTTATTGTTTTTTCATTTAATTTGCGAAAATCGAGTACCATTCGACATTTTTTATTACCTTGTGAATCGTCCCTTTTTGGTACAATCCAAACAGGAGTGTTATACGGGGATTGAGAAAATTTAATGATTTTATTTTTTAAAAGTTCATTTGTTTGTTTTAAAAGTTCTTCTTTATGTACAGGTGGAAATAGATATTGACGCGTAAATACAGATTCCTCATCTTTTGTTGGAATATTGTGTTGTAAAACGTTTGTAGCCGTAAGATATTCACCAGGTAAATGAAATCTTTTAGAATTTTTCCATTAAAGTTTCTACATGTTTTAATTGTTCCCATCTTAAATGGTCTAACCGAAGCAAATCTAATGTCTGTTCAACTCTTTCCTTACCTGTAATTTTTCTAAAAGAATACTGTTCGTGATTCAAAACTGAGGTGGAAAAGAAACTATCTAAAAGTTTTTCGACTGAATTACAATTGACTTTTGATTTTTGCAGAAAAGTTTGTTGAATTTCATTTTTGATTTCATTAAATTCTTCGAATTCTTCTAATTTTATTCTAGGTACTTGAATTTTAATTGGTTTTGATTGAGTATTCGCTACTTCAATACATGCTTTTCCCTGATTATTTGTTACTATTGCATTACCCATGAGGACACCTGGTTCTGTGGTTATTAATGATACATAACCTTCATTTACATCTGTACTTTCAATCATCATATACTTGCATGTAAATGATCGGGGTGGTAAAATTATTGTTTCTTGGGTTGAAATAGGATAAAATTGACCATGAACTTCTAAGCATTTTTCCGCATAATCAATTTTTACATTGTTATTAGTAAAAAATTCTGAACCTAGCACAATTTCTTCCTCAACAGGAACTTCATAAGGTATTATGTGAAATGTGGTTAAATAGCCGAAAATTTCTAATTTAACCTGACCTAAAGTATGTACAGGACGTTTATTAATTGCCGTGAGCTGTATTTTCCTAGAAGTGTTAACATGCATTAAGGAAGTTCTACCGTAAATCGAATAATCAAACATATTTTGATAAAACTTGGTGTACTGATAGATAAAGTTTCTAAAATTTTGTAGTTAAATTTTTGAGACCTGTAGGTTCTTGGGAAAAAAGTTATGATCGATATATTTTTTCACTGTTTAACCTGTTTAACATTGATTCTTATGAGAATTCATTACTCTGTCACATATATTTTCGTACTAAAAATTATTAAATGACCAGATAGTGATAAAAGTTTGTATAGTTAAACACAGATATCTACTAATGAGCCAATATTGTATTTAAAAAAGGACAATGAGTTCTTGTGAGAGTTGCAATAAATTAATTTGTAAAAATATTTTACGTTTTACACGGTACAGATCAGACGTTCTGACATTTTAAAATGCTGATTTTGATCGCACATGAAAAATAGTCATATTTAAAAAGTAAATAAATTTAAAAAAGTTAATAAATACAATTATTTAATTATATATTAGTAAAATTAAATTTAAACCTAGCCTCAAAATAATGGTCTCTGTTTTGACTAGTATTGTCATACGATAGAACTTCCTCAAAGAATTTATTGTTTTATTTTTGATTAAATTTAAGCCTGCCCCTGTGTCAATCATCATATGAACTGGAATTTGTATTTCTTTTATGTAAATAAAGATTGATGGGATTTTATTACCTTTACTGAAATTATACTTAACACTTTCTATTGATTTTCAAATTCATTTTCAGGTGCATTTAATCCTGAGTTACCTGTCCTATTGCACCTTGGTTGGGACTGTTCTGCTCGTTTCCCTGATTATTTAGTGTGGATGAAGATGAACGTCTAGCGTTTTCTTCGTATTGACTATTTTCTCTTGATTGATTATTTTCCCAAAATCGTCCGTTACTTCTAAACTGACTATTATTACCCCTGAATTGACCACTATTATCCTTGAATCGGTTATTATATTCCCTGCGTCTACAGTCTCTTAATAAATACCCTGGTTTTTTACAATAATTGCATTTTAAATTATTTGTATTATTAAGTGTTATTAAGCGCGTGGAGGGGTTTGCCATCGATTTTGAGAAAAAGGTAAATTCCCCCTATTTTGAAAATCTCTTGTTCCATTCCATGGTGTACAACTTCTACTCCGATTTTGAAAATTTTGGTTGTTACTTAACCTGCGACAAGTGACAGACGTATGTCTATTTAAATTATAAATTTGACAAGTTACTGTTTCTATCTTTGCAAATGTTACCTTAGATTCATTTCATTCATTTTTTTATCTTCCCCTCTTAAATTTATTACTGAAGTTTATTCTGCTTTCAACCTCAATTGCCCTACTTGTGATTTCTTTAAAAATTAGTGTTTCTGGAATCCGAATTTCTAATTTCTGGTTTTAACCTTCTCCGAAAGCATTGAATTAAATTTTTTTTCTAAAGATTCGGTAAATGTTTTATCTAGAGTCCCCTTATTATTTAATCTATGGGCATCGTAAATTTGATCGGCAATTTCTTTTACGCGATTGGCATATGATAAGACTGTTTCATTTTCCCACATATGGTCGATTTTTGCGTAACTTCCCGATTTCAAGATCAGTTTTTGTAGAAAAAAATTTTTTTATTCAATGTTTCTCTGCACTTATTTTACTTATTAGGGTATAATATAATTATATTTTAAACGATTCTACTACAACTATATTTATACGACAATAATAGTCAATTTTTGAAAATTGGCTGCCATGTGGAGCTGAACCGCATTCTTTTATTGCAAATATATTGTACAAAATAAACATTTCTTCTTGATATTTTGCTAAAACGAAAATAAATAATAAATTCATAAATTATTTTATATTCTAACAGTATTTTAGATATTAGTTAACATATATAAAATTTTATAAAAGAACAGCAAATACAATATTTAATAATGAATATTTCGTTTCATTTTTTGGATAATCTGAAATCGAGATAGAGCAGAGTAAGCCGGCATAGCTAAACTTCCTTATAGAATAATATTTTAAAATAACCGCTACAGATAAAGAAGTTTCTCTGCATGAAGCACACTGAACACTTTATATAGGCCATGGAGCTGAAATTTGACATTTATTCTAACCTCTCTTCTACAATAGTGCAAAATAAATCTATTCCTTCTGCAGATCGCTTGTTTCACATGAAAACTTCAAGAAAATGGTAACAATACTATCAAATAGTTATAGTGCAATATAATAGAAGTTATAATATATATATATTTATGTATATTTGGTTTTCAGTTACTCTCATATATACCTTTAAAATTCACTAATACACTCCAGAATATATTTTTAATTTAGGTGTATTTTTTTAACGCCGCCAAGTAGCCCAGTTACGTAAGAATCGCCCATATATAAATATTACCTAATTCCCCTTGTAACTGATAAACATTTTTCCGAGTGTAACAAACCGAATTAAATATTTTATAACATTTAGAATTTAGAATAAATAGAAAATTTATTTATTAAAATGTTAAGTGACTTTTGAGATGGTCCTACTTAATTTGGTCCCGGAGGATCCAAGCTACCAAGGTCAGAAAGACCTTGTTTAAATTTTATGGGACCGTTTATCCTCTCCAAGAAAAAAGATTCGAACTATCAGCCAACAATAATGTAAAATTTGGTATTCTATAGTCTGAAAGGAATAAGGAAATTTGTAATAATAAAAAGGATTCTCTGATTCTATGATTTATTAAATTAAACATCGTTTTTAGTCCCAACACAAGGATTCACAGATAGCAATTTTTTTAAATCATTTAAATATTCATAGAATTTACCATTTAAAAGAAGAAAAATCAGAACGATACATATTTCTTTTTGACTTACCCTAATCCTTAAAAGTACCGTCAAGAGAAGGCGATGATTTAACACATTTATTTCTTCCTGACGGGCGAAGCCGAAATTTTGTGTGTCACCATTGTGACACTATTGTCTTTTGTGTGACATCACTTTACGACATGCACACCTGGCGGACCCATTGGACTTGGACGGAACGCAGACACTACACGTGCGGACTGGCCGGTTAAATTACAAGAATTACAATTAGCCATGTTAATTGTATTCTCACCAAGAACAACTTAGGTACTTCGCTGGATTTAAGAATTAAATTATATTATCGTTTGCCCGGAATTTAGTCACTATCATGTAGTGGACTGTTAAAACCGAATTCAGCTCACACACGGGCTGAGTCCCGTCATTTCGAATCACGCCGAAACTTCCAGCACAAAGCTGATAGTCGTTCGCGAAAGAAAATCGTACAGCAATGGTTTCAGTGTCTTTAGTTGCTTTTAAAGAAAAACATCGGAATGTTACCAATTAGGAAATTGGAGGACCAAGGTGGGAGATGAGTTCGGAAGTCAATTCTGGGCCGATTGCCACAGAATTTCTTAACAATTTTGCAAGAAAGGAAATTGACTCAGCAGGTTTCATCAACCTGCTGTCTTAAACTTGACTTGCACGCAGAATTGTGCAACAAGTAAGTATCGTTTCAAGAAGAATTTTGAAATTGATCATTTTTTATTTTCTTGATTTGTTTATTTTTTTCCATGGAATTAGATTTTTACATTCGTGGAAATTTCCAGGAAAACTTTATGCCTGTCTAGTGCTAAGAGTTAATTAATTCAAAGCACCAAAACTATCGAGTCATTTTCACAAGAGTTAAAACTTGCAATTATATTGTTATTTTTACATGTGCGGCTTGTTGTTAACTTGAAAGATAATAATGTCAGGAAAGGTAGGGAGAAAAATCTTTTAGGAAAAAGAGACATGACGGCAGTGAAACCGTTGATTCGCTTTTAACATTTATCCTTAGGTAATTTACACTTAAACGTGAGACGTCTCGTATGTGCGTTTGCATCTGCTATCCGCAAGTCCAATGAAAACGGGTGCTAGAGCATATTATTAATTTAAATAATATCGAATTTTTAACTATCGTGTAGACATTGTATTCCTAAAATATTTTATTGTCTTAATTAACGAGAAAACATTTATCGCCCCAAAAATCACGACACAATTTTTTAATGCTAAATTGCTATTTGTCAATTTCAGCATTCTTAAAGAATGTTTCATTTAAACCGAGTTCATTTCTTCTGCATTTCGAAATGCTGACGAGTCGGTGTATTATTTCTAATGTTTGTAAAAAGGAAATCATTTGACTAAACTCAAATGATTTCTCTTTTTTATTTATTTAAAAATTTGTTTTCATCTTTCTTCTTTTATAATAAGGTTTTTATTTAAATATGATAGGTACTATCATAACACCGAGGTAAATAAATTTTTCTTAACTGGTCTGTCAAATTTTTGATAGTTTTAAAGGTTGAACCGTAAATTCCCCTTCTAGCTTGCCCCATTAATTTTCCGCGAATTAATTCAACTAAATTTTCTTCCACTTGGGGTGTTTCTGGTACCATGTGTTTCGCCTCATCGCACCCCTCTATGAAGGCTGAAAGGGAAATATTTTGCCCATTAAAGACACCTGCTGGTTGTTTGTCACACTTATTAAGTCTGAAGAATCGTCTGTTAAAAAATTATTGGTTTGAGATTTTTGCAATTTTTTGTTTGGGTCGCTATTTTCTGTTTTAATTTGTACAAGGATTTTTAATTCATTTATTTCAGCAGTTTTTTCATCAAAGTTGTTATCTTTTAAGGAGTTTCGCAAAATTTCTCTTAATTCACGAATTTTTTCTTGGCTAGACTTATTTGGGGTGGGAAATTTTAAAATGTCATCAGGATTTATTACTGTTTCGTCACTTTGATTACTTAAGAAACTAGTAAGTTGTTTCTCATTAGAATTTCTTTCAAAATTATAAGTTACCGTATTCATATTTTCTAAATTAATGCCGAAGTTTTCGTTTGGATGTTCAGTTTGGTTACTATTATTTCCTACTTTTTTTATTCACAGGTGATGAGTGGACAACCTTGGGGTTTGTGGCTTCCCAAAATTTATGAATTTTAAATCTTTTTCCTGATTTGCTAGTGCCTTGGCTTGGCTTCGGGTTTGGCGATCACTATTCGCAATTTGTTTACTGTTTTTAAATAAAATTTAAAATGTACATGCAACAAAGGATTGTTAGTAACAAAGACAATTAAATCTTATCAATAACGTTCTCAGATTATTTCTCTCAGGTTTTTACATTGTTCAAATTCTTTTCCTTTTGTTTCCAGGCTGATGCATTAAAAATTTAGAAATTGTGTTCTGTTATGTCCTGAGGGACAATTTACAGGTACAACAATTTTGATTATTTTAAATCCTGTTTTATTTACGAAGCGGAAGGCTTCGAACTCAGGGAACAGGAAAGGAAGGTGGTTTGAACAATGTATATGGTTAAGTTAATGTTTTATTTTCAATTGTACAAAGAGAAGAGTTTAACAATCCTGACAGCTGAGAGAAACCATCTTACATTGAGAAAAGGGATCCTTGACTCGAGGGTTTGGTAGTTCACTAAAACAATGAATGTTTGGTTAAAATGTAATAAGGTATACGAATGGATAGAAACAATAGAATTTTGTACATGCCTTACCTTGATATCTATATTGTAGTGGATCTTGTAAAGAAGAAACAGTGAGGCAGGTCGGTTCGGGAAGAGAACACTCGAGTCGGCCACGGCGTTATCTTACACCAGTACAAGTGGAAGCGCTATTCAATGACAGGCTGGAAGGCTGGCAGACGCTGGCAGGCGATGCTATGCAAGACACTAGATAAAAATTTGGAGACTCGGAGAGACGTGAATCCGGAGCTCATAGTAAGAAAGCCGAAGAGTTGACAATTTGTATTTTTTGGAAGGAATTGATGCGGACCTCGATTCCGTCTGACAAAACTGACTAACAACTGACTTACTACTGGGTAACCAGTAGCGTATCTAGAGGGGGGCAGAGGGGGCAGTCGCCCCGGGCGCCAACCTCGAGCCCAATGCATTTGGGGGCTGCAAATCGATGAAATAATTTTCAATAAGGGGCGGCAAAAATTGCCTTTTTCCCCGGGCGCCAAAAATGCTCGGTACACCACTGTGGGTAACTACCGCATAACAACACTGAGAGACAACACTGAGGTCGTGGTGGTCTACAACCACTATTTATGTAAAATCCCTCAATTTTTACTCCTCAGAATTTTACATTACGCAGCTTCCCCTTGTTTCCTCCAAAAATGTACATTAATTTTGAAGTTCTCCCTTTTCGCTCGACTACAATATTTCTTTCCACGGTTGTCATTCTCTTCTTCGCTTGACAACAATATATTTTTTTCATGGTTGTCATTCTCTTCTTCGCTCTACTACAATATTTCTCTCAACGGTTGTCATTTTCTTCTTCGCTTTTTGTATATATATATATATATGTATGGGTCATTATCCACGAAACCGACAATTTGGCTACTGTTATTTAAGAATTTTTTTTTTCTAATTAAAATAAAAATCGTAATGTAACTTTCAAGTATGATAGTCAAGAATGAAATATCTGTGATGGGCCGGACAAATTGTTTATAATTATTGTATTTTTTAAACTAATTAGCTGTTACCGCATCCGTGTACCATAATCGATTGCAGTATAACAAAATCAATAGTTGGATTTACAGGAAAGTGAAATAAAAATCATTAGCATTTTAACTTTCAGATTTTATATTTGTTAAACAATATTTGTTTAAACAAATTATAAAAAAGTCACATTTAATTAAAACTATGGATACCAATCGATTCTACAAGAAAAATTAGAACGATTTTGTTTTGATCATATTTTATTTTAAGGCATAATTTCTCAATAAAATCGCTATAAACAAACACAGAAATCCATGGTGATAAAATTAACATTTTAAGACAAAAGTTTCCAGTATATTTTGCAAGTAGTAAATGATAAATGTTAATTAAATGTTATTTATAATAATAATGCAAACGAAATTCAGGATTTGAAAAACTGTGTCATAAAATTTATGTAGTAATTTATGGAAATTTATGGTAACTTATGCGGTAATTTATAAAAAGTTTGAGGTAATTTATAATAATAATACAAAACAAAATTCAAGATTCAAAAAACTAATGCAGGAAATTTATTTCGTAATTTATGGAAATTTATAGGAAATTTATAGGGTAATTTATTGAATTTTACACAGAAAAAAAAAGTTGTCTAAATTTCCTGCAACTTTGTCACAGAATCTTGGATGTAACTGGCAGCAGTCTAAAGTTTAAAAATGTATGTTTCTAGTAATTTGACTTCTAAATGTTGGAAAATAAGATTACTTTAAAGAAAATTTAGAAAAAAGTGTCTTATATTTTCAATTATTATGTTGTACAATTTAGATAACTAGTCGTTTAAAATAAAAAAGGAGTGTACTATGTTACTGTGTCTGAAAGTTTCAACCACAGTCACTAAAAATAAAAAGACTGCTGGCGCACAATAGTGTTTTAAAATCTAAGCGACAGTCACTGAATATGAAACGGCCGCCCGCTACGTAACAGTGTTCTAAAATCTGTGTGACAGTCACTGAAAACGAAAAAAGCTCGTGTTGGTGAGTTACAGTGTTCTAAAATCGCGGCGACTGTTGTTGCAAATAAAATAATAAAAAAAATTCTCTCATTATTCCTTTTATTATATATACATACCATTATTTACTTAAACACACAATCTTCTGCCACATTCACAGATAAATTCTCGCTCATGTACATTCTTGCTTTCCTACCTACGCGCATTCTAATCTAACACTTACATTAGATCGCATACATACATTCCCTTATATAAACGTAAATTTTAATTTATTAACGAAAAATCTCGCAACCGGGTTTCGAACGCGGGTTCTATCGCACGACGATGCTTGAGACGGCGTCTTATACCCCTCGGCCATTCAAGAATACGTGGAAGTTTTCGGAATGAAATGACTGACACTTAACTATAGCATAATGGTCGTTACGTTTCCTCGATGCCTCGACTGTTGAATAAATTTTAAGTGGTCAACATTTCAAACTATTTTGAGCATTTCGTAATCACCTTTTGTTACTTATTAACCAATAATTTATTACTCTGTTTTATTACACCAGGATTTAAGTTTAATCGACTGCTTGATGATTATTTCTATTGTGCTCATGAATGCAATCATATTTCAAGCTTTATGAAAATATGTCCTGGTTTTCATCGACTTTTGAATCAATTTTAATAAATAAACTTTTTCCGTGTATTAATATTTAAAATAAATATCTAAAATTTAATAAATGTGTAACAATATATTTAAAATTAATATTTTTAAACTTTCTTTCAAAATATAATATAATCAACCCTCATATTAGAATATGTAATTAAATTATAAATAAAAGTATTTTCATTAAAAATTTAAATTATAATATTTAATAGAAAATAAAATTAAACAATTAATTTCTTTAAAAAAGTTAAATTTTCATTTAATTTCATTTTGAAAGCTATTCACATTGCTTGTATTAAGATTTTAAACAAAAAAAAGGTACAATTAATTTGATTCAAAATATTGGAAGCTGCTTTGGTCGGGGAAAGTTTGGTTGTGGAACCTCTGATGCTAGAACATCTGCTAGGAGGACCTCTAGTATGACACTCGGTGCGTATAGCTGTTCAGAAAAGATAAAACACCCCCCTGCCCACCTACCACCCAACCTACCACCCCCTGCCAACCCCGCTCTCTCAACTAACATACTATACCACCCTCCTTTACCACTTTGCTCTACCACCAACCTACCACTCCTGTGGTTACATTCTTCTACTCTAACAGTTAAATTCAACTTTCATATAAGTTATCTTTAACTTTTCGAAAGGTAACTTTAACTTTTCTGAAAGTTAACTTTAACTTTACTTAAAGTTAACTTGAACTTCACCAAAAGTTAACTTTAACTTTTCCGAAAGATAACTTTAACTTTTCCGAAAGTTAACTTTAACTTTTCCGAAAGTTAACTTTAACTTTTCCAAAAGTTAACTTCATCTCTTATGGGATTTACATGTTAATTGCATTTAACTTTTCCAAATGTTAACTTTAACTTTTCCAATAGTTAACCTTAACTTTTCCAAAAGTTAGCTTTATCTTTGCAAAAGTTAATTTTAACCTTTCCGAAAGTGGACTTTAACTTTTACGAAAGTTAAATTACTTATGGGATTTATTCTTATGGGTCAAACCACTGACTTTCGACCAAAGGTGGTCGCTGACATATTTTAATAAATATTAAAACCCATATTATATGTATTATTAAAGTGTCTAAATTCAAGTTCTGTAGTTGGTTTAGATAATTTTTTTATTTTGCAGCCGTAAATTGTAATTAAAGAATCAAGTGCACGAAAAAATGGCGTTTTTATGCACACTTCAAATATTTATTATTTACAACAACAATAAAATTTAATTCCATTATTGAAAAGAAAATATATTTAATTAACATCTAAATATTTATTTTATTTAATGTAATTTTGTACATAATGAAGAGTAATATGATTAAAATCAATTTAAAGTTGGTCATAAATCTGTCACTTTTTACCATTCTTAAGAGTCTATTTTTTAGAAACCTACTTAATAAATTTTATTAAAACTTACCATAATTATTAATTTATGCACTTTAATCATGTTTTTACAAGAAACAAGACAAATATTTATTTTGTTATTGAATAATTTAATTTTGAAATTTCAAATTTAACCACAAAACACACATTTTTAATCTTCAATAAGTTTTTTCTAGAATAAATTAAAAATTCAACACTTTTTACATGACTAAGTTTGTATGAAATCTTCAACATATTAAAATTTTGCGAGGGTAATTTGCTTAGTTTATAAATTATTCAAGTTTAAAAATGTATTGAAAAATGGTTACTTTTCATTGTACAAAATACGCTGTGAAATTTGTGGTTAAAAATATTTAGGAAAATAATTTTGAATTTTAGAAAAAAAAAAATCGATTGTCAAACTTCAGAGTGTATCTTGTACAATGAAAAATAACCTTTTATCAGTGTATTTTTAAATTTGAATAATTCATAAACTAAGCAAATTACCCTCGTGAAATTTTAATATGTTGAAGATTTCATACAAACTTAGTTATGTGAAAAATGTTGAATTTTTAATTTCATCAAAAAAAAAACTTATTAAAGATTAAAAATGTGTGTTTTGTGGTTAAATTTGAAATTTCAAAATTAAATTATTCAATAACAAAATAAATATTCGTCTTGTTTCTTCTGAAAACATGATTAAAGTGCAGAAATTAATAATAATTATGGTAAGTTTCAAACAAATTTATTAAGTACCGTAAAATTGGATAAAGTTGGCCATGCGGGGAAAAGTCGGCCGGCATTTTAAATACAGAAATATTGTATTTTAATTATTGTTTAACATTTATTCTAACTACAAAAACTATAAAACTTGGATTTTCTCTTGGAAAAAGTAATAGTAAATCTTTAAAGTGTTTAAAACTGCTGGCCGACTTTACCCCATTTTACGGTAGGTTTCTAAAAAATAGACTCTTAAAAATGGTAAAAAGTGACAGATTTATGACCAACTTTAAATTGATTTTATTAATATTACTCTTCATTATGTACAAAATTACATTAAATAAAATAAATATTTAGATGTTAATTAAATATATTTTCTTTTCAATAATGGAATTAAATCTTTTTTTTTGTAAATAATAAATATTTGAAGTGTGCATAAAAACGCCATTTTTTAGTGCACTTGATTCTTTAATTACAATTTACGGCTGCAAAATAAAAAAATTATCTAAACCAACTACAGAACTTGAATTCAGAAACTTTAATAATACATATAATATGGGTTTTAATATTTATTAAAATATGTCAGCGACCACCTTTGGTCGAAGGTCAGTGGTTTGACCCTTATAGGATTTACATGTTAATTGCCTTTAACTTTTCCAAAAGTTAACTTGAACTATTCTGAAAGTTAACTTTAACTATTCTGAAAGTTAACTTTATCTTTTCCGAAAGTTAACTTATGGGATGAATGTTAATTGGATTTACAAAAAGTGAATTTTAATTTTTCCAAAAGTTGAAATAGAAGATTTCGACCTTACCGGCAAAGCGAAATCTACACGTTCGATGCCTATAAGCTCTTGGTTTGAGCTATAGATGGTAAATTTTAAATTTAAATTCGAATGGTTTTTTGAATTTCTTCGAATTCCGAATTTCCGGGGTCTTACACCCTATTTCCAAAAGTTAACTTTATCTCATATGGGATTTACATGTTAATTGCATTTAACTTTCCCAAAAGTTAAATTTAACGTTTCCAAAAGTTAACTTCAAATATTCCGAAAGTTAACTTAATCTTTTGCAAAAGTTAACTTTATCTCTTATGTGATTTACATGTTAATTTTTACAATCACCTTTCTTGACTGTTGAATTCAACTTTTCTAAACTTTTCTGAAAGTTATCTTTGACTTTTTCAAAAGTTAACTTTAACTCTTAGTTAACTTAAAAATTTAACTTGAGTGAACCTGCACTATCTTGTTCTAACTCGCAGAGAGAGGTTTTACATCATGCTGTGAAGTGTTAAATAGAAATTTTATATTCATTGGGCTTATACTGACATACCAATACTATTGCAAGTCCATAACACGTCATCATATATAATCATGTGGTATAGTATGAACCAATCAGCGATAAAATTAGGATGTGAAGGGGGGGGGTGGAGGTGGAGAGGGGTTTACAGTTAGGTATAAAGATGTTGTCTTGGCTTTAAATTTCATTTATCGTGCAAGATGGATTTTATTGTAGACATCCCAGGTTTTAAACAGAGCTGTAACGAATTTGTCTTCAAGGAGTTGGCTATTCTTTCACTTGAATCAGATGCTCAACCTCGAGTTTATCTCTTTGAACCACCGTATAGATGGAATTCCTTACCTGGACGCTACAATAGTGAGAACCGTTGGTTGACCAACAATTATCATGGAATCCAATAGATAGCTGAAGATGTATCTTATGATGAACTACGTATCGTTCTTCAAGAAATACTACGAGGTGCAAAAACTATTTACACAAAAGGTAGTGAAAAAAAAGAGTGGTTAGAAAAATACTTGTTAAATGTGCAAAATTTAGAAGAAATAGACTGTCCATCAATTGAAAATATTAAAACTGACTGCTTGTTAACTACATGTACACATCAAATGGCACCGACTGTAAATTGTGCTGCCAATAATGTATTAACTCTTTGCAATTGGTTTCTCAGTGCACCAAGTGAAGTAAAAAATGTTTCAGTAGACGTCGATGAAATTGATTGTACTTCTACCACTGTGAAATCCTTTTACAAACAATGTGAATCTTTTTTGTAATAAATTTTAATGATTTTATAGAAATAAATAAATTCAATACTTTCAAAAATCAATATGTCTTTACTGCTTTACCTATAATCTTATAATCATAATAAGTAACTTTATAAAAATTTAACTTTTTAACGAAATTATTAACTTTTATTTTTCTTTTTATGATTAAATTGAATTATGTAAAACAAAGGTAGAAAAAAAGAGAAACAATTTATAAGTCAAGTTTTGTTTTTATTTAAACCATATTTTAAATTTTTACGGTAAATTATAGTTTTTGTGTCTTAATATCTCTCTCTCTTTTACACATACGTAAACACACTTCCTTGAATATTTACATACAAATTACAAATAGAAATAAAATTTGCATTTCTGCTTATTTACAATATATTACAAGAGGTTTACTTAAACTAGTGGCATTTCTACATCATTAGAATCAAAATTTTTTACTTTGTAATACTTTCAAGCGAGAGTATCACTGCTATTTTCTAATAAAACTCTTTTGTCATCATATGGACTTAATGCTATTTTTGTCTGTTTTAAAGTATGCAAATTATGGAGTTTTGTTTGGATACAATATTGTGTTCTAGCTAGCATTTGAACATTTTTTAAGCACTAGACATAGTAATCAAAGGTAATAGTTTTCTTCACAACTACCTCCTTTACACATTTAGCCTTTTTTATAAAATCCTGATCCTCTCGTCGAATACTATACATTTTACTCCGCAAGCCAACAAATTGGCTTATAACTCTCCCATTACACTCATCTTTTATGAGACCTAAAACTTTTTTGTTGATTTGCGGCATTCCATGTATATTATTAACAGGATAATCAGAAGTACCGAATTTTGAAATATCTGCTTTCATATCAGAATAGATATTTTCACATTTGACATGATAAACGAGACTATCGGTGTCAGTGTAGAGCAATTTTTTTTTTTTTGCGTAGGATGTGAAAACCTGCTGCCAGGTACCCTGTAGCCCGTACTACAGGGTTATGCGGGGGTGGCGATATTCTGCCGACTCGCTAAAAACACACCCTTTTTTAGGGACCTTAAAACCACTCCCGGCTAGCACTTTCCGCGCGTATCGCTATCGGGAGTGGTCTTATATCCCCTACTTTGTCGCCGAAGCGACTTTCTCCGATCCGCGGGACCTACTATCATTGATGGTCATGGAGGCCCTTAACACACACAAGTTGGGTCCAGGGACTCGATGAATCGTCAATTCGCTCTAAAAACGCTTCAAGAGGAAGAAAACTTCCTCTATCTGAGTTTTCCTGCGACTTAGGCGGCCCTGAAGCGGCTACGCTTCAAAGCCTCTTCTCTTTTTGCCTGTTGCAGGATTCTCCTGAAACAGGCGCACTTACCCGAGCCTGCAACATAGGACACTTCCGGCATGTCCTGCTTTTCCGAGCACAGGAAACAAAGTGCCTCTTTTGTACACTCTACAAGAGTGTGGCCAGATCCTCCGCACTTGAAACACGCCGAGGAAATGTCCACTCCCTTGCACCCAGCTTTCTTGTGGCCGTAGGCCAGGCACCTATGGCACCTGGTCACTATCAACCTCCTTCTAATGTGGCAGCTTAAAAATCCCACCTTTACCCTTCCTTCTTCTTCTAACCTTTTAGCATCATCTTGGTCCACGACCACGGTTGCTAACTTTACCCCTCTTACATTTGGACCCAAGACTTTGACTCCCCTCTTTTCTCGAGGAGTCCGTAAAAGCTCCTCGAAGGCTACTACTACCTCTTCCTTGTCGGTAAGGCCGTCCAGGTCTCGGATCTCCAAAGTTACCCTTTGGTCATCCGGGGCCCTGACGGTTCCTATGCCTTTTACGGCCTCGGCAACCTTGGCTGTGAAGGCCTTTCCATCTGAACCTTCTCCTAATCGTAGGAGAAGGTTACCCTGCTTTGTGGTCATTGCACCCACCACCGTGGACTGACAGGAGCCAGGGTCCACCTCCTTTCTAAGCTTCTCAAGGACAGAGGCGTATGTCTGTCCCTGGGAAACCCGCACTAAGAGCGTCGATTTCTTGGGCATCATAGGCTCCACTACTACTTCTCTTTTCCTCTTACACTCCAAGACCAGAGCTCTCATTGCTTTGGCCTGGACGCGCTCTCTTACTTTTTGCCTTTCGGTTCGATCAATTTCGCAGTTCTTCAGGCCAATATAAAGCCTAGAATCTGCTGCATCTGCCTCCAAATGTATCTTCCATAAATCGGGGATCCACTGGTTGAATTTCTTCAATCCAGTTTGGATCTTTTGAACCTTTAGCTTTTCCATCATAAGCTTTAGTTCCTTTTCCATGTCGAGGAAAATCCTCCCCTCTTGCTCGCGAAGATTTTCGGCCTTTACCCTTTCTTCCTCGCAGTATGCAAGGTCTGCAGCTGTGGCATTGCTAAAAGCGCTGCCAACACTACTAACACTTGTCGCACTTCCGCGACGCGACCTACTCTGACCATCCACCATCAAAAACGATGGATTTGTTCCTACCGAACCCGGTCCTGTGGCACTCGTTTCCGGCGGTGCCTCACCACTGCCCCCTGGGCGCACATCGTCATCTAAATTTAAATCGTCAGTATCCATATGGGTAAGGCAATTTACAGTTATCATTATACTTTTTTCGCATGTAATCGTAATGAAAATCGTACATGAGTGTTTTGGAAATATCAAGAACGCTTAGACCAATATAGAGTGTTTTATTCATAAGCAATTCCGTTTTTCTTAGCTCCACAGCAACTAAATTTTCACTAAAGATAGCTCGCGAGTGGAAGTTAGGTTTGGATACAAGAGCTTCAGCTCCATACCTACCCTCCCACTTGGTTACAATTTTGACATCTACACGTTTCCGTACATTTTCCATTATCTTACCGTATATTCCATTATTCATAAGTTTAAATAGATTTTTTTCAAACTCATTTGAAGCATTCGTTCGCATTATAGTATTAAAATCCACATCATTTTTTAACCAAGTAGATTGTTTGAATTGTAAAATTCTGTGAATATGAGTAAATTTAATACCATGTGCGAAAGCTTGCTTCAGTGCACGATAATGGATAACGTATTTTTGTTTCGGTAGGAGAGTAGTTAGTAACTTTGTCTCTTTTGATCCTGGTGGTTTTAAGTATTCAGAACAAAATGGTAAATCACTATGAGTGTTGTGTAATTCATCAGGATAAACTAAATCGACTTCTAAAATATAACCAATCGGTGCATCATCTGCAACGTTAAAATTAAAATTATTATTTACATTTGACACCTACTTAAAACCACCGTAGTTTCGTATATTTCTCTATGTACTGATTTTAGCTCTGGCATATCTATTTGAACACTGGCTTATTCCACTTCTAATACCACGTTCAATAAACATAACCATATCTGTATCAGTTAGAAGTTCCAACTTTACATTACTATACTTTAACATAGCATCCCAACTCAACCCAGGTGTTGTATAATAATCAGCTGGATCTAAACCGTACGCAATAATACACTGGTTTCTAAAATTTTCAAAAATATCTGCGAGTAGTAAAATGTCTGTTTTCATATACAAATATACATAATCGCAGAGATTTTTGCAATTGAACGCATTCCAGACTTTTTGCGCATGTGCATAATCTTCATTACTGACATTCGAATCGTTCAATGTACTATAAAATTTTTCTATTGGAAGTAGTTGTGCCTCATTAAGTTTTGCTCTGCAGTCCAAATACTCATATGTGTCGATTCAGGGTGAAAGGGACCTTAGCTGCAAAACATTCGATTTTTAATTTTTATTATGAATCGATAGAATTTGAGTTGCTCTTTCACATACAGTAATCAAAACTTGTTTATGTTTATTAGTTTTTCTGTTATTCGCGATGTAACATAGACATAACCTAACAATAACATAGGCAGGTACAAGTTCAAACTCTCGTCCTGTGAAATTCAAAACATTTGATTTTTAATTGTTATTATGAATCGATAGAATTTGAGTTGCTTTTTAACATACATAAATCAAAACTTTTTATGTCTATTAGTTTTTGTGTTATTAGAGGTGAAAAATAGGCATAACCGAACAGTAACATAGGGAGGCTCAACTTCAAACGCCCGTACGCGTAAAACTCAGTTCTGCAGCTAAGATCCCTTTCACCCTGAATCGACACATATGGAAAAATTCCTTTTCGAGTTAACAGTTCTATATTATTTTTGGTGTAGGTAGAAAATTCAGAATTTATTATATTATGTTGAGGAAGATAAGATGCCAATTTATCCAAAGACGATGCCATAAATTTGAATGAAACAATGAATCGAAAATGAACGATACTTCCTTGAACATGTTTGGTGAAGCTTATATATCTTTCTTTGTTAACGGGAAGGAGGTCACCTTTTCCCTCAAACTCAGTGGCAATGCATTTTATAATGAAATGCCCATCGTATTCACTCAAATTGTGGAATACTACAGAAATAGTTCTTGAATCCTGATAGTTGATGTTAAAATTCTGATGCGCTACACCCCTGTACTTCCCAGTTATATGACAATGATCTTTAACTTTTACAGCCCCATGCGCAATAGACTTTTTACAGATATGACAAATGTTAGTAGTTCGAAAAGCAGCTTGTTGACTTGCATTTAGTTTCTCCATTGGAATGGTGACCATAAATACAATCTTAATATCCTCTGCCAACTATTTTAACTCTTTAGCAAACCATTTCGCAGAACCTTCTTCATCCTCAGGTGATGCTTTGTACCTATACTGATAAATAAAGTATCATCATAACACTTTAAATAGTATCCAATGCTCAGAAGTTTATGGTTTTGAAATACTTCTGTGCATTCACCTAACGTTGAAGATTCCGTTTCAGGAAGGAATAAACTCTCGCAGTCTGCATATATGATAAATGGAGCATGCTCCTTATTATTGAAATTTTTAATTGAATTACATTATTATTAGGCTGTTGTAAAATTACTTTAGTTTTATTTAATTTGTTACAATCTTCGGTGTGTTCAATAAGTTTTTTTTCACTATGAAAGTAATGCAAAAACGATCGCAAATATGCGTCTTGTGACCATGTTTAGACAATTGGCAACTTACAAGTAGTGATAAATTCTTAATCCAAACGTAATGATAGTTAAATGAAAGAATCGATTTATGAGCAGAAGCATCTTCCTCAACATTCAAACTTTCATCTATGTAATGATCTTCAATGGTACAGGAAATTTAATCCCGGTAAAATCTAAGTCATTTTTAAAATCTTTATAAGTCGTTAAACGGCATAGACGAGAAGAATCTGGATGTAATGCTGATAGAATCAACCACTTAAAACATTGATTATCATGCTCATTAACAACATTGACGCAGGCATGCTTATTTTAAATATTTTTTGTCAGATAAATGTAAGAACTAGCGCGCATGGGGTCGAATTTATTAATATTAACATCAAGTCTATGGATGGAGTCAAAAGTCCAATTGGATTCTCTTTCCTCATATTCCTCCATTTTCTAAGTGTTAGCTGTTTTACATTAACATTATAAAATTCATCTGAGTTGAAGGTAAAATGTCACTCGTTTTAACTGCAAAGTTTTTCAAATCGAATTCTTCTGAACCGTCAGGTGGGGTTTTCTTAAATTTGGAATACAATACTGTGTACGTTTTTACCGGACCAAGCGTGTTCAAACAAGTCTCGACGTATTTTTAAAGAGAACAAAGGCATCATCTGGGTGAGAATCTCTGAAGTGGGCCACCTAAAACTGACTTTTTGAATCTTAAATCTCCTTTGGCACATTTTTTTGCCAGAAGGCAAAATAAAAAAATTCCCGAAACGCGTTTTTAAAAAAAATAATTTTTTAATTAATTATAAACAATTGAATTTTTTACCATAACAGTTTTTATTATTTATTTTAAACCAATTAATGATTTAATTTTAGAAAATAGTTCCTACATTTCTGAAATGCATTGTTAAAAATTGTAATTTTTAAATTAATTACCGTCAAGTGGGGTTATTTTGTGCACAAAACCGCTCTTTTTCCACTCTATGATTTATTAAAATTCAGAATCTAAAAAAAAAAAGAATTTATCCATTCAGTTATGTTGTAGACATCCTTCTAAAGGTGTTCTATGAGTTAGCCGACAAGAAAAAATTTTATGTCTGAGTTATAGAAACTCAAAGTTGTGCTCAAAATAAACCCCATAGTGGGGCTATTTTGTGCATCAAAGTTTGATTATTTAAAAAGTTGTGTAAAACATTTTTTTAACATTTTTGCTGTATGAAATATTATTTATAGATATTTTAGAGTACAATAAAGAAAAACAAAGCCAAAAATATTTTTTTCCTAGGAATTGTTAAACTAATTTGAAAGTAAAACACTAAAATTTCACAAAAAAGTAGATTTACAAAGAAAGTTATTTTTTTAAAAAAATTTTACTTAAAATAGCATCTATTACACTTCTTGAGTTATTTTAAGAGAAAAAGCTTACCTATAAAAGTAAAAATTTATGCATTTTAAGTATTAAGTGCTACCATAGAAAAAATGTATGGTATCACTGGTTCCAGCGGACTCACCGACTAAGTCTATAAGTCTCTTTGCTATTTTCGTAAAACGATGTTTCTTACTTTTTGAGTAAAATACCTTTACGTTTTATGTAAAATGATTTTAGACTAAGAGTAAGTCTACCATACATTTTTTCTATGGTAGCACTTAATACTTAAAATGCATAAATTTTTACTTTTATAGGTAAGCAAACGTCTTTACAGAAAGAGCATGAAGTGTTCTCATGCTAAAAATGCAAAATATTTCTTTTCGTGTACCATTACACAATTTTTCATAAATACTTGGATTCCGAATTAACATGGCAATACAATTTAATCGAAATTTTAATTCGTAAGGTGAGAAGTTTGGAGGATTTAAAGTATTTAAGTATTCAAGTAAAATAACGTCGTCGATATGACCCATTATCGCAATTATCAGTACTATCAATATTTCTATAAATACGCTCTGTTGTTTTATCAAGCAATTCAACAACTTTTCTGTTCATTTCTTCAACATTAAAATTCCTATCAGATAATATGGCAACATCAATATATCAACGATTTCTAATTAATTCTCCAGATATGTCTTCAACGATACCTGTAGCCTGTGGAATGAAACATTGTTCTGGATGCAGAATGTTGTTATCACACAGTGGTCCTCAACGGCCAACAAGTTTAACAAAAATGTCAAAGAAAAGTGCTAGTGCCATCTTTTTCTATGTGTTTCATACTTTAAGGATCATTTTTGACCGAAATCCTACCTGATCGCCTTTTTAAGATATATCAAAAACAGTTTTAACACTTTATTAACAAAATATATGATTTGGATCCTATGCACCACTTTGTAATAAAAAATGGTAAAATAGTTTTTACATCTATACTCTCCTTTGACATTACCCAGATCTAACGACGTGGACTTAGAGAATACTATGTAGCTCCATTTTAATTTTTTTTAGTTTTTTTTTAGTTTTTTAAATTGTTAGTAAATTATTCATAAAATTATATGAATATGTATACGTAATTTCTTTATTTTGCTATCTGAGGTCCCGTTTTCGAGTTATGAATTTTCAAAATTTTGATTTTGATAAAATATACCTTTTTTTAATTGTTTATAACTTGTAAAATATTAAAGTTAAAAAATTAATGTGAGAAGATGAAATATTTAGTTTTTCCCAGGCTTTTGAGGCACTTTAACTAAAAAAAAATAAATTTTATAAAACAATCAATTTTTTTAAAATTTGAGCGTGGAAAAATTTACATTTTCTTTTTTTTTAAATAAACGTGTGAATATTACAAGTGCAATGATCTAAGACCTAATATGGCTCGACCTATAGTTTTTTTTAAATACATTTTTATAGTTCAGCGCGCAAACTCGAAGTCCATTGCTCCTTACGTTGCGCTGCAAATCACGCCACGCATGACTGTACTTGTTCTTATAGAGCAGGCCTGCACAAGCGAGCAGCTCCGGACAGCTCTCCAAGCCACAATGTATTTTGTCTACACGCTCTGTTTGACAGACCTGTCTATCGCAGCGCCAGTGTCGCTACGTAGGTGCATGGCAGAATGCTTGTGCGCGTTAACCGACACAAACATTCTGCCATTCACCTACGTAGCGACAATAGCGCTGCGATAGACAGGTCTGTGAAACAGACCGTGTAGACAAAATACATTGTGGCTTGGAGAGCCTGGCTCTGAAGCACGCGTAAGGGGAAGTGGTCTCCTACCATGCGGACGGATAGGCATGTGCGGAGGTAAGAGAGGCAGAGCGAAGGGTAGAACGTACGCATGGTGGGAGACCTCTTCCCCTTACGGGTGCTCCGGAGCTGCTCGCTTGTGCAGGCCTGTTATAGAGTTTAGTTTGAATAAATACACGAAAAGAAATCTGGTAGAATTAAATCAGTTGATAGTTCGATAGATTTTTAGTATTAATAGACAAATAGAATTTTATTATCTAATGTGACTAATATAAATATGAAAACATGAAAATATTCTGAACAACTTGAGATAGCCATCAGGCCATCAGCCAATGTATTGCTTACGTGTGTGTGTTCATACATGTATATAAAGCTTAGTTTGTGTTGTACAAACTTGGCCTGAAAATTAGTGGTGGCCGATAGAATAATATTAGCTGGGGTGTGATGGAATTGTAATAAGGCCTACGAGCATTTTTAATATCAAATAGATGGAAATTTTATAAATGGCTGTTGGTTTCTTTCCATCTCAAGCTCTTTAGAATATTTTCATGTTTTCTTATTAATATTAGTCACATTAGATAATAAAATTCTATTTGTCTATTGATACTAAAAATCTATCGAACTATCAAATGATTAAATTCTACCAGATTTCTTTCCGTGTACAGTCAAGCGTGGCGTGATATGCAGCGCGGCGTAAGGCGCAATAGCCTAGGAAAAACTAAACATTTCATCTTTTCACATTAATTTTTTAACTTCAATATTTTACGAGTTATAAACAATTAAAAAAAGTTACCTATATTTTCTCAAAATCAAAATTTTGAAAATTTATAACTCGAAAACGGGACATCAGATATCAAAATAAAGAAATTACGTAGGTATGTATTATCCTATATCCTATATAAGAAACGAGTACTGAAGGTCAGCGTTAAACGTTTAAGGGAAAAACGTTAACAGTTAACGAAAAAGGATATTTTATACCTGGTTCCTGGGTTGGGAGAGAAGGTATTTGTTAAAAGTATTAAAAGTAAACGGAAAAGGAAACCTACTGCTCATTATACAAATTACCTTGAAATTTAAAATTTATTTTTTAATACAAACAATAGACTACCTGCAGGGTGTCATTATCCTTCGAGCAAACCTTTGTATAATGAGGGCTAATGGCTTTAGGAAAAGAGATAAATTTTCGAGTATTATTGAAAAGAGAGAAATTAAATTAAATTCTGAAATTTTACCTCATTATTCAAATATTCTTCAAATTTAAAATTTTCTTTCTAAATACGAACAATTGACTAAATAAGCCCATCGGTTTTCGAGTCAACCCTTGCATGATGAGTGTATAATTGGTTTTAGAAAAATTTTCAGGCTTTAACGAAAATAAGGAAAAGAGAGATAAATACATTAGTGTGTGGTATAGAAGTGCATGGTAGTGAAAGTTATTAATGAATAAATTTGAGTGTGTATAATGTGGAAGTGAAGAATGCTTATTATAGTGTATTTTTTATTAAGTGTTTATAACAGAAATGTGTTTAATGTGAAAGTGTATAGTATTAATATGCTTTGTTTATTAAGAGTTTTTGTTGCATAGTTCTTAATACGGTGAATGAAAAGTGTTTATTAAAGAAATTAACTGTAAGTGTTCAATAACAAATAATAAAGTGACTCTTAAAAAGTGATAATGATTCAAATGAAAGTGTGCAAAATGTGTTGATTAAAGTAACAATGTTTAAAAAGTGTTTAAATTTTATATTTTCTTCTTATTTTCAATAAAGTTAGTATTATGAAATGTTAAAAGTGTCCATAAAATGTAATTGTGGATTCACTAAATAAGTGATTGATAACTGTTTAATAAATAATAAAGTGATTATAATGTTTCTAAACATTATAATTCGTCGTTATAGTCGTTACAGTGTAACATAAGTTTTAATAATATAATTATATAAAAGAAGTGAGATTAAGATATGAGACTATGATATGAGATAAACAGATGAGATAATGAGAAAAATTAGGTAAAAATATGAGACAAAAGCATGAGACAATGAGATGAGATAAACATGTGAAACAATGAGAGAGATCAGGTAATGAGATGAGATAAATAGATATGAGAGAAACATATGAGATACAGAAACAAAAACAACATTAAGCCTTCAAATATAAATATACTTTGATAACATGTAAGATAAAGAGGTGACTATGGAGTTAGATCGTGAGACATAGAAAATAAGATTCATTTTTTGTTAATAGTTTTTTGCAAGTTGTTTTTGAAAAATGAGCTCTCAGTTAAAGAGGAGATATTTCAATTTAAATGATGAAGATTGGGATATTATTCGTACTGGGGATATGTTAAATGACAATCACATGTATAAGTTTCAAGAATTATTGGAACTTGCATCAGATGGTTATTTACAAATGCAAATTACAGCATATCTAAAAATGTTAGATGAAATAAAAGCAGTTAATAGGAACAAATCACATATTCAAATATTGTTTAGTGGGAACCAACTTCGAGGTCACTGGATTTGTACTTTCTATGATGGAAATGAGCTTTTTGTTTATGATAGTCTTAACCAAGGTTACTTAAATGAAGATCAAAGAAAATATTTATGCAGATTATATCCATTTGAACCTAATGTAGTTTTTCTAAAAGTACAGCAGCAACCAAATTCTGTTGATTGTGGTGCATTCGCGATTGCGTTTGCAGTTTCTTTATATTTTAATATTAAACGTGAAAATGTTGTATTCAATCATGCATTAATGAGAACTCATTTGTATATGATGTTTCAAAAAAATGTGTTATCACTTTTTCCGCTAATTTCAGGTCAGAAACAATTGGTTAATATTTCTGTACAGGAACCTAAAAGGAAGACTACTGAATATGAATAGGTATTGTAAATGCTTTTGGTTAAAAGGAGAATTAATTAATGGGAAAGATAGAGAAATAGCAAATATCAAAAGTGTAAATAGTAATAAAAATGTAAATATTTGCAATAAAGAACATGTAGAAAGTGCGTCGAATTTCATGAAAGTAGAAAATGAAAGTAATAATGATGAATTATTAGAAACAATAGGGGATCAGAAGATAATTTTTAGCCATTCTAACGAGAAAAGAAGAAAAAGTAGAGCAGAATATCAAAAAGATTATCGTGAAAGGAATAAATTTAAACGAAAAGTAATTTATAATAAAGAAATAGAAATATTACTTCTGAAAGATGTGTGTTTAAGTAGTGAAACAGATTTAAATGTTTCTAATGATAAGCACATAGAAAATGCGATAAATTCTCTTAAAGAAGTACAAAGAGATAATAATTCTGAAAAATTAATAGTTCTTAATGATTGTAATGAGACAAGTAAAAAAAGTCGAGCACAATATCAGAGAGAATATCGTCAAAGGCTAAAATTAAAACGACAAAAAATAATTGATAAAAGAAAAGAAGACACGTTAATTCTGAAAGATGCAAGTACAGAAATAGATTTCAATGTTTGTGGAAAGGAAAATGTTGAAAATCAGTTAAAGTATCATAAAGAAGTAGGAGAAGATAATAATGATGAGAAATTACAAAAAATATTGATCCAGAAGGAATGTGATGAAACCTCTCAACAGAAAATTAAAAAAAGCAGAGCAGATTATCAAAAAGAATATCGTCAAAGATTAAAATTAAAAAGAAAAATAATCGATAAGAAAGAAATAAATGTTTCTAAAAATATAGTTAAAAGAAATATAGTCATTTATGAGAATGTTAATAACATTGATATTCATGATATTGCGTATGCAGAAAATAATATTAATAATATACATTTTTTAAGTTGTAACGAACATTATCTTGGTAAAATGTCGTTTGCTTGCAAAAAATGTAAGGATAAACATTTTGAGAAAAAGAAAGTTCAAAATAAATTAACTAATAATGACTGTTGCAGTCATGGTGGTGTATCGTTGCCTTTAGAAAAATACCCTATCGAATTAAGAAAATTGTTAGATGGATCTCATAAGAAATCAGGCCATTTTAGGAATAATATAAGAGTTTACAATAATTCATTTGCTTTTGCATCTTTAAATGACAATGTGGTTAATTTCAATAATAGAAGGCGAGGACCATTTTGTTATAAAATTCAAGGTCGAATTTATTACCAAATCAACAATTTATTGTTTCCTGAAATTAATAATGATCCATCTTTTGGTCAATTATTTCTATTCGATCCGGAAGATGCAATTCGCTATAGATTAAACAAACATGACAACTTAGATGTGGATATATTATTTAGTATTGATAAATTATTGAGAGATTGTAACGCATACACAAAGTCCTTTTTGATGATGTCTGAGATCATTGAAATGGAAACTGCGTTAGCAAACAAAAATAATAAAGAAATTCCAGAATTACAACTAATGTTTACTTTAAAAAAAGGATTCAATAAAGGAAGGTACAATTTTCAAAGGTGTAATGAAGTTGCTGATATTTTTAATACAAATGCTGAAGGTTTAATACCAGAGTCGTATGTAACGATTTATAATAAATCGATTAAACAATTGCAATTAGTTAGTCATTTAGATCCAAATGTTGAACCTTGGATATATCCTATATTTTATCCTCTAGGAAGCAAGCGTTATAGTATCGATATGATTCGTACTGACAGTGACAAACGTACCAGAAATCAAACTGTGTCCAAATCTGCTTATATAAAATATAAAATAGGAGTAAGAGATAATATCTTCAATCTATTTTTAAATGGTGGGAGATTGTTTCAGCAATGGTTAGTTGATAATTATGTTAGAGTTGAAAAAGATAGGTTACAGTTTTGTAAAACTAACCAAACAAAATTAAGAAGTGAAACTTACAAAGGATTAATTGATCATTTACATAATCAGGAAATTGAAAATAATATACATGTTGGCAAGATGTTGATATTGTCTTCAACATTTATAGGATCACCTCGTAACATGTTAGAACAATACCAAGATGCAATGACCATAGTATCTTTTCATGGTAGACCGGATTTATTTATTACAATGACATGTAATTCAAAATGGAAAGAAATTGAAGAAAATTTATTACCTAATCAGTCAGCTTTTGATAGACCTGACATTGTAGCAAAAGTCTTTCATTTAAAAGTAAAAAAATTAATCGAAACTATAGTAAATGATTAACTATTTGGAGAAGTGAAGTCTTATGTTTATGTTATTGAATTTCAAAAGCGCGGTTTACCACGCATTCATTTATTGGTTATATTGGAAGAAAGTTCTAAAATATTAAGAGCCGAATGTGTTGATCTGTATATTTCAGCTGAGATTCCAGATGAACATGTTAATTCTACATTACATAAAATTATAATGCAAAATAATATTCATGGACCTTGTGGAGATTGGTGTTTAGTTGATGGAAAATGTTCTAAAAACTTTCCCAAAAATTTTCAAGAACAAACTACAATTGAAGACGACTATTATGTTAAGTATTGCAGAAGATATACCGGTAAAACTTATAAAAAACCAGGTGGGTTTATTGTTGATAATAGTTATATTGTTCCTTATAATCCGATTCTGTCACAATTATTTAATTGTCATATTAATGTAGAAATTGTTTCCAGCATTAAGTCGGTTAAATACTTATACAAGTATATTTATAAAGGCCATGATGCTGCTTCAATTTTTATTACAAATGTGAATGGTGAATCTACTATTAATCATTATGAAATAAATCATTATGAAGAAAATAGGTACGTTGGACCTATTGAGGCAGTATGGAGAATTTTAAGTAAACTTTTAGGGAAAAAAAGTCATAGCATTAACCGTTTACCTATTCATTTACCGAACGAGCAAAATATTACCATTCGTGAGGGACGTGATATTTCATTTAACTTAGACAAGAAAACAAAATTAATAGACTATTTTCAGTTAAATAAGCGTGATCCTGATACATGCCAATATTATTATACTCAAATACCTGAACATTACAGATGGATTGATGAATCTCGTGAATGGATAAAAAGACAACGAAGCGAAAAAGCATTGGGTAGAATGTATTCCATTAATCCTGCGCATGTGGAATTATTTCATCTTAGATTATTATTACTAACAACGAAAGGTCCAACTTCATTTGATTCATTAAAAACAGTTGATGGGGCAGTACATAAGACATTTACATCTGCCTGTTTAGCTCTGGGACTTATTGATGATGATAATGAATGGAGAAATTCTTTACGAGAAGCAGTTGTATGGATGATGCCACAAATGCTTCGACAGTTATTTGTTAGAATTTTAATTCACTGACATCCAGTACACCCCAATGAACTTTGGAATGAATTCAAGCAAGAAATGTCTGAAGATTATCAGAGAAAATATGAAAAAAAAGAAGCTTTGCGTAGAGCTTATATAAATATAAAATCTATGCTTAGTAAAGAAGGGTATCAATTAACTGATTTTGAAGGTTTAGTAGACGTAGAAGATGATGAGAGTATTACTCCTATTAATAATGATATAAATGTTATAAAAGAAGCTGTAATAGGTGAAGAAAAATATGTACAATTAAATCTTCAACAAAAAATTTTTGTTGATTTTGTATTAAAAATCGTTGAAAATTCTAACAAAGAAAAATGTAGATGTGTTTATATTGATGGACCTGGTGGATCTGGAAAAACTTTCACATACATTACTTTATGGCATTTATTAAGAAGCAAGGGAAAACAAGTCTGTAATATGGCATTTACAGGAATAGCAGCTACTCTATTACCGGAAGGTAGAACAGTTCACAAAGTATTAGGTTTACCGGTACCGCTATATAGTGATTCATCATCTAATATAAAAGTGCAGTCTAAGGAGGGTTTATATCTAAGAGATGTTGATGTCTTTTTTTGGGATGAAGCACCAATGGCTCCTAAATATGCTTTGGAAATTATGGACAGAACTTTAAGAGACATAATGAAATCAGGCGTTATATTTGGAGGTAAAGTTGTTATTTTAGGAGGCGATTTTAGACAAGTTTTACCGATTAAAGAACGTGGTACAAGAAACGAAGTTATTAGTTTATCTATAAAAAATAGCTTGCTTTGAAAATCTTTTACTAAATTTTCTTTATCTCAAAATATGAGAGCATTACCTGAAGAATTGGAGTTTACAAAGTTCTTACTACAAATAGGAAATGGTGAAATTAATGACTCAAATGATAATGTTCAATTACCTGATTCTATAATTGAACAAGGTAATGTTGATATCGCTAGAGATGTATATGTTGATTTTATTAAACAGGGTAAATTTGATGAATTAACGAACTGTGCAATTTTAGCACCGAGGAATGCAGATGTTAATGACATAAATAAAAGAGTTGTATCATTATTAGAAAATAGTAGAGAAAGAATATATAAAAGCATCGATTCCACAGAAAATTGTGATAACGACAACTTCAGTAAAGTCATTTTACCAGAATATTTAAATACACTTTCACCCTCCGGTTTGCGTCCACACGAATTATGTTTGCGAATAAATTGTGTTGTTATGCTGATTCGAAATCTTAGTATTAGTGAAGATTTGTGTAACGGAACAAGATTGTTAATTTTGGATTTATTGAACAATGTTATAAAATGTAAAATATTAACTGGTGACAAAACTGGAAATATCGTTTTTTTACATCGTGTAACGTTATATTGTGAGAATGTGTATCCTTTTACATTCAGAAGAAGACAATTTCCTATCAAATTAGCATTTGCTATGACCATCAATAAATCACAGGGACAAACTTTCCAAAAAATTGCTGTAGATTTAAGGAAAGATGTTTTCAATCATGGGAAATTATATGTCGCATTGTCAAAAGTACGTTCCTTTTCATCAGTGAAAGTGTACTTGGGAAATCAAAGAAACATTAAGTACATAAAAAATTATGTTTATCGTGAAATTTTGGATTAATTTTGTTCTCAAATTTTTTTCATTTACTGCTGTCACCTGCAACATATCCTTCTATTACATTTTAATATTCTTTCCATTGTCTTCAGAACATAACGTTCAAATTGTGAGAGTATTTAACTTCACACTTAAGGCTCTTATGTCAATATAACTTCATTTATGATTCTTAAACTTATTAAACAAAGAACGCTATGGCTTCTATTTATCGATATAACCCTTAGGATTTAATTCCTTTTAACACTTTTTTCCACAGTTACATTCATATATTATTATTATTATATATTTGTTACGTCATTCGAGTCTATATTTACTGCCTTTTTAGGGTTCCGTACACCACAAGTGTACGCACGGAACCCTATTGGCAAGACTTTGTCGAAAATCGTATCCCCCCCCCCTAGCCGCCAAACTATTTGACTTAGAAAGTTCAAATTTGGCCCACATATGTATTTTCACGTGTAGATGAAAGGAAAATAATAGAGAACATGATTCTAGGGGTTGATCATAGCGTTGTCAAGAAAATAACAAGATTTTTGAGAAATTTTTATATTTTTTGGCTGATAACTTTTGCCATTTCTTTGACAGCGCTATCACCACAACAATCTCTATAATTTTTCTGTAATCTACGTATGATACTTCATTTTTGTACCAAATTTGAACTCTCTAAGTCAAATATTTTGGCAGATAAGAGGGGAATACGGTCATTTTTTCGAAAAAATGCGTTTAATTTGTACCATTCCTGCCCTTTATCTGCCAAATTATTGTACTTAGAGTGCTGAAATTTGGTACACATATGTAGTTTGACGTGTAGATTACAGAAAAACAATAGAAAACCTTGTTGCAGGCTGTTATCATAGCGTTTTTTAGCAAAAAAAAAACGATTTTTTTTAAAAAATGCTAAAAAATGGTCGTATCCCCCCCCCTGAACTTCCAAACTATTAGACTTAAAGAATTCAAATTTGGTACACAAATGTATTTTCACGTATAGATTACAGGAAAATTATAGAGAACATGATTGTATGTGTTGAACATAGCGTTGTCAAGGAAATAACAATATTTTTGAGCATTTTTTAAACATATGGGCCATAATTTAGTGTTATAACTTTGGCAGCGCCACAATCATCACTTTCTGTATAATTTTCCTGTAATCTACACGTAAATCTACATACGTGTACCAAATTTCAGCATCCTAAGTCAAATAGTTTGGAAGATAAGGGGGGGGGGGGATACGGTAATTTTTTTAGCAAAAATGCACTAAAAGTGTACAATGCCACCTCCATATCTGCCAAACTATTGTACTTAGAGTGCTGAAATTTGGTATACATATGTAGTTTGCCATATAGATTACAGAAAAACTGTAGAGAACTTTGTTGCAGATCGTTATCATAGTGTTTTTAAGTCAAAACAATTTGACTTAGAGAGTTCAAATTTGGTACACAAATGTATTTTTACGTGTAGATTACAGAAAAATGGTAGAGAACATGATTGTAGAAGTTGATCATAGCGTTGTTAAGGAAATAAAATGATTTTTGAGTATTTTTTATGGATATTTGCTAAAATCTTTTGATTTTTCGTTGACAGCGCAATCACCATCACGTTCTCTATAATTTTTATGTAATTTACACCTAAAAATACATTCCTGTACAAAATTTGAACTCTCTAAGTAAAATATTTTGCAAGATAGAGGGGTGGGGGGGTGGTCCATTTTGTACAAAAAATTCATTGTATATTATATTATATATAATATGTATAATATATTTATATATTTAATAGTATCAAATATATTAAAAATTATTTTGTTTTGTGTACGGAACCCTCGATTTTAGTGCGAGTGTAACTCGAACTTGCCCGATTTTTTTTTTATATTTCCTTTTTATTTACACTTCAATTTGTTTCTTTCATAATATTACTGTTATTTAACTAATTAACTAAATATTACCTACTTAATAAGAAACATATTTTTATAACAATAAGTTTTATTTTAATAAACGATATATTCATATTTTAGTGATTAATGGTTCTCTTAAACATGCTTCATTAAAAAAATATTTGTTCAAAAGATTTTCATTGCTTAAACTTTTATATCCATTTACTTCGATTATTTTCTATTAACTTTTAAATAAAATTTCTGATCTTTTCCTATTATTTTAGATAATGAACAATTTATTATAATTGAAAAACACTTCTTCAATTTTGTATTTTTAAATTAATTTTTCTATCCTAATTATTAACTTTGTTTTTTAAATACATTATTTTGACATATTTCATGACATACACTATATACCTTTCTACGTGAAAATTAGCATGATGTAATAAAAATTTGATAAATTAAACCATATACAAACATAATCTTTTTAGAACTTTTATCAATAAGAAATAAATATACTTTTTATTTTCGTATTTCTATTATTGAAATTTATAATTTTTATATTGTTTACTATCATTAATTTTATCTATAGTTATATACACTTCTGTTTTAAAAATAACTTTTTTATATAACAAATAAGATTTTCTAGTTCTAAAGAGGTTGAAAAATAGTTTCAGGAGTTTAGAAAGACGTTTTAATATTTAGCTTCGCAATGTGGCTAAATGTTAAAATCATTGAACTTTGTCAATTTGAACAAAACATACTTCTTCACTAAAAGATTACGAAATATATTAGGGGAGTGGGCCCCAAGATGGACAGGGCCCCAATATGGACATTTCGTATAAAATTTTTGTTTAAGGTGACAGCGCATTATGCTTTCTGTCATTTTTGTTGTTTGTATAGACGAACATTTTGATGCACATTTAAGTACAAAAAACCAGTTGGTTTTACTTCTACACATACAACGTAATTTTGTGTCTAAAAAAATTTTGTAACAGCTTTTTCTCAAGTTGGTAAAGTTATTTAAATTTATGATTTAGAATGAGTACTGAACGTTATAATATTCTTTATTTATCGTATAATAATATTCTAAAATGAGTTTACTAATTCAGTATTCATATATATATATTTACTGGAGATTAAAAAATGGTGTCATGTACCCTAAGATGGGCAGGCCTAAAATCTTAATGTATTTTTTTGCATATTTTCGATTTTATACTTTTTTCAATAATTTTTTGAGCCAATTAATTAAAATTTTTTATTTTCCACCATAGAATGTGATTTTATAGTTAGAGAATTTATTATATTGATATTTTTCGATATTTTATTACTTTTTACTGTTAAGCTATTAAATTGAAGTTTTTAGAAATTTTATTTCTTGATAAATTCCGTAAAATGATTAAAACTTAGTTCAAGAATTGTTACACGATGTTAATTTTTTAATTACTACCATTTTCAGAGACTTTTAAGAAGGTGTCCATCTTGGGGCCACTTTTTTTTAGACCGAAAATTTTAACAATTAGAAAAAATGCTTTAAAAAATGTTAATGTTGAAAATAAAATTTTATCTCTGTAGCCATAAGTTACCTTATAAATTGTACTTTCAACCGGTATAAAACATTTTAATATATTTTATTAGGTTTGGATTCTACAGCAATAAATCGATAGGGTGTCCAACTTGGGGCCCTCTCCCCTATAATTTGTTCTTCAACATATATTTCTATACAAGTTATATGTATTTATAAATATTTTCATGGCAATATACAATGAGTGATTCATCACTTTCATTTCACTCCAAACTTTTTTAAATATATAACACAAGTTTACTTTTCCATTAATGGAGTGTATGTTTTCCTAAGAACATTATTTACTTAAAATAGATCTACTCAAAAATCTCTCAAATCTACTCAAAATAGATAATTGAACAAATCCCATTTTATACTCACATTTTATCTACATTAATGCAAAAGAAATTGTAAAGATTATAACAGATAATTTATCAATAATTTCACTGCAATTCAGTTTAAAACTTTTCAAATTTACAAATAATTATTTCATTTCAATTGCATTAAAAATAATTTATAAAATGATAATTTATAACATAGAAACATCAACAAGTTGCATTTACGTATTTTTTCCAATAAAATAATATTAGGTTTACTCCTCCAATAAATACAGCTTTATTTGTTACATGATTCTTTAAAAAACATATAATTATCTTCTTCTATTCATTAAAATATATTTCACAATGCCTGATTTATCAATTTTACAAATAATAATTTAATTTTTATCTCATGAAATATAATTTACAAAATTAACTTTTATAAACGTGTTAACATATCAACACGTTTTAACGTGTTTTTCCAATAAGATAACATTAGGTTTACTCTCCATATAAAAACAGCTTTATTTTTTAAAGGGTTTTGGACATGTTATGTAGACCTCTTATTTCATTGTTTAAAATATATTTCACAAGACTTCATTTCAATTATTATTTACAAATTTAACAAATTTAGAACTGAATCTCAGACAAATCATTAGTAAATCTCCTCTCAAAAGAATTCAATTTTTCCTCATATTAATTCTTACATTTAACGTTTAAAACTTTACTGCCTAGATAGCCCCCCATTTTCCGGAAGGTACAGAAGTTTCCAAAAGGCTCCCTTAAAATATTATTAATCTTTATTCTTTATTATATTATTTATTTCTATCATTTCACATAACTGTATATTCATGAAAAACTATTTTAAAAAATAACATAATTTGGCGTGCGCTTTAGCGCGCGCTTTTTATCTAGTTTTTCTTAAAAAAGTTTAAAAATATGTATTAAATTGAATTTAAATTTTGGATAGGTAAATTTCACGTGGAAACGCCCATATATTATTTCATTCGATGAAATATTTATTAGTATCCTTTCAGAGTTTGCAGCAGTTTTGCTTGTGCTTCCCGGCTAAAAAACATGAACATGAACAAGTACACGAATGCGTACATGACCACGCACATTAAAGCGTACATGTTCATGTGCATGAACAAGTATGTGTTCATGTACGCGGCATTGAAACATGAACATGTACACGAACACATGTATGTTCATCTACGTTAATAAGTTCAAAAAACAATACACATGTTCATGTGCATGAACGTATGCATCAACGAGTACACGTTCATGCACACAATTTTTTAAATTACTAAAAAATGTTAAAGAAAGGTAACTATGCCTATCGTATTTCTCCACCCTTGTTCCTGAAAAACAACTGCGCAGCCATATCTCCCATAGAAAACTACTGCGCAACGTTTGAAGTTTTGCAAAATTTCAATCATGTTCGTTTATATGTTCATGTGCACGAACATGTTTGTGTTAATGCAAATGAACATGTATGGAATTTTTGTCTTAATGGAGCTCATGAACATGTACATGAACGTATACGTGTTCGTGTATATGTTCATGCACATGAACATGTATGAAATTATTGACTCAATGAAGCTCATGAACATGTACATGAACATATACGTGTTCGTGTACATAAACATGTTTCAATACTGCTTACATAAACATGTTTCAATACCGCTTACATGAGCACGTACATGTTCATGCACATGAGCACGTATATGTTCATGGACATGAGCACGTACATGTTTATGCACATGAACATATACGCTTTCATGTACGTGTTCATGTACACGTGTGTGTATGTATGTGTAATACGCATTTAAACTAAAATATTGCATTAATCGCTTAAAATCTGGTTTTCAATTTTAATTATTTTTTATGCATCTTGAAAACGCGATCAGGTAGGATTTCGGTCAAAAATGATCCTTAAAGTATGAAACACATAGAAAAAGATGGCACTAGCACTTTTCTTTGACATTTTTGTTAAACTTGTTGGCCGTTGAGGACCACTGTGATCACTATTATTTTCAGTGCCATTACCTATGTATTATAAATATTTGTCGAATTCTACTTCTGTATTTTAATGTTTGCATATTTTCTGTTAAAGAAAAAGTTAAAAAATGTTTCCATAATGATGAAGATTTTATTGATAAATTTATTAACTCTGATCGATTAGCATTTGGTTAACAGGTAGTAATTGTCTAAAATCTGCACCTAATAAAACAGTTTTTTCTCCAAAAGATAAATTAATATTCATGAAATCACATAAAGTTCGATCAATTAATTCTAAATATATTATATATATTATTATATTATATATTATATATTATTATATATTATATAGTGTTGTATATAATATATGTTTTACCAGATCCACCTGGACCGTCGAGTTAAAAACATGACGTATATATTCTTTGCATAACAGCCTTTAAGATGGTATCAACTACGTTCTTCTGCTTTCAATTCAATGTCAAATTTTGTGTTTTACTAATGTGCGCATGATCAAACTTGGAAGTGTTTACATTAATATCATTGACGGAACAAATACTATAATTTTTTAACTGAATGATTGTAAAAAAATTAATTGGTGTCAGAACCGTCTTTTCAAAAAAAGTTATTAATTTCTTCATAAGCTTGATGATAAGCTTTCTCATCGCTATACTACCTTTTGAACTTATCTGATAAGACCTCTTTAAATGTGTCCCATGATTCATGTGAGAAATTGCTTCGCAATGAATTAAGATACGAACTATTTGTTCCTATCGATGTCTTAACTCTCTAGGCATTATCAAAGTTTGTCCTTCCTTCATAGCATTATGCTATTCTGCATCATGTTCAATTACACCTAAGGATAGATATGCATCACGAAAATTGTCATAAGTTTCTCCATTAACTGTTAAAATGTGTTCAAAACTTGTAGCTCCCTTGACAATAAGAAGTAACAATCGAAGATGAAATATTTCTACATGAGTGGGACTTATAGAATACATAAATACATACGACCAATAACATTGAATCGTGTTTCACGTCTTAACAATTTGCATGTAGTTTCCATTTTGTTAAACACGTAATGGCATGGTATTTCAGGATACGCGAAATGTTAAGCTCCTTAATCACGTTCATTTAAATGAAAATAATCGATTATCAGGGTTTACTTTTCTAAGAAAGTTGTAATGAAATCCCTATTGTCTCTCAGATGAATAACGTTAGTTTGTTGATTAGGTAGATGAACTGGTAAGGGAGTGATTGTATGAATTTTACATAGTAGTAGTCTTCCAAATATTCTAGCACACGCTTCAATAGGTCCAACATAGAGTGTATCTATCAAGTGTATTATTTCATTATGTTTTAAAGTAGGATTGGTACTGTCGGATGCAGTAATAACAACAGCAGCAGAATCATTTCCTTTGTATATGTACTTATACAAATATTTAACAGACTTAATGCTTTAAGCAATTTCAACATGAATGTGACAATTAAATCTTTGTAGTAATTGCCTTTATTATAAGGTACTACATACTGATTGTCTACACTGAGAAAAATTTTTGGTAAAAATTCCTGTGCTGTTCATTATAAAAGCGTCATAATTGACAGTCCCTGAAATTTTACCATGCTGTCTTACAATTTTTACCGGATTTCCAACAATTTTTACCAGAAAATCCGGTAAAAATTGTAAGACAGCACAGTAAAATTTTGGAGACTGTCAATTATGACGAATTTATAGTGAAGGCACAGGAATTTTTACCAAAATTTTTTCTCAGTGTACTGTTTGACTATTCGGATTATTATAAACACAGGTATTTCTTCTACGATAAGTTGGATAACAATTTTCATCAAGTGTTGTTTCTTTCTAAAAGGGTTTGGGGAAATGTTTGGAACATTGTCTTTTGTCGTCTTGACACCAAGAGCCTCATGGACCATGAATCATATTTTTCATAACAATATCATAAAGCTGAGGATTATCATTTGGAAATGGAATTTCTGCAGAAATATATTTATCGACAACTTCACATACAGCTATTTTATAATTTTGCTTTAATGTGACTCAGATATGAACATGTGGTAATTCACGCTTTTGATAATAATCATCTGAGTTAATGAAGAACAATAATAGAATAATTGTAATTAATGACCTTATTATAATTAGTAAATTTAATAAATATTTCCAACTTAAAACTTATACATTATTATTATATTCCTTAATAAAAGAAAAATTAAAATCTTTTGAATTCTAATTAAAACAAAGCAACTTACCCCACGCTAAATTTGTATTTAATTCATTATCATTAATTATTTTCTGTAAAATTAATTTTTTTAATTGACGATGCACTATTAATTCAATATTATAAAATTATACTTACTAAAATAACAGGCAATTAGAAATGGTGAGTCGTTAAAAATACATAACCTTTACCTGTCAACATCACTTCCACAACGATATTACACATTTTACACAATTTTAACAAAAGTCGTTTTACACACTACGCTATTACTTCAGAATAATATAAATAAATACTTATTAAAAGAATATATATGTCTTTCACTACATATCTTTAAAGACAAACGTAAACACACTTTAAATTTCAACCAACTTCACTGTTTACAAAAAACACGTTGTGAAACTGAACTTTGACTAAACTCCCAATGAAATTACATGCAATGTAACTATAATTCTTTAAGTAAACGACAATTCATTTTAATAACAATTTTCACTAAGTAAATATAAATATATATTATTAATAAGAAACTTTAATTTTTAAAATTTAAAGAAATATTAATCGATAAGTTCATTATCGAAATTATCGAACAACTAATTGACCAATAGGAAACGCAGGAAACGAGTTACGCGTGAACGTAGCCGAAAGGGTTTTCGTTTTTCTTTTAGGATTACGATCATTTTGAGAGAGTATTGGACTCTTTTAAGTAAAAAATCTACGAGTTGCAAAATTTTAATTTTAGTAATGCACTAAATCTCGTTTTATGAAAGACCAATATTAAAAGTTTGAATTTACCATCTTTAATTTAAGAAGAATTAGAACTTTTAAAAAATTAGTAAATTACGGAAACGAAGAGTAAAGTGCTAGTGCGTGAACTGCCGGTAATCGCTGAAACACGTTAAGACTTGATTGCTTTTTGAATAAATTTTTACTTTTAATCTTTTTAAAGCCAGTGTTTTTAAATTTTATGAACAGTTTTGTGAATTCGTTTTAATTAGTTTTTAACCAAGTTTTAAACATGACTCCTCCTCATAAGTGTTGTAACCCTTTAAATAAAAAAGTTCACAATTGCTACCGAAAAAAGTTGAGTTTAATAAAGGAAAAGTGTGACAAAAGATTAAGTGTTTTTTCCAATTTATACATGTGCGCTAAGTGTAAAACTAAAATTTATAAAAAAAAAAATAAGATCCAATTCAAAAAACAGCTCAACAATAGTGAAAAGTATGAAATTAATAAACAAATAAATAACACAATTGCAGAAAATGATGAAGAATCAGAAATGGAAGTAGAATCAGAAAATAATGATAAAAATTATGTTTGTGTCAGTGTGGATAATAATTACTAAAATCGTCACCAACATCGCAGATTCTAGTCTATCTACAGAATCAAAAAACGATAATTAGATTGCTGATTTTAAAACTGCATTGAATAAAGCATTGACAAAAAGAGAGAAAATTTTTCTTTTGACAACTCTTTCTGTCGAATGGAGTGTTTGTAAGACAGTAAAAGAATTTAAAGTTTCTAGGCGCATGGTAAGCAGGGCCTAAAAATTGCAAAAATATGAAGGTTTTGCAACAGCACCGAACAAGAAAAATGGCCGATCAATAAGTGACGATCTTAAGAAAAAAATTAAAGAGTTTTATATTTCGGATGATGTTAGCAGAGTATTACCAGGGGCAAAAGATTTCAAATCTGTTGTGATTGATGGAAAGCGCCAACATGAATCTGTAAGTTTTTGTTGATAACATGAATTAAATTTTAGCTTTTCTTGAATCGTATTCAATTATTGTTCCTAAAAATGTATTGCTTTTGCTTTAATTTTACTTGAAACAAATTCTTAGTCGATTTTATTATCAACTAAGTGTTAACTAGTTTAATAAGTTTTTAACATAATTTTTTTAATTAGATAAGTTATAGAAATATAGTTAAGCTAACAAAAAATACCTTTAGACTGATTTAATATTTCCAATTGTTTTTTACACATTAGTAAAATAATTATTGGGTTACCATTGTTTTAAAAATTATATTTTAGCTTTAAAAAAATTATTTATTTCAGTACACGAATAAAATCTTTTGGGAAACTTTTACCATACCTATTTATAATAGATTTAGAATTTATTAAAGTCACAATTGCAGAAATCTGCTCAAAATTCTAGAAAATTATTCTCACATTTTTGGTATTTTTTAGAGCGAAACTACCAGAAATTGGGAATAATTTTCTAGAATCTTGAGTACAATTCTGGAATTATCACCTTTATCGAAGGTCAATTAAAAGTATGGTAAATAAATAAATTATTTTAGGTAAAACATATTTCCGTGTAAATAAAAATGATTTTTTTTATTATAAAATATATAAATTATTTTGCTGATGTTTATTAGACTAAGCAAACCTATAGTTGGAACATTCCTAGGAATTTTTTTCAGTGTTTTCTTTCAAAATTTAAAAAGAAGTCCATTTTATATAATTTTTTCTTAATGTAATAAATCCAAAATATTATTTATAATCTTCAAAACGCTTTTGAAGAATACATTTTAAAAATTTTATTTAAAAATATTTATAATTCGGTTATTGCGCACTGGTATTTTTTATTATTTAAACAAGAAAATTGTTTTATTATATTAAGGAAAATAATTTTATAGAATATACTTTTTTAATCCCTGAGATGTAATTCCTTAAAGTTTAGTAGAAGAGAGTTTCCATACCAAAAAGATCAGAGTTGCAAGTCAAGTTTTTGATTTTGATCAAAGTTGGTCAATTTGTAGTATTTAGGGGTAGTAATAACTTAGTCAAGTATTTTTGAAAAATTTTCAAAATTTTAGGAATTACGTCACTTTGAATTTTTTACCCTTTATTTTTTCAAATTCTTGTAATTTAAAGAGTTTTTAACCGATTTTAACGAAATTTATAGGGTGTACATAGAAAACTATAGTGTTTCAAATAAATTTGAAGTGGATTTAAAAATTTCAAAAATTCATGTAGAAAAACACAAAAAAAAAATTTAAACCTTTTTTTCTATGTGTGCTAATTCATATTTTTTATTTTCCTTACAATATAATGAAAGCTTATCATTTTATCTTTATTTTAAAAAAAAAAAATTTATGGAGGGTCTTTTAGTTCTCCAGATATCGGCAAAAGAGTATTACGTTGCACGTCTTCTATCCTGTGGGCATAACGGTTTTTAAGTTTCATTTGTTTTTTCAAGTCGCTATAAACAAATGCACATCTAATGTAACTTTCTTTTGTCTTATATTTATGTTTCAATTGCTAATCATTTTCATTCAACGTGTGTCAAAAGTTGGCATTTTTAGATAAATAATAAATAATTTATTTACACCACAACTGAACACTGTTCGACAGTAATCTTTGTTAAATCTAGAAAAGGTATTTACATATTTTTTCTTTGAGTTCGCTTAAGTTTAAAAATATAAAGTTTTTATATTTTAATTTGAACTTTTCTTATGTTGTATGGTGTTATTATAGTTTAAGCATTACAAAATTTTGTCTTAACAGTTTTCTTCACTTAAGTTCGAATTTTCTTTCATTTAAACCTTTAAGTGCGGATCAATGGTTTGGTTAGATTTCCGAATTAGTTTTTGTTTATTTAAATAATTTTTTCACATTAAATAGTATCTAGATGTAAAATGGCTCCGTTCATACAGTGTTGTAATCCTTTCAATAAGAACAAACATACTGTTAGTAATACATCGGGTATTTCTAAGAGGTATCGTAAAATTTCAAATAGCATTTTGAAAAACACTTCTATACAAAACCCTAGACTCATTTTAGGTTCATATATATGTAATTCTTGTCGCCTAGAATTACCAAAGAAAGATAGCGTTATAGATCAAAAGTTGAGTCCTATTGTAGAAGAATCATGTTCTTTCGAAAATTGTGAACAATCTGACAATATTACTGTTCAGGAAGTTTCGCATTCAAATATTTATGCTTCTGTTAATGATGAAATGTCTGATAGTGTGAGCGACCAGGAAACTATTTTCACCGATACCTGTGACAGTGACAAAAATTATGATCCCAAAGCAGACGATGAAGAAAATATAGAAGTGTTAAATAAGATTCTTTATCTGCTGAATATATCTCCTATTCAGCCTTCGGTTGATCTTCGATCTGAAGCTGCCCAAAAATATAAAGTTGAAGAAATACGGATGGCCTTGAAAGATCAATTAAATAAAGTTTTTCGAAATGTGGAGGATGAGAATGTGACAGATTTAAATGATGTAGTCTACGAAATTAAAGAAAAAATTAATAATACCCCAAGTCCCTCGGAAAAAATAAGATATTTAACAATGTTACCAATACGTTGGAGCATTCGAAAATTAGAAACTGATTTTAAAGTATCGTACGCGATTGCTCGTAGAGCTAAATTTATCCATAAGAAATATGGAATTGGTTCAAGTGCCTGTGCAAAGCAAGGTAGACGTCTTTCTGAAAATACTGAAAAAATTGTGTATGAGTTTTACCATGACAGTGAATTTAGCAGGCAAATGCCAGGGAAGAAAGATTTTAAGTCAGTTAAAAAAGATGGAGTTCGCGTGCAGGCACAGAAGCATTTACTATTAGGAAACTTAAAAGAAATATATGTAGCTTTTAAGGAAAAACATCCAGACCTTAAAATAGGTTTTTCTAAGTTTGCCGAACTTCGTCCGAAAGAGTGCGTTTTTGCTGGTGGAAATGGCACCCATTCTGTATGCGTCTGTACCATACATCAAAATTTAAAACTTATGATAATAGGAGCTCATTTGAAAGAACTTACAGATAATAAATCTGAATTATCATTCCTTGGGGCATATGAAACAATTTTGGCTCAAATGGTTTGTGATCCATCGACATCTGCTTGTTATTTTCTCGAGTGCAACAGTTGTCCTGGCACACAAAACGTTGCTCAAAAATTAGAAAAACTTTTTGAAGACAATTTCATAGAGCACATTACATACAAAAGCTGGACATCAACAGACCGTTCTTCGCTAGAAACTCACATCGACCCAGTGGATGAATTTTTAGAGAAATTTATTGGAAAATTGAAGCAACTCCTAAAACACGACTTTATCGCAAAGGCTCAAAGTAAATTTTTATTTGACAGCAAAAATTCTTTAAAATCATGTGAGTTCCTTGTATTGTGTGATTTTGCAGAAAATTATTCATTTTTAATCCAAGATGCGAGTCAAAGCTATCATTGGAATAACAAACAGTCAACAATTCATCCTTTTGTCGTTTACCGTAATGAAAATGGGCAAATATTGCATGACAGTTTTGTTATCATTTCTGATTGCCTTCATCATGATTCTGTTGCCGTAAATCTTTTCATTAAAAAATTAATTTTCGAATTGAAGACTCGTTATCCTGATATTCAAAAGATGACTTATTTTACTGACGGAGCTGCTTCCCAATACAAAAACAAATCAAATTTTATAAATCTAACACATCATTTTGAAGATTTTGGAATTAATGCCACATGGAACTTTTTTGCTACTTCACATGGCAAAAGTCCATGTGATGGAGTAGGAGGTACCGTAAAGCGTTTAGCTGCAATTGGTAGTCTCCAAAGACCCTATGAAAATCAAATTATGACTCCTTCAGATTTGTACAATTTTTCTATAACTGCAATGCCTAACACGCATTTTATTTACTGCTCAACTGAAGAGTATGAAACACATTTAGCGACATGAGCAAATAGGTTCTCCAAAGCTGAAACAATTTCGGGAACTCGAGAATACCATTCCTTTTCACCTCTGGACAATCAGAAGATACTCTGCAAAAGATTTTCTGCTTCTATTGATTCAAAAACAGTAGACATACAGAAATCTGCTCTAAAAAAGAAGGTTGCTCGAAAAGCAAAACGTTAAAGTGGTCCTGGAAACCACATTAAGTCGAATGATCTTGTAAATATGTATATAGTTGTAAATATGTATATTGTTGTCAATATGTATACAGTTGTAAATATGTATATAGTTGTAAATATGTATATAGTTGTAAATACGTTCTGGTCTACTGCTAACAATAATTTACGTGGTACTGATGAGCTTCAACGAAAGCAAAACCAGAAAATTATTTCAGTTTTTCCTTTTTACTTTTTTGAACTTTTTAATAATAAATTAATGGCAATAACTACTAGGCTGAAAGTGTAACTTTCAGATCGGCGAATTTATCATATTTAATTGCACTTACTTTTTTTTTCTTATTTGCGGCAAAATTAATTGAAAAAACAAATGAAACTTAAAAACCGTTATGCCCACAGGATAGAAGACGTGCAACGTAATACTCTTTTGCCGATATCTGGAGAACTAAAAGACCCTCCATAAATTTTTTTTTTTTAAAATAAAGATAAAATGATAAGCTTTCATTATATTGTAAGGAAAATAAAAAATATGAATTAGCACACATAGAAAAAAAGGTTTAAATTTTTTTTTTTGTGTTTTTCTACATGAATTTTTGAAGTTTTTAAATCCACTTCAAATTTATTTGAAACACTATAGTTTTCTATGTACACCCTATAAATTTCGTTAAAATCGGTTAAAAACTCTTTAAATTACAAGAATTTGAAAAAATAAAGGGTAAAAAATTCAAAGTGACGTAATTCCTAAAATTTTGAAAATTTTTCAAAAATACTTGACTAAGTTATTACTACCCCTAAGTACTACAAATTGACCAACTTTGATCAAAATCAAAAACTTGACTTGCAACTCTGATCTTTTTGGTATGGAAACTCTCAGAACTCAAAATATATCTTGATTTTTATACAATATACATATAATACATACTACATTTTTACTACATAATTTTCAATTCGTATTTTTTTAGAAACGCCTGTTGTTGGGGAACCTTAGAGATATTCATGCTAATTTTTTAGCTAACCATCCAGAAATTTCAGTCTCGTTATCGGTATTTTCACTTTTAAGACCACCACAATGCATTTTAGCTGGCCCTAAAGGAACTCACAACGTTTGTGTCTGTAAGATTCATAAGAATATGCGATAAAGATTTGTAGGACTAAAACATGAGTCAGCGCAGAAAAAGTTTGATATAAAAGCCGGTTATCGCAATTAATTTGATGACATCACTTGTGAAGAACCAGGTTCAAATTGTTTTTTGGGAAATTGTTCAGAATGCTCATAAAATATTAAAATTCTCAATGAACTGAAATCTACGATGCAAGACGCTGGAGTAAAAAAGATTACTTTTAGTCAATGGCTCAAAACTGATAGGTTCATCAATTATTTAAGATGCATACAGCTTCTTTTAAATCTTTAGTTTTATATAATATCTTTCTGTTTTATATTTTTAACAGGTGCCAATTATTGACCGTTAGTGAAGCACTTAAAACTTTTATGAAGAATTTAGCTGACGAACTTCCTGAAGTAATGAAACACGACTTTCTTGCCAAATCACCAGCCGCGTATTTCGAAAAGCTTAAAAATTCTCTTAAAGAAGGCGAATTTATTGTAACAATTGATTTTTCGGAAAATTATTCTTTTGACTTACAGGATGCCATTCAGGCTCAACACTGGTCCAAAGATCAGGCAACATTACATGATTACGTGGTGTACTACAAGGAAACCGGATTGATAAAACATAAAAATTTCGTTGTTTTGTCCGAATCTTTAAGGGGCGTGGGGGGGGGGGAGGGTTTTCAAATTTTTTTTTGTTTTTTTATCTGAATGTATAATACTTCAACAATATTGTGTGAAAATTTCAAGTCGATCGGAGAAAAATTGACGACGTTATGAGTATTTTTAGACCTACCTGATTTTCATATCTGTCCGGTCCGAGCGCGCTATTGTTATCTGGCAGCTGATTCGATTTTTATATGATACCTTAAAACAGGAGTAAAAAATACTTTAGACATCATGGATGATGAAAACATACCTTATAAACCTGGAATCAATGATTTAGTTTGAGGTAAGCCGATAACACTCGCTTATGAACGTTTTTAGTGTTTAAAACTTTAACGCGTTTTTCCCAAAAGTCACATTTTCAAAGTCGGTGTCCCTCGTAACTCCAAAGCTACTCAACCGATCCTTTTGAAATTTGGAACACTATTTCTGTATAAAATTTACGAGGTAGTGACGAAGCCCTTTTTTTAATTTTTTTTCTTTTTTTTTACAATAAAAAATAAGCAGATTTTTTGGGTAAAAATCACGTTTTTCACTTCAAAGTGTTCCCAAAAATCGAAAAATTCAAATTTCGAAAATCCCTCTTAACATTACCTGGGGAAATCGATCTTCTAACAAAAAATCTTTGGTTTTTTCATTTCAGATGATTTTGCACCTAGCTATGAGGGGCATCGCAATTCATCTTTTTTCTGAGGCGCCTCACAATAATTGCTGCCATTGCCCTATTTTTAGATATTTTTCAGTAAAAATTTGACACAACATTCTTCAAATGTTGTACATTAATGTCCAATAAGTTTTAATGAACTGATTTTAACTATGTCATCAGAAAAATTCACAAAAAAGGCCTTTTTTGCACGAATTAACCCTACCCCCCCCCCCCCCTTAAATCACGACGCTACTGGTGTGCACTTATATAACACTAAAATGATTGCATTTTTAAAAAAGCAATTTGGTTTAGAAAAAATAAAAAAATTATTCTACTTTTCCGACGGAGCTGGTTTACAGTATAAACAGTATAAGAATAAATTTAATTTTTTGAATTTATTGTATCATCAAAAAGATTTTGATGTACCAGCAAAGTGGAATTTCTTTGCGACTGCACACGGAAAGGGGGCTTGCGATGGTGTTGGTGGTTGCATAAAAAGAAATGCCTATCGTACAAACCTACAAAAAAAAGTGCTACACAAATTACAACAACAACAAAACTTTTTGAAAAGGCACAACATTTTTTCAAAAAAATTACTTTCTCTTTGTGTTTTATCAAAAATTATGAGGATCAAAGAGATTTTTTAAAATTACATTTTTTAGCAGCTAAAACAGTTAAGAATACCCGTCAATTCCACTATTACAGACCCGTTGATGACAACCAATTAGAATGTAAAGTTTTTTCAGATGCTCCTAATTCTGTTATTTACAAAATAATTTGATTAAAAATTCTACTTTTAAAAGAATTCTCACAAATCAATTACATTCAAAACTATGATGTACTCTATACAAAATAAATAATAAAAACTGTTATGGAAAATACCGAATGAATTATTCGTTAATATAGCGATCAAGTCTAGACGCGTGGTAGCACGCCGCACAGTGGTTTGAAATCAGAAATTGATGTTCAAATCAACTTTTAAAGAGAACAGCTGCATGGATTTTTAATTTACATTTTTTTAAAATTCATAAATAAATTCTTAAGAGATCTGTGAGAGTAGATTTTTGTTTTTTGTTTTATTTGTTTTTTAATGTTAATGCAAACAGCTCAAAAAATGTCAACTTTTTCGTTTTCTTTTTTTATTTTCTACAAAAATTTTTTTTAATGCCTGCCAATACCTTGATTTTATAGAAGTAACGAAATAGAATAAACAAAAATTTTGAAAGCGCTAATTTAATTTTTATTTACCTCCTATTACTCCTATTCTCCCATCTTTCACAACCTATTACCCCCTGGGAGGGGGTTGAAATTTCGAATTTCATAATAAAATAGACACCGTACTCTACTTTTGTAAAATTAAAAATTGAATTTACTGCCAGGGTGTAAAACATGGTAAAGAAAAGAGGAATCTTTTTTTTGTTGTTTTTTCGGTTTAAGTGCCCCAAAAAACATAGAGATAAACACCCCGTCCCAGGGGTAATAGGGGGTGAAGGGGGAAGAAATTTGTTTTTGGTGGTCTTTTTCGGTTGCAGAGGCCCATAAAGAATAGGAATAGACACAAAATTCAACTTGTCTTGAAATTCGCAATTCCAACTCCTCTTAGGGGTAATAGGGGGTGAAGGGTCGATTTGTTTTTGGTGGACTTTCTCGGTTTTATCTCCCAAAAAACCTTAATAATTGACACACTATTAGATTTTTTTTCTCGAAATTTTAAATATCAACCTCCTGTTAAAGGGTAATAGGTTTCGGTTTCAGCGCCCCAAAAAATATAGGAATAGACACCGAACTCGACTTTTGGTGTAATTCGAAATTCCAACCCCCTCCCAGGGGGTAATAGGGGGTGAAGGAGGGGGGAATTTGTTTTTGGTGGTCTTTCTCGTTTTTAACGCCCCAAAAACCTTAGGAAAAAACACCCTATTCGATTTTTTTTCTAAATTGGAAATATCGACCCCCTATCAGTGGGTAATAGGGGGTGAAGTAGGGGAGAAATTTATTTTTGGGGGCTTTTTCGGTTTCAGCGCTCCAAAAAACATAGGAACAGACACCGAACTCGACTTTTCGTAAAATTTGAAATTCCTACCCCCTCTTAGGGGGTAATAGGAGGTGAAGGAGGGGGGAATTTGTTTTTGGTGGTCTTTCTCGGGTTTAGCACCCTAAAAACCTTAAGAAAAAACACCCTATTAGATTTTTTTTCGAAATTTGAAATATAAACCCCCTGTTAGTGGGTAATAGGGGGTGAAATTTGTTTTTAAGGGTCTTTTTCGGTTTCAGCGGCCCAAAAATATAGGAATAGACACCGAACTCAACTTTTCCTAAAATTTGAAATTCCTACCCCCTCTTAGGGGGTAATAGGGGGTAAATAACATTTACATTAGCGCTTTCAAAATTTTTGTTTATTCTATTTTGTTACTTCTATGAAATCAAGGTATTGGCAGGCATTAAAAAAATTTTTTGTAGAAAATAAAAAAAGAAAAAGAAAAAGTTGACATTTTTTCAGCTGTTTGCATTAACATTAAAAAACAAATAAAACAAAAAACAAAAATCTACTCCCACAGATCTCTTAAGAATTTATTTATGAGTTTTTCAAAAAAAAAAAATTAAAAATCCATGCAGCCGTTCTCTTTAAAAGTTGATTTGAACATCAATTTTTGATTTCAAACCACTGAGCGCCGTCTCGTGACGTCAATTCCAGCACTTGAACGCCGTTCTTCAAATGCGCGTAACTCACTCATTTTTCAAAGGTACTAAAATTTTTTTTTTTAAATTAAAGGGGAGAAATTCTAGTTTTTTGTCGTTTTTGAATTTTTTTTCCTATGCATATGAGAAGTTACTTAAATTTTCATTTGTTTATTAAGTAAACAATTAATGTTGCATAAACAATAACGGTTAATAACATTTTCTATAAGAATCTAAATTAACATTATTTTTCTATATACTTACCAAATATTATTAAATGTTATCCAGTAGAAACAGAGTAATTGCGATTTTAGTAAAAGAGTGATAAAAAATTCAATTGTTTATAATTAATTGAAAAATTAATTTTTTTAAAATCGCGTTCCAGGAATTTTTTTATTTTCCCTTCCCAGGTAGAAAAAATATCGGTAGTCACTACCGATAAACTATCGGTAGTGACTACTGAAAAATTATCGATAATCTACAGAAAAATTACCGACAATTCACTCAAACAGAATCCAAAGACTATGGACAACAAATTATCGACTGAAATTACAAAATAAGCCAAGGACTCAAACACAGACGCAATCATACGAAAAGGGGGGAGGGGGTTTGTTGAGGGGGTAAGGGGGAAGGAACTGCACCAGTACACGAAAACGAAAAAATTTACAGATAGAGAAGCACATTTGACGTACAATTTATAAAACATTTAAAATCTGACTAACTGTCAAATACAAAATCGGTATCTAGGTTTACATGTCCAACTTTTTTTGTAAAAGTTAACCTCAAATCGAAAAAATTGACATCTGAATATTTGTCAATTACAAAATTAGTGTCTATGTGAATTAGGCAAAATTTTTCATTGATTTTAATTGAGGTTATTGAGGTTAATTTGTCAATCTTTTTTGTGAAAGTTAACCTCAAAATAGAAAAATAAGACATCTGACTATCTGTCAGTTACAAAATCGGTGTTTAGGTAAATGCGGCGTACTTCTTCGAGGATTTTACCCTCAAATGTAAAAAGTTGACATCTGAGTATCAAACAATTACAAAATCTGTATCAAGATTAATTTTTCAAACTTTTTTGTAAAAGTTAACCTCAAATAGAAAAATTTCACATCTGACTATCCCACAATTTCAAAATCGGTATCGAGGTTAATTTGTCAATCTGTTTTGTAAAAGTTAACCTTAAAATAAAGAAAAAGACATCTGACTATCTGTCAATTAAAAAATCGGTATCTAGGTTATTATTTGCAAAATTTTTTTGTAAAAGTTAACCTCAAATAGAAAAATCTGACATCTAACTATCTGTTAATTACAAAATCAGTGTCAAGGTGAATTCGGCAAACTTCTTCCGGGACTTGAACCTCGAATAAAAAAAGTTCACATCTGAGGATCAAGCAATTACAAAATATGTATATAGGTTAATTTTTCAAACTTTTTATGCAAGTTAACATAAAACAGCAAAATGTGACATCTGACTATCCGTCAATTACAAAATCAGTATTGAGGTTAATTTGTCAATCTTTTTTGTGAAAGTTAACCTCAAAATAGAAAAATAAGAAATCTGACTATCTGTCAATTATTAAATCGGTGTTTAGGTAAATTCGGCGTACTGCTTCGAGGATTTTAACCTCAAATGTAAAAAGTTGACATCTGAGTATCAAACAATTACAAAATCTGTATCAAGGTTAATTTTTCAAACTTTTTTGTAAAAGTTAACCTCAAATAGAAAAATCTGAAATCTAACTATCCGTCAATTACAAAATCAGTATTGAGGTTAATTTGTCAATCTTTTTTGTGAAAGTTAACCTCAAAATAGAAAAATAAGACATCTGACTATCTGTCAATTACAAAATCGGTGTTTAGGTAAATTCGGCGTACTTCTTCGAGGTTTTTAACCTCAAATGTAAAAAGTTGACATCTGAGTATCAAACCATTACAAAATCTGTATCAAGGTTAATTTTTCAAACTTTTTTGTAAAAATTAACCTCAACTAGAAAAATTTCACATCTGACTATCCCACAATTTCAAAATCGGTATCGAGGTTAATTTGTCAATCTGTTTTGTGAAGGTTAACCTTAAAATAAAAAAAAAAGACATCTGACTATCTGTCAATTAAAAAATCGGTATTTAGGTTATTATTTGCAAACATTTTTTTAAAAGTTAACCTCAAATAGAAAAATCTGACATCTAACTATCTGTTAATTACAAAATCAGTGTCAAGGTGAATTCGGCAAACTTCTTCCGGGACTTGAACCTCAAATAAAAAAAGTTCACATCTGAGTATCAAACAATTACAAAATATGTATCTAGGTTAATTTTCAATGCTTTTGTGAAAGGTAACCTAAAATTGCAAAATGTGACATCTGACTATCCGTCAATTACAAAATCAGTATTAAGGTTAATTTGTCAATCTTTTTTTTGAAAGTTAACCTCAAAATAGAAAAATAAGACATCTGACTATCTGTCAATTACAAAATCGGTGTTTAGGTAAATTCGGCGTACTTCTTCGGGGATTTTAACCTTAAATGTAAAAAGTTGACATCTGAGGATCAAACAATTACAAAATATGTATCTAGGTTAATTTTTCAAACTTTTTTGTAAAAGTTAACCTCAAATAGAAAAATTTCACATCTGACTATCTGTCAATTACAAAATCGGTATCTAGGTTATTTTTTATAGAAGTTGACTTGAAAGGGAAAAATTTGACATCTGACTATTTGCACTGAGAAAAAAGATTTAGTTTTACCAACAATATTTTTCAGTTGATTATTGTTGGTTGTTACAACAATATTTTGATTGGTATAAGAAAACGATTCGGTTGGCGTAACACATCAAGTTGTTTGGGACAACCATATTATTTTGTTGCTTTTATATGGTTGAACCAAACATAATTTAGTTGTGAGAACCAAACAGAAATTGGTTGTGGCATCCAAACATAATTTGGTTGTGACAACCAAACAATCATTAAAAAGAATTGGTGATTAGTTTGCAAGTAAGCTGCCGATAATATTATAAATAAAATCTACATAAAAACCAATACCAGACGGTCGGCCGAACCTGGGTCTGATAGTTGAGCCAACGGTGTCTGTTACTGAATTGTCCAACTATAAGGTTTATTCCATATTGGTCATTCATATCTCTGATGGGCTGGTGGTTAGCCTACTGGACTGTCAGCTGGAAAACCCGGGTTCGAATCTTCATGACTAATGAAATTGTTCTGTTTCAGGTTTTCATTAATATTAAATTTCTACATTCTCATCTGATTATATTTGTGTAATTAAATTTATAACATGTGAATTATGTAATTATATGTGTTGGCCGACCGAAAATTCGCACCTGGGTTAGTTAGCTCCCAAATAAAAATTTTTTTTATGACAACCAAAATTTTTGTTATCCCGAATAAAAAAATATAGTTGTGACAACCAAAAGTTTTTGTTATGCCAGCAAACAACACTGAAACAAATAATTTAGTTGTCTCAACCAAACAGTTTGGTTGATTAAATAACAACCAAATAATTTCCAAAAACCAAATTTTGGTTGCTCTGACTAAACATTTTTCTCAGTGTGTCAATTACAAAAACGGTATCTAGGTTAATTTGTCAAACATTTTTACGAAAGTTAACCTGAAATAGAAAAATTTGACATCTGACTATCTGTCACTTACAAATTCGGTATCTAGGTTACTTTTTAAAACTTTTCTATAGAAGTTAACTTGAAATTATTATTTGTATTGAATGTGAATTATATATTGTTCTTATGCTGTTACTATTATTTGGAATATTTTCTGTAAACATGTAAAATTAGTTAAATTAAATCTATTTTTATGTAAATTTTTATGGGATAGAAGCTGTATTTCCTTGAAACTTCCTTTGGCCTAATTCTATGTTTGCACAAATTGATATTTGAAATTTTTTTTATAACACCGAACTTTTAATTGAGTAAATGTGCAATTAGGTTATTTAAGTTTGGAGCGGAATATTCATGATGGATGCTGGCTGGTGCACCTAAAATGCATGATAGGCAATAGGACGAAATCTGTTTTTTTTTAAATTACTGTTTCGTAATAAAATTTTAAACCCATGCAGGCCCGTAGCCAGAACTTTTTTTCTAGAAGGGGGGGGGGGGCAAATATCCTATGCTTGTAGCGCCCGTAAAAAGAAAAATTTCGCAGAAAAAGGGGCAACTTTTTAACGTTTAAGAAAAATTTCGGGGGTGGCTCGGGCTCCCTGACTCGGGCTCCCTGGCTCGGGCTCCCTGGCAACGGGCCTGAACCCATGTTTATTAACAAATTATTTTTCATTTAACAAAAGATATTTTTTAAAAAAATAAAACTCAATAAAATTGTTATGGCAGTTTTTATTGTTTTAAAAAATAGCTTTTGATAAATAAAAAATAATTTGTTAATAAACATGGGTTCAAAAATTTATTTAAAAAAAACTGATTTCGCCCCATTAGCTACCATGCACTGTGTTTGCACCAGGAAGTATCCATCTTGAATTTTCAAGTTTGAATTTGAATAACTTAATTGGTTAAGTAAAAATCTAACAACATAAGATTTGGCGGGAATTTTGAAATTCACATATTTGAAATTATGAAGAAAGTTATGATTGTCCATTAGAAAAATTTCATTTGTATTTAAATATATATTTTATATTTTAATTATCTTTAAAATAACGATAGAAGTTAGACGCTCGTTTGCTTGGTTTTTTAAGCTATTATAAAAATACAATTGTTGTAGCATTTATTAAGTCACTATGTCAGTAGTACAACAATGATATGAAATTAGTTACGCTTTATAATATTCAATTTTTATTTTTTTTTCGATACCTGGAACTAATTTCACATCTTAGTGATGCTATTCTGGCAGAATTTGACATTCTGTTTTCATGGTTACTGTGGTAACTTAAGCACAATTATTTGATAACGAAAATATTTCCCAAAAATGGAAGAGCAATTTCTATTAGAAGGTGGTGGATATTTTATAACTGTCCACAAAAGTTCAATTGTAGTAAACGAGAATGAAGAAATAGATTTAGTGTGTGGTGCAGATATTGAGTATTTGTGGCCTGAACGGGCTCTGCATCGAAAAACTTATCGAGGAAAAATAATAGCAATATCCTGTAAGTATTTTGATTTAAAAATTACAATTAACATTTATGTCAATGGTTTTCACATGGTTTTCACATTACTATGAAATTATTTTTACATTCCCATATGTTATTTAAGCAAAAAATATTCTCTTATTTTTTTTTTTATTTTCTAACTTTTAATTATATATTTTAACGAAATTGAAAACAGAAGCAAATTTTCTAAACTTTTTCCATCTTAACAAAAATAATGAATCAAACAAAAGTAAAAAATTAAATAAATAAAAAAAAAAAAATAATAAAATTATTTAGTAAAAGTGTTTAAATCTTGTCTTTCAATATTCCCACTTCCTAGGAATAAGTTTTACTTAAATATTTAATAGAAAAGAATAAAAATTTTTTTTTTTTTTTTTGACACGGAAAAAAATTAGTTCTCTAAGATTAGTTTCTTTAGATAATGAAGCTGAATTGGAAGAGATCGTTGCCCAGAAAACGGGAGAAAGAGGAAAGAGAAACCAATCAAAAAAGAGAAAATCCGGACATTGTAAGACAAAACAATAGTCAGAAGACAATAGTGTTGCAAAGGTATTTAATTTTTTAAATTAAATTTTGAAAATTACAAAAATCAAAATAAAAATAATAATTTAAAAAATGAATTGATAAATAACAAATAAAAAATACGAATGAAATAATTAATGATTTTTAAAAAAATGAAAAATCGATGAATTTGCTTTAAAAAATTTTGTATAAAAATTAAAAGAGTAGAAAACAGATTTATATGGCAAACTTTATTTCTTATAATTGCAATCTTAAAAATTGTAGTATTTATCTACAACCAATGTTTTATTAAAATCTTTCAAACTTTAAGTATTTTTGGAGAATGTCGAGTTTCAAAATAAATTTGAAATTAATTAGTTGTTAAAAATGTTTTCAGCTGTAATTTAATAATATTGTTATTTTAATATAAGAAAAAAGTCCATATAAAGTAATTCAATTGCTTTCATCTAAGAAATGTTGCTGGCATATCTTAAAAATAAATTTATTTTATTTAGAAGTTGTTATTACTTATTACACTCCGTAGAATTCATTTTTAATAAACATATTGAGAAATATTTTCTAGGTTAAAATAGCGTTTTCAGCCCATATTTCTATTTTTTTAAATTTACAAATATAATTAAAATATCTTTAATTAAACTTCCTTTAAAAAGATGTCAACATAATAAAATAGAGGCGCATGAATATTCCCTAAAACCCATTTAGCCTAAATCCCATTAGGCCTAAAACCAATTAACCTAAATTGCATTCAGCATAAAACCCATTTAACCTAAATTCCATTTAACCTAAATCCCAATTCAACTAAAATGTATTGAGCATAAATCCCATTTTAACTAAAATGCATTTAGCCTAAATGCCATTTAACCTAAAAAGCACTCAGCCTAAATATCATGTAACCTAAATTCCATCTAAATCCCATTTCACCTAAATTCCATTCAACCTTAATTCTATTTAACCTAAAATGCATTCAGCTTAAAACCCATTTAACCTAAAATTCATTCAGTCAAAATCTCATTTAACCTAAATCCTGTTTAACCTAAATTCCATTTATCCTAAATCTCATTTAACCTAAATCCCATTTATCCAAAAATGCATTTAGCCTAAAGCCCATTTAACCTAAAGTGCATTCAGCCTAAAATTAATTTAATCTAAATCTCATGTAACCTAAATCCCATATAAGCTAAAATGAATTTATTCTAAAATTCATCCAGCCTAAATCCCATTTAACCTAAATCCCATTTTACCTAAATTTCATTTAACCTGAATTCCATTTATCCTAAAATGCTTTTAACCTAAAACCCATTTAAACTAAAATGCATTTAACCTAAGTCTCACTTAACCTAAAATGCACTCAGCCTAAATCTCATTTAAACTAAATTCCATTTAGCCTAAATCCCATTTAACCTAAATTCCATTTTACCTAAACTCCATTTAACCTAAAACGCATTTAGCCTAAATTCCATTTGACCTAAAATGCATTCAGCCTAAATCTCATTTAACCGAAATCCCATTTTACCTAAAATGCATTCAGCCTAAATCGCACTTAACCTAAATGACATTTAACCTAAATCTCATTTAACCTAAATTCCATTTAACCTAAAATATTTTTTATGTACTTTTGACCTGAGTTTCCCAACCCTGTATTAATAGAGAGTAGTTCTTAACTATCGATAATGCAGATAAGATGGCATTTCAGACATCTTTGCGTTTGCGGGAATTTTCAAATTCTTTCTTTTATTTTTGTTTTGAATTATTCGTTTTCTTTAGTAGATCACCTTAAGAAGATATATATTGAAGTTGTAAATTAATAATAGTTGTTTGTTTTTTTATCTTAGGTAAGCTTTGTAATTTTATTTGTAGGAATAAAGGATACCCGGGAAAAAAGGTTTAGATATAATCAGATATAATTGATTATATATAATCATATCTCGATTTTGTCTCTATCTGACCAGATATAATTAGATCTAACCAGATTAAAAAATTTTAAATAAATAAATAAATTTATTGAAAATTACAAATATTATTAAAAAATATGAAGTTGGGTGATATAATTAATAAACATTTGTAATAAACAATAAAAAAAAAAATCGACTGACCCGAGTCTCGATCCCGCACTCCCACGAATTCTAGTCAAGAGCTCTAACCACTGCTCCACACTAGTACTTAGAAATAGTTCTTGTTAGAATGTATATGGATCAGTATGAGCGAGATTAAATATAAATAAAACTACATCTAATCATATCTAAACTTTCTTCTGTGCTTTAAAATTATTAGATTTCAACACATATTTTACTTTATATACACATCTTATATATATATCTATATGTACATTTTAGGTATATTATTGTTCAATTTTAAATTATAAATTAATTTGATAATTTATTTATAAAATGAAATTATGTAAGCGGCAATGTCAATTTAATGCAAATTTGAAAAAGTCCAAACTATATTATTTATATATATTATAAATAAAATATTTTTTTATTCGATATAGTTTGATCTGATATTATGTATGATTAAATCTGTTAACAAAATGATTATATCTGACTTCATATCTGACAATATCTAATTAGATATAGAAAGGTATAATATCAGATTTGACTATGTTAAAATATATCTAGTTAGATATGACCTCACATCAGGCGATATCTATCTAGATATAAACAGATATAATATCAGATCTGATTATATCTAAATATATATAAGCAGATATATGTTTAAATAACTGATTATATCTGATTATATCTGAATAGATCAAATCATATATCATTAGATCTGAAATATATCTGATTATATCTACAATATATCTGATGATATCTGAAATATATCTGATTATATCTAAACCCTTTTTCCCGGGTACGTATTTTGAATAACATTCGAAATATAAAAGTAAAGTTTTTTTAAACAGTGAATTTAATTTGGTTTTCAGTAAAAATGGTTTAACCAAACATGCTATTTTGTGTCATATAGTTTTTATTTCTCTATTATTTAAGTTTTTAGAAATATAATCTACAGAAATTGTCTTTTTTTCAATGTCAAAGTTTTTATATAAACAATGGAATCTGTTGATGGATTAGACTATAAGACATTTTAATTAAGTATTCAATAATTTTAAATACTGTGGTTTAATAATAATTTTCTAATTAAATTTTTCTAGATCAACATGACGAAAGGTAAGATTGTATTATTATATAAAATTACTAGCAAAATAAAACGCGCGCATCGCGCTCTTAGTTTTTCATGCATTTTAGAAATTATAAAATACAATAATTAATATAAAAATCGGTAAATAATATTTATCTAATAAGAAGAAATAAATATTTTAAATATAATATTTAAAAATCAATTAATATAAATAAAATAAGTATTTATTTAGGACAAAATTTATAATATTTTAGAATTAAAAAGAATTGCGAAAAATAATTTATTTTTTTATTTATTTAGTACATAATTCCCCGCAGTCCATAAAGAACCATAAAAGGGTAACGAAATATACATGGATATAAACTATATTTAGTTCATTTATAAACTCTAATTAAAGTTAAACAAAATAAATGCAAATTTTGCAATTTAATTGAAAAAAAATAATGAAATCAATTAAAAATTGCGGAAAGTAATTTAAACAATCATACACGGAAAGACTTTCGATTTTAATACTTAATATTATAGTATTTATTTTTACAAAATTTCGATAGGAAAACAGGATATATCGTTATATTTTCAGAATTTACTATTTCTATTTAATATTTACTATTTTCGATAGGAAATGTTAAAAGAAACTTGAATCGACATTTTGTTGGGAAAATTACTATTGAGTTTTGGAATTAGTAAAATCGAGATTAATAAGTAATTCCTATAAAAAGGCAAATAAACCGATCTTCATGATTATTATATTATTATAGGTTATATATTTTTAACACTTTTATATACATATAAACACAATCACCGTCACAAACGAAATCCTAACATAACCTAAATACTAACGATAATACGCACGCACATATATATGCTTAACGAATCGCACAATACATATAATGTTTGAAGGGAAAAGTTTTCTTATATACTAATCGACATAATACATTACCACTTTTGAGAAAAATCCACAAAAATCACAAGTTTCCATCTGTGAACAATAGTTGAAGTTTGACATCCGCCAAATTCAAACTTCACTAAAAAGTTTTACATGATATAACCGGTTTATATTGAATAAAACTATCACGTAGAAAGTATTTATTGTGTTATTTTTCACCCACTTTACGATAACGTTAATGATTTAATCGTTTCTTTTAAGAGAGAAATTATATAATCCGAATAAGCAAATCAACAGTGACAAGACGCGCACAACGGTTAAACTGTCATGGCCGCCAATTTTTCAATAGTTAATGGAATTTCAACAAAGCATTATTTTGAAATATAATCTTTTTAATAGTAAGATGTTCAAGATGAACTTATTTTATTGTTGCTTCCTATTGAATATAGTAATATTTTTAACCTATTTTTGTAAATATTTTTTTAAAAATTATTATTTAATAAAAATTAAATAAGTTTAATAATTTTTTTTAGATTATACTTTTTCCTAGTTTCATTTTACTTTTAAAAAAAAGCAATCTTTCCAGTTTTAAATAGTAAATTTTAATTTCAAAATATATAAATATTAACTGTTAAAAAAGTATATTCTTCTAGTCCTGTAGTATAAAATACCATTTTACAGTTATATCCTGATTTACAATCGAAATATTGTAAAAATACATTTTATAATATTAACTATTAAAACCAAAAGTTCTTCCGTGTATAAATGTTTTAAACATAAAGAAAATAATTTAAATTTAAGAAAAAAACTTGAGAATCTTAAAAGTAAATTAAAACCAAATTGAATAATGAAAAATTAGATAAATTAACATTTAAAAAAATTAAAATTAAAAAAAATAATTAAAATTTGAGAAAATACTTAAACAAATTACGTAAAATATTTTAAATAAAGGAATGTTAAACAATATTTGAGAAAAAAATATTAAAAAAAATTAAAATAAAAAAAAATTAAAATTAAAAAAAAATTAAAATTTGAGAAAGTAATTAAACAAATTACATAAAATATTTTAAATAAAGGAAAGTTAAACAATATTTGAGAAAAATACTTAAAACTTTCAGAAGTTCATTGAAATAAAAGAAAATAATTAGAAATTAGAGAAAATAAATGAAAAAAGATAAACATAATTTAAAATTGAACAGAACAAGTTTTAGAGACATAAAGAGAAAGTAAAAACTTTTTGGCAATTATGAAAAAAAAGGCAAAAAGAACGAAAGTAATTGAAAATTGAAGAAAATAATATAAAAAATAATGAAATAATTGAAAAGTCAGATAAATAGTTAAAATTTTTGAAATTATGAAACAAATGTAAAGAATTGAAAACTGAAGGAAATAAAGTTTGGAAAATAATTGAAAAATGTTTTTAATTTTTAAAACTTGAATAAAATAATTAAAATATGATACAAACAATGATAAGTTGTAAAAAATAAATGACTTTTATGTTGATAATTGAAAAAACTACAGAATTTTTTTTAAATAAAGAAAAAATAATTGAAATTTACGATAATTAATAAAAAAAATTTGAAATTCTGATAACAAATGAAAATAGTTAGAAATTAAAGAAAATATTTGAATTTTCTGAAAAATACTTAAAAATCTTAGAAAATAATTTTAGAAAATGAGAATAATAACACAGCCCCACAAAAAAAAAAAAGTTTAATGTACTTTTGACCGGAATACCCTAGCCCTATGTATTTTGACGCGCTGAACACGAATCCGAAGTCCATTTTGCTCCATCACGTCAGGATTTTTTTCTAACCTCAAAAAACATGTCGAATTTTGAGAGGTAGGCGATTTTTTAAAAAAATTTATGGATTTACTTCAAACTTCGTATCTGGGGGTTTTTTGGGTCGCTGATTACGAATCTGAAGTTAGATATTCAAAATTCAAAATGGCGGATCCAATAGGGCGGACGAATTTTGAAAAAATTTGAAGATTTACTTCAAACTTGGTATCTGGGGGTTTTTTGGGTCGCTGATTGCGAATCTGACGTCATATTTTCGAAATTTTTATGAAATTTGGTATCTTCAGGTTTTTAAGTTGCTGAGTGTGATTTCGAAGCGAGTTTCTCACATTTTCAAATATGACTTCTATTACAATTTTATCATAAAATATTCCTTGGTAACAGATTGGATATGTTTGGTGCAGAAGCCAAATAAGAAAGTACATTGTTCCATTCTGCATCTTATTCCTGATGGACATATCATTGTCATTCTATGTCTAACGTTCTTATTGAGCTTTGGCACAATTTAAATCCTGCTGCTTCGATAAATGTAGTAGGCGATGACAACTGCCCCGAAAGGGGATGTGTAGAATGATTCGCTTCCTGTTTATCGAAGTAACGAAGCCAGCGTAGGCGCGCTGCCTTGCAGGTGGGCGTTAGGGTGTGAGGATGATACCGTAGTGTGTCCGACGACGAGTTGACATTGTCCTCGTCAAAGTCGGAAAGCTCTCATACTTAGGCCTGGGGAGGTATGAGAGTTATCACCCCTAGGACGGTGGACTCGCCTGCGATCGGACCAGGATCCCTAACGTGCGGGTTATTCAATAAATCATGGCTTTTCAAAATCAAAACAACACAAAAACTTCAAATGCTTCAAAAATTAATTTTAAAGCATTAAGATCAAAACACATATGCAATAGCAATGCAGATGCATTTTGTTATATATGTGGACAGTTCGATGTTCCAAAGAATTGTAAACCAATCAATGACAATATTAGACAAATTTACAAAGATTGCTTTGATTTAGAGATAGCCGATCAAAATGAAAATTGGGTTCCACACAAAACTTGCTTATCCTGTCACATAATGTTAACTCGTTGGAATAATACTAAGGAGGATAAGTACTTTAAATTTAAAAAACCAATGCTGTGGAAAAAACCATTGAAACAAGAAGATTATTACTTTTGCATGACCAATGTAGAAGGTTATAATAACAAGAATAAAGGAAAAATATTGTACGCTGATGTGACAACTGTAACAAAACCAGAAATTTTTTGTGATACACCTTCTTCTTCAAAAAATTTTGAAATCGACTGTTCAAAAGTAGAAGATGTATTTAGTGATATAGATGACGACATGAGTATTGATGACAAAGATGACTATTACATTCCAACTGGTAAACAGGAAGAAGAAATACCTAAAAAGTTCACACAAGAAGAACTCAGCAATCTCATCAGAGATTTAAAACTACCAAAAGATGTTGCAGAATATCTTGCATCAGTTCTTAAGAAGAAAAAAATGCTATCGAAAGGAACTACATCTTCCTTTTATCGCGATAGGGAAAAAGAATTCAGAAAATATTTTACAGAAGACAAAAAGCAGTCATTGGTATATTGTTCTGACATTAATGGGTTAATGGATCAATTAAAACCTGGCGTATACAAAGATAAAGATTGGAGGTTATTCATAGACTCTTCTAAAAGAAGTTTAAAAGCAGTATTACTTCATAATACTAATATTTATGGTTCGATTCCTATGGCTCATTCTACAGAACTTAAAGAAAGCTATGAATCTGTAAAACTAGTTTTAGATAAAATAAAATATCAAGAACATAACTGTCAAATTTGTGGGGATTTTAAGATCTTAAGTATTATGCTTGGACAACAAGCAGGTTTCACAAAAACGCCCTGTTTTTTGTGTCTGTGGGATAGTAGAGATAGAAAGAATCATTACAAAAAAAAGGAATGGCCAAAAAGAAAATCTTTTAAACCAGGATCGAAAAATATCATTAAGAAGCCATTGATTCATCCCTCAAAGGTATATTGCTTCCACCATTGCACATTAAACTAGGAGCAGCAAAACAGTTTGTTAAGAGTTTAGATAAAAATGGAAAATGTTTTAAATACCTAGAACAAAAATTCCCTGAGGTCTCTGATGCCAAACTAAATGAGGGAGTTTTTGATGGCCCACAAATTCGAAAATTATTAAAAGATGAGAAATTTGTCAGAAACATGAGTAAAACTGAGAAAAATGCATGGATTAGTTTTAAACTAATTGTTGAAAATTTTCTGGGGAATAACAAAAGCGAGAATTGGAAAGAAATGGCAAATAATATGATAACAAACTTCGGAAAGCAAGGATGCTTGATGAGCTTAAAGCTACATTTCTTAGAATCACATCTAAAGTACTTCCCCGAAAATTTAGGAGACTACAGTGAGGAACAGGGAGAGCGATTTCATCAAGACCTTAAAGAAATGGAACGTCGTTATCAAGGAAGGTGGGGCGTAAATATGATGGCCGACTTTTGCTGGATGCTGAAAAGGGATGTTGTACCAGGTAGTGTGAACTTAAAGAGAAAACCGCTACACAGATCTTTCGAAAACAAAAGAGTGCGCTACCATAAAAAGGAATAAAGGAAAATTATATACTTCAGAACTGACATATTGAATTTTGACAATCTGTTTTCAGATTTGCAATCAGTCACCCCACAAACCACTAGATACCAAATTTTATGTAAATTTTAATATTTTAAAAAAATTCATCAGCCATATTCTTGCCGCCAAGTAAATCTTAATATGTTTTTTAATTCGGCCGCCATATTGGATCCGCCATTTTAAATTTAGAAAATTTAACTTCGGATTCGTAATCAGCGACCCAAAAAACCCCCAGATACCAAGTTTGAAGTAAATCTTCGATTTTTTTCAAAATTCGTCCGCCATATTGGATCCGCTATTTTGAATTTTGAAAATCTAACTTCAGATTCGTAATCAGCGACCCAAAAAACCCCCAGATACCAAGTTTGAAGTTAATCTTTAAATTTTTTAAAAATTCGTCCGCCATATTGGATCCGCCATTTTGAATTTTGAAAATCTAACTTCAGATTCGTAATCAGCGACCCAAAAAACCCCCAGATACCAAGTTTGAAGTAAATCTTCAAATTTTTTCAAAATTCGTCCGCCATATTGGATCCGCCATTTTGAATTTTGAAAATCTAACTTCAGATTCATAATCAGCGACCCAAAAAACCCCCAGATACCAAGTTTGAAGTAAATCCATAAATTTTTTTAAAAAATCGCCTACCTCTCAAAATCCGACATGTTTTTTGAGGTTAGAAAAAAATCCTGACGTGATGGAGCAAAATGGACTTCGGATTCGTGTTCAGCGCGTCAAAATACATAGGGCTAAGGTATTCCGGTCAAAAGTACATGACATTTTTTTTTTTGTGGGGCTGTGTAATTAACAATCCAGGAAAATAATTAAAAAATGATAAAATTCAAAATTGAAAAAAAAATTGACATATAATTGAAGATTGGGAAAGAAAATTGAATTGTGATGAAAATAATTTAAATGTGAAAAATTGAAAACATTCAATAAAATTTTGAGAGACATAACTGAAAAAATCATAGAATATATGTGTAAAAAAAATAATATAATTACGAAATCACTTAAAAAATGTAATTAAAGAGAATAATTAAAAAATCTCCGAAATAACGAAAATTGATGAAAATAATTGCAGGAATCACAGTTTCTCCCCTGTTTAACCTAATCCACTTTATTCTCCATTTTCCCCTTATTTTTCCCTTTTTTTATAAAAATCACCTAAAACACCTAAAATCAAGATTTTATCACCTAAAACATCTAAAATCAACATTTTATCACCTAAAACACCTAAAATCAAAATTTTTCTCTTCTTTGACCTTCTTTTTTCATCAAGTTTCTATTTTCCACTTTCAGAAATGCAAAAATTTATCCTTTTTTAGGGTGTCTGTACAATGATGAAAAATAAGTTATTGAATTTAAATGTTTAGAAATAATTTTTAACTTAAAATGGTTTTTTATTATTATTTAATGAATTTATTTAGATTTTAAACAGGAAACATGAAAAAAACATAATTAAAATAAAATTATTTTAAAAAGTTATATAATTTTTTTATTACCATGTATTCTTAATTAACTGAATCAAATTAATTTATTGGATAAAAAAATTTTTTGTTAAATATTTTTTACTTGTTTTAAACAAATATTACTACTTTTGCATCATAAAATAAAACCATGTATTCTTGCTGAAATACATCAAATTTATTTTATTAGATGAAAAAAAATTGTTTATGAAATATATTTACTTATTTTAAACAAAAATTAATTGTTTTGAATTAGAATATATAAAAACACAATAAAAGAGATTTATAAAAATAATTTAAATTGATTTGGTTATATTTCGCTAAAAGATTTTTAATTTAATTTCTTTAAAATTATATCAGAACATTTTACATCACAGATTTTTATGTTTTCTGTTGAAAATCTAATTATTAAATAGATAATTTAAAAAACCATTTGAAGTTAAAAATTATTTTTAAAAATATTTAATTGCAACAACCATCTTCTCGTCATTGAACAGTCAACTTAGTAAAAGATAAATTTTTGTATTTCCGAAAGTGCTCTTTCTTTTGAAATTTTCATAAACAAATTGAACAAAAAAGATTAAATTAATTAATAAAACTATTTTGAAAAAAAGAAACAATAAAATTTTGTAAAAGAAAACTTGAATTAAAAATACTTGTGTCGTCTAGACAAGTATCAAAACTGATCGACAAGTTACAATATGTAATATTATAGTTTTTTATTTCGGTAAATTTCTTTTAATTATTATATTTTTTTTTTCGTTTGGTTGTTTGTAAATTTTATGTTTGTGACTATTACATTTGTATTTAAATAAATTTTTTAGAACCTGATGATGATGACAAACCAGGTCATCGAAACGTCGTTCGACTTTTAAAAAGAAAAACAAAACATTGTTTTTTATTTGTGTGCCTTCCATGGATCGAATTATCCTTTTTACATTAATATTACAATTCGGAAGGGAAGCTATCTTTTACTTAAAAAATTATTAATATAACCCTTTTTTCTTAATTTTCAAAATCCCCTTTTTATTAAAGAAAATCCCCTTTTTTGAAAATCGAAGTCCCCTTTTTCACCTAAAGTTGAACGAAGTAACCACTGTGATACCTGTAATTTCAACATCGGATAAATAATTAAAATCTTTAAAAGTAATGCCAAAATAATGAATATAACTATAAATTGATGCAAATCAAGAAGAATTGCAGAATTTATTTTCAAGCAAAAGAAAATAATTAAAAAATCGTTATATAATGGAAAATTCATGGCAATAATCTAAATTTGAGATAATAACTGAAAATTTAGGAAATTAATTGGATGTGTATGGGGCAAAATTTCTGTACCGATCCAACTAAAAAAAAAATTTCCTCCGATTGGGCTAAAACTTGCCCTAAGTTTAGATCTATGCATAAGTACATTAGCCACCAAGTATTACTAAATTTCATCATTAACTGTGTAGTGGGGAGGGGGGTCAAGTTTTTGATGAATGGTGGGTGGACTAGTTTTTCATCACTCGTAACTTTTATACGGTCAATCGCACAAATTTTTGACCTATATACTTTTGAAAGGGTTTTTTCTGCTCTTTCAAACGGTAAAAAGAATTTTTTCGAAAATTAAAAATTTGACCCTTTTTTTTTAAAAACAAAAATATTTTTGACTTTTTTTTCAAAATCGACATTTTTTTTTCTTTTTTTATTTTTTGAAAATAAAGTTTAAAATGTGTACTTTGAGAACACCAAGTATGAAAAGGTCCTTTTTTTTTGTTTTCGAGATATTAAATAATGAATTTTTAAAAATTAAATAAAAAAAAGTAATAATTCTTAAAAAAAGTAAATTTAGAATTAATATGAATTTTTTATTCTAAAGACAATAAAAATTTACATCCAACAAAATCCAAATATATAACATTTTGCATAAAAAGTATTAAATAAAAAAAATTTAAATAATTATTAATAAAAAGTTAATTATGACATTCTTAGCGTCCAAATAAAAAAAATCATAAGGTCAATTCTCTTTTTATTGCATGACTTATTTATTTGTTTATTTATTTATGTGGATGTTTTTTTATTTATATGTTTAAGAAAAATATCAAAAAGTACCTACCTATATTTTTACAATCGCTAGTAAAAAGAAATAATGGAAAATAGCTATCTGTGTACTTTAAGTAGGATCACAGTTTATATCCCCTTTGTCCACAAAATTGTTTTCGTTTTTTTTTTGTCTTTAAGAATATAGTAGAATATTGTAGTACTGCTATCTGCATTTTACAGGCGTTTAGACTGTCATCTGAGTTATTTCAATGCCTGCATTACAGCTGTGTAATATGTAAATGTGTTAATATGTTAATTTTAACTTTTGTTAAAAATATGATTCGTATTTTATGTTGTAACTGTGTAATGAGTTGTATGATAATATTTTCCATATGCGTAATTAGATTTAAATGATTGAGCTTGTTTTACTTAGTTTTTTTTATTGGTTTTGTTTGATTTCGTTGTTTTTGAAACCTTTGTATTAGATTTGACTGCTTTTGGATTTTTCCTTCTTGTTCTTGGAGTTTTGTTCAACGTTTTCGGAAAAAAGTCACTTTCCATCGCAGATGAGAATTTTTTTAGTTGAATTCTACCATCTTCTTGTGGTATATAGGAATGGTATTGAGAACTACCAGTTATTGTTACTGCACTATCGAATCTGCATTTCAACATTTGGGTAGTTGAAGCAAGAGTCTCTTTACTTTTAAAAAAAATGTGAGTTTCTTTGCAGTTTTTCTTTGCCTAGTTAAATAGATTTTCTGCATTAAGAATGTGTTCTTTTGAAGAGGCTTGGAGACTTGCACGAGCAGCTCCTCTTTTTATATTAGCTCCTACGCCATCACAAGCACCTTTACCATGGGCAGTGGCATGATAATGCCATTCTGCAGGAACTCCAAAATCTTGTGTATGAGCTAGAAGATTAGCAAAAGAATATTTATTCTTAAAATGCTGCTTTGCTCCGTCTGTAAAGTAAAAAACTTTTTTTACTTCAAAATTTTCTTTCAAATAGTTCATAATGACAGTCTGATATTCATATACACTCGCAGTGTCATGTGACAAATTGTCCGAAATAATAGCCATGCTTTTATGTAACAAATTATCTTCTACTTTATAGTATATGACTACTGTAAAGATGGTAGCTTGATTGTTGTTCCAGTGAAAAGCTTGGGCAGCGTTTTGAACAATAAAGGCATAATTTCCAGCGAAATCACATGAAATGACAAACTCACCTGGCACTAATTTTTCCTTTAGATTTTTATAAAAAGATGCTTGCTCTCTGGCAATAAAATCATGTACTTTCAACTTATTTAAGCGTTCACATAAATCTTCTGTAAATTCATCAACATTTAGTACGAGTGTTTTTAAACTGTATCTGTCGGTCTGCATCCAAATTTCACATTTTACCTCTTCAACACAATCTTTATCAAAAGCTTTAATTGAAATCCCTCTTAAAACATTTGTACCTGGACATAGTCCACAATCTCCTAAGTAACAAGAAGTACTCGGAATAGGACAAATTATAGCTTTTATGCAATCATGATAATCAGCTAATTGTAATTGATGGTCTTTAGTTAAATGTTCAATATCAATTTCATTTAGCATTAATTTCACATTTTCGTGATACGTGCAAACACAAACAGTGTGTGTTCCACTACTTCCAGCCAACACACAATGGGTAGGCCTAAGTTGGGAAAATTTTGATAAACTTATTTGGACGTTCTTATGTTCTGATTTAAATTGCTCATATAGTTCATTTAAATTGCATAATAAAAGCCTTTTTTGTACATGTTGACGAGTTCCATCTGCATTTTTGACAGATATGAAGTCCTTCATGCCAGGCATCATGCGACTGATATCATCACAATTGTAAAAATCTTTAACTAAATTCACTGTTTCAGTCGATATTGGATTTCCTTTTTTTGGTTTTGGAAAAGCCAAAATACCATATTTAGCTACTTCATCTTTTACATTTCTTGCATGTCTATCGGAAACGTTAAATTCTGTCATTATCTTATTACGACTCCAAGATTTTGGTAAAAGTGTAAGAAGCTGAAATTTTTCTGCTGAATTGTCTGAGTTCTCAAATTTTTCCTTAATTTGATCAAAGATTTCTACACACGATTTGTGATGTTCATAATCGTCATCAGAACATTTAGACTTAGTTATTTTATTTGGAGTTAAAACAAAGTCATTATCATTTGTCCGATCATCATATTCTTCAATAAATCCACCAGGTTTTTCAAGATCTATTTCACTTACTTCATTTTCCTGTGCTTCAATATATGAGCTTGAAGGTTTTTCAACTGTTGTTGAAGTCTTCATCTCTTCTTTTAAATCAAAATTGCATTTCAAGCAAATTTTTGCTCCTGGTGGAAAAGAGTATCTACTTTGTACACTCCCAGCTACGGGACGTAATGCTCTATTTGGATGGCTTTTTCTTTTAAAGGGATTAAGGCATCTATTATAACAAACTTTTAATGGCTTACTAGGAGCCATGTTTGATTAAAATACCAATAAACAAATGAAAACTATTTTATTAAATAAAACGATTGTTAGAAAATATTAAATTTACTTACGCTATATGTTAGCAAACGATATAAAAAGAGAGATTCACAAACCTGCGTTTAATGTATTTAAAACTCGAATTTAAAAGATCTAATATCTGACAGAAAACTTATTCCAACAATACAAAAATATTATTAGTTTTTTAAAAGTATATAATACGAAAAAGAAACCAAGATAATTTGTACAAACCTGAAAACGTATCCTTATAGAATAAAAAACTTGAATATTAAGCTCTTATATATAATATAATACGCATCTGTACTGTGAGAAATAGAAAAGTTGGCCACCCTGTGGCAACTTTTGATACTACTTTAAATAGGCGCCAAAATTGGAACTATTCTAAGCAAAGGATACATTATTAGACAAAACAAGATTATTTTATTACAACAGAAAAAGTATTTTAATACTTCTATAATTGAAATAAAAAAAGAAGACAGCAGTACTACAATATTTTACTATATTCTTAAAGACAAAAAAAAACGAAAACGATTTTGTGGACAAAGGGGATATAAACTGTGATCCTACTTAAAGTACACGGATAGCTATTTTCCTTAATTTCTTTTTACTAGCGATTGTAAAAATATAGGTAGGTACTTTTTGATATTTTTCTTAAACATATAAATAAAAAAACATCCACATAAATAAATAAACAAATAAATAAGTCATACAATAAAAAGAGAATTGACCTTATGATTTTTTTTATTTGGACGCTAAGAATGTCATAATTAACTTTTTATTAATAATTATTTAAATTTTTTTTATTTAATACTTTTTATGCAAAATGTTATATATTTGGGTTTTGTTGGAAGTAAATTTTTATTGTCTTTAGAATAAAAATTCATATTAATTCTAAATTTACTTTTTTAAAGAATTATTACTTTTTTTTATTTAATTTTTAAAAATTCATTATTTAATATCTCGAAAACAAAAAAAAAAGGACCTTTTCATACTTGGTGTACTCAAAGTACACATTTTAAACTTTATTTTCAAAAAATAAAAAATGAAAAAAAATGTCGATTTTGAAAAAAAAGTCAAAAATATTTTTGATTTTTAAAAAAAAGGGTCAAATTTTTAATTTTCGAAAAAATTCTTTTTATCGTTTGAAAGAGCAGAAAAAACCCTTTCAAAAGTATATAGGTCAAAAATTTGTGCGATTGACCGTATAAAAGTTACGAGTGATGAAAAACTAGTCCACCCACCATTCATCAAAAACTTGACCCCCCTCCCCACTACACAGTTAATGATGAAATTTAGTAATACTTGGTGGCTAATGTACTCATGCATAGACCTAAACTTAGGGCAAGTTTTAGCCCAATCGGAGGAAATTTTTTTTTTTAGTTGGATCGGTACAGAAATTTCGCCCCGTATATATTTTAAACTTTTTCAAAAACCATCGTAAATTTTTAAAGAGAGTCAAAATTAATAAAATAAGAGGGACTAACTTCACTTCAGTTTTTAAAACGTGGACAGAAAAAGATGAATACATATTAATACTAACTAACTTCACTTCAGACTTTAAAACGTGGACAGAAAAAGATGAATAAATATAAATACTAACTATTTTCAGGAGTTTACGGAGATTATTATTATTTAATTATTAAACCACAGTATTTAAAATTATTGAATACTTAATTAAAATGTCTTATAGTCTAATCCATCAACAGATTCCATTGTTTATATAAAAACTTTGACATTGAAAAAAAGACAATTTCTGTAGATTATATTTCTAAAAACTTAAATAATAGAGAAATAAAAACTATATGTCACAAAATAGCATGTTTGGTTAAACCATTTTTACTGAAAACCAAATTAAATTCACTGTTTAAAAAAACTTTACTTTTATATTTCGAATGTTATTCAAAATACGTATCCTTCATTCCTACAAATAAAATTACAAAACTTACCTAAGATAAAAAAACAAACTATTATTAATTTACAACTTCAATATATATCTTCTTTAAGTGATCTACTAAAGAAAACGAATGATTCAAAACAAAAATAAAAGAAAGAATTTGAAAATTCCCGCAAACGCAAAGATGTCTGAAATACCATCTTATCTGCATTATCGATAGTTAAGAACTACTCTCTATTAATACAGGGTTGGGAAACTCAGGTCAAAAGTACATAAAAAATATTTTAGGTTCAATGGGATTTCGTTGAAGTGAGATTTAGGCTAAATGCGTTTTAGGTTAAATGGGATTTAGCTTAAATATAATTTAGGTTAAATGGAAATTAGGTTAAATGGAATTTATGTTAAATGAGACTTAGGTTAAATGGAATTTAGGTTAAGTGAGATTTAGGCTGAATGCATTTTAGGTTAAATGGGATTTAGGTAAAATGGGATTTCGGTTAAATGGTATTTAGGCTGAATGCATTTTAGGTCAAATGGATTTTAGGCTAAATGCGTTTTAGGTTAAATGGAGTTAAGGTTAAATGGAATTTAGGTTAAATGGGATTTAGATTAAATGAGATTTAGGCTGAGTGCATTTTAGGTTAAGTGAGACTTAAGTTAAATGCGTTTTAGTTTAAATGGGTTTTAGGCTAAAAGCATTTAGGATAAATGGAATTCAGGTTAAATGAAATTTAGGTAAAATAAGATTTAGGTTGAATCCATTTAGGCTGGATGAATTTTAGAATAAATGCATTTTAGTTTATATGGGATTTAGGTTACATGAGATTTAGATTAAATGAATTTTAGGCCGAATGCACTTTAGGTTAAATGGGCTTTAGGCTAAATGCATTTTTGGATAAATGGGATTTTGGTTAAATGAGATTTAGGATAAATGGAATTCAGGTTAAACGGGATTGAGGTTAAATGAGATTTAGACTGAATAAATTTTAGGTTAAATGGGATTTAGGCTGAATGCATTTTAGGTTAAATGGAATTTAGGTTAACTGATATTTAGGCTGAGTGCTTTTTAGGTTAAATGGCATTTAGGCTAAATGCATTTTTTTTAAAATGGGATTTAGGCTTAATACATTTTAGTTTAATTGGAATTTAGGTTAAATGGTTTTAGGCCTAATGGGATTTAAGCTAAATGGGTTTTAGGGAATATTCATTATTATTTACACAAAATTAAGATGCATTGTACTCAGCGTGATTATCATAATGATTATTATTAATAACCAATAATTAAGTGAGAAATTTATTTCTAGAAGAAGAAGGAAAAACTTTTGCGTAAAGAAGCAAATATTTTAAGTGCTAAGGAGATTTTCAAATCTTTAGATGCAAATGCTGGAAACACATCATTATCTCCTATAAAGAATAAGGTCAATATTGCACTGCGCATGACAAAAAATTTAACTCAAGTCCTAGAAGATCTCAAACAGGTGAGTTGTAATTTATATACTGGTTTAAGTTTTTATTAAAATATCCTAGATTTTGTATTTCTCTAAATTGTTAGACATATATTCAAAGTAAATTTTGCAGTTAAAATCCATCAATTTTTATTTACTTAAAAAATATATAAATAGTTTTTTATCCCGCAAGCACAAACATGGTGCTTTTATATGCCTGTGGAAAGGGTTTAAATACATCCATTGGTTGGACCGTGTGAAAATGGCTTCCATTTTTTCGCCAGGGAAAAACTGATCAGCTGACCCATGTATTTTTGTTGACACCATTTTCATATGGTCTAACAAATAAACGCATTTAGACCCTGCCTACAGGCATTTAATTTCATCTCGTTTGTGCTTTTGGAACAAAGAATATCGTAAGTAACGTGGGTTAAAGTCAGTCTAATTTCTTTATGTTGATGTTTGTATGCTCGTTTACCTCTTGGGCTTACTTCATTCGCCCTCGACTATTACTCGTACACAAACATCAGCATAAACAAATGGCTGCCCAAGAAGATGGCTACCTTTAACATCTTGTTGCTTAATGTACTATTTGAATTAAAAAAATGTGAATAAACAAGAAATTTTCCAAACAAAATTAAATAGAGTAGGTTTCTACATACATTTGAAACTGCTTCTTGATTTAAAGCAGGGGCTTGAATAAATAATATCTCATTTAATAATTCTTTTAATCTAAAAAAAATTAAATAGATTTTAAAGTTATTTAATTCACATTTAAAATTTTGTTTCAGAATTTAGATAATATTCATCCAGAAGTTTCATATTCTTCTACTGTAGTAGAACCTTCTAAGACACATCCTTCTAAAAGAGTACCTTCTGAGTCACTGTCTTCTAAGATCCGACGTTCTGAGACTCTGACTTCTGAGATAGATCCTATTCAGACTCATTCAGTCTCTGATATTGAATTTGATTCGTTCCAAGTGCCTTTACCGTCTACTTCAAATAATCAAGTTTCCCAGTCCACCCATTTGACTCCTATTACCAATAGTCTTATTCCTGGTAACGACACTGATAAAGAAGACGAGTCGACAACTCCTTCCAAACCAAAAAAGTCGAATTCAGGCAATGTTCAAACAGTTCCTGAAAGCGAGTCCGATTTATTTAAATTTACAAAGAAGACTGCGGGAGAAAAGGTACACATTCAGGTGATATATACTTAGAATACCACCACGCTAGCCACCTAAATTTTCTATTTTTTTTCTATTTATATTATTTTAATTGGGAACGGTTGAATCATTTTATGAATTTAAGAAATGCAATTTATTAACTTTCTTCAATCATATTAAACACCCAGCTGTATGTATTCATAAAGAAATTTTTGCAAAATTTTATACCGAGACATAGACTTTCTTACAATGTTTTTTCATTGTTAATTTTCTCAAATGTTAGGGTTTTAAAATTTTTTTAATATACCGTGTCTTACATATTTTAAATAGCTCTAACATCATCTGTTATCAAAATGTTAAAGAAAAGGTTTTCAAAAATTATAACCTTGCTTCTGGACCAGGAATTTTCACAATTTTGTTTAAAAAATATTTAACTCATTTTTGAAACTAAATTAACAAAAAATCTCATTAAAAAAATTGACAAAACTTTTTAAGATCATGTGATGGAGAATGTCGTCACTGTTAAAGAACAAATTTGTTCGTAATCTTTCTCCTGAAATACTAAATGTTTTGACACCAAATTTTGTAAAATTATTAAATTATCGTTATAAAGGTGTATCTGATCTCAATTTGTTTAAATTTTACCTTAAACTTATTTCTTGAAAAATTCGCTAATTTTTTGAATTTTAAAAAATTAATTTTATATCAAAATTGAAACAAACTTTGGTCAGAAAGACTATTCTCATAGTATTTTAAGCAATTCTATAAATTTTGGTAATAAAATATTTATTAAATTAACAGAAATTGTATGCAAAAATTTTGCCTATACTAGTAGCGCCATTCGCCATCATTAGGCCTTAATTTTAATTTTTTGAATTTGATCATAGATTCTAAAATATCGATTTTAAAAGCAGAAGAAGCGATAGTTGAAAACTAAAGATTAACGTACTACTTTTTTCCGTGTAAGAGGTCGGTTAAAAAATTAACTATTAGACTAAAGCGTTAGTTGTGCTGTCTAAGACGTTCGTTGTCACATTTTTGCTTTGGGAGGAGTTTGTCGTTTAGCGTTGTCAACTAGTTTTTTTTATCTGAGTTGTAATCAAGTATTAGAAATGAAACGGATTATTTTCGACTGAAAAACTGAATTATTCGAAGTAGACAGCAAAGACACTTGAAGCTATTTAAAGTCGAGATCAGAAAAAAATGAGTTTGAATAGCATAGAATAAAAGTGATAGTCTCGGTGCATTGTACCTATCTCAGAAAGCAGTACCTCAGAAGGTACTCTCTCGGAAGGCTGTCTTAGAAGGCAGTATATCACATTAGAAGGAACTAAATCTTCTGGATGAACTTCATCTAAATTCTGAAACAAATTTTTTAATGTGAAGTAAATAACTTTGAGAACAAATTGGTTTTCTTAGATTAAACATATTAATAAATGAGATATTATTTCTTAAAAAGTCAGCATAAAGAAACAAAACTTACTGTTTAAAATTAAAGTGTACTCTAATTACTTTAGTTTCCAGGGCTTGAGTTAAATGTTTTGCATTTGCAATGCAATATTATCCTTATTCCTTAAAGGAGATAATGATGAGTTCCCGGAATTTGCTTCTAAATAAGATTTAAAATCTCCTTAACACTCCCATTATTTATACTTTTACGCAAAAGTTTTTCTTTCTTCCTTTAGAAATTAAAATGGCGTTTTTAGTCAATATTTCAAACATTTTTAATTAATAAATATAGACTTAAATAAAATTTCTTTAAAAAGTAATGATATAAAAATATTTGTGTCTTGACTATAAATAAGTATACTACTTACAAAACTTAACCTAAAAGAGTTTTTAGTACTCTTTAAAAATCCATTGGGAATTTTAAAAAATGTTCTAAAATAATTAATGGCACTATTTCTATAATTACTTGCAAATTAATTTTAATTATGATTTTGAATTCAAATGAATCTGATTACAGTTAATTATTGCCAAAGCAACCAACTTCAGAGTATATATGAATTTTAAAAAAATAAAGTGCCGATTTTGAGAAATTTTCAAAAAATACTGGTAAAATACAGATAAAGACAGATAAAACTAAAATGATTGACAACGAGTTGTATTCATTAAATACTACTTTTCTCACTTGAAATTTATTTTTATCTTTTTTCATTTTGAAAATATACGTATCGTTACTTTGGACCCCTGTCACTTTGAACCCTGCCTTCCCCCACAATATTTTAAAATATGGCATTATTGAAAAAGTTTGATATTTTGAAATTAAATTTTATAATATTAATCATGTTGCCACATAAATAAAAAAAATGTTAATCAAGATCTTTATAACAAATGATTTCTACGGAGTTGAATAATGACTTCTATATATAAAATAAATTTATTTTAGAAAAATGCTATCAACGCTACTCAGACGAAAGTCAATAGAATTATTATTTAGACTTTTGTTCTATTTGAAAGTAAATATATTTTTTAATTACATCGGAAGACAATCCTAATAACTATTTATTTTTAGTTTACGTTGAAATTCGAGTTTTTACAATAATTTTTAAACTTCAAAGGATTTAATAAAGCTTTTTTCAAAGAGAAGTGTAATTTTTAAAACAAAACCTTTTTTTTTAATAAGATTGAAGAGAAGGGTTTGAGTTTAAATTCACTGAAAACAAATGAATTTGATAATGTCATAACATTTTACATTTTACGGTTAACGGAAAAGTCATACGTATTGTAGTTTTTTTTGTTTAAATTAACAGTAATATTTTTTGTGTATCAAGCTCTGTTGAAATTTATAATGATTTTATGGAAGTTCTGCAATTTTTACTGAACAACGTATTTTAAGAAGGTTTTTACAATATAAGACAGGTAAAATTTGGAATAAATTGTCAATTAGGTTATAACAAATATTAGACATTTTTTTATACAGCATTATGTATATATATTGAAAATTTTGTAATTTAGTTTATTATATTTTAACTTTTCTAAAACCAAATTTTTTAATGCTTTGATTAAACTTTTTAAAACAATCATATCATTTAACATTAGAGTTCAAATCTCAGAAATTTCTCTTTTTTTGTTTAAAAATGATAAAATAGTTTTTTTATTGTCTAGAAACATCAAATTTTTTTGGTCAAACGATCATTTAAATGTTTCAAATGATTCAAATGATCGTTTGACCGAAAAAAATTTGATGTTTTTTGACAATAAAAAAATTTACGATCAAAGAAGAAAGCAATTGTTTTGACAATTTTCTATTCAAAAGTAAATTAAATAGTTTGTCAATAAATGACTCGAAAAACAATATTCAATTGAAATAACCAAAACTCTGGTTAAAGCAACTAGATTTCAGCTAAAAAAAACCAAGATTTTAAATAGTCTTTTTTAATTTGTTTATGACTCGTTTATATTTGAATAAATAAATAAACATATGAAAAGAGTTCGGCTATTTGAATTCGATATTTTTTTCGTATGTATTAAGTTTTTCTTTGAATCTGTTAATATATTTAAGGGTATGTGTTGGTGAAAAACGTTACTGGCAGAGGCAAACAAAATTTATATTGAATTTATATTAAATATATAGATTTATCATATTTTAACCTATATTTTAATTCTTTAAAAGTATCGTTGAGAATCTCGGTCTCGTAACACAATAGTATTGATATCGTATCGATTTGTTCAAAACAAGTCTCGGTCTCGTGGGCAGCATTAGCAAATTAAAAAAACATTATTTGTAATGAGAAATTCAAACCATGTTGGATCAGACAGATCTTTCTAGTCATATTTTAAGTAATTCCTCAAAGCTTGATTTTAAAATATTTATTGTTTATGGACAAATTTTGCATATATAAATGACATCACATGCCCTTAATTTATAAATTTTTGTACATGACATACATTTTAATGTTTAAAAAAATTATAAATTTTTTTAATACAGCGTTAAAAGTATTTTCAATTTTTTTAGGAACATGATTGTCAAGAAATTATTATAGTTTGTTAATACATTGTCAGCCAGTCGCCTAGGAATTTATTATCCACGCGATATACTGAGAGGTTTCGATATAAAAATTTGGATTATTGAAACATGGTTAATATGAGTAATTTATACATGTATATAGATGTATCTATATAATATGGGTTCCAAAAAAATTTTTATTTTCGTCTTTAGGTGTATTACAGAAAGAGAAAAAATTCAATAAACTCTAATGAATTATTTTTGTAAACTTTACAAAACATAAAATAATATATTAATACTAAGTTTTAGGCCAAAAAATGTCCTAAAACTTAGTATTAATATATTTACATCCACAAAAAACTCTTTTTAATTAATAAAATAATATACCTAATAGGATCCAAAAATATTTCATCAGATGCATAACAAAAATTTTTTTATTCAAAGAAATCGTTTTTTAATTTCAAGGATAGTCCTATTTTACATTTAGAGCATTTAATAGAACATTGCTGGTATAAGCAAAAATTTTCCGTAAACTTTTTTTAAAAATAATAAACATTTTAAAACATAAATTTAAGGAATTACTCAGAGTATGACTAAAAAAAAAAATGTTTGAATTTTGCTAACAATTATCTGTTTTTAAATTGCTCTGAGTTTTAGAAATCTAAAAAATGAATGTCAAAGCAAAATTTTAATAAATGTGTCAGACAGATTGTTCTAATGATATGTTTAGGAATTATATAAAGTTTGTATCAACATATTTAGTAGTTTAAGAAAAAGTTTCCGAACTGCAAACACGAGTGACTTTATTCTCCATCATATGCCTTTTAAATAATATTCAGGGTGCCCACCAGTCAGGGAAAACAGGGAAAGTCAGGGAAAATCAGGGAATTGAAAAAAAATTTAAAAAGTCAGGGAAAGTCAGGGAATTTGAAAAGAACAAGGTATATTTAATTTTTTTTAATGAAAAGTTACGGTGTTTTTGTTAACACATGATACTAAAAATTGCAAAACACGATGCGTTTCACCTCCATGTAATGGAATTTTAATGTAATTTTTTTAAAAAACTTATTTTGCTTCTTTGTCTACAATGTATTAGTAGGAATTCAACGATCAACCATATTTCCTCCACCGAACATGAACTGCTTTATAGATCATATTATCTCGGTGGGAAAGTTAAAATATAGAAATTAACAAGGATATGATACTTAAGCTATGCAGGGAGCTGAAATTTTCGATATGAGGAAGTTTTGAAGAAAAAAGAAGAAGAAAAGACAATGGAAGATAAACCAGACAAGAATAACGGCATTGAAAAGTATCAAAACATTTCATTGCGTTTTAGTCGAGGTTTTAGATTTGTTTTTGGGTGAATGCATTTGAATACCTAGAAACACATTAATTGGCATTAAAATTAGCTAAACGATTTTACCTAACCTTAAAATATCACTCGCAGTTTCACGAATATCAAGTGTTGAATCGAACAGATGTATAGCTAAAACACAAAACTGCATGGCAGTTCCCAAATCAGCAATAAAATATGGTCGATCTACCCATAATTATCGCAGTTCCACGGAAATATTTTTTTCAGTGTTCAATAGGGTTATAAAAATTATAAAAATTTATTTGTGTTTTAAAAAAAATATTTTTATTTATGCAGATTTATATTTCTAATTATAAAATTTAATGGTATTGAAATTGGGAAAATTGGACACTATATTAAAAAGAACTTCAACTTTTTGATCCATAAAAAATTAATTGTCATTCGTGTTTCCAACATTTCCTTCCCGGAAATAGTATTAAACGTCATTAAAATTACTTTGCTCAAAGAAAACATAAAATATCATTCTTCTTTTTTAAAATTATCTTCTGCAGAAGGAACTAAAAGACACAGAAATTAGTAGGTCAGTAAAAAGGATGAAATAGCATTTGTTTTTTCAATCTATTCTCCTTGAAAAGGTATTGAAAGGCATTAAACTTTACATTTCCACAAATAGTATTGAATGGCATTGACTTCATTCGATACTTTATCTCTATTATGGCATTAAATGACATTCCAATTTTTTAGAATATTTTTGAGGATTGAAAGGGATTAAAAGAAGTTCAGTTATAATCTCCTGAGGGCATTAAATGGGATTCAAGACAAAACAGAAATTCAATGGCATTTAAATGCAATCAGACGTGGGGTTTTTCAATGCTAAACAAGGCCTTTTAATCTCCAGCTTCTTACCTGGAAATGACATCAAATGTAAAAAAGACCTATTGAAGAAAAAACGAAGAATATCGAAAAATTGAAAATTTCCAAAAGACATTGTAGATGAACAAATCCAAAATAATAATACCCAATTTTATTTTGTTTATTGAATTTAATTTTTGTACTTGATTGCAAAATAACACTTATAAAAAGTCAGGGAAAATAATTTTTTTGGTCAGGGAAAGTCAGGGAAAGTCAGGGAATTTCAAAACGAAAATGTGGTGGGCACCCTGATATTTTAAAATCAAATAATACCTTTATTACACATTTGATCAAAATTTACTAAGTGTTCCCGTTTGCTCTTTTTTAAGAATTTTGTTACTTTGTAATTTTGGAAGACAAGATAACAAAAAAATAGTAAATACTAATTTTTTATTACGCTGTCTTCCAAAATCGATAAAAGTTTAATTGCACACTATAAAAATATAAAAGAATAAAATATTACAATTATTTCTTGAATTAATAAAAATACTTTCCGATAAGTTAATCAAAATTGTAAAATAAACATGGTCTTAACGTCTGAGGAAGTTCGTTCAAATTACGTTGCAAACAGAATTTTAAAACGATACGAAACCCGTTTACATTTTGGTTCTTCACAATTAGAACAGATGTTATTGCACATTTCCTGCTAAGAAGCACGTCTACCGCTGAGCCAAATAATGGCGCTGATAATTCTTCTCTTAAAAAAAAAAATTCTAAATACGCAAATCTTCCTATAAATTTTTTTTTTTATTAAAGATAAACAGTGTAAGCAGCATGAAGATTCCCTAAATCCCAAATGGGATAATTCCCAAATGACATAATTCTCATTTGGTATAATTCTCATTTGACATAATAACCATCTGACATAATTTCCATTGGACATAATTCTTATTTGACATAATTCCTAAATGACATAATTCCCAAATGACATACTTCTCAAATGCCATAATTCTCTGTTGACATAATTCCTAAATGACACAATTCCCAAATGATATAATTCTCAAATTACATAATTTTCAAATGACATAATTCCCACGTGACATAATTCTTACTTGACATAATAATCATCTGACATAATTTCCATTGGACATAATTCTTATTTGACATAATTCCTAAATGACATAATTCCCAAATGACATAATTCGCAAATGCCATAATTCTCTGTTGAAATAATTCCTAAATGATATAATTCCCAAATGACATAATTCCCAAATGACATAATTCTCAAGTTATAATTTTCAAATGACATAATACCCGTATGACATAATTCTCATTTGTCATAATTCTTATTTGACATAATTCTCATTTTACATGATTCTCATTTGGCATAATTCTCATTTGACCTAATTTTTATTTGATATAATTCTCATTTAACATAATTCCCAAGTGACATAATTTTCACTTGACATAATTCCTAAATGACGTAATTCCCAAATGACATAATTCTCAAGTTATAATTTTCAAATGACATAATACCCGTATGACATAATTCTCATTTGTCATAATTCTTATTTGACATAATTCTCATTTTACATGATTCTCATTTGGCATAATTCTCATTTGACCTAATTTTTATTTGATATAATTCTCATTTAACATAATTCCCAAGTGACATAATTTTCACTTGACATAATTCCTAAATGACGTAATTCCCAAATGACATAATTCTCAAATTACATAATTTTTAAATGACAATTCCCGTATGACATAATTCCCATTTGACATAATTTCCATTTGGCATAATTCTCATTTTACATAAATCACATTTGACATAATTCTCATTTGACATATTTGCTAAATGATGTAATTCCCACATAACATAATTCTCATTTGACATAATTCTCATTTGTCATGAATCTTATTTGACATAATTCTCATTTTACATGATTCTCATTTGACATAATTCTCATTTGACATAATTCTCATTAGATATAATGCTCATTTGACATAATTCCCAAGTGACATAATTCTCATTTGACATGATTCCTAAATGATATAATTTCCAAATGACATAATACTCATTTGACATAATTCCCATTTGACATAATTCTTATTTGAAATAATTCTCATTTTATATGCTTCTCATTTGACATAATTCTCATTTGACCTAATTTTTATTTGATATAATTCTCATTTAACATAATTCCCAAGTGACATAATTTTCACTTGACATAATTCCTAAATGACGTAATTCCCAAATGACATAATTCTCAAATTACATAATTTTCAAATGACATTATTTCCGTATGACATAATTCTCATTTGATATAATTTCCATTTGACATAATTCTCATTTGAATTAAGTCCTTAATGACATGACTCCCAAATGACATAATTATCATCTGACATAATTCTGATTTGTCATAATTCTTATTTGACATAATTTTAATTTTACATGATTCTCATTTGACATAATTCTCATTTGACATAATTTTCATTAGATATAATACTCATTTGACATAATTCTCATTTGATATAATTTTGATTTGATATAATTCTCAATCGACATAATTCTCAAATGTCATAAATCTCAGGTGGCATAACATTTTTATTGCAATAAAGAAAATATTATGTAAAATGGGAACTATGTTTAAAGAGAATGATGTGAAATGAGAATTATGTTAAATTTAAATTATGTCAAATCAGAATTATGTCAAATGAGAAGTCAGGGTGTTGAGAAGGAGATGAGATTACATAATCCGACCTCAGGAAGCTCTCTGGAAAGACTCTGGTGATTCGGACAAAAGTTCCCAGGATATTTACAAGAACCTTGGTATGTCCTTTTCCAGGCAAACTTCCCCCGAATCTCTGGGGAATCTTCAGTGGAGGTTATACGGAAGCTTCGGGAATTTGTTTCGAATTTCCTGGATATCTTCAGAGGAAGTTCTACAGAACCTTCAGGAAAGTTTCAGGAAATTTGTTGTTTAATCTTCGGTCAATCTCTAGAGTTGCTTCCATAAGGAAGTTTTTGGAAAACTCTTACCAAATCTCCAGGTAATCTTCAGATTACCTGGATTCACCCTAGGTTTTACAAAACCTAGGGAGAACCAGCAACCGAATATCCAAGGATTTTTTAGAGAAGCTTCTACCAAATATCTAGGTTAACTTTAGAACAGTTTTTACAGAACGACCATAGAAGCATCAGGAAAGCTACAGCCGAATCTTTAAGGAATCTTAAGAAAAAGTTTTACAGAATCAACAAGGAAGCTTCAAGGAAGCTGATACTGAACCTACAGTCAATCTACAGAGAAGCTTTGATCGAATCTCTAGGTTAAATTTAGAGAAGGATCATAGAAGCATCTGAAAAGCTGCTTCTGAATCTTCAGGGCAGATTCTGCCAAATCTTGAGGAAAGCTGCTATCCAATGTCAAGGGATTCTGCAGGAAAGCTTGCACTGATTCTTTAGGAAATCTTTAGAGTATCATCAGAGAAAGTTCTACAGAACTTCCAGGTAGGCTTAAGGGAATCTGCCGCCGTATCTTTAAGGAATCTTCAGGGGATCTTCAGAGGAAGTTCTGCAGAACTTCAGGAATGTTTCAGGGAAGTTTTTCCCGAATCTTTAGGAAATCTTCAGAGGAAGTTCTACAGAATCTCGAGGGATTTTTCATTCAAGCTTCCACAGAATCTTTAGAGAATTTTCAGAGGTGGTTGTACAGAACGATTATAGAAGCTTCAGGAAAGCTCCGAATCTTTAATGAATGTTCAGAGAAGTTTCTACCTAATCATTAGGGAATCTTCAGGAAGCCTGAACCTAATCTCCAGGTAATCTTCAGAAAAGCTGTCACTCAACCGCTAGATTTAAAAATGAATTTTTAATTTTCATGTGGAACTTTCAAAATAAATATATCATTAAATTAGCTTGAATTATTTGTAAGGTAGATTAAATATTATTGTTTTTCATTGTAAAAGTCTGATATAAAGGATAAGAAAATATCTTTCTCTTAGATGCAGTCAATAAAACCACTTGCAGCTTAAAAAAAATGTTTCTTCTATCGGCAGTCGTTCACATTGTTTAGTTAGTAAAGAGTTAGGGTCTTTAACCAGTGCGTCAAACCGGGTTCAAAACCTCCTCCACCAATTCTTTTTAAATTTTCTTCATAATGGCAAAGTTTTACAATGAATTAGAAAAATATTTAATCTGTATTTATAAATAATACAAGCGATTTAAATGATTTACTAATTTTTCAAAAGTCAATTTAAAATAATTTTTTTTCAACCCTAAAATTTGTTCGAAAGCTTCCCTGAAGATTCCATCGAGGTTTGGTGAAAATAAATAATTAAAATTAAATTGACAATAAAGTTTAAACGAACTTCTTAAAGCGTCGAAATTATTTTTCATTTTATAATTAAGGAACTAATTAGTCAAAAACCATGTTTAAATATTTACAATTAACGATTTCTAAAATTTAATTAAAAACTGCAATATTTACTGCATATTTGTAGCAAGTTTTATTAAAATACGATTATTCTAAATTAAAAAAAATTTTCTTTAATTGTGTACTGGAAAAAACTTTAATTTTTTATAATTAAGGCAAATTTAATTTTTTGCGAAAAGTCTTTTGAACCCTTTAATAAATTTATTAAGTAGGAAAACCACCCTAGCAGCAAAAAAATTATACGGTTTTAAATGTTTTTTTTTCAACGAAAGTGTCAAAGATATAGTTTTGTTGTATTGATTAGTATTCAGCACATATATTGAACTTTATAAATTATAAAAATTGTTTAAAATCATTAAAAAATAATGAAGACATATGTATCGGCGTGAAACTATCTTTTTTTTATGGTGTCCATGATAGACACTTCATTTTTTATCGGAAACAAGTAAATCAAGGTTTTTTATAAAGAATAATAAATTATGAATAGAGTGACTAAGTCGTTTCAAGGAAAAAATGTTTTTAAGCAAATGAAAGCACGTTAAGAATAAAAAAAATTTTTTTTTTTAAAAAATACATAAAGTGCTTCTATTTGCTCAAACAGTTTTTTTCTTGAAACGGCTATGTCACTTTGTTCATAATTTAGAAATCTTTTAAAAAAAACCTTGGTTTACTTGTTTCCGATAAAAAATGATGTGTTTATTGTGTACACCATAAAAAAAGATAGTTTCACGCCGATACTATATCTTCCTTATTTGTTAATATTTTTAAACAATTTTTATAATTTATAAAGTTCAATATATGTGACGCTCCGCGAGAGAAGGGGCCTATCGCTGAAAAAATCAATTTTATTTTTTTTATGCTTAAAGATAATTTTTAAGTTGTTCTTTCATTTTTATGTTTCAAAAATTCTCTTTTTGAATTACACTTTTTGTTATAATGCTTCAAACCTAGGCGTGCTAAATGTATCGCATTTTTTAGATTTTTTTTAAACGACCATCCCGTAAAATTGGCTTTTATTGATTTTATATTTTTATGATAATTGATAGTGTTTGAGTTGCTTTTTGAGTTTCAAAAATCAAAATTTTATTCCTGCAATTAGTTTTCTTGTTATGAAACTTCAAACATGGGCATGTTAAGCGATTCGATTTTTCTTCCTCCTCTTTGTCCGTCCATTCTTTAACTTGCTTTCTCATTGTTAGGTTCCTTCTCTTGTGGAGCGTCATATATGTACTAAATGCTAATTAATAGGAAAAAATTATATCTTTAACAGTTTCGTTGAAAGAGAACATTTAAAACCGTCTCATTTTTTTGCTGTCAAAGTGGCCTAACCTTTAAGTAAAACTTATTAATTTAAGATTTGAAAATTTCCTGTAGCACTTCACAAATTTTGACACATTTTCATTATTATGTATAGGATTCCAGTTCAGATTATTCCAACAACGATGATGTTTCAAGAGAAAATGATTCATCTTCAATTTTTTCCCTAACATCCGAGATTTCTGATATTTCTATTCCTTCAACCATTCTCCCTGCAATTGATTCATCAACGTCAGAAATCGACAGAGTTTCTAATGCTTCATCTTTATCTTCAACATCAAGATCAGAAATTTCCGTCAGCTTTAACGCTTCTGTGAGCACTGCGTCAAATTCATCATCATTTTTAGATAATTCAATGCACTCTGATGCTTCTACAAAATTAAGTTTCAACAACCATGAAGATGATGGTTTTCGAATTGAATGGCTCTTTGAACCACTTTACGATGGCACAACTGTTTTAAACGGAAACATTTTACGCTAAATACTAGATATATATGTTACAAATGCTACAACAAAACTAGTTTTAGATAAAACTATTAAACTTGTTCAATCAGTAATTCCAGCCGGAGCTAGTAGTTTTCCAAAAACCAGATACTTTCTTTTAAAATTATTAAGTCAGATAATGCCACATACGTTTTCTGAAACAGTAATAAGACACAAGATATGCGACATTTGTTTTAATTATATAGGGAAATATGGTGTAGAGCCTCCAGTCACCGTCTGTAACGTTTGTTCAAATTCAAATTTAAATGGATTGGTTATTCAATTTAGCATACGTGCGGCAATACAGGATGCCTTTGAAGTTAGAAATCTCTATCAATTTATAGATGATTATGAAACTGAACGTAATAATGAACATGAAGAAAATATTATCTACGATATAACTTCAGGTGATGAATTTAAGCGTTTAAAAGATTCCGTGATATTCGAAAAATATGATTTGTGTTTAATGTGGAACGTAGATGGCATACCAACCGATGACGACAATGGTCAACTCTGGGCTTTACAAGCGCAAATTTTAAATGTTAGACCTAGATGTAGAAGAAGATTCCAAATTCTTTGTGCCTTATATTATAGTAATCAAAAATCAAAACACAAACCTGAAATGTTCTCTTTCTTAAAACCATTTGCAGAAGAAACTCAAAATTTGTTCGAAAAGGGCGTTGAATGGAAACACAAAGAAACAGGTAGAATAATGAAATCTTCAGTCATTGCTCCAGTTGCCCCTCTAGATGCTCCTGCCAGAGCTGCGACTCAAAATGTAATGCAGTACAATGGTAAATTTGGTTGCTCTACTTGCGAGCACCCTGGTCAAACCTGTCCGACTGGAAACGGATTTAATCATGTTTTTCCTGTAGATGAACGGGACTATGAGTTGAGGACAAAAAAGCGAATGCTAAATCAGGCAAGAGAAGCAATTTTTACAGGTAAAGAACATGTAAAAGGTGTAAAAGGTCCATCAGTTGCAGCGATAATACCCCATTTTGATATATCCAAAGGATTTGTGCCCGATTACATGCACGCAGTCCTTTTGGGTGTTGTAAAAATGTTACTGATTCTTTGGTTTTGTCAAACAAATAAGGATAAACCTTTTTACATTCCAAAAGCGGCGCGAGATAAAATTGATGAATCTTTATGCAATATAAAACCGCCAGCAAATGTGACTCGAACGCCTAGATCCTTGCAGGTGATGCAACACTGGAAAGCTTCAGAATACAGAGCATTTCTTTTGTTTTATGGTCCAATTCTTTTAAAAGATTATCTACCACGTGAATATTATAACCATTTTTTACTGCTTGTCAGAGCTATGCATATTTTATTAAATTCCAAAATAACGGAAAACGAAATTAAAATAGCAGATACATTTCTTCACATTTTTGTGTCTGATACAGAAGAATTGTATGGTCTAGAGAAATGTTCGTTTAATGTACATCAATTGCTTCACCTTGCTCCAACCGTTAAAATATGGGGACCTCTTTGGTCATGGTCCGCTTTCCCATTCGAAGATGGAAATGGCTACCTTGTTCGAATGGCGCATGGAACAAACAAATTAGAGAAAGAACTAGCTAATACTATGCACTTCGAAACCGGACTTCGTTTCATAGAAAATTTGATGGAATATCACGCAAAAGATCAAGAATATCGAGGTGTTACTCTTGGAGCAGAAGTAAGATTTAATTTAAATCCAGAACATCTTGCTGCTTTAAGAAGAACTACAGAATATTCAGAAGAAGAATTAAGGGACAGGGTTAAATTAGTGTACCGGAGAATTAAATTAAGAAGCGAAGAGTATACATCTGAGATCTACACTAAACAAACAAAACGAATTAACTATTGTATATATTGGAATCGTCGTCAAAAGTTTGGAAATATCAAATTTTTTGTAAAAGTGGAACAATCACTCTTTGCAATAGTTCAAGAACTTCTAAGCACAGCCCATTGTAATGCGAAAAATCAAATCAATCACTCATATATCGATATGCACTTTATTAATATTTTCACTCCAGTTAGAAATTCTTACTGTATCCATGCTTTACCTATAGAACAAATTGAAGGTAAACTCGTTCGAGTCAAAAGTTATGTTTGCTTCCTTCCAAACGAATTTGAACGTAAATAAATTAAATAAGAGCTATGAGCTTTTAATAGAGTCACGGCTGCTGACTAGCTGTTCGTAACATTCTTTCCGTTTCTTATTCATAGAGATAATTTTAATTAGCACTTTGCATTTATTTTATTCTAGATTTCTTGTAACGCTTATGTTATAGTTAAATAAAATCCATAAACTAATAATCTCGCATGATCGCAGATCAATCAATAAATTGACTTTAAGAAAAATTTCACACTAGTAATGTTAATAGTAAAATAGAATATAATAAAACAGAATTGTTTCCTTCCATAGTTTAATAATAAACCAAATATAAATGATCAAATGGAAGGTGAATTATGTTTGTAAAGAAAAAATTTATAAAGGTGAGGTCATTAACACTGTTAAGAATTTAGAAGCAACAATTTCAAACTTAGACATTTCTGTTGATTCAAAAAATGAATTGCGAAGTAAATTTTCAAATGTATTGATAAAAAATTTAAATGAAAAACATCATATTTCTTTTCAAGATAGACTTTTTAGTAAAAAATTAATGACTACAAAAAATTTTCTTAAAAATAATTCTAATATATTTTTTACTACAGCTGATAAGGGTAATGTAATTGTCTGTTTGAATACCGATGAGTACAATTCTAGAATGACTGATCTCCTTTCTGACCCTTTAACTTACAAAATTATCAATTTAAATCCTCTTAAAAAATTACAAGATAATACTTCTGAAAAATTAAAGGATCTTAATGACAATGATTTTCTTGATAAAAAATATCATAATGATCAGCTTACACTAACTGATACGATGTTGGCTAGAGCTTATGGTTTTACCTAAAATACATAAAGAAAACGTACCGCTCCGTTCTATCATTTCTTTAGTAAACCGTCCTACTCATTTTTTGGCCAAAACTATATATAATGGATTAAAAAACAGCATTTCTTTACCCAAATCCCGCATTAATAATAGTTTTGAATTAAAAGAAAAATTGAAAGACTTTGTTATTGATGATGATCACATTTTTATTTCTTTAGATGTTTGTTCGTTATTTACCAGTATTCCTTATGACCTTGTGATTCAGAGTTTAGATCGACGTTATAATCAACTTAATCAAAAATGTAAAATACCTTTCCATACTATTGTTGATTGTACAAAATTCTTATTTGAGAACACTTTTTTTAAATTTAATGACAAATTTTATCAACAAATATATGGGACGCCAATGGGTTCCCCTATTTCTCCTTTGTTTGCCGATTTGGTAATGGATGATTTGGAAAGTGATTACATACATTTCGTTATGTAGATGACACTTTTTTGTGTATAAAAAAGGATCATGTTGAACTTTTTATCAAGGTTTTTAACTCATATCATAAAAATTTACAGTTTACATATGAAATTGAGACAAATAACAGAATTAATTTTTTGGATCTTACAATAATTAAAGAAAATAACAGTATTATAACTAATTGGTATAGAAAACCTACGTCGTCTAATAGAGTCATAAATTACTTTTCAAATCATCCTATTCAACAAAAGAGAAATATTGTTTTTAATCTAGTCGATCGAGCAATTTCCTTGTCACATAGAAAGTTTCATGCTCAAAATCTAATTTTAATTTCTGACACTCTCAAAACTAATAATTATCCTTTGGATTTCATTAAAAAGCATATTAAAATTCGCATGAACAAACTAAAATATTCTAATGTTGATAACTCTGACTCACAAAACAAATTTAATAATTATAGTAGAGTACCTAAAGTGGGGTTGCCTTTTCATAATAGTATATTTTCTAATTTGAGTAATATTCTTAAGAAACACAATATTTCCTCCGTTCCACTTATTAAAAAAAATATTAATAATATTGTGAAGCTTGGAAAGGATGCGGTAAATAAATTTGATCGTGTTAATTCTGTATATAAATTTCAATGCAAAGATTGTCCTGCAGTTTATATAGGCGAAACAAAACGAGCTTTAAAGGCTCGCTTAAATGAACATAAAAATAGAAAGACAAATACAGTAGTGTTACAACATAAAAAACATTTTGGTCATGATTATGATTGGGACAATGTTCAAATTTTAAATCATGAACCAAATTGGAGAAAAAGAAAAATTTCAGAAATGATCCATATACAATCCAATAATCATACTATTAACCGAAAGGAGGATAGTTTTTCATTAAATAAAATTTATTTCCCATTATTGAGACGATTGAATTCTTGTTAGTGTTATTGGCCTCTGATACTCGACGTGATTGTTTTTATATTTGTGTTTATATGTAGTCATCGTTGCCTTTTAAATTTTCTGTAAGTTGACTTTAAGTCGTCGTCCAAAATGTCAACCGATTTTTATTTTATAAAATTGACTAATTTTAATTTTTGACATGTTATAAACAATCAATATGTTTTAACTTATTATGGTAAAAAAAATTTTTATGTATTTTTATGTTATTGTGAATCTCAATTGTGTTGAATAGTGTATTAAAGTGTGTTTTTAATAAACATTTTTAGTCTGATGAGGTTGGCGAAACTTGGCCAACGAAACGTCGAAACATTGGAAAAAAAAAGAATTTTCTTTTTTATTCTTTCACCTTCCTTTTGATCATTTATATTTGGTTTATTAAAATAGAATATAGTTTATATATTCGTCAGAATTAAAAAAAAACCGCAATATTAGTAGATCTGTTATTGATAATTTAGGTCAAAAAACCAGGATATAATTGTAAAAATATTACTAACTTTTAAATTATGTAAATAAATAATATTCATATCGCATTGTTAACGATCAAACACGAAAAATAAAAAAAATCTGTGTTAATGTTTAAAAAAATGTTTATATTCAAAATGAATAAATTAATCGACAAATTCGTTAATTCAAATGAAGATAGAAAATTCAAACACACAAAAGTTACAAGCGATATTCTAAATGTACTATTTGTTTATCAAAAAAGATAAAATATAAAACCATATACTAAACGATTAAGATACAACTGCATTAACTATCATAATAATTGTATCCTTTTCAATGAAAAATAAAACCATATTGCACAAATTAAAAATTTGACTACATATTTTTCAAAGGTTTTTTGGTCCAGATAAAATGTTTTCATACAGGACGCAGATTTCTAGATTGAACTAAATAGCGTTTGCCATTTCTAGGTTAACTTCCTCAAAGAAGAACCCTAAATTCACTTAAATATTAAATTTGTAATTAGCTGATGCCCAGATATTAATTTTCTTAAATCAAGATTAACTTCCCCGAAGAAATTTGCCAAAATAACGTAGATAGTGATTTTGCAATTGGCTGACACCTAGATGTTAAATTTTTCCATTAAAGTTTAAGTTTCCCGAAGAAGTGTGCCGAATTAAGGAAAGACACCGATTTTGTAATTGACAGATAGTTAGATGTCAAACTTTCTATTTGGTGTTATCTTTCTTAAATAACTTAAAAAAATTACCCTAGATGCTGATTTTGTATTTAGGTAATGCTTTGTTGTCAAATTATTGAATTAAAAATTAAAATCCCCATATAAGTTTGCCAAATTAAGATTGATACCGATTTTGTAATTGACAGATACTCAGATGGCTCAGATGTCAAATTTTGCTGTTTGAGGTTAACTTTCATTTAAAGGATTGACAAATTAACCTACAGACCGATTTTGTAGTTAACAGCCCTTATGAAAAATAAGTATTGGATTAAGTATTGGCAGTAAGTATTGGCAGTAAGTATTGGATTAAGTATTGGACTAAGTATTGGATTAAGTATTGAAGTATTGGAATAAGTATTAGTTTAAGTATAGAAAACTCCAATACTTTTTTCGCCAAACATTCTTAAAAATTTTACTGGTTGCGCACTAAGTTTCTATAACTCCCAGCTCTGCGCAGTAGTTTTTTTGTTAATTTAATACATAGAAATACATGGAACGCAAAATCACAGTTCCACGGAAAAATAAAAAAAATTGTTTAAAAATATGTTACGCGAAAATAGTATTGGAGTTTCCAATACTTAAACCAATACTTATTCCAATACTTCAATACTTATTCCAATACTTACTCCCAATACTTAATCCAATACTTAATCCAATACTTATTTTTCATAAGGGAGATAGTAAGATGTGAAATTTTTCTATTTCCGGATAAGTTATATATAAAAGTTTGTCAAACTAAAATAACTACTAATTTTGTAATAAAAAGATAGTCAGATGTCAAATTTTTCTATCTAAGGTTAACTTTTACAAAAAAGATTGACAAATTAACCTTGATACAGATTTAGTGAATGACACATAGTCAGATGTAACATTTTGCCATTTTAAGTTATCTTTTTCAAAAAAATTTGTTAAATTAACATAAATACAGATTTTGTAGTTGTTTGATACTCAGATACCTACTTTTTCTATTTAAGGTTCAAATCCCCGAAGAAGTTTGCAAATTCACCTTGACACCGATTTTGTAATTGACAGATAGTCACATGTCAAATTTTTATATTTGAGGTTAAAATTCCCGAATACATTTGCCAAGTTAACCTACACACCGATTTTTTAATTGACAGATAGTTAGATATCTTATTTTTCTATTTTGAGGTTAACTTTTACAAAAAAGATTGCCGAATTAACCTCGATACGGATTTTGTAATTGACAGAATGTCAGAGATGACATTTTGCTATTTTATATTAACTTTCACAAATTAAACTCGATACCGATTTATTAATTGACGAATAGTCAGATGTGAAATTTTTGTATTTGAGGTTACCTTTCACAAAGAAAGTTTGTAAAATTAACCTAGATACAGATTTTGTAATTGTTTGATACTCAGATGTCAACTTTTTCTATTTAAGGTTAAAATACCCGAAGAAATTTGCCGCATTTACATTGACATCGAGTTTGTAGTTAACAGATAGTCAGATGTCCAATTGTTCTATTTTAGATTAACTTTCACAAAAAAAGTTTGGCAAAATTAACCTCAATACCGATTTTGTAATTGACGGATAGTCAGATGTCACATTTTGCAATTTCAGGTTACCTTTCACAAAAGCTTTGAAACATTAACCTATATACATATTTTGTAATTGTTTGATACTCAGATGTCAACTTTCTTTATTTGAGGTTCAAATCCCGGAAGAAGTTTGCTGTATTCACTTTAACACCGATTTTGTAATTAACAGATAGTCGGATGTCTTTTTTTAATATTTTATGTTTAACTTTCACAAAACAGATTGACAAATTAACCTCGATACCGATTTTTAAATTCTGGGATAGTCAGATGTGAACTTTTTCTATTTAAGGTTAACTTTTACAAAAAAGTTGGAAAAATTAACCTTGATACAAATTTTGTAATTGTTTGATACTCAGATTTCATCTTTTTATATTTGAGGTTCAAATCCTGGAAGAAGTTTGCCGAATTCACCTTGACACCGATTTTGTAATTAACAGATAGTCAGATGTCACATTTTGCTATTTTAGGTTAACTTTTACAAAAAGATTGAAAAATTAACCTAGATACATATTTTGTAATTGTTTGATACTCAGATGTCAACTTTTTTTATTTGAGGTTCAAATCCTGGAAGAAGTTTGCCGAATTCACCTTGACACCGATTTTGTAATTAACAGATAGTTAGATATCTTATTTTTCTATTTTGAGGTTTACTTTTACAAAAAAGTTTGACGAATTAACCTCGATACGGATTTTGTAATTGACAGATTGTCAGATGTGTCATTTTGCTATTTTAGGTTTACTTTTACAAAAAAGTTTGACAAATTAACCTCGATACCGATTTTTTAATTGACGAATAGTCAGATGTGAAATTTTTGTATTTGAGGTTACCTTTCACAAAAAAAGTTTGTAAAATTAACCTAGATACAGATTTTGTAATTGTTTGATACACTGTAAAAAATGAATATTGAGAATTACAAACGATTTGTAAATTTACAAATCACCTGTTTTGTAACTTCACAACGTTGGACGAGGTAACGAAACAATATATGTTGTAAATTTGCATCGTCTAACGTAGTAAAGTTACAAATAATTTTGTACAGAAACAAAGAATTTGTCAATTTACGTCGTCGGACGTGGGTAACGAATCGAGTCACGTTGGACGTGGTAAAGTACCCAGTAAGAAGGAGGAAATTGAAAAAGATTGGAATTTTATGATTTTCGAAGAAAAAGTCAAATTATGTAATCTTTTTTAATACGTTTTCTGTCCAATCCATTTGTATCCGGTGATAACACCTACTTTTATCCGCAAATCAATCCTTATTAATATGGGTTCAAATATTTGTCAATCCAAATTAATCCCTTTATAAATACAGAAAATAAAATGAATATTTTTTAATGTCCGCAGTTCAGGTTATTCAATACAAATGAATCCCTTTATAATGAAATTAAAATTTTTGAAAAATCAATATTTTTGAAGACCTACAGTTCAGATTTAATTAATCCAATTGAAACCTTTTATAATTAAAAAAATGATATGAATATTTTTTAATACCTACAGCTTAGATTATTCAATACAAATAAATCTCTCTATAATAAAATTAAAATTTAAATAAAACTAATATTTTCAAATACCGACAATTCATTTCATCTCTACATGTGATTGAAACTTAATATTTGATAAATTTTTATTTATTTCAGATGAACTCATTTATAATGCGTCTTCGGCGCAAAATTATACACCGTTTTTATACACTGTTGCATCTTAAGATATTTCTCTTCCAGTTATAGGTACTTAAAAAAATCGATTCTCTATGGATTAATGGATTTTCTTTAAATTGTGAGAAAACGTTATTTTATATGTGCCTTCTATCTAATTAAGATTTCAGGACCCTTTACCGTCTAAAATTTGAGATATTCTTGTTCGAAATTTCAATTTTTTATCATTTTGCATGTAAAATTTAAATTTCGAACAAGAATATCTCAAATTTTAGACGGTAAAGGGTCCTGAAATCTTAACCAGATAGAAGGCACATATAAAATAACGTTTTCTCACAATTTAAAGAAAATCCTTAAAAAAATATTTTTTCAAGTATATAACTGCAAGAGAAATACCTTAATTGTGGGTTAAAAAGCGAAAAATACGTAAATTTGAAGATAATTTTTAGTGATCTTTATAATTTATTAAGACGTTGATAAAAGTTTCTTAAAAGTGTTCATTAATAAAATTTTTTTTTACTTAAATATTATTCTTGAATACATTTTTAAAGAACTTAAATTAATCATCTTTTGAAGCTTTTTAAATCTGAATTAGTGGTTTTCTACTATTGAATTAGTGAAAGGTGAGCTACTATTAAATAGTAATAATTTTACTAATTTTTTAGTAGAAAACTACTTATTGAAACAGTGAAACTTTAACATTTCAATTAGTAGTTTCCTACTATTTCAATTAGTCCCAGGTGCGAATTGCGGTCGGTTGCCAGAGTTGAATGGTCGGCCCCTGGTTGGCCCAACTTTGGCTGCCAGAGTGTCGGCACCCAAGGTTGGCCCGACTGAAAAAACCTAAGTTGGGCCAACTTTGGTTGCCGACCAAACTTGCCAACCAAGTGCCGACGGTCGGCCTAACTGTGGCCAGAGTTGGGCCGACCGTCGGCACTTGAATGGCAAGTTTAGTCGGCACCCAAAGTTGGCCCGACCAGAAATACCTAAGTTGGGCCAACCAAGCATGCCGACTAAACTTTGTCAACCAAATGCCGACGGTCGGCCCAACAGTGGCCAGAGTTGGGCCGACCGTTAGCTAGACTCTGTTTCTTAAATGATATAATAAAATAATAATATAAATAAAAACTAAATCAAAACCAACACTAGAAGGTCAGCCTAATCTGGGGCTAATAGTTGGGCCAACGGTCTGTGTTACTCTACTGTCTGGCTATAAGGTTCATTTGGTATTGATCACTCATACCTCTTATGGGCTGGTGGTTAGCCTACTAGACTGGCAGCTGGAAGACCGGAGTTCGAATCTTCATGACTGGTAGAATTTTTCTGTTTCAGGTTTTCATCATTATTATATATCTGTGTTCTTATTTGATTATATTTGTGTAATTATATTTATAACTTGTGAATTATGTAATTATATGTGTCTTCATTAATAGAATAATTTGGTACAAGTAGTCTCAAGTTGGCCCAACCGTGGGCCAACCATTTTAGCGCATTTTATCCGACGGTCGGCAGCCAGAGTTGGGCCAACCTTGGTAGCCGACGGTCGGTAGCCAACGTCGGCCATGGTGATCATCTAACAGGTTGGCCCGACCTATGAGCCAAAGGTGGGCCAACTTACTGCACGGTTGGCCCAACCATGGGCCGACCGAAAATTCGCACCTGGGGTAGTTTTTTATTAAAAATTAGTAGTTTTCTACTAAACAAATTAGTAAAATTATTACTAATTTTACTAATTTGTTATTAATTTTTCCACTTATCAATAATTTATTAATAGAAAAACACTAATTCAGATTTAGAGAGAAAGTTATTAAATTTTGTTTAGACTTTATTAAAAAAAACTTTTTTGAAATCTGTATTTTTTTTTCTGTATTGACAGTGTGTAATTTTCAAAATAAAAACACAACTTCAATGTATGCCTCAATGTATGCTCAGTCAACATCATTCTTCAACTTAAACTTAAGAATAAAAGAACACAAAGATGATGTTTATGAATCACCTAATAAATGGACTGCTCTTACCGAATATGCCTGTTTTAAGGACCATACTTTCGATTTTGATAAAGTAAAAATTGAGGCAAAAATTTTAGACAGAACGGGAAATTATAAAAAACGTATGATCCTTAAAATGAATTAACGGATACAACAGCAGTTAACGAACGTAAAGACACAAACAACTTATCTGTTTTTTACCAAGCAATTTTATAGTTTTAATCTCAGCAATATTTCTGTTTATATTTTCACGAGTATTTTCATTTACATCGTCACAAAAATGTTTCCCGATGTCTCTAAAATCTTGACCCCTTCATAACAATGCACCCACACAAACAAGTTTTTTTCCTATCGAGACAACTAAAACTTTTCTTGAACCCTCGCTTGATCCTTTTATGACTTTTAACATGTGTTTCATCTCAACTGTCACTTTCCTTGTAAACTCAGTTTTCGTTAAATTTTGATCCGGTCAGCACGTACCAAAAACGCTCATTCAAAACTTAAAATTAAATTATACTGACAAAATTTTTTTCTGTTTTCATTATAAAAACTATAAAAACGGTTGTGAAAGTGCTATATGGACTGCCGGACTTTCTGGATAGAAAAATGGATACTATTACTAAGTAAATTTTAGGTACATATTATTTTCGTTTTTTACACCACAAATTATTAGCAATAGTTATAATATTTAATAGTTAATTATTTTCGTCATATTGTAATTTTTCTTTTAATTATCAATTATTTTCTTGAAATTTCGATTTAATTCTTTAATTTGTGATAAATGATCTGAATTAAATTAAATATCAAGAAGAAACTCAAACCAATATTACACTTTACTCTTTTACCTGTTCATTACTCTCACAAAGGGGAATTCCGCTGCAGCACGGAGACCTTCTCCGAGAAATTGGAAAAGCAACCACCCCGGAAAGATTCCAAAATTACTTACCAGGACGACTGACGAACTCGACAGAACTTAGATCACCCAGGAGTGAGGAGTCTGGGGGGGGGGGGGGGCAAAACCAGGACACTTACACTAAAGGAAGTTCAAATATAAATCACTCACAGGGGAATTCGCTTGAACAAAGTTTTATTGCCTCAAATCTTTACACACCCGTCTAATTTTTCAATAGTCCTTTTTCCAAAATAATTAGTTAATCAACAATACTGACACCGTTACACTGTAAGCCGTGGAAACTCCGAATAACGCGAGGGAACCCGATAATTCTCGCCGACACCTTCTCGCTGATAGCTACTGGAACCAACTGTTCGACCGCTTGATCGACCGCCGAATTCATTGTCAAAACTAGGGGTGGACGCCCCGCCCCTAGTTACAGGTACTGCGTCTCCCTCGCTCCTTCATCCACAACGTCGGTCTCCCTCGTTCACACTGGAAAATCACACCTGAAAAGAAGAAAAAGAGGGCTCTGCTTGACGCGGGAAACAGACGGAAAAACCGCGCAAAACCCCACTCGAAAGGTAATTGGCTAATTTGCCGATAACGAATTTTTAGATTTAAATTTCAGGGGATTGCGACGAAGCGGAAGTCGGCGCCAGTTAGGGCCGTAACAAAATAAAGCACCCTTGCTGTACCGACTTACTCAATAAATCTCAAATGAACTTACATACTAATTAACCACTTAAACAATCCCTTATTTTAATTTTTTAAAAATCACTTCGTCCGTGATGAACTGCTTCGTCACAATCCCCTCCCCTAGGCCGATACTACCTCATAGTATCGCCTACTCAAATAAACAACAAAAAAAAACTTCTTTACTAATAAACAACTTAAAGAAAAACAATTTTACTCACCCTCGTCACCCCTCCAGAACAACTTATTTAATGACCGGAACCGTCGCCTCCACGACGACGCTCCTCCAAGAATTGAAGGATCACCGCATCCTTCACCGTTTGCGGCGAATCCTGGAGAATCCTGGCCAACCGATCTATCTCATCGAGCAACGGATTCCTCATCTGGGCCAAGGGGGGCTCCTGCACCGGAACAACCAACAACACCGGTTCCACCATCCGTTCCACCGGGAGTTGCACTTCTCCCTTCATCGGCTCGTCAAGCAAGTCGGGCTGAGGCCCGGCCACCACCTCCAATGGAACCACTGGCACCTCCGGCTGCAACCCCTCATTCGCAACCTCCAACTGAACAACCGGCTCTTCCGGCCGTTGCTCGATCTGAACCTCTCTTCTCGCCACACTCCGTTCACTTCCGGAGTCCTCCTCTCTCACCACCACAGATGCATCTCGAGAACGGTAACCTCGGCGCTCGAGGTCTCGCTCACGCTGCCATCGGATGTAAGCTTCCCAACACCTGGGACAACGGTTAATGCGGACTCTTCTCCGACCACAATTAATACAAAAATCCTCCCTCTGGAGGTGCGGGCAATTAATCCGCAGATGACCTCGGCGCCAACAATTAAAACAAACTCCAGGGGAGGATCCAACGACGGTACCGTGGGTATCGGCCTGAGCCCACCAAACCACACTCCCTTGGTTTTGATAGGCAATACGGAACGCCCTCCCTTCTTCAGCTAGCAACTAGACGGTCCAGGCGGAGACGGCTGGAATCCCGATGGTCCTGGCTGTGGAGAAACCACCTCTCGGTACTCCGGGGGGCCAGGAGGCGTTATTGGTCTCGGAAGGGGGACAGGCGACACATCGCGGGGACTCACAAAGTCCTCCTTCTGGAAGTAACTCCGCCGAACGCCCCCTCCTCCTCTAAAATTTCCTCTTTATCTAAAACCTTGTTTTCGTTCTCATTTATATCCAACTCCTTTCTCCCCTCTTGACTCTTCTCTTTCCCCTCTCGAACTTCCTCACTCCCCCCTTGAATTTTTCCTTTATCTCCTCCCACGGAATCCTCCTCCTTTCGAGCCATATCTTCCTTCTCCTTCCTACGACTCTCTTTGGCCAACTTTTTCAACCTCCTTTCTTCCCTCTTCCTTTCACGACTTTGCTGTGGCAAAGCTAGATCCATTGGAGGAGGGAAGGGTGGGGGGAATTCTTCCCTGGCCTCCCTTGTTCTCTGCTTGCGCAGGCTCGGCAGGTCCGAGGCCCGAGTTTTTGGTGGCGTCATGTGAGATGAATCTGAAAGAAAAAGAAAACATTGGCTATTACTCATCAAATCAGTTTTCTGGGCGGTATAAAACGTTTCAGATCAGACACATGCACTTTCGCCACGCGGCGATTCTCATTTGTTCTCAACACATACACCGAATCTGACCGCTTTTCTACGATTTCGAACGGCCCCTCGTATTTCGGTGCTAGTTTCGCCGAAAATTTTTTCGCCGCGTTTGACAATTTATGTGTCCGCCATAACACTTGATCACCCACGTGAAATTCCGCCACTCTCTTATCTCTATTATAGTATGCCGTTTGTTTCTCTCTCTCTTTATCTATAAATCTCGCGACCAAATCTCTTAGCGCATCTAATCTCTTTAATCGATCGTTCCACACTTCCGGATCAATTCTCTCGACACTCTTTCTCCCCTCTACCTCTCTACGCAGACTTTTAACCGGTTTAGGATTCCGTCCGTAATTAAGGAATGCGGGCGAGAACTTAGTTGTCGACTGAACGGCAGTGTTCATGGCATGACGAAACTCATGAACATGCTTGTCCCACTCTCGATGATCCTCCCCTATAAACGTCGCGACCATAGTCTTAAACACTCGATTACTCCTCTCGACAGGATTTGCCTGCGGATGATAAGGCGGCGTGGTGAGATGCTGAACACCATAATCATCCAGGACTGACTTTAGGAATTTATTATCAAATTCCTTTCCATTGTCCGTCAACAAGAATTCTGGAGTCTCCCACCTGAACAAAATTAACTCCTCAAACGCCCGTGCAATTGACTTGCCATCCGCAGATCTTAAAGGTTTGACCTCCACCCAGCGAGAAAATAAGTCTTGAAACACTACCAGATAGCGACACCGACTCTTGCTTGGCGCAAATTCCATGCAGTCAGCTGCCACTACCACCCAGGGTCTCTCAACTATCCTTTGTCCCATAAGGCCTTGAGGACCTTCCTGTGAGACCTTATGGTACTGACATTGAGGACATGCTCGCACGAATTGTTGAACATCGTGCCACACACCCTGCCAATAATATTCTCTCGCTACTCGGTCATAGGTCTTCTCAATTCCCAAATGTTCTGACGAGAACTCTGAGTGCGCACTTTTGAGCACTCTTTCGCGATACTCTAGAGGCACGACTAGCTTCCACCCTTCTTCATCCCCTGTATACGGTAATAACAATGGATCCTCTTTAAACCGATATAAACTCCCCTCTAAAACTTTCCAATCTGGAAATCTGTTAGGAAACTTCACCACCAAATCGAGTCTTTTTAAGTACCACGGGTCTGAAATTGTTTCAAACGCCGCCACTTCTTCAAACTCATCCTCGTACATCCTCGATAAGGCAACCGGAACATGGTGGTGAATTCCTCTACGGTGAACAATCTCGAAATCCCACTGCTGCATCTCGAGGGCCCAACGTGTCAATCTACCCGTTGGTTCTTTTAATTTTCGCAACCATTTTAAAGCACTATGGTCTGTAATGGCCGTGAATTTGTACCCCTCGATATATGGTCTCAATTTCTTGATTGACCACAGCAGTGCTAAACACTCTTTTTCTGTTACGCTATAATTCCTCTCGTGTACAGAGAGTGTTTTACTCACAAACACAATTGGATGTTCACCGTCTTCTCCCTCCTGAGTCAACACCGCACCTATTGCGTAACCACTTGCGTCGCATTGAATCGTAAATGGCTTCGTAAAGTCTGGTCTTGCCAAGACTGGTGCCGAAGTCAATTTATTTTTCAATGCTTGGAACGCCTCTTGTTGCTCTTCTCCCCACTCCCAAGCTCGGCCTTTTTGCAATAATCTCAAAAGTGGTATTTTTAATTCGCTATCATGTTCTATGAAACGCGCATACCACCCCACCATACCTAAAAATCGACGGAGCTGTTTTATATTGGTTGGTGCCGGATACTCAACCACTGGTGCGATTTTCTCTGGGTCCGGTCTCAATCCTTGACTATCGAGTACATAACCTAAATATGAAACTCTCGAACACCCAAATTCGCACTTTTCCGGATTTACCACCAACCCAGCCTCCGCCAATTTTCTCAACACAATCTCTAACCACTCAAGATGTTTCTCATAATCATCAGTAACGATGATTATGTCATCTAAATACCCAAACACGTAAGGCTCGAACTCAGGTTCAAATAACGAATCAATTAATCGCTGGAATGTCATTGGGGCATTTGTGAGTCCAAATGGCATTCTTTTAAACTGCCACAACCCAGAACCAGGAATAGCAAACGCTGTATATTTTCGACTCTCAGGGGACATCGGCACTTGATGGTAAGCCTGCTTGAGATCGATTTTGGAAATATATCGTGCTTTCCGTAATTTATCCAAAATCGAGTCAATGGAGGGGATGGGATATGCGTCTCTTACAGTTACTTTATTCAAGTCTCTGTAATCAATGCAGAAACGCAATGAACCATCTCCCTTTTTCACGATAACTGGAGCACTGCTCCACTCACTGGCCGATCTTTCTATTACTCCCCTCTCTAACATCTTTTGAACTTCCTGATTAGCCCATTCTAATATCATAGGCGACATTCTACGGGAACGATGTTTAATTGGTGTTGGATCAGTGACTCGTATGCTATGTTCAGTCAAAGAAGTCATACCATGTTCCACCTCCTGTGGTAAAATCAGCTGATCCACCAATTTTTGAATTTTCGATCTCTGCCCCTCTGATAACTTACAAATCCCCGCACATTCCGCAAAAATATCCCCTTCCACTCTATTTCCTATAACACTTCTCCCACCTGGACTCAACTCTCCATACTCCAAAAATTTGTGCCATTCCCCCCCTTGAACTCTCCACAACCCCTTTCCTAACTTCGCATCCAAGTCCGCCGCTCGATGAAAATCCTGACCCAAAAGCATGTCATGTCATGTCACTGTCCCTCCATTCACTGTCCCCTCTATTGTTCCCCTCTCTGCTCTAGGTGTCCCAGGGTGTCCTGAATTCCCCTTACTCTTCTTATTTTTCCCCTTTTTCGCTGGGACATTACGAACTGTCCCACTTTCTTCCCCACTGGATTCAGAACCTGACACTCCCAGCAACGCATCCACCTTCGCCCCTTTTAAATTTCCCCTCGGAGCCGCGGACGGAATTCTCATCTTGTCCCGGGACGGAGGTGGGACATACCTTTTGTCGATATCTTTTACGCGTTCATAACGCCTCAAAATTCGCTCCACATCTTCAATATTGTCGAATTCGGAATTCGACAATTGACGTCGGTACTCCGGCGTCAGCCCCTTGAATATTATCCTTAAAAAGGACTCTCGCGAGATGGGACGTCTGAGGTGTCCCACAATAACCCTCATATTTAAAATAAAATCAGAAATTTTCTCACCCTTGGCTTGTGTGCTGGCTCGGGCTTCATCGAGGACATCATCATCCACCAGAGCAACCGAAAACTCTCGTTTAAAAAGTTTTTTAAACGTGTTCCAGGAACACAAGTCTTTACGCACGAGCCGAAACCATCGACTCGCATTTTTGCGTAAAATACTAGGAAGGGCAGTCAGAATTTCCGAATCACTTAGGATGTTGCACTCCTTGCAGTCCTCCACCCTCTCTAAAAATTCCTCCGCGTCCTCTTTCTCCCCTCCGGAATACCTAATGTCCCAGTCCTTAAAAATTTTAACGACTTTCGACCCCCCACTTCCGTTCGAATAAAAACGCCGATTGCGATACTTTTTACTCGTAGTGGAGTCGGTTTCCGTCTCCGTCCCACTCGACGACAACACGACGCGTCTAGACCTCCTCTTCCTACTCGAACCGGAACTTCTACTTCCGGTCGGCTTTCTCCTTCTATTCTCTGGCTCCGGAAATGTTTCTGGGGGGGAAGGTGGTGGGGGTGGGGGAGGCATGTTCTCATGTCCCATATCGTCATTTGCGCCCCCTCTCTTGTCCCATTCTCGACCCTGATCAGGGTCTACTGGTATGGTTCGCCTCGGACCTTTTGCCCCCCCCCCACATCACGTGGGACTTGCGTTTGTTGAGCCTTATTTGCACTAATATGCAATTGTTCAATCAAAAACGCATTGTGGGCACGCAATTGTTCTAAGTCTAACAATTGCTGTTGTGCATACATTGCACGTTGGTCCGGACTCAACCCCCATGCCCCCGCCCCCTGCCTCATACTCCATAACTCTGGAGACACTCCGGTAGCTGGAATGCTCCCAGTTCCCCCACCCACGCTACGAAAGTCGGCACCCCTCGTCCGGCTCCCGATGAGGTTGTGGTCAACGTCGTGGCAAACGTTGTCCTACTCGATACCCTAGGGGTTTCAAAAATCGCAGTGGTAGGTACAGAGGTAGTGGTTGGTGTCCCACTGCCCCCCTCCACTCGATCTCCATTTTCCCCGCTTGTACTCGGCACTTCCCGATTTACTGTGGGCGAAGTCGCCCCTTCACCTGTCACTTCCGGCTCACTTCCAGGGTCGGGCAATAATCTGGACTTCCTGGTCCTCGGAACAAAAGGACTTGGTCCGGCTCCCCCCTCTCTTTGATCTACTAACGCCTCATATTTAAACTCCACCTCCGCCCCCTCCAGATCGAAAGTCTCAAACCACGGAACTACTACCGTTTCCGGGAAGATAAATTTCACTTCCGATCGGAGGAGTCTCTCGCGGAGTACATGCAAGGTGCCTGTAACGCTGCACTCTTGCTGGGTCAACCCCTCGATCACCTGGTCCTGAGACATTTCTTTAATATGTCGCCAGGCCTCCGCGATCTGCGGAATCTCTAGAATCCGCCACATTTGTTCGCGATATCTCTCCATCATTATAAATTTTCTCGATTAAATCGATAATGAGGAGAGAGGAACACAATAAAAACAAATAAGTTTTCAATTAATCACCCTTATTTTACCACAACGCTCACAAAAGAAAGGAAAAGACAAAAAAAAAAAAAATTAATTATCCCATAATCCAGCTCGAACTAGGCTCGTATTTGATAACCCCCACGTCTTCAGGACGCCCCCGCAATAATAAGAGAGAGAGAAACAATTTTCTCCTTCACTCCTCCTTTCTCCCCACCAGAACACACATTACACAATAAATCATAATTTTACAAAATATATAAAATTTTCTAAATCAAAAAAATAAACAATAAATATAATAAATCAGCTGAAAAGAAAAAAAAACAACAATCTTAAAAATGGCATATTTCACTTTAGAAATTTTCTTCCGCTGAGTGGCTCTCCCAAAACGAGACGAGAGAGAAACGAAAAAAAAAAAATTTGTTTGGGAAAGAAATTCCAGTTGGGTGGCTTTCCAAAATTTTATTCGGAAAAATTCTCGCTATCGGAACGAACCTCCGTGGTGTGGCTTTCCTGAATTTATTTTCAGGACTCTAACCAACCCCCGAAACACAATAAAAAAAAACTTTAGTTGTTTTCAACATAAAAAAAATTTGTGCAGGTAAATCGCACGGGAAGGAAAAGAGAGAGAGAAAAATACACGCTGGTTCTTCACACCGTGATTTAAACCGCACTTCCGGTTTCACCACGTGGTGAAAATCTGTTCCCAATTATTTCGACAAATTTTCCCCTTCCTCCTCACATCTCACCTCCAGAACACGACCCCGGACATACCCTTTTAACTCAATTTACTATCACCAAAAACAAAAAAAAAATTTAATTATTTTTATTCTATAATTCGTAAAAGAAAAGAAAATATTCACTCAGCCCGGAGCACCGTCAGCACCTGCACGAGCTATTCGCCAACCTTCGTGGCGCGGGACATCACGAAAAACGAGAAAAAGAAAGAATCACACCGGAATTAATCCTACACACGACAACTCAATTTAATTTCCCCCTTCTCTACAAACCCAAACACTCCATGACATTTGTGCGCGTATCTAAAAAAAAAAAATTTTTTTCAACGATACTCGCGAGTAAAATTTTGGCGCGCCTCGTACCGCACTTTCCACTAGAATTTCCGTTACTCGCGACCACGTGTTTTCCAATCGGCTGAAATTCACTCAATTTATTATACTATTCTACTCTCACTTCTTTCCCATTTCTCAATTTTTCCTCTTTAAAATATTATCTCCCCTCTAGAATTCTTGATAATTTTTACCATTTTTGAACTCGCCAATTTAATAAAAGAAAAATTTTCCCATCATTATCACCGAGACTTTTACCTTGAGAAAAAAAAAAATAAAATTCCGTACGAATAAAAAAAGAAACGAGAAATTTAAACACGTGTCACGGCATTTTTCCGGAGCCCGCACTTCCGGCAAATTTCTATTCACTTCCGACCTCGACCACGTTTTCACCAAAACCCTAAATTTGAAATTTAACACTCGTACCGGATTTTCCGTTCCACCCTTGTTAATAAATAATTACTTAATTATTTATTCCTCAGCTCTCGACTTCCCAACAAAAATTCTCTCCTTTCACGTCCAAACTATTTTCTTAATTTTCTCGGAATTTCGCCCCTAGCGTCTTACCGCCCCTCGATCATCTCACACATAACCTCCATTTCCAATTCCTCGGAGAGCAGCTAAATTCCCCACAAGGGATGCCAATTGTGATAAATGATCTGAATTAAATTAAATATCAAGAAGAAACTCAAACCAATACTACACTTTACTCTTTTACCTGTTGATTACTCTCACAAAGGGGAATTCCGCTGCAGCACGGAGACCTTCTCCGAGAAATTGGAAAAGCAACCACCCCGGAAAGATTCCAAAATTACTTACCAGGACGACTGACGAACTCGACAGAACTTAGATCACCCAGGAGTGAGGAGTCTGGGGGGGGGGGGGGCAAAACCAGGACACTTACACTAAAGGAAGTTCAAATATAAATCACTCACAGGGGAATTCGCTTGAACAAAGTTTTATTGCCTCAAATCTTTACACACCCGTCTAATTTTTCAATAGTCCTTTTTCCAAAATAATTAGTTAATCAACAATACTGACACCGTTACACTGTAAGCCGTGGAAACTCCGAATAACGCGAGGGAACCCGATAATTCTCGCCGACACCTTCTCGCTGATAGCTACTGGAACCAACTGTTCGACCGCTTGATCGACCGCCGAATTCGTTGTCAAAACTAGGGGTGGACGCCCCGCCCCTAGTTACAGGTACTGCGTCTCCCTCGCTCCTTCATCCACAACGTCGGTCTCCCTCGTTCACACTGGAAAATCACACCTGAAAAGAAGAAAAAGAGGGCTCTGCTTGACGCGGGAAACAGACGGAAAAACCGCGCAAAACCCCACTCGAAAGCTAATTGGCTAATTTGCCGATAACCAATTTTTAGATTTAAATTTCAGGGGATTGCGACGAAGCGGAAGTCGGCGCCAGTTAGGGCCGTAACAAAATAAAGCACCCTTGCTGTACCGACTTACTCAATAAATCTCAAATGAACTTACATACTAATTAACCACTTAAACAATCCCTTATTTTAATTTTTTAAAAATCACTTCGTCCGTGACGAACTGCTTCGTCACAAATTTCCAATTTATTTCTTCAATTTTTAATTATTTTCTTTAATTCTCAAATATTTTCTTTAATTTTTAATTATTTTGATCAATTTTCAATTCATTCCTCAATTTCCAATAATTCCCGGACTTTTTCAATTATTTTTTACACTCATAAAAATTGTTTTAAAATTGCAAATCAATTATTCAATTCTAGAATTCTTCATTTCTCAGTTATTTTCTTCAAACTTAAATTCCACTTTTCAATTTTCAGTTATTTTCTTTAATGTTAAAAAATTATCGCTTTTTTCTATTATTTTGTTCGATATCATTAAGTTTCTTTAATTTTAAATACAATTATTCAATTATGTTCTTTAATTTTTAATGCCATTCTTCAATTTTTATTTCCAATCTTCAGTTTTCAATTTTTTTCTTCTAAGATATATTCATTAATTCTCGGCTCTTTTCAATTACTCTTTTTCAATTTTTAATTATGTTCTTTCAATTTCAATTCCATTCTTCAATGTTTAATTGCTTTCTTCTATTTTAAATTACTTTTTACAATTTTAATTATTTTTTTCGATTTTCAATCCAGTTGTTAAATGGGCAATTATTTCCAACAATTATTTCTATAATTTTCTAAATTTTTCAATTTACAATTATTTTCTTTACATTTAATATTACTTGTTTCATTTTTAGGGTTCCGTACACAAAGTGTCCAAACGGAACCTTTATGTTTTCACTCGTTTGTCCGTCGCCCAAAACCATTACCCCCCCCCCCCCCTAGCGGCCAAACTATTTGAGATAGAGAGTTGAAATTTGGTACACTTATGTATTTTCACGTGTAGATTACAGGAAAAATATAGCGAACATGATTGAACGTGATGTTCATAGCGTTGTCAAGGAAATAACAAGATTTTTTTCAAAAAATGCATTAAAATGCATATTCCCCCCCCCCCCCTTATCTCCTAAACTATTTGACCTAGAGTATTGAAATTTGGTACACATATGTATTTTCGCGAGTAGAGTTCAGGAAAAATATAAAGAACATGATTGGAGGTGATGGTCATAGCGTTGTCAAGGAAAAACTTTTTTTTTCAAAAAAAACGTGTCCCCCCCCTTATCTTCCAAACCATTTGACCTAGAGGTTTGAAATTTGGTTTACCTAGGTATTTTTACGTGTAGATTACAGGAAAAATATAGCGAACGTTGCTGGACTTAATTTTCAAAAGTTATTAATGAAAAGTTGAAAAATGACAAAAAAACCCCTATGCTAGAGCTCAGCGTATTTATCCTAAAAGGTTGGGAATTGGTTAAAAATGTGTAATTTTATGCAGAATTTTTTATAAAACCATAAAAATTGTGGTTTAAATTTATTATCATAACATTTTTTCCAAAAAACTGAAATTTTACCAAAAAAAAATTTTTTTCTTCTAAACAGCTACAATATTTTATAGTTTCAGATTATTTTTTTGTACAAAATGTTTATGTTTATGTTTAAATTACTTTAAAAGTTAAAAAATTAAAAAAAATTAAAAAAAAATTTTTTTGGCTTTAAAATTTAAAATTATATAAAAAAGCTTAGTCTATTTAATTGGAAATTTTTAATCTTATAAAAATCATTAAGTTTATACTTAAATTTCTTTAAAAATAAAAAAAATTATTTTAATTTATCATTATTTAAATTATTATTCAAATAATCTCTGACTCATATAATTGAAAAAAATTAGAGCGGTACGGAACCCTTCGACTTGGTACGAGTGTAACTCGTACTTGCCTGATATTTCAATTATTTTTTTCAGTTGTCTATTAATCTAGTTACATTTTAATTTTCTTTTTACTTGACAATTATTTTCGTCATTTTTCACATATTTTCTTCAATTTTTCAATTACTCGAGTTATTTTTTAACTTCAATTTTTAATTATTTTCAGCAGTTTTCAATTAATTCCTACAATTTTTCAATTTTAAATTATTAACTAAAAATTTTATAATTATTCTTTGATTTTATAAATTACTAGCTTTCGAGCCCGCCTTCGGCGGGCGTCGAAATCTAGTGGCGTGCCATCAACAGTATTTTTTGACCAAAAATATTCTCTGACTGAAAGTATTTTTTAAAGCATGCATTTTCCGACAGAAAGTATTTTTTGACAAAAATTATTTTCATGCAGGTGTTTGAAACAAATTTGGGTGTACTTCGCAGCTTAAACCTCAAATCTTTTTGATACTTCGTATGCTTACGTAATTTGATCCGCTGTTTACAAATATCATAGTGAAAAGTGTGTGTATATGTGAGTATGTGTTTGTGTGTATATGTGTGTGTATGTATGTACGTATATGTGAAAATGTGACTTAGTTGTATATCTCAGCTTTTAATAATATTTTCTAAAATTTTTTTTTTTTATAAATCTAAGTAGAGTGACACTCTAATACTCTACCAAATTTCACCTGAATCGGCTGAGCCGTTTTTAAGGAAGTTCTACCGTAAATCGATTAATCAAACAGATTTTGATAAAACTTAGTGTACTGCTAAATAAAGTTTCTAAAATTTTGTAGTTAAATTTTTGAGACCTGTAGGTTCTTGGGAAAAAAGTTGTGATCGATTTATTTTTTCACTGTTTAACCTGATTAACATTGATTCTTGTGAGAATTCATTACTCTGTCACATATATTTTAATACTAAAAATTATTAATTGACGAGATAGTGATAAAAGTTTGTATAGTTAAACACATATATGTAATGAACCGATATTGTATTTAAAAAAGGACAATAGGTTCCTGTAAGAGTTGCAATAAATTAATTTGTAAAAATATTTTACGTTTTACACGATACAGTTCATACGTTCTGACATTTTAAAATGTTGATTTTGATCGCACATGAAAAATAGTCATATTTAAAAAGTAAATAAAGTTAATAAAGTTAATAAATACAATTGTTTAATTATATATCAGTAAAATTAAATTTAAACCTAACCACAAAATAATGGTCTCTGTTTTGACTAGTATCGTCATACGGTAGAACCTCCTTAAGTGATGCCCGGACAAAAAATCCTGGACAGACAGACAGAATTTTTTTTTTTGCATTTTCGCGATTCTTATCACTTAAAACGAAAAAGTATGTAAAATTTTTTGAGTTTGGCGCAATGTACAGAAAAATGTTGATTTTATTTATATAGATTTTGTTGAGTTGCGTGTTAATCTAGCCATATTTTGAATTGTGTTTTCAGTTGTCATTTATTTTCGTCATTTTGTAATTTTTTTTTCAGTTATCAATTATTATTTTTTAAAATTTTAATTTAATTCTTAAATTTTCGATGTATTTCTTCAGTTCTCAATTTATTTCCTCAATTCTTTAATTTTCAATTTATTTCTTCAATTTTTAATTATTTTCTTCAATTCTCAAATATTTCCTTTAATTTTAAATTATTTTGATCGATTTTCAATTAATTCTTTAATTTCCTATAATTCTTGGACTTTTTCAATTATTTTGTACACTCATAAAAATTGTTTTAAAATTGCAATTATTCCTACAATTTTCTTAATTTTTCAATTTGCAATTATTTTCTTTAAATTTAATATTTCTTGTTTAATTTTTTCAATTATTTTTTCAGTTGTCTATTAATCTAGTTATTTTTCGATTTTTGTTTTCAATTGACAATTATTTTCGTCATTTTTCAACTATTTCCTTCAATATTATTAATCATTTTCCGCAGTTTTCATTTATTTCCTACAATTTTTCAATTTCCAATTATTATCTTAAAATTTTATAACTATTCTTTGATTTTTTAAGTTATTTTGATCGGTTGTGTATTAATCTAGCCATCTTTTGAATTTTGTTTTCAATTGTTAATTATTTTTGCTATTTTGTAATTTTGTTGTTTATTATCAATTATTTTTTTCAAATTTTCAATTTATTTCCTCCATTTTTATTATTTTCTTCAATTTCAATTATTTTTATCGATTTTCAATACAGTTGTTCAATTTACAATTAGGTATTTTCAACAGTTATTCCTATAATTTTTCAACTCTTTTGTTTAATATTAAAATTTATTGTTAAAATTTTTAAAATATTCTTTTCAATTGTGTAATTATGTAGCTATTTTTCGACATTTGTTTTCAAAGGTCAATGTATTTTTGTCATTTTTCAAATATATTCTTCAATTTCGTAAGTTTCATTATTTGAATTTGCAAAAATTTATGTTTTTAAATGACCAATAATGGAAAGTTTTTCGCGCGCTTGAGCGCGCGTTAATGTTGCTAGTAAATAATAATTGACAGTCAACAATTTTTATTTTTCTAACCATAGGCCATTAATTTGTAAAATTAGGAAAAAGTTGTGTCTTTCCAGGTGAATTTGTGAGTAATTAATCATTATTAACAATAATTTGTTTATAACAATTGCAATTGGTTGTTGTGGTTAATTTGACTGAATAAGTTATTGTTTTAAAATATAAAAAAATAGTTAAGTCAGAAAAGACTACAACTCGCGAGGTTCATTTGGATATTAGTTATAAATTAATAATTACATAAATTGTGTATAAATACCCCCCATTTATGGGAGTTGTTTATAACCCTATAAATCGAAATTAATGAAATTAATTTCAAAAATTGAAATTCTTTGTTACTTCTTTGTTTACACCTTACAGTGATTTCAAATGTGCTCTTTTAATCTGAATTAGTGAAAAACGGTCACTAATTCGAATTAGTGGAACTTTTTACTTATTTTTAGTCAATTTTCACTAAAACTTTAGTAAAGAATTTAAAAAAATTAGTAGAAATGTATATTAATTTGAATTTCTTCAGTGACTTTTCACTGATTTATTTTTAAAGAGATGAGTATTTAGAACAATGGATTTGGTTTTATTTATTTAAATTATAAAGAGATTAATTTGGATTGAATAATCTGAACTATGTGTTTTCAAATGTTAAATTTTCATTTTTTTTTTTTTCATTATAATGGTATTTATTTGGATTAAATAAAACTGAATCGTGAGTATTTAAAATGTTCATTTTATATTTTTCAATTATAAGGGTATTCATTCGGATAAATTTTCATTTTATTTTAATTGCATTTTTATTATAAAAATATTCATTCAGATTGAATAATCTGACGTGTGGGTATTTAAGAACAACTAGTTTATTTTTTCATTATAAAGGGATTCATTTGTATTCAATAACCTGAACTGCAGATATTAAAAAATATTCATTTTATTTTTTTCCATTATAAAGGGATTCATTTGGATTGACAAATTTTTTAAACCTATATTCATAAGGATTGATTTTCGGGTAAAAGTAGGTGCTATCACCGGATACAAATGTATTGGACAGAAAACGTATTCAAAAATATTAAAATTTTTTAATATTTTTTAATTACTCTTTTCTTACTGGGTATATACTTTATTTGTAAAAATGCAAAATGAGTGTACATGAACAACTTATTAGCAAAGATTTGTTTGTTATTAGTAACTGAACAATCAAATTGTAATTTAACACTAGAGTTAAAATAATATACTTTGTAATAATACGATTTTAATGTAATACTACAAAATATTGTAAATGTTAAACCGTTGAACGTGTGCTTCTAACCTCAAAATATATTTAATGCGCACTTTTTGCAAGAAATATTCGGTTTAAACTGTTTCTAATTGACAATCCACTTTTGTAAGTTTTAACTTGGCAGTTATATCAGTGCAGGGCAGTTTCTTAATACTCATGTACCTAATTAATAAATTAGATTAACTAGGTTAATTAGTTTTCTTTTAATAACTAATTTATGAGTGTACATATTTTAAATAATGTAAAAAAACCACTGACTTCAGTTAATATACTTTTCTTAAAATATGTTTTTAAATAGATCACCAAAATATCACATTAGCAATTTTTAAAAAGTCCAAGTTGTTTGAAATGTACTTGTTTGAATAAAAATAATGTTAAAACAAGTATCTTCATGGAGCAGTGGTCAAGATGTCGGATTTTGAAGTTAAAGATCCCGTGCTCAATTCCAGCTGCCATCTGGTTTTTCATTTTTTTATTTTTTCTGTGGAACATAAGCTTTTTGTAAACTTACAACTCTATTTGTAAAAGTACAAACGTGTTGCACATTTACAAATTACTAGTTCTTAACCTATTTCTTCGTAACCCAACAGTATGATTGTAACTTAACGTATCATTACGTATCTTGACAAATGTTTTGTAAGAAAACCTCGTCCAACCTGACACGATTCGTTACCCACGTCCGACGTTGTAATTCTACAAAAATTTTTTTTTCAGTGTACTCAGCTGTCAACTTTTTCCTTTTAAGGTTAAAATACACGAAGAAATTTGCCGCATTTACATTGACACCGATTTTGTAGTTGACAGATAGTCAGATGCCCAATTTTTCTATTTTATGTTAACTTTCACAACAAAAGTTTGGCAAAAATTAACCTTCATACCGATTTTGTAATTGACGGATAGTCAGATGTCACATTTTGCAATTTTAGGTTACCTTTCACAAAAGCTTTGAAAAATTAACCTGGATACATATTTTGTAATTGTTTAATACTCAGATGTCAACTTTCTTTATTTAAGGTTCAAATCCCGGAAGAAGTTTGCCGAATTCACTTTGTCACCGATTTTGTAATTAACAGATAGTCGGATGTCTTTTTTTACTATTTTAAGGTTAACTTTCACAAAACAGATTGACAAATTAAACTCGATACCGATTTTAAAATTCTGGGATAGTCAGATGTGAACTTTTTCTATTTAAGGTTAACTTTCACAAAAAAGTTTGAAAAATTAACCTTGATACAAATTTTGTAATTGTTTGGTACTCAGATGTCAACTTTTTATATTTGAGGTTAAAAACTCCGAAGAAGTACGCCGAATTCACCTTAACACCGATTTTGTAATTGACAGAAAGTCAGATGTCTTATTTTTTTATTTTGAGGTTAACTTTCACAAAAAAGATTGACAAATTAACCTCAATACCGATTTTGTCATTGACTGATAGTCAGATGTCACATTTTGCTATTTTAGGTTAACTTTTACAAAAAGTTTGAAAAATTAACCTAGATACATATTTTGTAATTTTATGATACTCAGATGTAAACTTTTTTTATTTGATGTTCAAATTCTGGAAGAAGTTTGCCGAATTCACTTTGACACCGATTTTGTAATTAACAGATATTCAGATGTCAGATTTTTCAATTTGAGGTTAACTTTTACAATAAAAGTTTGACAAATAATTACCTAGATACCGATTTTTGTAGTTGACAGATAGTCAGATGTCCAATTTTTCTATTTTAGGTTAACTGTCGCAAAAAAAATTTGGCAAAAATTTACTCCATACCTATTTTGTAATTGACGGATAGTCAGATGTCACATTTTACAATTTTAGGTTACCTTTCACAAAAGCTTTGAAAAATAAACCTAGATACATATTTTGTAATTGTTTAATACTCAGATGTCAACTTTCTTTATTTGAGGTTCAAATCCCGGAAGAAGTTTGCCGAATTCACTTTGACACCGATTTTGTAATTAAAAGATAGTCAGATGTCAGATTTTTCTATTTGAGGTTAACTTTTACAAAAAATGTTTGCAAATAATAACCTAGATACCGATTTTTTAATTGACAGATAGTCAGATGTCTTTTTTTTTATTTTAAGGTTAACTTTTACAAAACAGATTGACGAATTAACCTCGATACCGATTTTGAAATTGTGGGATAGTCAGATGTAAAATTTTTCTATTTGAGGTTCCCTATTAAAAAAACTCATATGAGATCTCATATGAGATCATATGTGGTTTCCTATATAGAAACTCATATGAAAACTCGTGTTCATATAGGAATTCATGTGTGATCTTATATGAGATCGCATGTAAAATCGTATATGAAATTTAGACACGATTTGATATGTGAATTCATATGGGAAATAGTTATGTGTTTTTGACAAGAGATCTTGAATAAGATCTCACATGAGATCTCATATAAGATCACACATGAGATTTCATATATGATCACATATGAGATTTCATATATGACCACATATGAGATCTCATATAAGATCACATATGAGATCTCATATAAGATCACACATGAGATCTCACATGAGATTTCATACGAGATGACACATGAAATCTCATATGAGATCTCATATGAGATCACACATGAGATCTCATATAAGATCACACATGAGATCATACATGAGATTATACAAATGAATATGCGTTTCAATAAAGAAACTCATGTGAATTCCTATTTGATTTCGTATGTGAATTCTTATGTCAAATCTTATATCAAATCTCATATCGAATTCCATATCAAATCTCAGAAACTCTTAATGAACAACAAATATTAAAATGTTTTAGTCTAATACTTTTCTGACAAGTATTATTCCTCTGCAAAGAGTTTGCTTTTCCATGATTTGGGTCACTATGTTCTAGTTCTTCTTATATATCTTTTCCTCTTCATGTCGATAGTGAGAGAGGTTGAACATACAGCCACCTTGCGCCGATTGTCTTAACTAAAACCTACATGAGATTCCACATGAGATTCTACATGAGATCTCATATAAGTTCTCATGTAGGTCTTAGTTAAGACAACTGTCACAAGATGGCTGTATGTTCAACCTCTCTCACTATCGACATGAAGAGGAAAATATATATTAGAAGAACGAGAACATAGAGACCCAAATCATGGAAAAACAAACTCTTTGCAGAGGAATAATAATTGTCAGACAAGTATTAGACGAAAACATTTAAATATTTGTTGTTCATTAAGAGTTTCTAAGATTTGATATGGAATTCGATATGAGATTTGATATAAGATTTGACATAAGAATTCACGTACGAAATTAAATAGGAATCCACATGAGTTTCTTTATAGAAACGCATATTCATTTGTATAATCTCATGTATGATCTCATGTGTGATCTTATATGAGATCTCATATGTGATCTTATATGAGATCTCATATGTGATCGTATATGAGATCTCATGTGAGATCTAATTCAAGATCTCTTGTCAAAAACACATAACTATTTCCCATATGAATTCACATATCAAATCTTGTCTCAATTTCATATACGATTTTACATGCGATCTCATATAAGATCACACATGAATTCCTATATGAACATGAGTTTTCATATGAGTTTCTATATAGGAAACCACATATGATCTCATATGAGATCTCATATGAGTTTTTTCAATAGGGTTAACTTTTACAAAAAAGTTTAAAAAATTAACCTAGATACATATTTTGTAATTGTTTGATCCTCAGATGTCAACTTTTTACATTTGAGGTTAAAATCCCCGAAGAAGTACGCCGAATTTACCTAAACACCGATTTTGTAATTGACAGATAGTCAGATGTCTTATTTTTCTATTTTGAGGTTAACTTTCACAAAAAAGATTGACAAATTAACCTCAATACCGATTTTGTAATTGACGGATAGTCAGATGTCACATTTTGATATTTTATGTTAACTTGCATAAAAAGTTTGAAAAATTAATCTATATACATATTTTGTAATTGTTTGATCCTCAGATGTCAACTTTTTTATTTTGAAGTTAAAATCAATGAAAAATTTTGCCGAATTCACATAGACCCTGATTTTGTAATTGACAAATATTCAGATGTCAATTTTTCGATTTGAGGTTAACTTTTACAAAAAAAGTTGGACAAATTAACCTAGATACCGATTTTGTATTTGACAGTTAGTCAGATTTTAAATGTTTTACAAATTGTACGTCAAATGTGCTTCTCTATCTGTAGATTTTTTCGTTTTCGTGTACTGGTGCAGTTCCTCCCCCCTTACCCTCTTAACAAACCCCCTCCCCCCTTTTCGTATGATTGCGTCTGTGTTTGAGTCCTTGGCTTATTTTGTAATTTCAGTCGATAATTTGTTGTCCATAGTCTTTGGATTCTGTTTGAGTGAATTGTCGGTAATTTTTCAGTAGATTATCGATAATTTTTTAGTAGTCACTATCGATAGTTTATCGGTAGTGACTACCGATATTTTTTCTACCTGGGTTCTGTCAAAAAAAATTCCAAAGCAGATTTAAAATTCGAAAAGTCAGTTTTAGGTGTCCCACTTCAGAAATTTTTACCCATCTAAGAACTGATTAACATCTATATGTGTTAAATTTACTATTGTCCCCGACTGTAATTGACTATTAAAAGGGCTGCACTCGAGTTGCGGCAGCGGTCACAATTCTAAGCGGCAATAGGGGAAGCTCTGTTCCCCCTCTTCTGCCTACCGAGTGCAGAGTTGCGGCAGCCTCCCCTCAACTACGAGTTGCGGTAGCTTCCCCTCCACTAAACGTTCTTCTACTCTGCCGTACGAAGCAAAGACTTACATTAGATAAGTCATATTTTGACGAAAAAACAGTTTTTAGTAACAATGAATTTGTCAGAAGAAAACGCGTCCGATACTGGAAGTGTGCATACGCACAATTTTTCCTTTACACTTTCCCCAGGCTTAGGACTGGCAGCATCTTCAATTTATTTAAAAAAATTTTTATTTCTGGCGTGTTTAAAAAAATGTGGGCCACGATTGTATGAAAATTTCATTTTTTAACAATTGTCATGTGAGCAATTATTTACTTTTTCAATTATTTTTTTTTGCATTTAATTTAATAAAAGAATTACACGTTTTTTTAGAACACACCCACCTTTCAATATTATTTTGTAAAATATTTTTGAATCGAAAACTGCACCCATCAATTAAAAATAATAATCTCCGTAAACTCCTGAAGTTAGTTACTATTTATATTTATTCATCTTTTTCTGTCCACGTTTTAAAATCCAGAGTGAAGTTAATTCCTGTTCCTTTTTTTTATTAATTTTGATTCTCTTTATCAAAAAATTTTAAAACTGTTTTAGTTTACAGACAAAATATGCAGATGAGGTAGCCTTAATGACGAGATATCAGGGACTGACACGAAAACCGAAACAAAATATATTTTATTTTTGTTTCGTTTCGGTTTTGAAAAACTGAAACAAAATATAAATTTAATTTTGTTTTTTGTTGAACCTGAAACGAAAAGGCTCTGAATTACGTTTTCGTCTCATGCCCGAAACGAAAAGACTTCGAATTTTGTTTTCGTTTCATGCCCGAAACGAAAATCCGCTCCGAATTCCGTTTTCGTTTCTCATAAAAAAGGCTCTAAATTTCACAAAAACAATTTTAAACACAATTCTTTTCTTGAGGGAGACGAAAACGAAATTCAGAGTCTTTTCGTTTCAGGCTCAATACAAAACAATATTGATTGTACATTTTTGTTTCGTCACAACAATTCGTGTCAGTCCCTGCGAGATATTAATTATAAATAATAGGTACTAATTTATATATTACACAATTATATGAATTTTAATAATATTTAATGAATCTTGCAGGGTTGCCATTATTGTGCCAATTTTCAAGTATCTTTGCAATTCCGAATTAAATTTTTTCAAATATCAATTATTCTTTTCAGTCTTTAAATTATTGTCATAAACTTTTAAATTTCTTACACCTATTTTAAATTATTTTCATCTTTATTTTTATTATTGTCACGAATTTATTAATTTTTTTACACTTTTTTTAATTATTTTCTACATATTTCAATTATTTTTGCAATTTTCGAATTGTTTTTTTCAATTTTGAATGGCTTTTTCTGCTGGCGCCCCCCAATTTAATATCAGTAATACAAAACTCGATTTTGCTTATTCACTTTTTTTTATTCAAAAACTTACTATTTAATCACTTTCTTTTCTTTTTTTTCACTATTTTCAATCTGTAAGTCCACTAAAAGCCCTCCTTATTCGATAAATATTATTCATCGATTTGTTTTATTTATTATTATATAGTTTAATTTCTAAAATGCATAGAAAACTAATCGTGCGCTTGCGCGCGTTCTATTTTTCTAGTAACTAAATAAATTACATAGAGAGTACTCGAGAGTATGATAGAGTAGAGGGACAGGGGAAGCAAGCGCAACTCTGTAGGGCAGTGGGAGGCTGCCGCAACTCGGTAGACGGTAGAAGAGGGAGAATAGGCATTCCCCTATTGCCGCTTAGAAATGTGACCGCTGCCGCAACTCGAGTGCACCGATTAAAAGTTGTATCCGTGTCAATCCACTTAATTGTTTCATTTGAGTTATTAAGACCGGCGCCGCTCTTCTCTAATAAAGTAAAATTACATTTCAAATAATACACTCTGTTTAATAAATTTATGATTCTTTGTTTCTGAGGAACCGTAAAGCTATATATATTAAAGAATTTCTTTAAAATAGCGTACTGCTGTTGACATTTATGTTGTCAATCATAACAACAACAAGTTGACACTAACAAGTTGAGCGTCAGCCGGTTTGGACTTTACAGAGCATAACTTTAATTCCGCAGTGTCAATGAAATTGGCGGAGCATTCACAAATTTCATCAACATTGTCAGCAGAGGCGAAACGTTTTTGTACGCTAGTTTTACATCGGGGCATTGTGACAATTTAAAAAAAACATATATCAGAACAGAATCGATCCGTTGGAGCAAAGTTGTGAAGGTAATGTTTAAATAAATTAAACAGAAACACTAGCACATTATATTTTTTAAGACAAAACAGTCTTTATTAGCAACGTTTCGTCAGTAATTCACTGACCTCTTCAGGCTGTAACACAATTAATATAACACTTAGGATATTATAATGATTTTTAACAACAAACACAAAGAATATTAAATTATTTTTTAGATGTTATAATAATACCTTTAACGAGAAATTTGTTTAATACATATTTTTTGAGTAAAATTAATTATCACTAAATAGTGATAATTATAATTATATTGATATATATAGTGATAGATATTGATCAAAATAGTGATAATTATAACATAATTAATGTGCTAGTGTTTCTGTTTAATTTATTTAAACATTATCTTCACAACTTTGCTCCAACGGATCGATTCTGTTCTGATATATATTTAAAATGGAGAGCGACCAAATATCGTTTAATTAAAAAAAAACAATTTTTATAAAATCTAAAAAAAAAATGCTGGAAAGGAAGGCTGAAAGAGAAGCTGAAAAATAGAAGTGAAATAAGCTGCGTTGTTCTGACTGAAGTCTAGCTAAATATTGCGAAATTTTCACACCAGAGGAAATTAGGCTCATACTAAAAAAAAGTGTACCTGAAACAGAAGAAGAGAAAAATGTTATAAACAAAGAATTGTTATTTACTTGAAACTTTTCAAAATTATTAAAAATAGGGGGGGTTCAGATCCTACACTTTTGAACTGTAAACAGTTGGACTGCATACCAAGGATTGCATACTGCTGGACTCTATACAAATGTTTTTTGTAAAATATTATTATTAAACTGTATGCATTTGAACTGTCCACAGTTAAGTTGTATACAATTCATTAATTCGTTTATTGTTTAATTCAATACAGTCGGATTCTGCAGTATTTGATTTAATATAGTGTTAGTATTAAACTCTATACTGCTGGATTTTATACAGTGAAACTGTATACAGTAGAATTATTTTAATTTGTAAAATTGCATACAGATGAACTGTATACAAGGAAAAAAAAAATTTCAAATATAATTTTATACAGTTGAACTTTACACAGGGTAATTCTATAATATTAAAATTATAAAAAATGTTAAAGTGAAATTCTGCACGACTTAAATTGTATGCAGTTGGATTCTATACTGCCAAATTCAAAAAATTAAAATGATGAATTCCCTACAGTTAAAGTGTACACTGTTTAATTTAAAAATATTAATAATTCTTTTCTATACAGTTGAACTCTACACAGAGTAAAACTGTATGCAGATGGATTCTACACAAATTTGTTTTGTATAATATTATTATAAAACTGTATACATTTGAACTGAACACACAGTTGTTCTTTGTACTTGCTAATTATTTCATATTCATTTTACTTAACATTTGATCTCATTCTCATCTCATCTCGTTCTCATCTCATCTCACCGACTTTTAATATTTTCCCAATTTTGAAGTTTAATATTTTGATAGTGTAGTTTTCCTCACATGGTTATTTTAACAATTCAGTACAAACTAATGCACAATAGTGTCCTAACGGACCAATACATGCGCACTAATGTTCATCTAACCTATCAACACATGCGCACTATGTAATAACCTACAAATACATGCGCATTAGTGTCCTAACCTATAAACAAATACTCACTAGTGCCCTAACCAAAAAACACACGCGCTAGTGTCCTAACCTACAAATACATGCGCATTAGTGTCCTAACCTTTAAATACATGCGCATTTGTGTCCTAACCTATAAACACATGCGCACTATGTCCTAACCTACAAATACATGCGCATTAGTGTCCTAACCTATAAACAAATACTCACTAGTGCCCTAACCAAAAAACACATGCGCACTAGTGTCCTAACCTACAAATACATGCGCATTAGTGTCCTAACCTACAAATACATGCGCATTAGTGTCCTAACCTACAAATACATGCGCATTAGTGTCCTAACCTATAAACAAATACTCACTAGTGCCCTAACCAAAAAACACATGCGCACTAGTGTCCTAACCTACAAATACATGCGCATTAGTGTCCTAACCTATAAATACATGCGCATTTGTGTCCTAACCTATAAACACATGCGCACTATGTCCTAACCTACAAATACATACGCATTAGTGTCCTAACCTATAAACAAATACACACTAGTGCCCTAACCAACAAACACATGCGCACTAGTGTCCGAACCTATAAATACATGCCCATTAGTGCCCTAACCAACAAACACATGCACACTAGTGTCCGAACCTACAAATACATGTGCACTTGTGGCCCAACCTTCAAACACATGTGCACTAGTGTCCTTTCCTATAAATACATGCGCATTAGTGTCCTAATCTATAAATACATGCGTACTACAGTTCTAACCTACAAATACATGTGCACTAGAGTCCTAACTTATAAGCACATGTGCACTAGTGTCCGAACCTACACTGTAAATAATGTCAATGTCAAGAAAAGTAAATTAACAACGTTGGACGTTGGAAAAAAGTGACCACAGGTCCAACGTGGTAAAATAATTCCGTACAACGTTGTAATTTTACAAGCGGAAAGTAAATTGATGAAAATGTCATATGCATTTTAATTAATAAATTGTTTGTTTTTATTCATTTTAAATGGCCAAATCAGTAAAATCAATGCACTTTTTTAATTTTAATCTGATTTGTATAATAATAAATCTAAAACAAAAACAATTTATGCAACGAAAACAAGTTGAAATTTACATTCCGCTTGTAAAATTACAATATTGTACGGTATTATTTTACCACGTTGGACCTGTGGTCACTTTTTTCCAACGTCCAACCTTGTAAATTTACTTTTCTTGACTTTGGCATTATTTACAGTGTACCTAATGCGCATGTATTTGTAGGTTAGGACACTAATGCGCATGTATTTGTAGGTTAGGACACTAATTCGCATGTATTTGTAGGTTCGGACACGAGTGCGCATGTGTTTGTTGGTTAGGGCACTAGTGAGTATTTGTTTATAGGTTAGGACACTAATGCGCATGTATTTGTAGGTTAGGACACTAGTGCGCATGTGTTTTTTGGTTAGGGCACTAGTGAGTATTTGTTTATAGGTTAGGACACTAATGCGCATGTATTTGTAGGTTATTACATAGTGCGCATGTGTTGATAGGTTAGAACACTAGTGCGCATGTATTGGTCCGTTAGGACACTATTGTGCATTAGTTTGTACTGAATTGTTAAAATAACCATGTGAGGAAAACTACACTATCAAAATATTAAACTTCAAAAGTGGGAAAATATTAAAAGTCGGTGAGATGAGATGAGAACGAGATGAGATGAGAATGAGATCAAATGTTAAGTAAAATGAATATTAAATAATTAGCAAGTACAAAGAACAACTGTGTGTTCAGTTCAAATGTATACAGTTTTATAATAATATTATACAAAACAAATTTGTGTAGAATCCATCTGCATACAGTTTTACTCTGTGTAGAGTTCAACTGTATAGAAAAGAATTATTAATATTTTTAAATTAAACAGTGTACACTTTAACTGTAGGGAATTCATCATTTTAATTTTTTGAATTTGGCAGTATAGAATCCAACTGCATACAATTTAAGTCGTGCAGAATTTCACTTTAACATTTTTTATAATTTTAATATTATAGAATTACACTGTGTAAAGTTCAACTGTATAAAATTATATTTGAAATTTTTTTTTTCCTTGTATACAGTTCATCTGTATGCAATTTTACAAATTAAAATAATTCTACTGTATACAGTTTCACTGTATAAAATCCAGCAGTATAGAGTTTAATACCCCTGTTTAAAGAATGTATTAAAAATTATAGAATTTGATAGGATTTCTATCACAAATATTTTCAAATTTTAATCAAATTGTATACAAAAAAAAAGATCCTATCAAATTCTATCAAAAATACTAAATTCAATCAATTTTAATAACAAGTTTGGAAAGAATTTAAATCAAAATTAATACTGAACTAAAGACAAGTCATGTCTATACTTCATCTTGTATAAAAAGTGTATCAAATCTTGTAATTCTAAACAACATAATCAATTTCAATCATAAGTGTGGATAGAGTTTCTATCAAAATTAATACTTAAATAATGTTAAATACATTTGTATACATACGTCTGTATCAAAAGTTTATCAATTTCTATCCGTCTGAAAATCGAATACTTTGGTATCAAGAGCTCTGTATTAAAACTTTATCAAATTCTATCCGTAGAAAAGTCGAATACAATCTTATCAAATCATTTGCATAGAAACTCTATCAAATTTAGCCAAACGGAAAATCGAATACATTTCTATCAAAACTTTGGGATTAAAAATTAATCAAATTTTATCGATGGAAAATTCTTATACTATTCTATCAAAATCTTGGTATGCAAAATCTATCAATTTCTATCCGCTTGAAAATCAAATACTTTGCTATCAAGAGCTCTGTATTAAAACTTTATCAAATTCTATCCGTAGAAAAGTCGAATACAATCTTATCAAATCATTTGCATAAAAACTCTATCAAATTTTACCAAACGGAAAATCGAATACATTTCAATCAAAACTTTGGGATAAAAAATTAATCAAATCTTATCGATGGGAAATTCTTATACTATTCTATCAAAATCTTGGTATGCAAAATCTATCAATTTCTATCCGCTTGAAAATCAAATACTTTGCTATCAAGAGCTCTGTATTAAAACTTTATCAAATTCTGTCCGTAGAAAAGTCGAATACAATCTTATCAAATCATTTGCATAGAAACTCTATCAAATTTAACCAAACGGAAAATCGAATACATTTCTATCAAAACTTTGAGATTAAAAATTAATCAAATCTTATCGATGGAAAATTCTTATACTATTCTATCAAAATCTTGGTATGCAAAATCTATTAATTTCTATCCGTCTAAAAATCAAATACTTTGGTATCAAGAGCTCTGTATTATAATTTTATCAAATTCTATACGTAGAAAAGTCGAATAAGGAGCATTTACATATGACGTCACGCTATAAGGGGGAGGGTGGACTCTTGATCAAACGTTAAAAAACGTAACATATTGATGGGGGGGAGATCGTTCTAAACGTGACGTCACGAGAAAATTTTTTAATTCAAAAATTAATTCAAACTACCTTTTAAATTTTGTAAGCATCTTTATTTATGATAGACCTCGGATTATCCTTAGGATATCAACGGGAAATGCTCATCAGGATCCTACCAGACATCGTCAAGAGATATCCACAAGACATCATTTTGAATTTCAAAATGGTCAAAATATTTTTCCGGTAGTTATATATCCAGGAAAGCAGGGATTTTAATATCCACTGGATATCCTAAGGATGCCCGAAGATATTTTTCTCATTACCTGAAATCAGAAAACGTTTCTATTTAATATTTTTAGAGTTATAACAATTAAAACATCCCGGTTTGTACAAACTACTATGTGCACTTGTCTTTTCTTTTCGCTCTCCAGTAAAATCACTAATTTGCTTTTAAGGTCTTCTTCTTCGGAGTGCATTACATATATTGTAAAATCTGAAACCCAGACCTCACTTAATCTGTATTAAAGAAACTGTTTTATTAATTCCGATCAATTTTTTCGATTCTTTACTAATCCAGCCTTCTTGTCGAGTATTTGTAAGTTTTATTCCATTGCTGCCACTACTGGCGCAGCAAATCTATTGTTACTATCCCCTTCGATGTGTCATATTATTAGTTAATAATTTTATTATATTTAGATTTTAAGAGCAGGAGCGAATTTTTCCGTGGTGTGGACGACTTACTTAATGGTTTCAACTTTAAAGTCCAATTCCTGCAAACTTTAAATTATGTTATAACATGTTAAGTTACATAATGGAAATAATAAAAATAACACAGGCGTAAAAAAGTAGAAACCTTTTTTCGCTAAGTATTGGGCCAATAATGGTTTACCCTTGGAAATCTGTCACTGCGGACAGTGAAAAAATACATATAGAAATACTCAGCCAATTGTCCAGTACATACATTTGCCAATAATTTGCTACCTGTTATCGCAGAATGAGAAATCATTGGTTAAATCTTGGGATGTAGACATCCGTGCCAATCATTGGCTAACAATATTGGTCCAATCTTTAGCCGATGTTAAATTTTCGACTGTTATATTCTAAAAATAATGATTATATATATATATTGGAATTTGAGAGCCATATGTGTTTCCTTTTAGTTAGAAATGTGTTTAGAAACTCGTCTTGAATCGTATCAAGTAATCGCGTTGCATTCATAGATAAAATAATAATTTAAGAGAAATAATGTTTTAAGGTAAAATTTAATTTTTAACTTTAGCAGAACTAAGAAATAAACTAACAATATTATATTAAATTTAAACAGTTATATTGGTATTAATATCTGATTTATTTTTGAATAAAAACATATAAAAGTTCGTTGTGTCATGAAATTGTATTTTCGAAATTAAAAATTGTACGATTTAAGGATGAAAATAAATTCAAAGAAAAATTTATTTTAATATATTTTAACAAATTTACTGACACACAATTTGCAAAAAAAAATTTATTGATTTAAATAGTTTATTCTTAACTACTCATTTAACGTTTTATGTTTTATTTTCAAATCTGATGAACAATTGCAGTTTTTTCCAAATATGTTAAACAATAGCTCATTTAGTTCCTTTAAAAAGCATTCTCAACAAGTCCACCTATAAAATTTTATTTTTCATTGATAAGAATTTAATTATATTTTATATATTTGTTTATGGATAAAATATTTTTAATAAAATTTTGTGAGTAAAACTAAGGATTAAATAAGCGGCCAAAAGTGAGCAAGACTAATTTTTCTAATTTCGAGAAAATTAAAGAAATACAGTTTTTAACGTAATCCTGAAAGTTAATTAAAAACTAGAAAAACTATACTAAGTTTTTTAAATAACAGTGATTCTTATATCTAAGGCAGTTTAATATTAGTGAAAGTTAATTATATATAGATATAAGGTTTTATTAGTTTTTATAGACTTCATTTCTATTAAAAAAAAAAAAAATAATAATAATAAATCATATTGGTTGAGGATTACGTTAAAAACTGTATTTCTTAAATTTTCTCGAAATTAGAAAAATTTGTCTCACTTTTGGCCGCTTATTCAATCCTTAATTTTACTCACAAAATTTTATACAAAATATTTTATCCATATACAAATATATAAAATATAATTAAATTCTTATCTATGAAAAATAAAATTTTATGAGTGGATTTGTAGAGAATGCTTTTTAAAGAAGTAAATGAGCAACTGTTTAACGTATTTAGATCATGACATTACGAACTTTTTTTATGTTTTTATTAAAAAATAAATCAGATATTAATATCAATATAACAGTTTAAAAATTAATATAATATTGTAGTTTATTTCTTAGTTATCTTATTTTATCTGTGAATGCAACGCGATTACTTGACTCTACTCAAGACTAGTTTCTAAACACATTTCTAACTAAAAGGAAACACATATGGCTCTAAAATTCCAACGCCAGGACCTTTTCCTTTGTGCTCTTTTGCTAAGGGCGTACAGTCAGTATCTTTTTGATTTTCAAACAGTCAACTTCGTAAAAGAAACGCATGAAGAAGTTAGTGACTTTACACTGTTAAGTTTATTGAAAAAAAGAATTTACTGTTTTATTAATTCATTCTCCAAACGTTTCAGCTCCAAATACTGGCCCTTGTTAAAGGAAAATAGTTTTATTCTGAAATAGTATTAATAATGTAGTAGACAACTGCAAAAACTTCAGATAAATTGTTGTATTATTCTCTTTTTTGTTTTGTTATTATTATACTGTTGTTCTTTAAATTTTATTTTTCGGTTATATCGATTTTTGCATTATTTGGGTTTAGAATTAATTACTAAAAAACAAAAAAGAGAATGCGTAATACATCAATTTATCTTCAGCCTTATATTAATATTGTTATACATAATACTATTTCAGAATAAATCTATTTTCTACCAACGAGGGCCATCAGTATTTAGAGCCGAAACGTTTAGAGAATGAATATTTGAAAAAGAAAAAATTCTTCTTTTTAATAAACTTGCTTCTAAAGCCACTAACTTTTTCAAATATACATAATCATTATTTTCAGAATATAACAGTCAATCGGAAACTTAACATCGGCTAAACATGGGACCAATATTGTTAGCCAATGATTGGCACGGATGTCTACATTCCAAGATTTAACCAATGATTCCTCATTCTGCGATAACAGGTAGCAAATTATTGGCAAATGTATGTACTGGACAATTGGCTGAGTATTTCTATATGTATTTTTTCACTGTCCGCAGTGACAGATTTCCAAGGGTAAACCATTATTGGCCCAATACTTAGCGAAAAAAGGTTTCTACTTTTTTACGCCTGTGTTATTTTTATTATTTCCATTATGTAACTTAACATGTTATAACATAATTTAAAGTTTGCAGGAATTGGACTTTAAAGTTGAAACCATTAAGTTAGTCGTCCACACCACGGAAAAATTCGCTCCTGCTCTTCAAATCTAAATATAATAAAATTATTAACTAATAATATGACACATCGAAGGGGATAGTAACAATAGATTTGCTGCGCCAGTAGTGGCAGCAATGGAATAAAACTTACAAATACTCGACAAGAAGGCTGGATTAGTAAAGAATTGAAAAAATTGATCGGAATTAATAAAACAGTTTCTTTAATACAGATTAAGTGAGGTCTGGGTTTCAGATTTTACAATATATGTAATGCACTCCGAAGAAGAAGACCTTAAAAGCAAAAAATCTGACATCGCGCTTCGCCACATTCTCATCGCGCGCTTCGCGCGCAGGGCTCGCTTCGCTCGCTAGTTTCAGCGCGCCTCGGGGCGCGCGAGAGTCGTCGTCGCGCTTCGCGCTCCGAAGTTTTAGAAATCGTCGCGCTACGCGCTCCGTATTTAAAATGAACGTCGTGCTTCGCACTCCGATTATTATTAATCTTCCCGTCAGGCTGCACGCTTCGACCATGTAATACATGCTCTTCGTTATCGAAATTGTATACTTTCCCTACAACATGAGCCAGTTTAATCTTTGGCACTGTTTAGCGCTATTCTAAATTGGATTTTCACTTAAAATATAAGACTTTTTTTGACCTTAAAATTTCTGTTTGAACTTATTGATATTAGTTGACTTCTGCCTCAATACAATTCCATAATTGAGTAAGACCAGTCTTCAAACCAATATAGTATTAAACTCAAATTTAGAATACAATTACGGGGTTACATCTGTTTGCAATTTTTTTTTCCTTCGACTTTTTTTATTGGCTTAAAATACACTATAATATTGCTAGATAAATAATCAATATTGTCTTTACAAGGAAGCAACTTGGAAATGTTCTGAAAATTATTTTCTGAAGCACATCCGAAGTGTAAACAAAGAAAATTTTAAATTCAAAGGCATTTTTTTCGAAACCATATTTTTTTATTGGCTTAAAGTACACTATAACATCCCTAGATTGATAATCAATAACGTACTTGCATGGAAAACAAATTAGAATTCTTCTTAAAATTAATTTTTCTGGAGCAATTCCGAAGTGTAAAAATAAACAATTTCAAACGCGTTTTTCTCGAAACCACATTTTTGAAACCTGCACGCAGTAGAACTCAAAGAATTTTCATCCGATTGACTTGAAATTTTAACTGTAACTTCTTAATTAGATTATCTAAAGAAGTACACACGATTTTAACAATAGATAAAAAAAATTTTTTTTAGAGATATTTAAATAGCGATTTTTTAGTCGAAAAATCGATTAACTATAAGATGCAGTTTTTATCAACGAATCAAATTAGCGAAAGTGGAGAACCAAGCGAGATAATTTGGAACTTCAAAATTTCGTCTGCTACAATGGGTTTTCGTCTGCTAAGCTATTTACGTGACCTACGTGATCACTCAGCTGTTTGTAGATAGCCATTTGCAAAAAACATTTCAACTGTGTTAGTATAATTGCATGTACACAAAAATGACATAGTGTGGCTTATAATTCGATCTACACTCTAAAAGAAATCAGTGTATTAAAACATGTAAAGGCACACTCTCACCTCGGAGTCTGTCTGCATGCGCATGCAGCAATCGACATGAGATAAAGGAAGACAAAACATGCAAATTTATATTTCTGTCTTCTTCTATCTCATGTCGATTGCATGCGCGTGCAGGCAGACAAACTAAGTGGGAGCGTACCTTAACATGTTATTTTACATGCTGAAATACACGTTAGACGTCGTAAGTTTACTACGTGCCAATGCGTAATTCAGTATTATACTGTAAAAATATTATTTGCCACAAAGTATTTTAGCAGTGTTGTGTAAAATTACAATATCCGACGTTGGAAAATTGTTTCACTATGTCCGACGTGTATTTTAACAAACGACAGTTAATATACATTATTTAATAAAAATACACAATGTGTCGTAATATTACGTAAGGTGCCATAATTTTACTTCGTCGAGGCTATTGAATAACACAACGCATGTAAATAATGTAGACTATTTGTAGGTTATAAAAAGAGATTTTAAAATTCTGTATTAAAACTAATGAGAAATGATAAACTATTTTATCAATTACAAACACTAGTTTAATAAGTATTATTTGGGCATAATATCAGAATTTTTATTCATTTTATACGCGATTTGATATCTATTTAGATACTTATTTGAATAAAACAAAATTATGACAAGTATCTCCATGGAGCAGTGGTTAGTGTGTCGGACTTTCAAGTTGAAGATCCCGTGATCAGTTCCAGCTGCTGATTTATTTTTCGTATATTTTTTCTTTTTATTGTAAGGAACACAACACTTGTATTTTTACATTTAGTTGTAAAATAACTTACAGGTTATGAGGACATAATAATATTTATTCACAAAAGTTTTAAATTTAAAAGAACATCAATTTTCCCAAAGATTTAAATCTCAAAAGATAAATAATGTTTGTGAAAACTAACAGGCGAATATCAAATTTTCCTTTAAAGCAAGACGTATGTAGCACTTATAAAAAAAAAAAAAAAATTAACCCAATTTAAAAAATTCATAGCTTTGTGGGGTTGCATTATATCGGAAACTTTTATAAACAAAATTTGTTCGATTTTACTTGTAGTTTAAGAAAAAAATTAGAGAAAATTTTTTTTTGAAAATTTTTTTTTTTTTGAATTTTGAAAATATTCTATTTTTGATAATTTTGGACGAAAATTGCTGGCTAACGAACTCGACCTGTATTTTGGTACCAAAAAAAAGAATACCAAAGTTGAAGTTGATACGACAATTTTTACTCAAGTTATCCGATTTCAAAATTTTGATACAGACAGACAGACAGACAGACAGACAGACATCTTCGTAAAACCCATTTTTTTTGAATCAGGAGGTCTCAAAACGTCGAGAAATGTATGTTTTAGCAAAAGTTCAGAATCGCACAAATTGAAGACTTTCTCATTTAGGATGAGAATGTAAAAATGAATTTATTCAAAATTTCCAAAAATTTTTAGAAAAGTCAATATTTTTTGATGCAGTTTTATTAGTTGTGATCAATAGAAGTAAACAGGAAGAAAAAACTGGAAGTTTTTTCATTTTTTTTTAAAATAATAGAGTTTTTGTATAGGATTTATCCACTTTCAGTACCCCTTTTTGCACATGTAAACTTAAAAAATTCATAGCTTTGTGGGGTTGCATTATATCGGAAACTTTTATAAACAAAATTTGTTCGATTTTACTTGTAGTTTAAGAAAAAAATTAGAGAAAATTTTTTTTTGAAAATTTTTTTTTTTTGAATTTTGAATATATTCTATTTTTGATAATTTTGGACGAAAATTGCTGGCTAACGAACTCGACCTGTATTTTGGTACCAAAAAAAAGTATACCAAAGTTGAAGTTGATACGACAATTTTTACTCAAGTTATCCGATTTCAAAATTTTGATACAGACAGACAGACAGACAGACAGACATCTTCGTAAAACCCATTTTTTTTTAATCAGGAGGTCTCAAAACGTCGAGAAATGTATGTTTTAGCAAAAGTTCAGAATCGCACAAATTGAAGACTTTCTCATTTAGGATGAGAATGTAAAAATGAATTTATTCAAAATTTCCAAAAATTTTTAGAAAAGTCAATATTTTTTGATGCAGTTTTATTAGTTGTGATCAATAGAAGTAAACAGGAAGAAAAAACTGGAAGTTTTTTCATTTTTTTTTAAAATAATAGAGTTTTTGTATAGGATTTATCCACTTTCAGTACCCCTTTTTGCACATGTAAACTTAAAAAATTCATAGCTTTGTGGGGTTGCATTATATCGGAAACTTTTATAAACAAAATTTGTTCGATTTTACTTGTAGTTTAAGAAAAAAATTAGAGAAAATTTTTTTTTGAAAATTTTTTTTTTTTGAATTTTGAATATATTCTATTTTTGATAATTTTGGACGAACATTGCTGGCTAACGAACTCGACCTGTATTTTGGTACCAAAAAAAAGTATACCAAAGTTGAAGTTGATACGACAATTTTTACTCAAGTTATCCGATTTCAAAATTTTGATACAGACAGACAGACAGACAGACAGACAGACATCTTCGTAAAACCCATTTTTTTTTAATCAGGAGGTCTCAAAACGTCGAGAAATGTATCTTTTAGCAAAAGTTCAGAATCGCACAAATTGAAGACTTTCTCATTTAGGATGAGAATGTAAAAATGAATTTATTCAAAATTTCCAAAAATTTTTAGAAAAGTCAATATTTTTTGATGCAGTTTTATTAGTTGTGATCAATAGAAGTAAACAGGAAGAAAAAACTGGAAGTTTTTTCATTTTTTTTTTAAATAATAGAGTTTTTGTATAGGATTTATCCACTTTCAGTACCCCTTTTTGCACATGTAAACTTAAAAAATTCATAGCTTTGTGGGGTTGCATTATATCGGAAACTTTTATAAACAAAATTTGTTCGATTTTACTTGTAGTTTAAGAAAAAAATTAGAGAAAATTTTTTTTTGAACATTTTTTTTTTTTTGAATTTTGAAAATATTCTGTTTGATAATTTTGGACGAAAATTGCTGGCTAACGAACTCGACCTGTATTTTGGTACCAAAAAAAAGTATACCAAAGTTGAAGTTGATACGACAATTTTTACTCAAGTTATCCGATTTCAAAATTTTGATACAGACAGACAGACAGACAGACAGACAGACATCTTCGTAAAACCCATTTTTTTTGAATCAGGAGGTCTCAAAACGTCGAGAAATGTATGTTTTAGCAAAAGTTCAGAATCGCACAAATTGAAGACTTTCTCATTTAGGATGAGAATGTAAAAATGAATTTATTCAAAATTTCCAAAAATTTTTAGAAAAGTCAATATTTTTTGATGCAGTTTTATTAGTTGTGATCAATAGAAGTAAACAGGAAGAAAAAACTGGAAGTTTTTTCATTTTTTTTTAAAATAATAGAGTTTTTGTATAGGATTTATCCACTTTCAGTACCCCTTTTTGCACATGTAAACTTAAAAAATTCATAGCTTTGTGGGGTTGCATTATATCGGAAACTTTTATAAACAAAATTTGTTCGATTTTACTTGTAGTTTAAGAAAAAAATTAGAGAAAATTTTTTTTTGAAAATTTTTTTTTTTTGAATTTTGAATATATTCTATTTTTGATAATTTTGGACGAAAATTGCTGGCTAACGAACTCGACCTGTATTTTGGTACCAAAAAAAAGTATACCAAAGTTGAAGTTGATACGACAATTTTTACTCAAGTTATCCGATTTCAAAATTTTGATACAGACAGACAGACAGACAGACAGACAGACATCTTCGTAAAACCCATTTTTTTTTAATCAGGAGGTCTCAAAACGTCGAGAAATGTATGTTTTAGCAAAAGTTCAGAATCGCACAAATTGAAGACTTTCTCATTTAGGATGAGAATGTAAAAATGAATTTATTCAAAATTTCCAAAAATTTTTAGAAAAGTCAATATTTTTTGATGCAGTTTTATTAGTTGTGATCAATAGAAGTAAACAGGAAGAAAAAACTGGAAGTTTTTTCATTTTTTTTTAAAATAATAGAGTTTTTGTATAGGATTTATCCACTTTCAGTACCCCTTTTTGCACATGTAAACTTAAAAAATTCATAGCTTTGTGGGGTTGCATTATATCGGAAACTTTTATAAACAAAATTTGTTCGATTTTACTTGTAGTTTAAGAAAAAAATTAGAGAAAATTTTTTTTTGAAAATTTTTTTTTTTTGAATTTTGAATATATTCTATTTTTGATAATTTTGGACGAAAATTGCTGGCTAACGAACTCGACCTGTATTTTGGTACCAAAAAAAAGTATACCAAAGTTGAAGTTGATACGACAATTTTTACTCAAGTTATCCGATTTCAAAATTTTGATACAGACAGACAGACAGACAGACAGACAGACATCTTCGTAAAACCCATTTTTTTTTAATCAGGAGGTCTCAAAACGTCGAGAAATGTATGTTTTAGCAAAAGTTCAGAATCGCACAAATTGAAGACTTTCTCATTTAGGATGAGAATGTAAAAATGAATTTATTCAAAATTTCCAAAAATTTTTAGAAAAGTCAATATTTTTTGATGCAGTTTTATTAGTTGTGATCAATAGAAGTAAACAGGAAGAAAAAACTGGAAGTTTTTTCATTTTTTTTTTAAATAATAGAGTTTTTGTATAGGATTTATCCACTTTCAGTACCCCTTTTTGCACATGTAAACTTAAAAAATTCATAGCTTTGTGGGGTTGCATTATATCGGAAACTTTTATAAACAAAATTTGTTCGATTTTACTTGTAGTTTAAGAAAAAAATTAGAGAAAATTTTTTTTTGAACATTTTTTTTTTTTTGAATTTTGAAAATATTCTGTTTGATAATTTTGGACGAAAATTGCTGGCTAACGAACTCGACCTGTATTTTGGTACCAAAAAAAAGTATACCAAAGTTGAAGTTGATACGACAATTTTTACTCAAGTTATCCGATTTCAAAATTTTGATACAGACAGACAGACAGACAGACAGACAGACATCTTCGTAAAACCCATTTTTTTTGAATCAGGAGGTCTCAAAACGTCGAGAAATGTATGTTTTAGCAAAAGTTCAGAATCGCACAAATTGAAGACTTTCTCATTTAGGATGAGAATGTTAAAATGAATTTATTCAAAATTTCCAAAAATTTTTAGAAAAGTCAATATTTTTTGATGCAGTTTTATTAGTTGTGATCAATAGAAGTAAACAGGAAGAAAAAACTGGAAGTTTTTTCATTTTTTTTTAAAATAATAGAGTTTTTGTATAGGATTTATCCACTTTCAGTACCCCTTTTTGCACATGTAAACTTAAAAAATTCATAGCTTTGTGGGGTTGCATTATATCGGAAACTTTTATAAACAAAATTTGTTCGATTTTACTTGTAGTTTAGGAAAAAAATTAGAGAAAATTTTTTTTTGAAAATTTTTTTTTTTTGAATTTTGAATATATTCTATTTTTGATAATTTTGGACGAAAATTGCTGGCTAACGAACTCGACCTGTATTTTGGTACCAAAAAAAAGTATACCAAAGTTGAAGTTGATACGACAATTTTTACTCAAGTTATCCGATTTCAAAATTTTGATACAGACAGACAGACAGACAGACAGACAGACATCTTCGTAAAACCCATTTTTTTTGAATCAGGAGGTCTCAAAACGTCGAGAAATGTATGTTTTAGCAAAAGTTCAGAATCGCACAAATTGAAGACTTTCTCATTTAGGATGAGAATGTAAAAATGAATTTATTCAAAATTTCCAAAAATTTTTAGAAAAGTCAATATTTTTTGATGCAGTTTTATTAGTTGTGATCAATAGAAGTAAACAGGAAGAAAAAAGTGGAAGTTTTTTCATTTTTTTTTAAAATAATAGAGTTTTTGTATAGGATTTATCCACTTTCAGTACCCCTTTTTGCACATGTAAACTTAAAAAATTCATAGCTTTGTGGGGTTGCATTATATCGGAAACTTTTATAAACAAAATTTATTCGATTTTACTTGTAGTTTAAGAAAAAAATTAGAGAAAATTTTTTTTTGAAAATTTTTTTTGTTTGAATTTTGAATATATTCTATTTTTGATAATTTTGGACGAAAATTGCTGGCTAACGAACTCGACCTGTATTTTGGTACCAAAAAAAAGTATACCAAAGTTGAAGTTGATACGACAATTTTTACTCAAGTTATCCGATTTCAAAATTTTGATACAGACAGACAGACAGACAGACAGACAGACATCTTCGTAAAACCCATTTTTTTTTAATCAGGAGGTCTCAAAACGTCGAGAAATGTATGTTTTAGCAAAAGTTCAGAATCGCACAAATTGAAGACTTTCTCATTTAGGATGAGAATGTAAAAATGAATTTATTCAAAATTTCCAAAAATTTTTAGAAAAGTCAATATTTTTTGATGCAGTTTTATTAGTTGTGATCAATAGAAGTAAACAGGAAGAAAAAACTGGAAGTTTTTTCATTTTTTTTTAAAATAATAGAGTTTTTGTATAGGATTTATCCACTTTCAGTACCCCTTTTTGCACATGTAAACTTAAAAAATTCATAGCTTTGTGGGGTTGCATTATATCGGAAACTTTTATAAACAAAATTTGTTCGATTTTACTTGTAGTTTAAGAAAAAAATTAGAGAAAATTTTTTTTTGAACATTTTTTTTTTTTGAATTTTGAATATATTCTATTTTTGATAATTTTGGACGAAAATTGCTGGCTAACGAACTCGACCTGTATTTTGGTACCAAAAAAAAGTATACCAAAGTTGAAGTTGATACGACAATTTTTACTCAAGTTATCCGATTTCAAAATTTTGATACAGACAGACAGACAGACAGACAGACAGACAGACATCTTCGTAAAACCCATTTTTTTTTAATCAGGAGGTCTCAAAACGTCGAGAAATGTATGTTTTAGCAAAAGTTCAGAATCGCACAAATTGAAGACTTTCTCATTTAGGATGAGAATGTAAAAATGAATTTATTCAAAATTTCCAAAAATTTTTAGAAAAGTCAATATTTTTTGATGCAGTTTTATTAGTTGTGATCAATAGAAGTAAACAGGAAGAAAAAACTGGAAGTTTTTTCATTTTTTTTTAAAATAATAGAGTTTTTGTATAGGATTTATCCACTTTCAGTACCCCTTTTTGCACATGTAAACTTAAAAAATTCATAGCTTTGTGGGGTTGCATTATATCGGAAACTTTTATAAACAAAATTTGTTCGATTTTACTTGTAGTTTAAGAAAAAAATTAGAGAAAATTTTTTTTTGAAAATTTTTTTTTTTTGAATTTTGAATATATTCTATTTTTGATAATTTTGGACGAAAATTGCTGGCTAACGAACTCGACCTGTATTTTGGTACCAAAAAAAAGTATACCAAAGTTGAAGTTGATACGACAATTTTTACTCAAGTTATCCGATTTCAAAATTTTGATACAGACAGGCAGACAGACAGACAGACAGACATCTTCGTAAAACCCATTTTTTTTTAATCAGGAGGTCTCAAAACGTCGAGAAATGTATGTTTTAGCAAAAGTTCAGAATCGCACAAATTGAAGACTTTCTCATTTAGGATGAGAATGTAAAAATGAATTTATTCAAAATTTCCAAAAATTTTTAGAAAAGTCAATATTTTTTGATGCAGTTTTATTAGTTGTGATCAATAGAAGTAAACAGGAAGAAAAAACTGGAAGTTTTTTCATTTTTTTTTTAAATAATAGAGTTTTTGTATAGGATTTATCCACTTTCAGTACCCCTTTTTGCACATGTAAACTTAAAAAATTCATAGCTTTGTGGGGTTGCATTATATCGGAAACTTTTATAAACAAAATTTGTTCGATTTTACTTGTAGTTTAAGAAAAAAATTAGAGAAAATTTTTTTTTGAACATTTTTTTTTTTTTGAATTTTGAAAATATTCTGTTTGATAATTTTGGACGAAAATTGCTGGCTAACGAACTCGACCTGTATTTTGGTACCAAAAAAAAGTATACCAAAGTTGAAGTTGATACGACAATTTTTACTCAAGTTATCCGATTTCAAAATTTTGATACAGACAGACAGACAGACAGACAGACAGACATCTTCGTAAAACCCATTTTTTTTGAATCAGGAGGTCTCAAAACGTCGAGAAATGTATGTTTTAGCAAAAGTTCAGAATCGCACAAATTGAAGACTTTCTCATTTAGGATGAGAATGTAAAAATGAATTTATTCAAAATTTCCAAAAATTTTTAGAAAAGTCAATATTTTTTGATGCAGTTTTATTAGTTGTGATCAATAGAAGTAAACAGGAAGAAAAAACTGGAAGTTTTTTCATTTTTTTTTAAAATAATAGAGTTTTTGTATAGGATTTATCCACTTTCAGTACCCCTTTTTGCACATGTAAACTTAAAAAATTCATAGCTTTGTGGGGTTGCATTATATCGGAAACTTTTATAAACAAAATTTGTTCGATTTTACTTGTAGTTTAGGAAAAAAATTAGAGAAAATTTTTTTTTGAAAATTTTTTTTTTTTGAATTTTGAATATATTCTATTTTTGATAATTTTGGACGAAAATTGCTGGCTAACGAACTCGACCTGTATTTTGGTACCAAAAAAAAGTATACCAAAGTTGAAGTTGATACGACAATTTTTACTCAAGTTATCCGATTTCAAAATTTTGATACAGACAGACAGACAGACAGACAGACAGACATCTTCGTAAAACCCATTTTTTTTGAATCAGGAGGTCTCAAAACGTCGAGAAATGTATGTTTTAGCAAAAGTTCAGAATCGCACAAATTGAAGACTTTCTCATTTAGGATGAGAATGTAAAAATGAATTTATTCAAAATTTCCAAAAATTTTTAGAAAAGTCAATATTTTTTGATGCAGTTTTATTAGTTGTGATCAATAGAAGTAAACAGGAAGAAAAAACTGGAAGTTTTTTCATTTTTTTTTAAAATAATAGAGTTTTTGTATAGGATTTATCCACTTTCAGTACCCCTTTTTGCACATGTAAACTTAAAAAATTCATAGCTTTGTGGGGTTGCATTATATCGGAAACTTTTATAAACAAAATTTGTTCGATTTTACTTGTAGTTTAAGAAAAAAATTAGAGAAAATTTTTTTTTGAAAATTTTTTTTGTTTGAATTTTGAATATATTCTATTTTTGATAATTTTGGACGAAAATTGCTGGCTAACGAACTCGACCTGTATTTTGGTACCAAAAAAAAGTATACCAAAGTTGAAGTTGATACGACAATTTTTACTCAAGTTATCCGATTTCAAAATTTTGATACAGACAGACAGACAGACAGACAGACAGACATCTTCGTAAAACCCATTTTTTTTTAATCAGGAGGTCTCAAAACGTCGAGAAATGTATGTTTTAGCAAAAGTTCAGAATCGCACAAATTGAAGACTTTCTCATTTAGGATGAGAATGTAAAAATGAATTTATTCAAAATTTCCAAAAATTTTTAGAAAAGTCAATATTTTTTGATGCAGTTTTATTAGTTGTGATCAATAGAAGTAAACAGGAAGAAAAAACTGGAAGTTTTTTCATTTTTTTTTAAAATAATAGAGTTTTTGTATAGGATTTATCCACTTTCAGTACCCCTTTTTGCACATGTAAACTTAAAAAATTCATAGCTTTGTGGGGTTGCATTATATCGGAAACTTTTATAAACAAAATTTGTTCGATTTTACTTGTAGTTTAAGAAAAAAATTAGAGAAAATTTTTTTTTGAAAATTTTTTTTTTTTGAATTTTGAATATATTCTATTTTTGATAATTTTGGACGAAAATTGCTGGCTAACGAACTCGACCTGTATTTTGGTACCAAAAAAAAGTATACCAAAGTTGAAGTTGATACGACAATTTTTACTCAAGTTATCCGATTTCAAAATTTTGATACAGACAGACAGACAGACAGACAGACAGACATCTTCGTAAAACCCATTTTTTTTTAATCAGGAGGTCTCAAAACGTCGAGAAATGTATGTTTTAGCAAAAGTTCAGAATCGCACAAATTGAAGACTTTCTCATTTAGGATAAGAATGTAAAAATGAATTTATTCAAAATTTCCAAAAATTTTTAGAAAAGTCAATATTTTTTGATGCAGTTTTATTAGTTGTGATCAATAGAAGTAAACAGGAAGAAAAAACTGGAAGTTTTTTCATTTTTTTTTTAAATAATAGAGTTTTTGTATAGGATTTATCCACTTTCAGTACCCCTTTTTGCACATGTAAACTGAAAAAATTCATAGCTTTGTGGGGTTGCATTATATCGGAAACTTTTATAAACAAAATTTGTTCGATTTTACTTGTAGTTTAAGAAAAAAATTAGAGAAAATTTTTTTTTGAACATTTTTTTTTTTTTGAATTTTGAAAATATTCTGTTTGATAATTTTGGACGAAAATTGCTGGCTAACGAACTCGACCTGTATTTTGGTACCAAAAAAAAGTATACCAAAGTTGAAGTTGATACGACAATTTTTACTCAAGTTATTCGATTTCAAAATTTTGATACAGACAGACAGACAGACAGACAGACAGACATCTTCGTAAAACCCATTTTTTTTGAATCAGGAGGTCTCAAAACGTCGAGAAATGTATGTTTTAGCAAAAGTTCAGAATCGCACAAATTGAAGACTTTCTCATTTAGGATGAGAATGTAAAAATGAATTTATTCAAAATTTCCAAAAATTTTTAGAAAAGTCAATATTTTTTGATGCAGTTTTATTAGTTGTGATCAATAGAAGTAAACAGGAAGAAAAAACTGGAAGTTTTTTCATTTTTTTTTAAAATAATAGAGTTTTTGTATAGGATTTATCCACTTTCAGTACCCCTTTTTGCACATGTAAACTTAAAAAATTCATAGCTTTGTGGGGTTGCATTATATCGGAAACTTTTAAAAACAAAATTTGTTCGATTTTACTTGTAGTTTAGGAAAAAAATTAGAGAAAATTTTTTTTTGAAAATTTTTTTTTTTTGAATTTTGAATATATTCTATTTTTGATAATTTTGGACGAAAATTGCTGGCTAACGAACTCGACCTGTATTTTGGTACCAAAAAAAAGAATACCAAAGTTGAAGTTGATACGACAATTTTTACTCAAGTTATCCGATTTCAAAATTTTGATACAGACAGACAGACAGACAGACAGACAGACATCTTCGTAAAACCCATTTTTTTTGAATCAGGAGGTCTCAAAACGTCGAGAAATGTATGTTTTAGCAAAAGTTCAGAATCGCACAAATTGAAGACTTTCTCATTTAGGATGAGAATGTAAAAATGAATTTATTCAAAATTTCCAAAAATTTTTAGAAAAGTCAATATTTTTTGATGCAGTTTTATTACTTGTGATCAATAGAAGTAAACAGGAAGAAAAAACTGGAAGTTTTTTCATTTTTTTTTAAAATAATAGAGTTTTTGTATAGGATTTATCCACTTTCAGTACCCCTTTTTGCACATGTAAACTTAAAAAATTCATAGCTTTGTGGGGTTGCATTATATCGGAAACTTTTATAAACAAAATTTGTTCGATTTTACTTGTAGTTTAAGAAAAAAATTAGAGAAAATTTTTTTTTGAACATTTTTTTTTTTTGAATTTTGAATATATTCTATTTTTGATAATTTTGGACGAAAATTGCTGGCTAACGAACTCGACCTGTATTTTGGTACCAAAAAAAAGTATACCAAAGTTGAAGTTGATACGACAATTTTTACTCAAGTTATCCGATTTCAAAATTTTGATACAGACAGACAGACAGACAGACAGACAGACATCTTCGTAAAACCCATTTTTTTTTAATCAGGAGGTCTCAAAACGTCGAGAAATGTATGTTTTAGCAAAAGTTCAGAATCGCACAAATTGAAGACTTTCTCATTTAGGATGAGAATGTAAAAATGAATTTATTCAAAATTTCCAAAAATTTTTAGAAAAGTCAATATTTTTTGATGCAGTTTTATTAGTTGTGATCAATAGAAGTAAACAGGAAGAAAAAACTGGAAGTTTTTTCATTTTTTTTTAAAATAATAGAGTTTTTGTATAGGATTTATCCACTTTCAGTACCCCTTTTTGCACATGTAAACTTAAAAAATTCATAGCTTTGTGGGGTTGCATTATATCGGAAACTTTTATAAACAAAATTTGTTCGATTTTACTTGTAGTTTAAGAAAAAAATTAGAGAAAATTTTTTTTTGAAAATTTTTTTTTTTTGAATTTTGAATATATTCTATTTTTGATAATTTTGGACGAAAATTGCTGGCTAACGAACTCGACCTGTATTTTGGTACCAAAAAAAAGTATACAAAGTTGAAGTTGATACGACAATTTTTACTCAAGTTATCCGATTTCAAAATTTTGATACAGACAGACAGACAGACAGACAGACAGACATCTTCGTAAAACCCATTTTTTTTGAATCAGGAGGTCTCAAAACGTCGAGAAATGTATGTTTTAGCAAAAGTTCAGAATCGCACAAATTGAAGACTTTCTCATTAAGGATGAGAATGTAAAAATGAATTTATTCAAAATTTCCAAAAATTTTTAGAAAAGTCAATATTTTTTGATGCAGTTTTATTAGTTGTGATCAATAGAAGTAAACAGGAAGAAAAAACTGGAAGTTTTTTCATTTTTTTTTTAAATAATAGAGTTTTTGTATAGGATTTATCCACTTTCAGTACCCCTTTTTGCACATGTAAACTTAAAAAATTCATAGCTTTGTGGGGTTGCATTATATCGGAAACTTTTATAAACAAAATTTGTTCGATTTTACTTGTAGTTTAGGAAAAAAATTAGAGAAAATTTTTTTTTGAAAATTTTTTTTTTTTGAATTTTGAATATATTCTATTTTTGATAATTTTGGACGAAAATTGCTGGCTAACGAACTCGACCTGTATTTTGGTACCAAAAAAAAGTATACCAAAGTTGAAGTTGATACGACAATTTTTACTCAAGTTATCCGATTTCAAAATTTTGATACAGACAGACAGACAGACAGACAGACAGACATCTTCGTAAAACCCATTTTTTTTTAATCAGGAGGTCTCAAAACGTCGAGAAATGTATGTTTTAGCAAAAGTTCAGAATCGCACAAATTGAAGACTTTCTCATTTAGGATGAGAATGTAAAAATGAATTTATTCAAAATTTCCAAAAATTTTTAGAAAAGTCAATATTTTTTGATGCAGTTTTATTAGTTGTGATCAATAGAAGTAAACAGGAAGAAAAAACTGGAAGTTTTTTCATTTTTTTTTAAAATAATAGAGTTTTTGTATAGGATTTATCCACTTTCAGTACCCCTTTTTGCACATGTAAACTTAAAAAATTCATAGCTTTGTGGGGTTGCATTATATCGGAAACTTTTATAAACAAAATTTGTTCGATTTTACTTGTAGTTTAAGAAAAAAATTAGAGAAAATTTTTTTTTGAAAATTTTTTTTTTTTGAATTTTGAATATATTCTATTTTTGATAATTTTGGACGAAAATTGCTGGCTAACGAACTCGACCTGTATTTTGGTACCAAAAAAAAGTATACCAAAGTTGAAGTTGATACGACAATTTTTACTCAAGTTATCCGATTTCAAAATTTTGATACAGACAGACAGACAGACAGACAGACAGACATCTTCGTAAAACCCATTTTTTTTTAATCAGGAGGTCTCAAAACGTCGAGAAATGTATGTTTTAGCAAAAGTTCAGAATCGCACAAATTGAAGACTTTCTCATTTAGGATGAGAATGTAAAAATGAATTTATTCAAAATTTCCAAAAATTTTTAGAAAAGTCAATATTTTTTGATGCAGTTTTATTAGTTGTGATCAATAGAAGTAAACAGGAAGAAAAAACTGGAAGTTTTTTCATTTTTTTTTAAAATAATAGAGTTTTTGTATAGGATTTATCCACTTTCAGTACCCCTTTTTGCACATGTAAACTTAAAAAATTCATAGCTTTGTGGGGTTGCATTATATCGGAAACTTTTATAAACAAAATTTGTTCGATTTTACTTGTAGTTTAAGAAAAAAATTAGAGAAAATTTTTTTTTGAACATTTTTTTTTTTTTGAATTTTGAAAATATTCTGTTTGATAATTTTGGACGAAAATTGCTGGCTAACGAACTCGACCTGTATTTTGGTACCAAAAAAAAGTATACCAAAGTTGAAGTTGATACGACAATTTTTACTCAAGTTATCCGATTTCAAAATTTTGATACAGACAGACAGACAGACAGACAGACAGACATCTTCGTAAAACCCATTTTTTTTGAATCAGGAGGTCTCAAAACGTCGAGAAATGTATGTTTTAGCAAAAGTTCAGAATCGCACAAATTGAAGACTTTCTCATTTAGGATGAGAATGTAAAAATGAATTTATTCAAAATTTCCAAAAATTTTTAGAAAAGTCAATATTTTTTGATGCAGTTTTATTAGTTGTGATCAATAGAAGTAAACAGGAAGAAAAAACTGGAAGTTTTTTCATTTTTTTTTAAAATAATAGAGTTTTTGTATAGGATTTATCCACTTTCAGTACCCCTTTTTGCACATGTAAACTTAAAAAATTCATAGCTTTGTGGGGTTGCATTATATCGGAAACTTTTATAAACAAAATTTGTTCGATTTTACTTGTAGTTTAGGAAAAAAATTAGAGAAAATTTTTTTTTGAAAATTTTTTTTTTTTGAATTTTGAATATATTCTATTTTTGATAATTTTGGACGAAAATTGCTGGCTAACGAACTCGACCTGTATTTTGGTACCAAAAAAAAGTATACCAAAGTTGAAGTTGATACGACAATTTTTACTCAAGTTATCCGATTTCAAAATTTTGATACAGACAGACAGACAGACAGACAGACAGACATCTTCGTAAAACCCATTTTTTTTTAATCAGGAGGTCTCAAAACGTCGAGAAATGTATGTTTTAGCAAAAGTTCAGAATCGCACAAATTGAAGACTTTCTCATTTAGGATGAGAATGTAAAAATGAATTTATTCAAAATTTCCAAAAATTTTTAGAAAAGTCAATATTTTTTGATGCAGTTTTATTAGTTGTGATCAATAGAAGTAAACAGGAAGAAAAAACTGGAAGTTTTTTCATTTTTTTTTAAAATAATAGAGTTTTTGTATAGGATTTATCCACTTTCAGTACCCCTTTTTGCACATGTAAACTTAAAAAATTCATAGCTTTGTGGGGTTGCATTATATCGGAAACTTTTATAAACAAAATTTGTTCGATTTTACTTGTAGTTTAAGAAAAAAATTAGAGAAAATTTTTTTTTGAAAATTTTTTTTTTTTGAATTTTGAATATATTCTATTTTTGATAATTTTGGACGAAAATTGCTGGCTAACGAACTCGACCTGTATTTTGGTACCAAAAAAAAGTATACCAAAGTTGAAGTTGATACGACAATTTTTACTCAAGTTATCCGATTTCAAAATTTTGATACAGACAGACAGACAGACAGACAGACAGACAGACATCTTCGTAAAACCCATTTTTTTTTAATCAGGAGGTCTCAAAACGTCGAGAAATGTATGTTTTAGCAAAAGTTCAGAATCGCACAAATTGAAGACTTTCTCATTTAGGATGAGAATGTAAAAATGAATTTATTCAAAATTTCCAAAAATTTTTAGAAAAGTCAATATTTTTTGATGCAGTTTTATTAGTTGTGATCAATAGAAGTAAACAGGAAGAAAAAACTGGAAGTTTTTTCATTTTTTTTTAAAATAATAGAGTTTTTGTATAGGATTTATCCACTTTCAGTACCCCTTTTTGCACATGTAAACTTAAAAAATTCATAGCTTTGTGGGGTTGCATTATATCGGAAACTTTTATAAACAAAATTTGTTCGATTTTACTTGTAGTTTAAGAAAAAAATTAGAGAAAATTTTTTTTTGAAAATTTTTTTTTTTTGAATTTTGAATATATTCTATTTTTGATAATTTTGGACGAACATTGCTGGCTAACGAACTCGACCTGTATTTTGGTACCAAAAAAAAGTATACCAAAGTTGAAGTTGATACGACAATTTTTACTCAAGTTATCCGATTTCAAAATTTTGATACAGACAGACAGACAGACAGACAGACATCTTCGTAAAACCCATTTTTTTTTAATCAGGAGGTCTCAAAACGTCGAGAAATGTATGTTTTAGCAAAAGTTCAGAATCGCACAAATTGAAGACTTTCTCATTTAGGATGAGAATGTAAAAATGAATTTATTCAAAATTTCCAAAAATTTTTAGAAAAGTCAATATTTTTTGATGCAGTTTTATTAGTTGTGATCAATAGAAGTAAACAGGAAGAAAAAACTGGAAGTTTTTTCATTTTTTTTTTAAATAATAGAGTTTTTGTATAGGATTTATCCACTTTCAGTACCCCTTTTTGCACATGTAAACTTAAAAAATTCATAGCTTTGTGGGGTTGCATTATATCGGAAACTTTTATAAACAAAATTTGTTCGATTTTACTTGTAGTTTAAGAAAAAAATTAGAGAAAATTTTTTTTTGAAAATTTTTTTTTTTTGAATTTTGAATATATTCTATTTTTGATAATTTTGGACGAAAATTGCTGGCTAACGAACTCGACCTGTATTTTGGTACCAAAAAAAAGTATACCAAAGTTGAAGTTGATACGACAATTTTTACTCAAGTTATCCGATTTCAAAATTTTGATACAGACAGACAGACAGACAGACAGACATCTTCGTAAAACCCATTTTTTTTTAATCAGGAGGTCTCAAAACGTCGAGAAATGTATGTTTTAGCAAAAGTTCAGAATCGCACAAATTGAAGACTTTCTCATTTAGGATGAGAATGTAAAAATGAATTTATTCAAAATTTCCAAAAATTTTTAGAAAACTCAATATTTTTTGATGCAGTTTTATTAGTTGTGATCAATAGAAGTAAACAGGAAGAAAAAACTGGAAGTTTTTTCATTTTTTTTTAAAATAATAGAGTTTTTGTATAGGATTTATCCACTTTCAGTACCCCTTTTTGCACATGTAAACTTAAAAAATTCATAGCTTTGTGGGGTTGCATTATATCGGAAACTTTTATAAACAAAATTTGTTCGATTTTACTTGTAGTTTAAGAAAAAAATTAGAGAAAATTTTTTTTTGAAAATTTTTTTTTTTTGAATTTTGAATATATTCTATTTTTGATAATTTTGGACGAAAATTGCTGGCTAACGAACTCGACCTGTATTTTGGTACCAAAAAAAAGTATACCAAAGTTGAAGTTGATACGACAATTTTTACTCAAGTTATCCGATTTCAAAATTTTGATACAGACAGACAGACAGACAGACAGACAGACATCTTCGTAAAACCCATTTTTTTTTAATCAGGAGGTCTCAAAACGTCGAGAAATGTATGTTTTAGCAAAAGTTCAGAATCGCACAAATTGAAGACTTTCTCATTTAGGATGAGAATGTAAAAATGAATTTATTCAAAATTTCCAAAATTTTTTAGAAAAGTCAATATTTTTTGATGCAGTTTTATTAGATGTGATCAATTGAAGTAAACAGGAAGAAAAAACTGGAAGTTTTTTCATTTTTTTTTAAAATAATAGAGTTTTTGTATAGGATTTATCCACTTTCAGTACCCCTTTTTGCACATGTAAACTTAAAAAATTCATAGCTTTGTGGGGTTGCATTATATCGGAAACTTTTATAAACAAAATTTGTTCGATTTTACTTGTAGTTTAGGAAAAAAATTAGAGAAAATTTTTTTTTGAAAATTTTTTTTTTTTGAATTTTGAATATATTCTATTTTTGATAATTTTGGACGAAAATTGCTGGCTAACGAACTCGACCTGTATTTTGGTACCAAAAAAAAGTATACCAAAGTTGAAGTTGATACGACAATTTTTACTCAAGTTATCCGATTTCAAAATTTTGATACAGACAGACAGACAGACAGACAGACAGACATCTTCGTAAAACCCATTTTTTTTTAATCAGGAGGTCTCAAAACGTCGAGAAATGTATGTTTTAGCAAAAGTTCAGAATCGCACAAATTGAAGACTTTCTCATTTAGGATGAGAATGTAAAAATGAATTTATTCAAAATTTCCAAAAATTTTTAGAAAAGTCAATATTTTTTGATGCAGTTTTATTAGTTGTGATCAATAGAAGTAAACAGGAAGAAAAAACTGGAAGTTTTTTCATTTTTTTTTAAAATAATAGAGTTTTTGTATAGGATTTATCCACTTTCAGTACCCCTTTTTGCACATGTAAACTTAAAAAATTCATAGCTTTGTGGGGTTGCATTATATCGGAAACTTTTATAAACAAAATTTGTTCGATTTTACTTGTAGTTTAAGAAAAAAATTAGAGAAAATTTTTTTTTGAACATTTTTTTTTTTTTGAATTTTGAAAATATTCTGTTTGATAATTTTGGACGAAAATTGCTGGCTAACGAACTCGACCTGTATTTTGGTACCAAAAAAAAGTATACCAAAGTTGAAGTTGATACGACAATTTTTACTCAAGTTATCCGATTTCAAAATTTTGATACAGACAGACAGACAGACAGACAGACAGACATCTTCGTAAAACCCATTTTTTTTTAATCAGGAGGTCTCAAAACGTCGACAAATGTATGTTTTAGCAAAAGTTCAGAATCGCACAAATTGAAGACTTTCTCATTTAGGATGAGAATGTAAAAATGAATTTATTCAAAATTTCCAAAAATTTTTAGAAAAGTCAATATTTTTTGATGCAGTTTTATTAGTTGTGATCAATAGAAGTAAACAGGAAGAAAAAACTGGAAGTTTTTTCATTTTTTTTTAAAATAATAGAGTTTTTGTATAGGATTTATCCACTTTCAGTACCCCTTTTTGCACATGTAAACTTAAAAAATTCATAGCTTTGTGGGGTTGCATTATATCGGAAACTTTTATAAACAAAATTTGTTCGATTTTACTTGTAGTTTAGGAAAAAAATTAGAGAAAATTTTTTTTTGAAAATTTTTTTTTTTTGAATTTTGAATATATTCTATTTTTGATAATTTTGGACGAAAATTGCTGGCTAACGAACTCGACCTGTATTTTGGTACCAAAAAAAAGTATACCAAAGTTGAAGTTGATACGACAATTTTTACTCAAGTTATCCGATTTCAAAATTTTGATACAGACAGACAGACAGACAGACAGACAGACATCTTCGTAAAACCCATTTTTTTTTAATCAGGAGGTCTCAAAACGTCGAGAAATGTATGTTTTAGCAAAAGTTCAGAATCGCACAAATTGAAGACTTTCTCATTTAGGATGAGAATGTAAAAATGAATTTATTCAAAATTTCCAAAAATTTTTAGAAAAGTCAATATTTTTTGATGCAGTTTTATTAGTTGTGATCAATAGAAGTAAACAGGAAGAAAAAACTGGAAGTTTTTTCATTTTTTTTTTAAATAATAGAGTTTTTGTATAGGATTTATCCACTTTCAGTACCCCTTTTTGCACATGTAAACTTAAAAAATTCATAGCTTTGTGGGGTTGCATTATATCGGAAACTTTTATAAACAAAATTTGTTCGATTTTACTTGTAGTTTAAGAAAAAAATTAGAGAAAATTTTTTTTTGAAAATTTTTTTTTTTTGAATTTTGAATATATTCTATTTTTGATAATTTTGGACGAAAATTGCTGGCTAACGAACTCGACCTGTATTTTGGTACCAAAAAAAAGTATACCAAAGTTGAAGTTGATACGACAATTTTTACTCAAGTTATCCGATTTCAAAATTTTGATACAGACAGACAGACAGACAGACAGACATCTTCGTAAAACCCATTTTTTTTTAATCAGGAGGTCTCAAAACGTCGAGAAATGTATGTTTTAGCAAAAGTTCAGAATCGCACAAATTGAAGACTTTCTCATTTAGGATGAGAATGTAAAAATGAATTTATTCAAAATTTCCAAAAATTTTTAGAAAACTCAATATTTTTTGATGCAGTTTTATTAGTTGTGATCAATAGAAGTAAACAGGAAGAAAAAACTGGAAGTTTTTTCATTTTTTTTTAAAATAATAGAGTTTTTGTATAGGATTTATCCACTTTCAGTACCCCTTTTTGCACATGTAAACTTAAAAAATTCATAGCTTTGTGGGGTTGCATTATATCGGAAACTTTTATAAACAAAATTTGTTCGATTTTACTTGTAGTTTAAGAAAAAAATTAGAGAAAATTTTTTTTTGAAAATTTTTTTTTTTTGAATTTTGAATATATTCTATTTTTGATAATTTTGGACGAAAATTGCTGGCTAACGAACTCGACCTGTATTTTGGTACCAAAAAAAAGTATACCAAAGTTGAAGTTGATACGACAATTTTTACTCAAGTTATCCGATTTCAAAATTTTGATACAGACAGACAGACAGACAGACAGACAGACATCTTCGTAAAACCCATTTTTTTTTAATCAGGAGGTCTCAAAACGTCGAGAAATGTATGTTTTAGCAAAAGTTCAGAATCGCACAAATTGAAGACTTTCTCATTTAGGATGAGAATGTAAAAATGAATTTATTCAAAATTTCCAAAATTTTTTAGAAAAGTCAATATTTTTTGATGCAGTTTTATTAGTTGTGATCAATAGAAGTAAACAGGAAGAAAAAACTGGAAGTTTTTTCATTTTTTTTTAAAATAATAGAGTTTTTGTATAGGATTTATCCACTTTCAGTACCCCTTTTTGCACATGTAAACTTAAAAAATTCATAGCTTTGTGGGGTTGCATTATATCGGAAACTTTTATCAACAAAATTTGTTCGATTTTACTTGTAGTTTAAGAAAAAAATTAGAGAAAATTTTTTTTTGAAAATTTTTTTTTTTTTGAATTTTGAAAATATTCTGTTTGATAATTTTGGACGAAAATTGCTGGCTAACGAACTCGACCTGTATTTTGGTACCAAAAAAAAGTATACCAAAGTTGAAGTTGATACGACAATTTTTACTCAAGTTATCCGATTTCAAAATTTTGATACAGACAGACAGACAGACAGACAGACAGACATCTTCGTAAAACCCATTTTTTTTGAATCAGGAGGTCTCAAAACGTCGAGAAATGTATGTTTTAGCAAAAGTTCAGAATCGCACAAATTGAAGACTTTCTCATTTAGGATGAGAATGTAAAAATGAATTTATTCAAAATTTCCAAAAATTTTTAGAAAAGTCAATATTTTTTGATGCAGTTTTATTAGTTGTGATCAATAGAAGTAAACAGGAAGAAAAAACTGGAAGTTTTTTCATTTTTTTTTAAAATAATAGAGTTTTTGTATAGGATTTATCCACTTTCAGTACCCCTTTTTGCACATGTAAACTTAAAAAATTCATAGCTTTGTGGGGTTGCATTATATCGGAAACTTTTATAAACAAAATTTGTTCGATTTTACTTGTAGTTTAGGAAAAAAATTAGAGAAAATTTTTTTTTGAAAATTTTTTTTTTTTGAATTTTGAATATATTCTATTTTTGATAATTTTGGACGAAAATTGCTGGCTAACGAACTCGACCTGTATTTTGGTACCAAAAAAAAGTATACCAAAGTTGAAGTTGATACGACAATTTTTACTCAAGTTATCCGATTTCAAAATTTTGATACAGACAGACAGACAGACAGACAGACAGACAGACATCTTCGTAAAACCCATTTTTTTTTAATCAGGAGGTCTCAAAACGTCGAGAAATGTATGTTTTAGCAAAAGTTCAGAATCGCACAAATTGAAGACTTTCTCATTTAGGATGAGAATGTAAAAATGAATTTATTCAAAATTTCCAAAAATTTTTAGAAAAGTCAATATTTTTTGATGCAGTTTTATTAGTTGTGATCAATAGAAGTAAACAGGAAGAAAAAACTGGAAGTTTTTTCATTTTTTTTTAAAATAATAGAGTTTTTGTATAGGATTTATCCACTTTCAGTACCCCTTTTTGCACATGTAAACTTAAAAAATTCATAGCTTTGTGGGGTTGCATTATATCGGAAACTTTTATAAACAAAATTTGTTCGATTTTACTTGTAGTTTAAGAAAAAAATTAGAGAAAATTTTTTTTGAACATTTTTTTTTTTTTGAATTTTGAAAATATTCTGTTTGATAATTTTGGACGAAAATTGCTGGCTAACGAACTCGACCTGTATTTTGGTACCAAAAAAAAGTATACCAAAGTTGAAGTTGATACGACAATTTTTACTCAAGTTATCCGATTTCAAAATTTTGATACAGACAGACAGACAGACAGACAGACAGACATCTTCGTAAAACCCATTTTTTTTTAATCAGGAGGTCTCAAAACGTCGAGAAATGTATGTTTTAGCAAAAGTTCAGAATCGCACAAATTGAAGACTTTCTCATTTAGGATGAGAATGTAAAAATGAATTTATTCAAAATTTCCAAAAATTTTTAGAAAAGTCAATATTTTTTGATGCAGTTTTATTAGTTGTGATCAATAGAAGTAAACAGAAAGAAAAAACTGGAAGTTTTTTCATTTTTTTTTAAAATAATAGAGTTTTTGTATAGGATTTATCCACTTTCAGTACCCCTTTTTGCACATGTAAACTTAAAAAATTCATAGCTTTGTGGGGTTGCATTATATCGGAAACTTTTATAAACAAAATTTGTTCGATTTTACTTGTAGTTTAAGAAAAAAATTAGAGAAAATTTTTTTTGAAAATTTTTTTTTTTTGAATTTTGAATATATTCTATTTTTGATAATTTTGGACGAAAATTGCTGGCTAACGAACTCGACCTGTATTTTGGTACCAAAAAAAAGTATACCAAAGTTGAAGTTGATACGACAATTTTTACTCAAGTTATCCGATTTCAAAATTTTGATACAGACAGACAGACAGACAGACAGACAGACATCTTCGTAAAACCCATTTTTTTTTAATCAGGAGGTCTCAAAACGTCGAGAAATGTATGTTTTAGCAAAAGTTCAGAATCGCACAAATTGAAGACTTTCTCATTTAGGATAAGAATGTAAAAATGAATTTATTCAAAATTTCCAAAAATTTTTAGAAAAGTCAATATTTTTTGATGCAGTTTTATTAGTTGTGATCAATAGAAGTAAACAGGAAGAAAAAACTGGAAGTTTTTTCATTTTTTTTTTAAATAATAGAGTTTTTGTATAGGATTTATCCACTTTCAGTACCCCTTTTTGCACATGTAAACTTAAAAAATTCATAGCTTTGTGGGGTTGCATTATATCGGAAACTTTTATAAACAAAATTTGTTCGATTTTACTTGTAGTTTAAGAAAAAAATTAGAGAAAATTTTTTTTTGAACATTTTTTTTTTTTTGAATTTTGAAAATATTCTGTTTGATAATTTTGGACGAAAATTGCTGGCTAACGAACTCGACCTGTATTTTGGTACCAAAAAAAAGTATACCAAAGTTGAAGTTGATACGACAATTTTTACTCAAGTTATCCGATTTCAAAATTTTGATACAGACAGACAGACAGACAGACAGACAGACATCTTCGTAAAACCCATTTTTTTTTAATCAGGAGGTCTCAAAACGTCGAGAAATGTATGTTTTAGCAAAAGTTCAGAATCGCACAAATTGAAGACTTTCTCATTTAGGATGAGAATGTAAAAATGAATTTATTCAAAATTTCCAAAAATTTTTAGAAAAGTCAATATTTTTTGATGCAGTTTTATTAGTTGTGATCAATAGAAGTAAACAGGAAGAAAAAACTGGAAGTTTTTTCATTTTTTTTTAAAATAATAGAGTTTTTGTATAGGATTTATCCACTTTCAGTACCCCTTTTTGCACATGTAAACTTAAAAAATTCATAGCTTTGTGGGGTTGCATTATATCGGAAACTTTTATAAACAAAATTTGTTCGATTTTACTTGTAGTTTAGGAAAAAAATTAGAGAAAATTTTTTTTTGAAAATTTTTTTTTTTTGAATTTTGAATATATTCTATTTTTGATAATTTTGGACGAAAATTGCTGGCTAACGAACTCGACCTGTATTTTGGTACCAAAAAAAAGTATACCAAAGTTGAAGTTGATACGACAATTTTTACTCAAGTTATCCGATTTCAAAATTTTGATACAGACAGACAGACAGACAGACAGACAGACATCTTCGTAAAACCCATTTTTTTTTAATCAGGAGGTCTCAAAACGTCGAGAAATGTATGTTTTAGCAAAAGTTCAGAATCGCACAAATTGAAGACTTTCTCATTTAGGATGAGAATGTAAAAATGAATTTATTCAAAATTTCCAAAAATTTTTAGAAAAGTCAATATTTTTTGATGCAGTTTTATTAGTTGTGATCAATAGAAGTAAACAGGAAGAAAAAACTGGAAGTTTTTTCATTTTTTTTTTAAATAATAGAGTTTTTGTATAGGATTTATCCACTTTCAGTACCCCTTTTTGCACATGTAAACTTAAAAAATTCATAGCTTTGTGGGGTTGCATTATAT